>CM037854.1:215075514-215263065 GCA_021234595.1 Delia radicum
GGTAAGTTTTTTCTAAGAAGATGATTTGTTTACCTAATACAGTGTGGCATATTTGTGTTCTATTCTGGGCATAAAAAACGCATTTTTTCGGGGTTATGGCAAAATTAAAAAAATTAACAAAAAATTAATATTTTAAAAATTCAACGTTTTTTTATGAGAAAAAACAAAACAAGATTGCATAGAAAGAAGTGCAATATATTTATCCTCTTCCACACAATTAGGGCTACCCTACTGCGTAATATTTTTTGCTGTAAACTAGTGTAATTTTTGACTTTAAACCAGAGTTGCCAACCGTTTAAGTCGGTTATCGGTCTTGAATAACGGTATTTAGTGAATATTTCGTAAGGGTATTTTAAAGTTAACGATATATAAAATATATCGTTATGTTATTTTAAGGTTAACGTTATTTTAAGTTATTTCGTTAGGTTATTTTAGGGTTATTGTCATTTTCACCTTATTTAGTGTAATTTACGTAATATTTTGGTATAAATATTTTACACATAAAATCAATATCATTCTAAATTGTGTTCTAAACACCCTGAAAATTTCAGAGTGGAAAGCTCCTTACTTAGTGAGATATCAGAGAAAATGTAGAAGTATGTACACCAGAAAATGTGTTTTTTTTTCCCAATATTAATAGTAATAGTAAGTTTTTCAATAGCAACAATTAAAAAAAAAAACACACATTTTCTGGTGTACATACTTCTACATTTTTTCTAAGTAAGCGCTTTCCACTCTGAAATTTTCAGGACTGTTTAGAACACATGTGTAGCTATTTGTACAAAAATTATAAAAAATGGATTTGTTCCAAAACTTGATTTCAAAGTTCTTTTTTTAAAAATTTTTATTTTTAAAAAATGTGTAAAATTTTTTTTTTATATTTTTTTTTAATAGCCCAAAACCTAGCCGTTCTTATGCAAAAATAAATTTGTCGATATTTTTTACACATCAAAAGTTATGACCTTTTAAGTGAAGTCCCTACCCTACAATTTGAATATATAGGGTTGCCAGAGTTTTCAAAAAAAATGTTTTTAATACTTGCGTTCACTACCGCATACACTCACAAAATTTTATCAAAATCGGAAAACATCGATTAATTTCACGGTGATATTAAATGGAATTGCTCAGGTCGTAATAGTATACCAACGCAGCTTTCAGAAGCTTTTTTAATTTTAAAGTATCCAGTTAAGAAACTGCAGGTCATCAATGTTCAATAGTTATCAAATTTTTTCAAGTTTTTGTAAAATTATAAACATAAAAAACATCAAGAGTTTTTTAAATTTTAAAGATCTGAAATCTGGAATGTCTACATTGCTCCATAGAGTCTTCCTGTTCACAATATGAAGAAATGGCATGCGATCAATAAATACTATATTAGTTTGTATGTATTTTCTATTAACAAAATTTGTCTTTAAGAACGTTTTTTTATAATTTTATAGTGATGAAGTTCTTGAGAAAAAAAAATCTATTTCTTTAGGATAGTTTAAGGTTATCGGTATTTTAAAACTATTTTGTTACGTTACTTTAGCTTATTTCGTTAGGGTATGTTAGGGTTATCGGTATTTTAAGTTATTTCGTTAGTGTTATTTTAAGGTTAACAATAGTTCCCTGAAACGTTATTGAATCTTTATCGGTATTTTAGGGTTAATGTTTGCCAACCATGCTTTAAACTTGTTTTTTTTTTTTTATTTTATTAAAAATTCTACTGGAATCCAAATTTTAAGTGTTTTCAATTTTCAAAACTTATCTGGCAGCACTACATTGATCTTCACATATTCTTAAAACATCAGCCTTAAAGTATGCTTTATAATCTTATATTATATATTTTTTTTTGTATGGGTTTGTATCAACTGGGTGATTATTAGAATACAAGTTTTAGTCCATATGCGATAGACGACACAATTGTGTTACATGTGACGTGTATGTTGAGTTTTATGTGCATGTGTGGTGGTGTATAAAAATAACTGGCGAGAGCGGTTCCAAAATTTACCTATCTAACAAAGAAGAACACAACAAATTTGTGACAATTTTATTTCTTTCTCAACATAATCTCCTTTTAGAGCGCGATATCATGTTTATAGTAACACTGTAAACTGTAAGAACTGTCTGGCTCCTTAAAAATTAACCCACCTCATTACTCCACCTCATCATTATTGGAAAATCCTTCACCACCAACAATTTTTTGGAATAGAAAAAATAATCCGTTTGAACCTAAATCAGGAGGGTTACCGCGTAACTCGATTCGAAAAGAAAATGTAACGAATACGAACAAATTGTACCGCGTAATTACGATTTTCGTACTTTTTTTCAAATTTTTGTTCCCCCTTTTCGAACAAAAAAAATCCCTTTCGAAAATGCAACTCTGTATTACGAAGATGAACTGTTTTTTGCGATAAAAAAACGTTCTGAAATTGTTCGAAAGCTATTTTGCTAGTGAACAAGTGAAAAAAATATTAAAACTGTAAAGTATTTACACATTTAAAAAATAAAAAATGATTAACAAATAAAGAAAACTTAATAATATTATTTATTTATACAAATATATTTATTAAATTACCCAATAAACAAATTATATTAAATGTAATAATATTTGTGTTTTCAATTTATAAAGGCAAGCTCCAAAAAGAAATTTATACACAAATAAAAAACAATATGAGGTAATAGTCGACTTTATGGTCAAGCATTCAGACTTGGCAAAAGGGCATCTAAAAGTCCAAGATGCTAAGAATAAGTCAAACAATTTGTGGCAAAAGTTGTGTTCGGATTTGAATGCTTTCGGACCACCCGATCGTGATGTCAATGGCTGGAAAAAAGTAAGTTTGTGTAATGAGCGTTTTTAATAATATATTTTTTTAAACAAAGTTTTCCAATAGGTTTGGGCCGATTACAAGACTCATGTAAAAGCTAAACGCCGTCGTAACCTAAGCAGCATTTCTGGAACCGGAGGTGGTCCAAGCAGATACCGTTCTCTTACTCCACTGGAACAGCAAACGTCCAATTTGCTATTTTTCTTTGGATTCTCTCAGGAATGGAATTATCGTCATCTTCATCAAACCACAAATAAACGCAATCCATTTTTATGTTTTAAAACGAAAAAAACAATTTCTTTTTTAATTTCAAATTTTGTTTGTTTTGGGATTTTTTGTAATTTTGACATTTGATAATAGTGTTGCCACGTTTTCTTCAGTTTGTTCCCTCTTTATTATAAATACAACTCTGTAGTCGTTCCGAATGAATTACACAGTACGCATTTTCTTTCGATTCGGAAGTTCTTTTCGAAAAATTTTGATTTTCGATTCGAGTTACGCGGTAACCCCCCCAGGTGAATAAGGTTCGTGATGAAGCAATTCGAGCTTAAATTCATTGATTTTGGCCATCGCAATAGTGGATGTTGGAACTGGGATATTGTGGTCTATTGTAACACAGCTTTCTCATCTTCAAATTTTGCGGTAAATGTGCGATGTAAAGCACTTTTTGAAATTCCTATTATTTCAGTCACTAAATGACTGAACTAGTTTAAAACTAGAAATAAATGAAATGAACTGAGAACTATAATGACCAATTCGAATTAAAAGTATGTTTAACCCTCTGATGCACAACACGACGGTAGTACATTTGTTCTAATCAAATTGTTTGTCAAAATATACAATAAATTATGTTAATTTTAATGTTTCTATAAACTAATTTCTTTTTTTCGGAATCTATATAAAATTAGTATGGTATCTATATTAAAAAGTCTATTATTTAGTTAAAGAATTGAAAACAAAATGGTCTTAGATTTATACCTTAGAAGCATCGAATTGTGAATAATAGAAGTAGTATTTTACTGCTTAGAAAAATGAGTTTTATACACAAAAAAAGTATTAAAACTTATAGTTTTTTTGGTATATATAAATTATTTAAACACGAATATTAATAAAATATGGTTTTCGTTATAAAAAAGAAAAGATAACTATCTTCTTTAAAACAAACAAAAATTTAGGTAGTACATTTGTACCACCTTTGTGTAGAATATGTCACATAAGAAGGAGCAGCATTTTTTTTCTCATAAATTATTAAACAATTTAATATGTAGAGACGGAGGAGATTAGAAAAATAAACAAAAATCTAAAAATAGAATATTTGTGTTGTTAGTGTTGTCACTTCTGAGTATAATATACAATAACAGAAAAAGCTAATAGAAAAGAAAACTGCAATTTAGCTGCATTAGATTCGAGGCCATACTTGGGTGTGATCGCTAAACGGTCATGACTTGGTATTGTTACGTTTGTAATGTAAGATGAGCGCAGGTTTGATTCTTACAGATGCAGGTTGTTGAAAAATTTATCATATAGAGACAATCTGACAATTATAAGACACAAATAATAATACAATTTAAATGGAAAATCACTGATGAGCCTGTCCATAAAAAGGCAAAAACTAGTCTAGTCTGATTTAAAAATTAATAGTGTTTATAATTTTTAGAGAAAAACGTTTATTCTTCTTCTTAACCTCAACATTTCATAATATGTTTTTGTTATATCATATTGCTTAGATACTCAATGAGGATATTACTTTATCAATATACCCAATATTAAAAGCACATGAGTTAAACATAACACGGTGGTAGTACATTTGTGTTAACTTTTGTGCACGTAACGGTTAAACTATAATTATTCGTTAATGTTTTGACAATATAACACTGCCAGGTAAGAATTTCGAATGCATTGAAAAATTTGGATATGGAGTAGAGCAGACAAATATATTTGAGAAGTTTTTGTATTCATCCCACTCTCATATTTAGGGACTAACTTTAATATTTCTTCCAAAGCAACCATAAGTAAATTTTTTATCAAATAACATGTATTTTAAAGATCAGAATTCTGGAATAGTTCCTTTGTAATTTGTAATTCTATCAAATAATTCATCTAAATACCATTTTTTTAGAATAAAGTTTAAAAAAAAAAAAAAAAAGTTTAAAGTTTAAAGTTTGGAAATTGAAACAATATTTTTGTTTTTTAGTTTGATAGTATGTATTCTTTTTTTTTTATTTCTTAGCATGTCTTTTTTTTCTTATTTTAAATCAATTTTATATAATATTTTCAACTTTGTTGCATTTACAAAATCACTTTAGAAAAAGAACTTAGTTTTCATACAATCGATACAATAATTTCGCTTTTCATTTATGCTCTTAAAATAATAATTTGTGAATAATAAACAATAAATAAATTAAATGATTTTTTTTTTTTGTTCTTTCGACAATTACAAATAAAACTTAAAAATAAAAATAAACAAAAAATCATAAATGAAATCAAAAAAAAAAAACTTAAAAAGTTAAGTAAATTAACACAAAATAATATATAATAAATAGTTTTCAAAAATGTTATACTAGAAATAAACTAAAAGCCAATTTGTTATTATATAAGAAACACAATCTAATAAAACAAAACTAAACTTATAACAAACTTGAAGGACTTATTGTAAAAACTTGATAAGCCATATTTATTGTTTTATGTTTTCTAGCTGTTTTCTAGACTTTCATTGATTAATATTTGATAGAAGTCTTGCTTAAACACTTATTACAAGTACTTGGAGTATAAAAGTCCTGCTAAATTCATATTTTTTTTTAGTTTTTTATCTTTAAAAGGCGAAAACAGACACAAAATAAAATGTGACTTATCATGTTTTTACAATAAGCCCTGCAATTGTTCTTAATTAAATGAATACATTGTTTATAAAACCTTAGGGAAGGATATTTTGAAAAATTGTATTATAATTACTTAATTAAAGTGGAAAGTAGCTGCACTAATTAAAAAAAAATAATTGAAAAATATTTTGATAAATCTACTAAAAATTCGTTTGTTAAAAATTATGTTGCAGAAAAAATTGCTAAAACCAGCATATTTTTTGTGATAAATATTAGTAAGATAAGAATGGCTCAACTAAAACTGTTAACTTTACAAAAATTTTGTTATATTCGAGTTGAATTTTAGTTTATTAAAAAAATGAAATCTTCTCCACTTAAATTAGCAAACAAATTTACTAAATATTTGTACACAAAAAACAACAAACAAAAACTGTAATATCAACTAAATGTTTGCTATATTTACCATAAATTTAGTTGAATGCAGAAAAATATACTGTTATAGTGTATTTTTCTAAAATCAACAGAAATATTTGCTAAAAAATTGTAGAAGAGCTTTAATTCGCATAAAAAAAAAATCTACAAAAACTTTGAAAATTTCTAATTTTGTTTGTGATTTTTTTTTTTCTACATTCAGCTACTTTTGGCTGATTTTAACAAATTAATTTATTACTTTCAGTTAACTAAAACTTAACTCAAATATAACTAAATATTTGTAGATTCAACAGATTTATTTTTGTTGTTTTTATTTTAATAATATTTAGCAAAAAAAAAAGAAAAAAAATCTGCTAATTTTGCAGTTTTTTGTTTAACTTAATTTTTAACGAATTTTTTATAGTTTTAGCAAGAATGTTTACTAATTTTTTTCTATTAGTGCAGCTATTAGGATAGACAGAGAAGTGTAATTTAGGAATTAAAGTTTTCAATCTCCTCTTAAACCTAAATCCTGGAAATTTTGTTTAAAGTTTTGTTTTTTTTAAAAATAATTTTTATGTTTTTTTTTGTTTTTGTAGGGATTATCACAATGATATCATCACTTATATATTATATGTATTTTAGAATTAAGTTTTTTTTTTAATAATTTTCATTTTTCTAGCTATAAATGGCTGTTGTTGTACTTAATTAAATCTTAAAAAACTAATACACAAAAATTTAAACTAATTCGTTTGTCAAGTTATATTTTCGTTAGTCCATTTCAATTAAGGGTCAATTGTTTATAAAAGAATAATAAAATTTATCACAAATAAGTTACGTCCGCAAAATAATAATTAAAAAAAAAATAATTTAAAATTAAAACAAAATTTGCTTTATAAAAACAAAATTTTGTTTTAGCTTTATCAAGGAATGTATGAAGATCATCACCAGTGATCCATGTCTCTTATACGATTAATAGGAGGATTTCTGAAAATAGAAAAAAATAAAAATATTTAGAAAAAGTTTGAATAGATATTTTTATTAAAAATCAGACGTTTATTTTGGCTGCAAAAATTTACAAGGAAAATACACTGGGGTGAATCTGCAGATTTTATTGAAACTTGGATATGTTGTTGAGGACAACAAAAAAAAATATTAGACAATTCATTGATGTAATGCAGATAAATTTTTTAGTGTAGTTACAAACATTTGCAGCTGCAAATCTCAAATAGATATGTAACTCGATTATTTTGATAATCGTAGGTTCAACTACCGAATGGTAATGTAAGGGGTGTTTTTTATACAGGTATAGAACTTTAAGTTGGCAACACTTTTTTAAGTGGCAGCCATTTTATCAGCTGTCAAGTGATTTATGTTTACTTTGGTTTGGAATTTCAACATGAATAGACTGACGCCTCTACAACGCTTCCAAATTGTGCAAATTTATTTTGAAAATCATGGTTCTGTTGGCGAATTTTGCGAATTTCGCGAATTTTGTTTAGCGATGAAGATCACTTTTGGTTAAATGGATACGTCAATAAATAAAACTGCCGTATTTGGAGTGATGATAATCCTCAAGTGTATGTTGAGACATCGTTACATCTAGAAAAACCGATTGTTTGGTGTGGTTTATGGGCTGGTGAAATCATTGGTCCGTACTTCTTTAAAAACTATGCTGGTCAGAACGTTACAGTCAATGGTGACAGCTATAGAGCCATTATTACTTACTTTTTCGTTCATCAATTGAACAATCATGATGTGAAGGAGCTGTGGTTTCAACAAGAAGGCGTAACATTTCACACAGCTCGTGGCACAATTGATTTATTAAAGAAACCGTTTGGTAACCGCATAGTTTCACGTTTCGGACCCTGTGAATTGGCATCCAAGATCGTGTGATTTAATGCCGCTGAGCTATTTTCTGTGGGGATATGTGAAGTCGCTAGTCTAAGCCCGAAACGATTGACCACTTGGAGCACAACATTCGCCGTGTTATTGCCAATATACGGCCACAAATGTTGGAAAAAGTCATCGAAAAATGGACCTACGTCCGAGCCAGCCGTGGCGATCATATGCCAGAAGTCATATTTAAATTATAATGCCAGAAGTTATCTTTCGAATAAAGTAAATTGCATGTCAATTTAAAACAATCATCTTTGTTTTATTCTATTTCAAAGTTATATACCTCTATAAAAAACACCCTTTCTTTGTTTCATTATTATCGCTACCATAAAATATCAAATGTTTAAGTTAGGTAATACTTACGGTAACATTCTCGACAAGGCATGTTTATGTAATGGAGATATTTGTATGGCCGCCGAACCCATTGATGAACCCGAATCTTGTGACAAAGTTCTCTGCATATGCATGGGATGTGCTTGTATTTGAGCTCTACGAAAGGGATAACGCCACGGACTCTTCGGCACATCACTTTGATAAGCTTTATTTTCCACACCCGAATTCATATGATGATGCGGATGAGGAATATTGCTCATATGAACTGCCATATTACTACTAGAACTAGCACGATGTTGTTGATGTTGTATATGAGAATTATCTCTAGCCTTGGAAGATAAACGTCGTAGGATGCGTGACCCCAGACCGGGTGGATCTTCTAAACTACGGCTAGTACGTTTACGATAACGCACATCACTGGATTCTTCTAAAATTACATGACGATCATAGGGTGTGCCATAGTAAACCTCTAAAACGGTGGAAAATGTATGTGGCCATACTAAATCTATAATGGATATTAAAACTCCAGCTATAAAGCATAAGATGCCTAGAAAAGTATAATAAAACATTACAAATTAAATTCATGCAGTTTATTTCTATAATTTCAACCATTCACCCCTCCCATACCACCCATCCCACACACTTTACCTGCCACCAATAACAACCAATAACACCAACCCAAATGAAATTCCAAACGACCACCTTCCATGTAAATTGTTAATGGTCTCTTCGGCAATTGACAATAATAGCCCACATTCGTACTAATCAACAGTGCACCCGTTAATGCCTTCATATATGCACCATAACGTGGCACAGCGATAAGTAACAAATTCATCAGCAACCATGAGGCTAACGATGCCCACAGCATTATGCTGGCAAAATAACCAGCGGCACGATATTGACCACCCCATGAAAATCCTTCACGGCCAAGACTAAAATACTCGGCCACTGTTAAGATGGGAAATGGCAAACCACGCTTCAGTGCTTCACGATAATTGGTACTCATATCGGTGGCACCCTCCCAAGTGAAACGTTCATTGTAATCGATGTCGGGTGGTGTCCAATTGCCAATGGGTATGGCTGTAAAGAAAATAAAAATGAAAGCAAAAAAAAAAATATTTTATTATTTTTAAGCCTATAAATTTTTATGATGCAAAATACTGCTCTTCAGACATTTCTGAAAAAGGCTGTAGAGTGTAAATGTTGATTTTGTGTATTTTTTTTTTCGTAACAGTTTCCTCTTTTTTTCTGTTTGTTCACATATAAAAAATATTGATAACCATTAATTAAATGAAATATTGGTTTTAATTTACTGAAATAAAAAAATGGGTAGACGGATTTTTTTTTTGTAAAATTCTCTTAAAATTTAACAAAAATATTTTATTTCAAATTTATTGTATTTTAATGAAATAATTGTTTAAGAAATTTCAAGATGAAATCTAGATTTGCATCTAACTTATGAACTAAATAAGCCAGAACTTGGACTATAGGGACAAAAATAATTATTCAAGTAAAGGGTGATTTTTTAGCAATTTTCTTTTTGGCAACACTATTTTTGGCAGCTCAGCTATTTGCGTGTAACATGTTACTGTTAAACATGTTCAGTTTGTTCTATAATTTAACCATGAATCGACTTACAAACGAACAACGCTTGTAGATTATTGAATTTTATTATTAAAATTCATGCTCGGTTAAGAGAGTGCAAATTGTGTTCAGAGACAAAGCCTCATTTCTGATTGAATGGATACGTGAACAAGCAAAATTGCCGTATTTGGTGCGAAGAGCAGCCAGAAGCTTTGCAAGAACTGAAAATGCACTGTTTGGTATTGATTATGGGCCGGCATCATGGGCATCATTGGACCGTACTTCTTCGACGACGACGAAGGCAGGAACGTTAATGTGAATGGCGAGCGCTACCGTGCGATGATTACAAATTTTGTTTTGCCCAAAGTGGAAGAAATGGACTTGGGTGACATGTGGTTTCAACAAGACGGTGCCACACAGCACGCGAAACAATGGCCCAATTGAGAGGCGAGTTCGGTGAACAGTTTATTTCACGTTTGGTGCCGGTCATTTGGCAGCCTAGATCGTGGATTTAACGCCTTTAGACTATGTTTTGTGGGGCTATGTTAAGAATCATGTCTATAGGGACAAGTCCGAAACGATTGACGCACTGGAACCCAATATTGAAGAATTTTTTCGTGAGATACCGGCAGACTGTTGTCAAAATTGGACCCAGCGTACGAACCATTTGAAGCGTAGTCGCGGTGAACATTTACATGAAATCATCTTTTAACATTGAATTATATGGATCGTTCTATCGACTCAAATAAAGATTTTATACATTTCTATAAATTTTATGCGTTTTTTTTTATCAAATCCGATAGCTCTTAAAAAAAATCACCCCATATAAGCTGGCATTATGGGGTTTAGAGTCGTTGATATTGAAAAGAACTCAAAAAAACTAAAAATCAAAATCTAATACGAATCCAATATGGCACCAAAAAAATTATTATTCCAATTCCTGGCAGAGACCAGTTCCAGGTCGGAATTTGTATATGATAGGGCCCCGGTCACTTTAATATGACATTGACACATTTTATGAGAAATTAAGGAAGACAAATTAAGCAATTATCATAAAATGGCTTCAAAGGGAGTCGCTACAAACACAGACTCGAAATATAATTTTTCCAATTTTTTTTTTTTTCTTTAATAATTATAAAAATAGCAATCGATATATCGAATTTAGGCATTTCAAAAATCTTTAAAATTAATTTTCTAAATAAAGATGTTTTTCAATTTTATCAAATTCATGGGTCATTTTGTGTTTCAGGCTAAAGTGTTTTAATGCTATCGGAAGAAGTCAGAATTGCATATCTGAATAATTTTGAGTATATTAAATGAATAAATAAAATAAAAAATAAGTTTTTCGAAACTTCGAATTTTTAATAATAACAATTATAATAATACACTTTTTCCAAAATAGGGGCTTTTCGGCAGTCTTTCGGCACTGCCTAACGCACACTTTATATGTTCAGAAAGAAAATATTTATCTGGAGGTGCTTTTTGGCAAAAATTTTATTAAGTTCGATATAATTTTGATTAAAAATAAAAATTTTGTTTTTTCGACCTTTAATTGTGCAATGAAAATGAAAATTATTCAAGTTCGAGGTCATACTCTATATTTCTTTATTAGGATATCGTCCTAACAAATAATCTAAAGAGTTTTTGTTTTCAAATTATTAATTGAATAGACCAGGAATGGGTTAATAGATCTATTTCAGGAATTTTCTAGTTTCCCATCATCAGAACACTTTTTGAAAGGAGTGACAATCCCATGCAAAACATCAAACATTCATATAGCCTAGTTTACCCACTAAATGAGAACTAGTATATGAGCTCGAACTTAAAGACTATCACCATTGATCAAAAATAAATTGAAAACTTGTTCGTTATGTGCAAGCTTAACCTTGGGTAGATATACAATACACGCTTTTTGTTTTTATTTTCCTTTTTATGCTTGTTTTGTTTAACCCTGCATTACTATCCTTATTCAACTTACGCCATTACTATCGTTGGGTGTAATTCACCTCTACTTATTAGTATCTGTCATTCATATCAGTTAAATTCAATTATGTAAATAATATTTTTTTTTTCAATAATGAACTCCAAAATACAGAAAAAAATTTAATTTTATAAGTTTGGCAATTAATTTATTTTAAATAATATTTTGTTAATGTACATCTCTCTTAAAAAAAGCAAAAATTCAGCCTTACTCTGCATTACTATCGTCCACCCAGACGATAGTAATGCAGGGTTAAAAACAAACTGTAAGGGGGAGTACACAAGACCGTACTTTGACTTTTTTACAAGTTTGATATAGTTTTTATTAAAAATAAAAATTATGTTTTTTCAACCTTTAATTGTGAAATGAAAATGAAAATTATTCATGTTCGAGGCCATACTCTATATTCTTTATTAGGATATTGTCCTAATAAATAATCTACAGAGTTTAACATACAAACATGTTGATTAATGTCGGACGAAGTCTCTGTTTGCCAACAAAATTGGAGATGTGGTCGATTTAAAGCGCTTAATGTTCCCCAACAATATTTTCGACGGAAAAATTTTCTTTTAAAAAAGTTTATAAAATCTTTAACTATCTTTTATTAAAAAGTGTTTTCACTAACTTATAATTTAGTAACAGCTCGTCACTTTTTTGTACGTAAATGGACTAGTAATGTGAAAATCCACCAAAATGTCATATTTTATCCATACCGTTTTGAAACACGAAAAATGCTAAATTTTTGTAACAAATATGCTTGATCAGTCTGAATTTTCTAAAAATTATCAAAACTCTGTTATTTTTAAAATTGAACTGATCTTTAAATTATAAATGTCCGCAAACGTAATATTGAGCTTTACAGCGAAAATACGCCACATTTCGCAACGAATCGTAAAAAATTTTAGAGTATTGTCTACAATATCGCTCATTTACTTCAATAACGTCATAACTCAAAAATTTTAATTTTGTAGAAAAAGAGTTTAAAGTTTTCAATTTACTCCCACCTTGAAGAAAAAAATAACGAAATAATTTCTCTCTCAAGAGGTGAGTATACAAGATATCAATACGAATTTTTTACACAATATGATATGTGATATAACGAATAATTCTGCGTCATTAACTCAAAAGTTGTGACGTTCTTGAAGTAAATGAGCGATAAGTTTTACCACATTTGTTTCTATTGTTTTTTGTGTTAAAAATACTAATATTTTAAAGTGGACAATTTTTTTTCGCATCCTATTCTATTACTATTTCATTACTATTCTAAATGTTTGGTACACTCATAATAATCCATGCATAAAAATACGAAATTATTGTCAAAACTACAAAAACTTTCGTAAAATGTACAAATTTTCGTTTATTTTACAAAAAATTTTTGTTATTATGACATTTTTTCGTAATTTAACACATGGATTATTATAAGTGTAGTAGGGGATTAATTCTTTAAAAAAAGAGAACAATCTTCAAATAAAAGTTTTCGTGGAAACAATTTAAAAAAATACAATTCCCAAATTATTTTTTTATAAAAAAAACCCCTTCTATAGTTAAAAACAAAAAAAAAAACAAATTGTATAAAAAATTTAATTTTACAAACAAAAAAAAAAACATTTTTTTTTTTACTTAATTCAACAACTTCCATTCCAAATTTTTTTTTTTTTTTGCTCACTCCACAATTTTGTTTTGTTCAATTAGAGTAACAAATAGATTTCAATTAACCTCGTGTCACATACATAGACAACCCATACAAACACAACATAACCCATAAATAGTTCATACAAATTTATCTACCAAAACAATTGTAAAATAACAACAAGAACAACAACAATAAAGCTACAAACAACAAAAACAATAATTCGTACTGAACAACACCATATAGACAAATAATTTCTTGCAACTCTATGCAAAATTGAAGATAAAAAACAGTCTTTCCATAGATCTTTTAGATCATTAAAATTAAACCCAATTTGAAAATCAAACAGCATCTGAAAAATGTAAAATATATTCCGAACGAATTCTTAATTTTTTTATTTTTTCAAATTTTCTTTAATTTTTTAAATTCATAAAATTATAATATAAAGGGTCCGCCAAATAACTTTTTTTTTTGAACTCCTGAACCAATTGGACTTTGTATGGCGTCATACCAAGGTCTTTGTGCAAAATTCGTCTCAATGATGTCTCCGAAATGTTCAATTGTTGCGAACGACGGTGAATTGATGTTGATGGCGCTTCACGCACACTTTCTGCCATAGCAGCAATATTCTCGGGTGTACGCACTGTTTTTGGCTTTTCACGCTTTGGTTTATCGATGAGGATGCCAGTTTCTTTCACTTT
Organism: Delia radicum; assembly: GCA_021234595.1. Classification (NCBI taxonomy): domain Eukaryota; kingdom Metazoa; phylum Arthropoda; class Insecta; order Diptera; family Anthomyiidae; genus Delia; species Delia radicum. Next base: position 215,089,680 of record CM037854.1, read on the forward strand.
TTTCACAAGATAACGAATATACGGACCATATTCGTTCAGCGGAAGGATAAAACTAATTATCTGTCAAATCAGACATGAGCTAAGTGTTACCATTCACGAAATAAGCACTAGTTGAAAAAAAAACGTTAGATGGCGGACCCTTTATAATAGTTTAAAAATTAATGCTTAATTGGTCAATATGTAACAACGCCTCCTACGCCCACTTTTTGGAAAATTTTAAAAAGTTGTTCCATGTTTAATTCGTATTATATGGTACAATTAACATTGTACGTTGTTTTACCTGGTTAGTTTATACGGAAAGCATCATGCGCCTAAAATCATGTGTATATCAAGTATGACTTTTGGTAATTTCCGTAAGTCAATTCATACCTGGACATTAAACGAAATAACTAACCATTCAGCCACCTAAGCAACAGAGTTTATGAATGACAATTGTAACAATGGCAACAGCAACAACAACAACACCAGTTGAATAATAGCAACACAGTTGTTTCTATAAAACAGCGACAATATCAGGATTTTTGTTAAACTCACTACAAAATTAATGAAATTTGTATTAGAATTTGACACTATGGAGCAGATTTCAATACTATTTGCTTTGAGACGACGACCTATAAATCTACAGGAAAAATTAACATAAAAATCTAATAGATTTTCCATACACAGAAAAAACTAAAAACGGGTTTCAATTAAAAAATTATTGAATCAATTAATATTTTAATTGATTTTCCACCTGTCATGGCAATGATACTATCAATTAAACCTTTTATTAAAATAAAGAAGGAAAAAAAAGTTATAAATAACTTCTACAAAAAAAATATGATACTTACAAAAAAAGTGTGTGATCTATACGTTGGTATGCGTGTTTTTTACAATGCTGAGTTTGTTTGTGTGTGTGCTTGTTTTGTTTGTTAACTTCAAATGAATTTGGTATTTTATACTGAAAATTTTCTATTTATGCATACAGTGAATGAAAAAATAATATGATAATTGTGTCTTAAATAAAATATGTATTTATATATTTAAAAGTCAATTAAAATATTAATTGATTCAATTAAATATTTGTTTAGAAACAAATTAAATTCAAATCAAATCTTTAATTAGATATTTTAGGTTGATAATTTTTTCTGTGTACACAGTACAAACTAAAATCGAAGTTTAATTAAAATATTTGTAAATATGATTAAATATTTATTTAACTGAATTATGGCCATTTCAACTTTTAATCATAATAATTAAAAATTTAATTACTATTTTAATCTTATCAATAAAAAGATTAATAAATAATTTTAAAAATTTTGCTGAAGAAATGTTTCATTAAATTTTTAATCGATACAATAAATAATTAATTGAAATTTAATTTTGAAAAAATAACATACAAATGTAAGAGATTTTCTATACACAGTAACAATTAAAATCGAGCTTTAATTACAAAAAAATGTTAAAAGAAGTAAATATTTAATTGAATTAGAGCAAACTAAACTTGTAATCAAATCAATTAAAAAAGTTTATATATAGTCATAAATGCCTTGATATAATTATATATAAATACATATGTGGCCATAAGTAACCACATCTTATATTTAGTTTTACGAAAGTAGTTAATACAGCGCTATATATCTTCATATAACGTTATATATCATGTAATATATAATTTTATATTTTTGTATCTCATCATATATTAATATAGCCAAATACTTTCATGTATACATATATATAAGTATATATGATACCATAAAAGCAGACTATCACTTTTATATATATTACACATATAGTTCTATATAAATAAATATTTATTTTTTTATTTCATTAATTAATAATCACATAATTACAAATTATATACTATTACCCTAACCGAGCACTAGCTACTATGGTCTTCGGCGCGTTGTAGCGAAAACAGACCAGTGCCTCTGGTGGCAATCGAACCCACGACCCCCGCACTGATAAGCCAGCACGCTACCAACTAGCCTAGCGCACTATAAATAAATATATGTGTTAAAATTAAAAAGAAAAATTTTATCACTTTTATATATAATTATATATAAATGGCAAAAATTAACAAAAAATTTATCACTTTTATATATAATTATCAGAAAAGACAAAACTTCAATGTATTTAAAGCAAAAAAAAAATATTGTAAAAAAAAGTAAAAGTAAAAAACTTAGAAAAGCTACACTTGAAAGCAAAAGTTCAAAGGTAATAGAATAAATAATATTTCATGAGTATAAAAAGAACTTTAAGTCTAAAAATCTAAAATAAACAATTAAAAGCGCAAAAATCCTAAGAAAAAGTTATTTTAATGCTCAAAATCGGAAAATCCAAATACAGCCAAAAATATATAAAAAAAAAAACCCGATTAAATAAAATTTATATGAGGCTTTATGTAGTCATATCAATTTCTATGTGACGCTATATGTGATCTTAATAAATTTCATCTGAAATATGGGTCCATGTATCTGTTTGTATGGGTTTAGATCGAATCTGATGCAATTAGAAAGAAATATTCAGTACAATTTTATCCGAATTATGGCCGATAAAATTGTATTAGATAGTACCAGTTTTGTATCTAATTGTATCTTGTATCAGTTTATATCTAAACTGGTGCATTTAGATATAATTATATAAAAACCAGATGTTATTTTATCCCGATTATGGCTTGATATAAATGAAACATCTAAATATAATTATATCCGAATTTTCGTCTGGTAAAATGGCACTAAATGTTACATTTTTTATATGATTGTGTGTAAATATACACAATTTAGTACAAAGTTATGTTTATCCTAACTAATATATTCGAAAAGTAAATAAAAAATATTAAAAAACATTACTTTTTTGCGATTTTCAAGTTACGGCATAGATATATTTTAATGCACATTAGGGTGTCCCGAAAGTGTATAATTTTAAGTAAAAGTGCTCAAGGGAAGAGTATTCAGTGGATTATGGGAAAAATAAAAAATAAACGAGAATACTTAAAGTTCGCTACTCGTATTTTTTAGATTTTTGTACATTTATCAAATTTTATCAAATTATATATATAAATTGATCAAATTAGATAGACCCGATTTTCGGATCAAATTATATCAGATTAGATCCCATGGGATCTCATGAGCTAAGGTTATATATACCATTTATCGGATCAGCTATGATATGATGTGATAACGAACTATATGATTATATAACCTATATCGAAACTTTTTTCATCGGGATGTCAATTATTTTTTTTTTCTTTAAACTTTCAATCAACATTTTTTCAAAATTTTAATCAAAATTATTTTAATATATAATATAATTTTATACTATTTATAATTTGGCTGAAAAATCAATATATTATATTTAATACTTTTAATTAGCATTTTTTTAAAGCAAAAAAATATTTTAAAAAAATATGTAATCTTGTATATACAAATAAATTTCAAACAAATCTTTGATTTAACATTTTTGCACAATAATTTTTTTTTGTGTAGGAAAGGCTTATACAATGTAAATATGTTTTGAACAGAAAAAGTGTTTTGAAATTAAAGCTTTTCTGTAGAATATTTTACATAACCAATAGTAAAGGCAAGTAGTTTAAATATAAAGAGCCACAGAATTCATTAAACAATACATCCTACAGGACATCAAACAAAACATTCCTACACGCGTCGAGGTATTCTCGCTTGTAGCCAGGTTTTTACTGTGTAATGAAAACGAGTTAAATTATTTACAAAGTACTTATGTATGCAATGTAAATAATGTAAACAATGTAAAACATGTAGGGTAAATAATGTAAACAATGTAAAGTATGTAATGTAAATAGTGTAAACAATGAAAATAAGGTAAATAATGCAAATAATGTATAAAATAAAAATTTTATTTTACTGATTTTTTCCGTTCCACTGTTTTCACCGAGCAAGGATATTCTGCCTGACAGAAGGTTGCTTTTAATGTCCTGTTGGATGTTTTGTTTAATGAATTCTGCCACTCGATATATTTAAACTTCTTGGTTAAGGTCTCAAAATCGTTTTTATAGCAAATTTAAAAAAAAAATGTTTGCCGCGTTTTTCGACTTCTTTTCCATAGTTTATGGCCAAAAGTGTATTTATGCTGCACCTTATTGTGTTATAAGGAGGAAAATAATCTTGTCGACATCTTTTAAGCAAAACCACCAAGTCAACAGGAAAAAACACAAAAGCAAAACAGTAACCGACAACAACACCAACTCTAACCATTGAGGCTGTCGTTATGGTAAAATTTGTAAACGTTGACAACATAAAGTCATTGTATGTTTATACATAGTACACACTTACATACCACGATTTTCCGTGTATGAATAGTAAAACTACAACGATGAATAGTTTTATAGTTGCCACATATTTCATTCATATAACATAAGTACTTGTCCATACCCGATCTAAAAAAAAGTAATATCTAATATATTATATCATATCTCATTTGATATAGATCCAGTTATATATAGTATCCGACAGAAGACTTCGGCCAAAAAACTATATTTGGTCAGTTTCATGGTATTTGGAGACAATGTGGATATATTTTGATAATGAAAACATATTTGTTGATCCGTTTTAATTCGATTTTGAGTAAAACATTTAAGGAAAAAGCAAAAGTTTTGCTGTGAAAATAAATAATCGGCAGCCGAAGTTTTACGATTTGCACTCAAATCGCATCTAATAAACCTAATAAACATTTTTCAAATTATCAAATTTGTTAATAATGATTTAAAATAAAGAATACCGGCATAAAGCTTTTTCTGGACGAAGTCTTCGGTTGGACAATAGTTATATCCAATTTGATCTCTTAAATATATTATAGGATTAAATGAGATCAAAATTAAGATCAAAAATGGTGCGTCCAATAATATTAATATTAATAATATTAATATAAAGATCCTGATAGATCCCAAAATGTCCCATGGGATTAATTTAGATCTAATTGGATCTATTTAGATCCAAAAAGATACATAATTTTTGGTGGATTGATTTAGATTTTCTGAGATTTAATTAAATCTACTTAAATCCAATGAAATATTTAATTTGAATAAAATTACTAACAAAGCAGTCATCAGGCGCATGTGGGCATGTAAGTATATAGTCAGGTAGTTGCGTTACAGTCGTACGATTCAGTTAATGAGGTGAAAAACAACAAAAAATAATTATTTTTTTGCACTTTTTTATATTTTTGTGTAGAAAGTAAGAAGCTCTCTATTTAGTAAAAAAGAAGAAAACAAACGAACTGTATGATCCGAAAATATAACCAGTTAAAAAGGTTGACGTGCATAGTGTGAAACGTGACGTTAAGTAGCGTGATGTGAAAAATTTTACATTATATATGTTCAAAAAAAAATTTTTTTTTGTTATTTATAAAATTCAAAAATATTACAAATTTTATGTGGTGAATTTATTTTGGAGCATAGCAGTGCTTGTAAATTTAATTAATTCAGGCCAACAAGTTTGCCAACCCTGATACAAGAGTATACTTTTCAAAAGGTTTCATGTGCGCTGATTTCGAACAGATAGGACTTTCAGATGACATAAAAAGTTTTGTGAATAAAGCCTAATTTGCAATGTTATAACGTCCCGAAGATAGCTAAAAAGCCCGAGTTTTTTAAACTTTAGGTTAATATATTTCGAAAATCTGGTATAATGGAGAAATTCAGAGATCAGATTCAGTGCTTATCGAACTTTTAGAAAAGTATACTCTAGTTCCAGGATCTTGACGTTTTCAGAATTTGTTGGCCTGTGTTTTTAGTCGAATATATATGAAATTTTATTTGTTACTTAAATAGGTCTGTTTTTACATATATCTATACTGTCGTGCGTTTTCCTTCCTCTTATTAGCTAGGATAGCATCTACGCAAAAAATATATCAATTTATATATTAACACTCTAAAGTAAAGTATTGGGTAGGTGACATGACAAAGTTTGAAATTTTATAAAAATGTATCTCCACTTAATATATCGCAGATTTTTTTATATTCCATTATTCACAACAGACTTGATTTAAATTTAAAGTTTTAAACACCGGCTACCAGCAACGCATTAGTAATGAGAATAAATGTTATTTTGCATTGACGAACGTGACATTAGAATATCAATGAAAGCAAATTAAAAAATTTACCGCTTACTGATCTTCATTTTATCCGTTTGCAATTTTTGGAGTTAATTGTTGTTGTAACAAATATTTTGAAATAAGAGTATACAGGCACGTATGTTTGCCCAAGCGTTTTTGGCACTTATAATTGTCATGTAAAAGATAGAGTAAATATGCCCAAAGGTAATTTGTAAGATAGTGTGGGGCTGTAAATCTATATCTGGTCTCACTTGCCCGTCAGAAATCCTCAAATTTGCAAAAAAAAAAAATATTCTTAGTTTAAGGAAAAAATTCAAACTTTTGGCAAGGAGGGGTCTATGGTCTAAGATCCCGAATTAAAAACGTTAACATATAACCATGCATTATTTTATATAAATATATATGTTATTGCATGCTATTATATGTCAATACATGTGTTTATGTATGTTTACATATGCAAATGTTTTCTTTTAAATTTTTGTAATACGATGCCGCATATAATTACATCTTATTACATATCGACCAATATATAATCGTATATGATATAAACAATTATATATGGTTAATCTAATTATGTACGAATACATGTATAATTAGATATAACACAAATCAAAATTATACATAATAACATATAGTGCAATATTCAAGAAAAATATTTCATTTTGTATAAAACGATATCTTGAGCTATTCATAGTTATATATGGCTCCATACCAGAAAAATGTATATCTTCTATTGGAAAAAACTAAAGTCTGATGGCTGTATATCAGACTGTTCCGAATTGAAAAAATTTACGAATTTTTTCACGTACTCAAATGAAAGCTATTATTGAGCTATTTATGGGTAAAAAACAAAAAATTTTTGAGGGTTCTTGTAGTTGTTACCCGCCTTTGCAGAGTATTATGGTAAAAACATTTATAAAAATTCCATAGATTTATTTTGGTATTACTTGTTTTAAATTGACATATGCAGTGGATCAAAATTACTCTGTGGAAATTTTATAAATATATTTTTAAAAATATGTTCAGCATTACCAAACTTGTTTTCAAATTTATTATTTGACCATTTTCAGGAATGTGTTGATAGATCTATTTCGGGAATTTTCTATTTTCCCATCATCATATTTTCAAATAATTATTTCGCACGATTGTAGTCAAGATTTTGAATTCTTTCAAGATTTTAATCCACTTAATAATCTTTATCCAGTAAAAATATATATTTCCGTTTAAAGGAGCTTGTCTTGATAAAGAACACTGTGTCAACAATGAGTTAATATCTTAAACTACAATAAAAAGTTCACCCCTGCGTATGAGTGATATTTAATGGAATTGTATTTGATGCGTATGAGTGATATTTAATTATAACCAATCAGATGCGTATGATTGCTATTTAAGTTTGACTCATTAATTTGTGTTATTTTCTCTATTTTTATGATAATTATCACACGTTTATTGGTTGTGAAAGGCGTGGTAGAGAAGAATGAGTGTATTTTCTAAAAATCATAACTACATTGCAAATTTTAAATTTTTTCTGAATCAGACTGCGCAGTTTCTGGTATTGAACCTTCGTCAGTGACCCTGTTTTTTTGAATTTTTGAATAATGTAATACTTGTTATATTTTTATTTGTTCGATTGCGTCTATATGAAATTTTTCTGTATCTAAAATGCGAGTAGCGAACTTTAAGTATTCTGGATTTTTTTTTTTTTTATTTGCTCATAATCAACTGGATAATACTCATCCTTTGAACACTATTGCGTAAATTTGTAAAACGGGACAGCCTAATGTACATGAAAACTTGAAAAAAAATGATGCCGTAACTTTTTGAAAACCACTAAAATGTAATATGCTTCTTCATATTTTTTTTATGGACTTAACGTATATGATAGGATGATCATATATATTTGTATAAAATATATATATATATTTGTATAAAATAATCTAATACATTCATATACAAAAATTTAACATTTAGTGAAATTTTACCAGACTTAAACTCGGATCTAATTATATGTAGATGTATCAGTTTACATAAAATCATATACAATTATATCAGCTCAAAATCCGGATACAATAATTTCTCTGTTTTATATAATTTTATCTATTTGTGTCAGTTTAGATATAAACTGATACAATTACATACATACTGATACAATATAATGCAACTCTATCGGGCCATAATTTGGATAAAACTGTAGTGGACATTTATCTAACCGCATCAGATTAGATCTAAAGCCATACAAACAGGTACAATTATATGGGCCCATATTTCGGATGAAATTTAATAAGATTACACACAGCGTCCCATAGAAATTGATATTACTACAGAAAGCTCCATATAAATTTCTTTAATCGGGACTATATACATTATATCTAAAAATGTACAACTTATATGTCATAATATATGATTACATAGTATATTATATATGATAATGTATTGTCATATCTTATTATGTATAGCATATATGCTTAATATCTAATTTTATAAAGATTAATATATAATAATATATCGTTATATATGCTACTACATAAGAAACATACAACAATATATTGATATGCATGACACCATACATAATCACATATTATAATATATTTTATGATAAGAATACATAAGACTTTATATATTTTTTTTTAACTCGGGTATATATTGTAACCAAATTGTTAGGCGATGCCTAAAACACGCCATCATTCATTTATTCATACAAATGAATGGTTGCATATTATTATATTTGAATAGTTATTATTTGCCAGTAGCTTTTCATACCAACATACAGAGACACATGTATGTAACCATAGTATTTGAACATATTAAAGTCATATTGTAAAGTGTAGTAACTAATAATAAATACCTAGTAATAATTTTGCAATTAATTTAATACAACAATTAATATATGAGCTCTTAAAGGTCTTAAATGTCTAGTGTATGTATTTGTATAAATACGTAAAATATTTATGTGCTAAAATAAATGAATAATTTGAATGAATATCTATAGATTCTATTCATAGTTTTTGAGATAGTATTTTAATTGCTGCATAGAAAAGTAATACCATGGTCATAGATATACAACTTATAATGGACATTTTATTTAAGGAGTTAAGAAAATAATTTCGAATGACCACTGTACGAAGAGAAATGGTTTGCTTAACTTAAGTTATAATTAAAATGCCATTTATGCGACATCAACGTATGACCATTAAATTGTTTGTCTCTACATAAGTAGTAATGTTAGCAAATAATGTTATCATACCAATCGTTTTGTAAGTGGCTTATTTAAGTAAATATTTATATGAGGCTTTGTTAAACAACTGTCTATCTAATCAATGTCAAACTTGCAGTATTTATTCTCATATACGAGACGAATAAAAATTTAATCAATTTTTTAGATTTTTCTAAAAAGTACACGAAGTAAGCGTAGTTGAATATTATTGACGAATTTAGTATTTTTTTAATATTAATTATTATAGAATTTGGGAAATGTTAGAAATTTGAATTTCATGACGTATTTAGTATTTATTGACGAATTTAATATTTTTAATATTATTGACTATAGAATTTGAAAAATGTTAGAAATTTTGAATTTCAACACAATTTCTTATTAACAATTTAAAAAAAAAATATGTCAACTATTTTGAAATGTTTAGTGTACGTTCATATTGAACCTCAAAATCAGGGACCCGAAATAACTGTTATTTTTTTTTTTTGAAATATGCAATAGGTTATAGAAAAAATGACTAAAAAAAATCTGTCCTGTAATAACAATTATAAATCACCCAAAAAAGTGTAGTCCTGGCATAAAAGTTATAAAAGATTATTATTTTTTTGGCCTTTGATAACCATTATGAAATATTAATATTTTTTGGCTCTTTGATAACCAATACAAAAGATTTTTATTTTTTTTTTTGTTCCTTCATAGCCACTACAAAATACTTTTATTATTTTTGGTCTTCTATTATCGTTATGAATTTTTTTATTTTTATGTCTATGTATTTATTTTATGTCTTTGAATTTATTTAGAATTTAATTTTACAAACATTAAGGAACGCAATGTTTGCTCGGATAAATTGCAGCGTAAGTCACTTAATATAATTTTCAGAGCAGAAAATGCCATTTCAACACTGACTTGTGTTGCTGGAATGACATGGACTATTAATACTAGCTTCCTTAAAAATGGGTACGAATATTTTTTTTCTTGCCAGTACTCTATCAGGTTTGCATCAATGTCAACTCTGGCTTCCTTATAAGTATCGATTTCAACAAATGCTGCTTTCAACAATTGACTGTTATGGTTTGCAGTGTCTTCTTCAGAATCTGAGTCGACTGCTAGTGCTTTTTAATTTTCCCTCACGGAAGAGGTGCTCATATTTGAGTTTTCATTAACAAATTGCTGAGTGAATAGGTTAGGCGTAGGGCCTAATTCCTTTTCGTCTCCCTTAAAGTAAAATGCTCAATTCTAGTATAAGTACAGGAGTTTTGGTACTGAATATTTGCTAATCTTTATTCATGTGACCCATTGCATTTATTTATGTTTGGTTTTTTTAACAGCACCTAATAACAAAAACGAAAAAAGAAAATATATGGAAAGAAAAAATGCAGAAACGTATGCGTCTTTGAGCCAGAACAACGTTTGAAAAATGTAAGAAAAGAAGTTCCATGCGACCAAAAAACTTTTTGGTTACTCATAATGATTATAGAAGACAGAAAAAAAAATGCTTTCATAATGGTTACAGAAAACCACAAAAAATAAAAATCTTTTATAATGGCAATAGAATACCAAAAATAATAAAAGTATAGTATAATGGTTATTGAAGACCAAAAAAAATAAAAATCTTTGGCAATGGTTAGGGAAGACCAAAACAAAAGAAAAAAGAATATTATGGTTATAGAAGACCAAAAAATAATTGGTTATATGTAACTGTTATCCAGAAAACAGTTTTTAAAAATTCTTGAAAAATTATTATTTCAGGATTTTTTCGATATTGATTATAACAGTTATGTCCCTGCTCAAAATAAGTTTTTTTTTTGTTTTTTTCAAGTTTTCGATTAAAATTTCGTATGGAATTTAAAAGTCGAAAACTAAAAAAAAATGAAAATACTCATTTTGGGGTACAGTGTAAATGTAATTTAATAGAAAACTCGATTTATTTAAAAACCAAATAAATAGTTTTTTTTTTTTTTTTTGTTATTTATAAAATAAGTTAATGGTAGCGATTCCTATTCTCACTTTCACCATTCACCTCAGTTTTCGAACCTCATTTTCTCTCAAATAAAAATAAATAAACAAATACTGAAAAATCAGAAATCAAAATGGGACATATAATTAATACACGGAATATAATGCGATTCGAAAATTGAGGTGAATGGTGAAGGTGAGAACAGGAATCGCTATCAATATGTTATTCCATCGACTCTGAAAGTTTCAGCATATTACTCGTCTACGTTTTGAAGAAAGTATTCAATGAATATTGTGTAATGCAATTATTCAATAAAAATTCAAATATTGGTTTTTTCTAGTGGCACTGTACGTATACGTATTATTAACAGTGATATTATAATAATACTTAAACATTAGAGTACCCAAAAAAAAAAAAATGCAAAGTTGTTTTTCTTGCTCCCCGTGCATGTTATTTGGTTGTAAAAAATAAGATCTGGTTGTAAAAAATAAGATCTGCGAAAAAAACTGGACTTCTATCGCGCAAACTGGCTAAGTCGTTTTGACTTTTGACCTAAAAAATGTACTAAACATGGTTAATAGTTTTGGCAATAAAATCGCAACATTTAAAAATGCATAAAAACTGTAAAAACAAAAAATATATATGCAGCATTTCAGAGTACATGACGGAACAAAAAACAAAGAACATATAATCTCATTGTCAGCTTTTTGTAATTTCGTCATGGAATAGGCAATAGATTTTTTAAAAACCAAACCTGTTTTTAAACTTCAGTTAATATTCTATTAGCTGATGTGTAGCAAACAAATTTATAGCCCCACAAAAATTTATAAGAGCCGTTTTTGACCGCGTAAAACATACACGATTTTGATCGCGAAAACCCTCAAGATTATGCATGTCAAAAGTATCTATAAGAAAAATAATTGTTGTTTTATTTGTCATAATAACACCAATAACACTTTTTAACGAAAAAAAATTACTTAAAAAGTTGTACTACAACAAGGCAATTAACAATTTTTAGCCCACTTTTTAGGTCAAAAGTCAAAACGGAATGAATGGCTGGTTTGAGCGCTAGTAGTCCGGTTTTTTTGCAGGGGGGTTACCGCTTAACTCGAATCGAAAATCAAAATTTTTCGAAAAGAACTTCCGAATCGAAAGTAAATGCGTACTGTGTAATTCATTCGGAACGACTACAGAGTGGTATTCATAACAAAGAGGGAACAAACTGAAGAAAACGGGACAACACTATTATCAAATATCAAAATTACAAAAAATCCCAAAACAAACAAAATTTGAAATCAAAAAAAAAATTGTTTTTTCGTTTTAAAACATAAAAATGGATTGCGTTTATTTGTGGTTTGATGAAGATGACGATAATTCCATTCCTGAGAGAATCCAGAGAAAAATAGCAAATTGGACGTTTGCTGTTCCAATGGAGTAAGAGAACAGTATCTGCTTGGACCACCTCCGGTTCCAGAAATGCTGCTTCGGTTACGACGGCATTTAGCTTTTACATGAGTCTTGTAATCGGCCCAAACCTATTGTAATCGGCCCAAACCTATTGGAAAAAAATATATTATTAAAAACGCTCATTACACAAACTTACTTTTTTCCCGCCATTGACGTCACGTTCGGGTGGTCCGAAAGCATTCAAATCCGAACACAAATTTTGCCACAAATTGTTTGACTTATTCTTAGCATCTAGGACTTTTAGATGCCTTTTTGCCAAGTCTGAATGCTTGACCATGAAGTCGACATATTGTTTTTTATTTGGGTATAAATTTTTTTTTGGAGCTTGCCTTTATTAATTGAAAACACAAATATTATTACATTTAATATAACATGTTTATTGGGTAATTTAATAAATATTTTTGTATAAATACACAATATTATTAAGTTTTCTTTATTTGTTAATCATTTTTTTATTTTTTAAATGTGTAAATACTTACATTTTTAATATTTTATCACTTGTCACTAGCAAAATAGCTTTCGAACAATTTCCGAACGTTTTTATCGCAAAAACAGTTCATCTTCGTAATACAGAGTTGCATTTTCGAAAGGGATTTTTTTTGTTCGAAAGGGGGGGGGGGGGGGGGGGGGGAAATGTCCGTACTTTCGAGAAAAAAGTACGAAAATTGAATTACGCGGTACAATTTGTTCGTATTCGCACATTTTTCTTTTCGAATCGAGTTACGCGGTAACCCCCCAGATCTTATTTTTCACAATCTATTATAAAAAGCGCGGAGAGCGAGAAAAAATTAACATTGCAATTATAAGTTTTTGCATTTTTTGCAAATATCAAACTCTTCATCGCATAGCCGTATGTATATACCACGAAAAAATATTAAGTAATGATAAAGCCCTTTCCACCAAACGCTTTGAAGTTTTGAATTTAAATTTTTCTTTTAGTTATAAAATCATAATATTTAATTTTTTTTTTTTAAAGAGAAGCAACACTCAGGAAATTATTCCTATTAATTAATGTGTTACTTTATTTGGAAAGGGGATAGTAGAGAGGTGATAGATGGGGAAAGATGATGGGCGTCAAACATGGCAACACTGTAATTACGCGAGATGATGTCTTAGAACAGTTGTTGCTCGCCACCTGATGTAGAGTTTGCGAACTTATTGAAGCTATTTAATTCATAGCCCTGATTCATTATTTTACTTCGGTGGGGTTAAGTGCTATGGGAACACAGAAGAAGGCGGGCGCTGCGATACATATGAGGGATAGAAAACTCATATATATTATTTTTCTAAATTGTTGTTGTCGTCACCCGGAATCGAACCCGGGACCATCTGTGCAACAGTCCAACGCGCTAACCATTACACCACAACGCCAATTCATTAACATTTCGATGGTAGACGCGAAAAAAAACGCTATATTATAACGCTATTTCGCGAATTTTTTTAATAAATTTAATTTTAGAGTCAAGTGATAGCTGCATTGAGACAGTAATATAAATGGTAAGCAAATTAAGAAATGAAAAAAATTAAAAAATAAATTCTTTTGAGAGTTTTAGAAATTGCATTCGGTGCGTGAACTTTTTCACCAAAAAAGTTATTTTTATTATCAGTACACCAACGCCCATAGTGTGGTGCCATGAAGAAGTATGCATGCTAAGTACACTAGGACAATTATTCAAATTTAATTGAACATTTGCGACCCACAATATTTTCTCTAAAACTGAGTCGATAGAAAAACATCTTAACTTTTTAAGAACTATAAAATGTTTTCAAAAATTTTTTGTTTTTAAATAAATTGATAAATTCCAAAATAAAAGAGATTTTAATATGTTTGTCCGCAATACTGATGGGTAAACCATTATTTCAATATAGTTTTAAGTTTGTACAAAATATTGCTGAATAGTGTAATTTATTTAACCTTGAAATTTGGCAAAACGTTTCTATAAGGTCATGGTGCGTATGATAAATTTCATATTCAATTAGTTCATATCACTCATACGTTACTTTTATAAAAGCTGAGGAAGGCATTTTGATAATTCCATTGAAGTTGTTGAAATTTATCAATAAAAATTCCGTTTTTTTTTTTCTTTTATCTGTAAGTGAGCGCTTTAAAAAATTCTTTAGTTATTAATTCTAATAATAATTATACGCTGCTGCAAAGTGCCGCAATTTTAATATGCTGGAAAAACGATCTAGCAGGTGTTCTGGATGAGTAGATCTAATTACAATTTTCAAAAATTTAAATACATTCTTATGAAGTTATTGTTAATAAAATACACTTTTTTAAGACTTTGCAAACTAAATAAATGTTAACTTACAAGAAAATTACACTGTAGGGAATCCGCAGATTTCAATGAAACCTGGATAGAAGACACGTGTATTTTTTGGGTGCGCAATTGCAAGTTTAGCGGTTAAAAAGGGAGAGTTCCAAAATTACAACATTTTGTATGAAAACATGTCTAACTGTTATTTTTTTATATACAATTTTGGAAATAAGAATAGTTCAGATTTTCAAATAAAGGGTGGAAATGATTAGATTTTCTGACGTATAATATTTATTACAGCCCGAGTAAAAAAAGTTATATAGAAAGTTTTATAATTTTACAAATACAAATATGATTATATATAGCCAAGTGTGGTACTATACAGAGAGAATTTTTCGGACGAGTTCTAATGAAATTTGTTGGATTTTGTTGAACTAATGAAATTTTCTTCACAATGTGAATGAAAAATTTCTTCAACTCTATAAAAAAAAGTTTCAAACTTTTAGTGAAACTTTGAAGCACTTTCGTCCTAAACGACTAGGATGTCATCTTCAGCCTTATTCTAATCCAACACACACAAGATTTGGTAATCAATTAATATCCCCGATTTTCTGTGGTTAGTTTATATATATGTATATACCTGATCAAAACCTTGAGTTTATTGTGGGTGGTGGATTAGAATGAGGCTGGAGATGACCTAGTAGTTTTTTTTTTTTTTTTTAAAAAAAAAGAAGCAACACTCAGGAAATTCTTCCTATTTATTAATGTGTTGCTTTCTTTGATAAGGGAATAGTGAAGAGATGAAAAGTGGTGAAAGATGAAGGGCTTCAAACATGGCAACACTGTAATTGCGCGAGATGATAAGTCTTTGAACAGTTGTTGCTCGCCGCCTGATGAAAAGTTGGTGAATTTATTGAAGCATTTTGTTTCATAGCCCTGATTCATTATTTTACTTCGGTGGGGTTAAGTGCTATGGGAACACTGAAGGTTGGAGCAGCAATACATATAAGGGATAAAAAACTCATACATATTCTTTTTCTAAATTGATGTTGTCGTCACCGGGAATCAAACCCGGGACCATCTGTGTAACAGTACAACGCGCTAACTATTACACCATAACGCCCACTAAAAAAATTAGTGATTCCTATTTGTAATACTAACATTTAAATTAGGATCTCAAACCTGAAAATTCAAAATGAAAAAAATACAACAAATTTTAATATTTTTTTTTCACCTTGAAATTTGTATGTAATTTATATTGTTCGTGGAGTTGTGATCAATATTTTATTTAAATCTTCCATATAACGCATACGATATTTTTCCATAGAGTTACAAAATATTGAGAATTTATCAAATATAAAAAAAATTAAATATCAAAATTTAAAGCATCTTAAACAAATAATAACATTTATAGCGCTTAACATAAATTTCCATACCTAATTTAAACACGATTTTATTTAAATCCCGGAAAACATGATTCAGCCAAAAAATCACAAAAAATAACATTATATAATTGCCACAATGCTATTAAAAATTAAATTCATTGTCAATGTTGCAACCTTAGACTCTAAAATAAACAAAAAAAAAAAAATATGTTAAACGGAAAACTATTAAACTGCAGCATAATGCACTTCATAGAATGTACACTTCAAAAATCAAAGCAATAATTATAAATGATTCAGATTCAATAACTTGTCACTCATATTAAAATACACGCACAACTAACAATCAACTTGAAATCCAACATATTTTTTTTTATATCAAAGCCTACCTCCCTGTCTACCACCACCACCTTTACAAATTGAACGTTCATTAAAAATGTAACAAAAAAACAGAAACTTCAATGAATCATAACCAACTGACAAGGAAGGTATCCCGAGCAGAACTCAAAGAAAAGAGAGAAAACAAAGAGACACGTATTGTTTCATGTTAAATTATTTTTCTTCTTTAGTTAATGAAAATAAAATTTAATTCTCAATATGATTGCGGCCACAAAACTTTGTTTCCTACAGCCATAAATGGTTGTTTCAATTAAATTATTGTTGTATCAATCATATTCCACCAATAATATGGTTGCTTTTATCATGTTCTAGTAAAAATTTTTCTTTTTTTTTCAGTTATCATACGAGGGCGGAACAATAAGTCCGCGACTTTTTGAACGAAACACAGTTTTTTTTTTTTGAAAAAAAAAAAAAAATTATTTTTCAACATAATCTCCTTTAATGACAAAATTTGACAGTAGTCTATTAACAGGTGGTACTTGATAGGTGGGAAGTTCGAAAAGTCACGGACTTATTGATCCGCCCTCGTATAATTGTATTGTCTACAATTATTATATTCCTCTATGTAACTACAGTCATATTATAGTTGCGCCAACTATAAGATGATCAGTCGGTTTTTTATGAGCGTCTTCGCTCTTTTAGTTGCATCCTTGTTTGAGATTTTTTTGAAAAGAAGTTGTGAGAAACAGTCAGCTACAATAAATTAAATAATATTAAACAAAAAGACATTAAAAATCGACAAACACGCTGTGATGTTAATTGTAATGCTGATTTGTTTTACGAAAGAACAAATACGTTTGTAGTCTCAACCCGGTCTACCCTGGAAGTATAGGCAAAATTTTAAGTGTAGTGCACAAACAACGTATTGGTGTTAATTGTAATGGTGATTTGTTTTGTGGAAGAAGGAATAAGTTGTAGTCTCAGCCCGGTCTACCCTGAAAGTCTAGGCAAAAGTTTAATTATCGGGCACCCCTTAAATTAAATTATTTTTATTATATGGACATAAAAGTGTTACAAATTAAGTATAAGTTGATAACAAAAAAGTGCTTTATTTTTTAATTGTTTGTAATTACGCAAAAAATATTGTTAAGGAAAATAATGTGAAAGAAAAAATTAAACAAAATGCACGTGCTTTTAATTATGTACGAAATAATAATAATATGTTTGCAATAATCATAATATGGTAATAAATGATGACGAAATGTTTGTCCATGATCATACTATGATAACTAGGACTATACTATGGTTATAATGCAATTGTTATGATTGCTGCAAACATGGTTTATTGTGAAATTGTATTCTTAACAATATTTTTATGCTCTAATCAGATATATAGCTTGTATTGCTGACATAATATTTCACAAAGCTTTTTTTTTAGCGCAAAGACAATTTGATTACTTAAATTATTTTAAACCTTTGTTTATTTTAATGTGCAATTTATTAAATAAATATACTATTAAAAAACATGCATATATTTTTAATCCAGCTTCAAAAGAATGCTGGGAGAATTCTGTTATGCTCATATTATGATAAATCATAAAAATTTTCAGAACCATAATATGTTAATATTGGAATCTATTTGGAACCATAATATGGTTATCTAATTATCATATTATGATACAGAAGCAGATAAGAGTATGGTTAACACAACCATTGTAACATGGTTGACGCAATCATAATCCAAAAATGTTTGATGCTCTTCGAATATGGTTCCCTCAACCATGTTTTTTCTTTGCATGTACTCAATAAAACAAAATTTCTGTTAACCATATTGCCTATACCGAGAGCCCATAACGGCCACATTTTTTATTTATTTGAAATGAAGGGAAAAAAGGCTATTCGGGAAAAGTCGCATTAAAATCGAAATATTTCGAATTACTACACAATTCTTTAATAAAACGCCAGATTTAATGTTACTTAAAACACATTTTTTTTGCATAACGAGAATACTTGAAAGTCTTTTGATATAATTATGCTATATCGGCGAATGTGTCATTAAAATTGCTTTCATTTGATACCAAATTTGTCTATAGCTACTTCTTCTTATTTTAAACGAGCTTAAGAACATTTATTTATTTATTATAATTATTTATTTGCAATATTCCGGCACCACATTGGGTGACTTCTTCGGAAAACACTTATTACAATTTGATTAAAAACTTGTTTTAATAATAATTTTAATAATTATTAAAACAAGTTTTTCAATCAAATTGAAACAAGTTTAACAATCAAAGAATTAAATAGAAGAAGATCAAAGAAAACTTAATATGTCTATAGTTACTTTAAATAGAACAATGAGGAGATTGCGCAGCTTAAAAAACAGTGTCCCCTAAATATTTATTTTCTGCAGCATATCTAAGGTTCATTAAGATATGTGGGTCCTTATCTGGGATACCTCCCTTGCGAGTAGAAAATTTAACAATCATAAAACTATGCGAAGTTCAACGTTAACAAATAAAACCACTTAATCAATAGCGTTATTATTTGCTTTTTTTTTCGATTTTAAACAGATGAAATAATGCTGTTTGTTTGTTACCTCCAACTCTACATACATACAAATGTTGTTTGAGTTACATGTGTAACATACGCATGCTCGATTAATCAGCAAATAATCATTTTATATCAACATCTACTACAGAGTCTTTGCGACTGCAGTATAGACTTGCATAGAGATTGAAAATAAATTGTTACTAAAACCTCGAATGCAAGCCGCCTCGAATCAGGCAGTTAGTCAGGCATTCAAGCAAGTGAGTAAAAAAAAAATATAACAAAAAAAAAGCAAAGCAATTGACTGTGACAGTGGCAGTAAAAGGCGTTATTATACCGGCCTCTATTTTTGTTGTAGTCTTATAATACCTCCAACTTCATACTAGTGCTAGCGATAGTGAAGACTGTGATGGAAATAGTTTTCATATTTCCAAAATAAAACATCCAATAAAAGAAAAATTATACGATTTTTTACACAAACGGAATAGAAAGACTCTTCCGAACATTGAAAAGTAACGAAATTTAGCAAATTAATTATATTCAAATTCTACTGATGACCACTCGGTATAGTGTGAAATCATGATTTGGAGTACAAGCTATAAAGCTATAAGTATAAAGCTATTAATGGGTTTAATTCTACTCTTTCCAAGAAACAGATTAGTTTTTCCTTAAACCCAAAAATTTTCTGACTTCTTGTAAAAAAAACCATGAACTAAAATTCGGTTCACTAAAAGCTCTGAAATTTTTCGAAATTTTACGATACATAACCAAACATTTGTGAAATTATATGAGGGGCTTAGAGCACATGGGGTTCAAGTGACAAAAGTTGAGTATTGAGTAAAAAGAGCTTAAAGCTAAATTTCAATAAAAATTATTAGATGCTATCGGGAGTAAAACTTTTTTAATAAGATAGAGCCTAAGATATATTTTGATCTAACAAGCTATAAAAAAATATTATCTTTTACATGCACAAATAGCCAAAAATAACAGTGGAAGTAATAAAGGTAGGTACCTACCTACCTTCATTACTTCCACTGTTATTTGTGGTACCACTTGTACCCCTTGAGCTCTAACTTTTTTTTTTAATTTCTGAATAAATTAACATGTAACCCAAAAGTGTCTTAGTTATACCTACACACAGAAAAATATAGTGCCAACCGAATTGAAGAGAGTATTTTGGTGTCTACAACCAATACATTCGGTTAGTACACCCATATTCAAATGTGATCTATGAATATTTTGGGTGTTGCAACTAATATTCAGTTGTGGCGGAATTTTATTGTGAAACCCAATAATTGGTAGTAGCACCAACCAAATTTATGGTGACAAATGGCTATATTTTTCTCTGTGTGTAATAAAAAAACCACATATACGAAATGTTGAATGGATTTTTGAATGGATTTTTTGAATAGTATCAGATAGTGACCTATTGGGACAACGAAAAAACACCGGATCAAACTTTGTTTGAGTACCTTCCTGTATTTTATTTTTTTGAAATAATATTTTGTGATAGATCAATGCATAAGGTAGAACTCGAAGTCTAACTTAAAAACCAAAGACAAAAGCTTAAAAAAACTAAAAAAAAACACGATCGCTTTTGGTTTTATTTGAAAACTGTCAGGCTGATATTTACGAAATGTACAAGTACTGAAAGTAAAATATCTGACCTAACACATGACATATAGTCTGAAATCCCGATAAGTTGCAATATAGCAGGAATCGGGATTTTAAATTCTTAAATAAGTTTTTAAGTGATATTTGATTTTTCTTTTTTTAATTTTTCTGAATAAAATTGTTAAATGGATTGTTCAAAACGATCGTCAGACCCGAACAGAAAGTTTGATGTGTAAAATTTGAAGACACCAATAACAACAGATTAACTCATGATCGACATTTTGGATTTATCATGAAAATGGAGGACCGGTATGAAGAAACGTACACACACAATATTTTTTCCGTAAAGACTATTACATTAACTGACAATCAGTTAAAAACAGGACTACTTATTTTTCGTTTAAAACAATTGTATTTTTTAGTTTATTTTCAACTGTTGAAAAATTAATTGACAAAATCCATAAAAACAATAGATTGTTTTCGTTTATTTCAATACTCAATATAATATAACAACTTTTTGTATTAAATAGAAAATTTTAACTGAATATTTTAACTACACTGATAGGATTTTCCTTCATACTATTAATGAATGTCTTTCATTAACTTGGATTCATTGGTTGAATGAAACATTTTCATTAAATTAATGAAAAATTCATTGACTCAATGAAATTTTCATTAACTGTATTTGTTTGATCCTTAAAATATGCAATCATTTTTACATAAATATTTTTTGTACAGGAAACAATAAGTTCCATAAAATTTCCACTGGAGGCGCTTCAACTATTGAAAAAAAATATTTTCCTACAATAAGCACATCCTAAATAAGCACATCCTTTTGGTTTTGTAATTTAGGTCAATTGGTAAGGCGGTGCTGTTTGTATGGTGATGGTTGCGGGTTCAAGTCGTGTTCAGGGAGATAAAAAAAACGGAAAAATAAATATAAGATAAGATAATAAAAAAGTAAAAATTAACACAAAATAAATATAAAACAAGAAAAAAAATATTTTTTTCAATTATTATTTGATTAATGAAAAATATTTCATTGAGCCAATGAAACTTTCTTTGGGGACTTTTTAATGAAAAATTCATTGTATTAATGAAGGATTTCATTAATACAATGAACAAAATTCTATCAGTGTACTACCGAAAGTCCTTTTTTTATTTATTGAATAACAGACAGAAAGTTAAAAAATATATTTCTTTGGTAATTTAACTGTATATTCCATTGAAACAACTTTACCGATTCAACTTTTAAATAAGTGTTGATTTTTTATGGAAAAGTTCTTGTGAAGTGTACCAGTTCGGCACGCTATAGAACCCCGATTTCTTTGCAAAACTGGAAGAATCGGGATTTTTGAACTTTTTAAACTCGTTTTTGCTAACAAATAAAATTTTCTTCATGAATCAGATAGTGATTATTCCGAAAAAAAACATATGTCCAACTTCACGAATTTTTAACAGTTACTGTAAATCGTAAAAACTTATTTATGTGCAGTCTTTATTTAGTTTGTTTTTTGTACCCGTTTTGTTGACGTTGATATGTTGTATTCGCACTTGAATAATGTTTGACGATTGATTTTTATTATTTTTTTTTTAACAAGTTTATAAAACTTGGCGCATAATATTTAATTTGCATTTATTTGAAATGTAAATTGAATGTTGGTAGTTGCTAATGGTAAGGTTGCTTTTTTTTGCACATTGCAGTTCCGCATTTTTTCGTTGTTGTTTGTTATGAGTTTTCGAAATTTAATTTTTAGTTATATTGGCAAAAGTAAATAATAAATTTAATTCATGTAAATATGATTTGATTTGATATAATATTTCTAGAGTGACCATTTTTTTCCTGAAGTTAAATATATAAGCAAGAAACCATAAACCAGGAAGTACAAAATTAGCAGTTGATAGGATGTTGCGGGTGAATATTTTCAAATTTATTTAGAATATTTCATTCGTATATGAATATATGAGAAATTTCAAAAATCTTCGACACGTTGAGGCGAAAAGTTTTTTTTATGACATGAATCAGGTGCGGATACAGCTTTTTCATTTCCGGGGGGAAAATTTTTTGATCAAAAAAAGTGTTCTGATGATGGGAACCTAGAAAATTCCCGAAATAGATCTATCAACACATTCCTGAAAGGGTCAAATAATAAATTTGGAAACAAAAAACTCTATAGATTATTTGTTAGGACAATATCCTAATGAAGAAATATAGAGTATGGCCTCGAACTTGAATAATTTTCATTTTCATTGCACAATTAAAGGTCGGAAAAAAAAACATAATTTTTATTTTTAATAAAAATTATAAAAAACTTGTAAAAAAGGCAAAGTACCGCCTAGTTTACTTCCCCTGTTTTGTTTACAAACTAAACAAAATATAAAAAGGAGAGAAAAACAAAAAATGTGTATTGAATATCCACCAGAGGTGGATCTTGCACATCAAACAAGTTTTCAATTTATTTTTTGATCAATGGTTATAATCTTTAACTTCAAACTCATATGTATATTAGTTCTCATGTAGTGAGTAAACTAGTTCATATGAATGTTTGATGTTTGGCATGGGATTGTTACCGCTTTCAAAACGTGTTCTGATGATGGGAACCTAGAAAATTCCCGAAATTGATGTATCAACACATTCCTGAAAGGGTCAAATAATAAATTTGAAAACAAAAAACTCTATAGATTATTTGTTAGGACAATATCCTAATGAAGAAATATAGAGTATGGCCTCGAACTTGAATAATTTTCATTTTCATTGCACAATTAAAGGTCGAAAAAAAAAAACATAATTTTTATTTTTAATAAAAATTATAACACAGTTTACTTAAAAAAAATTGTTGTTTTATATATGTCAATAATATATGGCCCTTATTCGGTATTCTGCATAATAGGCATGCTTCTTTTATTTGTCTAAGCTATTACTATTAAATAAGCCTAATACCCAATAAAAGCATTATTTTTTCAAATTTATTGGTAAGTGGAAAGTAACTATACAATCTGGTAATCTTGGTAAGTATAAAAATCTGCATTTTTTTCCAAAAAAAAAATCCAGAAAATTTATTTAGCATTGAAATGTTTTGAAGAATAATTTCGGCGGTTTATATTAAACATAGAAGAAAACAAATGGCAAAATCCGATATGATTATGGCAAACAAATATTGTTAAAAATGCAAAAAATAGCAAAACTACAAAAAGAGGTAAAAAAATTAGACTTTTAGAAAGAAAAAGTAAAAAATTTGTAGAAAAAAGCATTTAAAGCGAAGAATGTACGAAAAAAAAGCCCAGAAATTAAAATTTAAAAAAAGTTAGCAAAAAACAAATATGTATGAGTAAAAATGGCAAAAAATAACAAAATAAACAAAATAAAACATATCGCACACCTAGTACAAAAGTGACTCAACTCAAAATTTTTCAGTTTTCAGAAATCGAAAAAAAATATTTGCAACTTTATACCAATTGAAACATAAAAAAAGACATAACTGTTTTTTAGCAGCAGTTAACAACAACAAAATACACTGATATTTTTTTTATAGATAAACAAGTATGTTGTGCATATTTTAAGCATATAAAACCGAAAAATTCAAATTTTGAGTTGAGTCACTTTTGAACTGGGTGTGCGATATATGTCTTATATGATGATAACACATCAACCTAAGAAGTATGATTGATGAGATAATTTCTACACAGAGAAATTTTAATGCAAAAAGTGTACAAAAAATTTCTTAAAATTAATGAAAATGAAACTTTCTGAGTATAGGAAAGAAAACTGCAATTTAGCTGCATTACGTTCGAGGCGATACTTGGCTGTGATCGTTAGAAGAAACGCAGGTTCGATTCTTACAGCCGGCAGGTTGTCGAAAAATGTATCATATTAATTTATTATCATAATAATACAATTTAAATGGAAAATCACTGATGACGCCTGTCCATAAAAAAGGCAGCAACTAGTGCAGTCTGATTTGAAAAGTAATAGTGTTTATAATTTCTAGATTGTGCGCCCCGGTAGGCTAGTTGGTAGCGTGCTGGCTTATCAGTGTGGGGGTCGTGGGTTCGATTTCCACCAGAGGCACTGGTCTGTTTTCGCTACAACGCTCCGAAAGCAATAATAGGTAGTGCTCGGTTAGGGCAATAGTATATAATTTGAAATTATATGATTATTAATTTATAAAAAAAAAAAACATTTTAGAGAAAAACGTTTATTCTTCTTCTTAACCTCGACCTTTCTTAAAGAAATTATTTTTTAATGGAGCTTTTTTATGAGTGATTGAAAACTATTAATTAAAAAAGATATTTTTTACAAAATTTGATGAAACTTCGATTAGGACGAGTTACAATTGCTGATATGCTAAAATTCATTAATTTAATTAAGATAATTTTCTCAGTGTATTATTCGAATTAACAGTTTGGCAAAAAAAAATTATTTTTTTCGTTTTTTTTGGCATTATGATGCATTAAAAACAAGTTTCGATATTGCGCTAGTTAAGAGAATTGTCTGCATGATATTAAAGAAGTTTTGCATTAAATCGATGAAATTGCTCTGGAATTCGTGTATTGAAACTTTTTATTACGTTAATGCAAGTTTTCTCTAAATTGTACAAAGAATTATTATTTTATTTATAAAAAATCTTTTTTCATTCAATAAAGAAGTTTCATTGAAAAATTTTGTGAAAATTTTCTCTTTTTTTTGCGTAGAAAAGTTTTATAGATTTACTGAAAAACTTCATTAATTTTCGCCAAACTAAATTCTCTCAGTTAGATTATGAAAGTCAAATTTCATTAAAAATACGAAAGCTGTAAAGCAAAAGTTCGGCAGCCAACAGGTGAATTCGTTGCTTAACTTTGGACTTTTACTTAAATTTGAATTTCAAAATCGCATCCAATCGTCCCAACAAACATTTTAAGGCTAAAATTTGTGTTTTAACTAAAATGTAATTGAAATGCTGTTTAATATTTTTATGAATATGGGAGTAAATATTTTTGGAATCATCATAAAACAAACCAAGGTAAATTTTCAGGGGTGGACAAAAATCATATTTTTTTCTCCATACAACGTGAGTCGGACTTATAAACATTATGTTAATTTTAACTCTGTAATAAAAAGAGTCATCTCAAGTGACCCAACTTTTGAAATCGATGTCTTCCGATCGGGATGAAATTTGCGCCAAGGTTACTCTTATTGGATAATAGTTTAGATACAATTTTTCAACAAGATCGCTTAAGAACTCTCTGAGTTAGAGGGAGGCAAAATTTGACATTTTGGCCAAACAGGTGTTTTTTTTCTCATCCATTACCTATTGTTCTTAGCATCATTTGTCCTAATTAGTTTAGATAGTTATTTCTTCAATCTTTCGAAAAAAAGTATTAAAAAAAAATTTTTTGTTAACTATTTTTTTCAAAATCAAAAACTTTTTTGACTTTTTTTCAAAATATTTCGGTTTTTTTTTTTTTTTTTTGCTCAAAAGAAAGGTATTTTCCTTTAAGAGCATTTTGGGCGCGTAGGGGGATGCGAGTGGGATATCTATCAAAATAAATGTTTTTGTTTTGTAACTCAAGACAAAGGTTTTTCAATTTTTAGCATATGCACTATTTTGCATTTTTTGCTATTTGTGTGTAAGTGTTTCTAAAACCTTAAAAATAAAAATACCCTTGATACTGTAATACCCACAATATGTTAAGCCCCCAACATTTTGTCTGAGTCTTGTATCTGCTTTTAATTGCGGCTTTTTTTGTCAATCCCACAGGTAATATTAATTGTGATTTTTATTGTCAAAATATCAGGTGCCCCAGAGACAAGTTTTTGAATCAGTAGGAAATATTTGATGACCATTCTCCGAAATACCAGTTTATTTATTATTTTCTGACACTTGACTTTAAAAAGTGTTTGAAGAGGTAGAAGTTAACATGTAGTTTATTTTAATATTATGTTGAAAAGGTAAAAATTAACAGGTAGTTTATTACAGTTATATTAGTTTTTTGTTTTTATATACATCGAGATTATTTTTATGTTATTTTCAATTTATAACGAGCTTTCAACCTCCGTATATTTACAAAAATAAAGCAAATCAAACATATTAGCTAGGTTGATGCTAGTATTTCGATCTGGCTAAAGATCTCATCAGAACCCGAAGTTTTAGAAAAGTTAGAGCCTCCATAATAGGCAGAACTTTAACAAAAAACCTATTAATAATCAATTTTGCTCCATTCTTGTCTTCTTAGTAATCAAGCACGTGGTTAGGTCTTTTCCTAACAAGCATCATGACGTTACTAAACTTTGAAGACCAAAAATGTTCTATTTATATAAAAAAATTTTAGTTTGTACTCTGGCTCAAGTAATATTTTTTACAGTTATATTAGTTTTTTGTTTTTATATACATCGAGATTATTTTTATGTTATTTTCAATTTATAACGAGCTTTTATTATTATTGTGTCTAAGCTACTATCCAATAGGACTAACCTTGGTGCAAATTTCATCCCGATCGGAAGACATCAATTTCAAAAGTTGGGTGACTTGAGATGAAACGCTCCTTATAGATATACATATATATATATATATATATATATATATATATATTGTGATTATCCGGTTAAAAATCAACATATATGCATACATGGCCATACATGTCCATATACCACCATCTAGGATTCATATATGTTCATAAGAGTTCATATGTTATCATAGATATAAATATTACCTGAATTTTCGTTAATGTACACATATGACCATGTATGGAAATGTATAGACATGGTTGATTATAAATGTAAATATTACCTAAATTTTCTTTAATGCACACAGATGAACATTTCTCATATACACATATAAGAATGGTTTATGAACACTTATGAATCGTGTATGTTTACATGTGGACATGTATGAAGCATGTGTGTTCATCTATGGATCCAAAAATGTCGATTTTTAACAGGATAGCAATATTGTTTGCTAAATTTAGCAACAGGTTCTCAAAAATTAGTAAAATAATTTTCTAAAAACAGCAACAAAAATTAGTAAAAAAAATTCAGTATAGAGAATAGCAAACAATTTTACTAAAATAAAAAATTTTAATAAAAATTAGTACAAAAATAGTAAAGAGCGATTGAGAATTTTTTCTACTAACTTTTTTTTCTGAATGTACTGTTTAAGCAGCAATGTAATTAAGAAGTCTAGCACTTCAACGTCGTATTCAAAACATTTCGCAAAGTTGTGTTGTTAAAGCGATGTTTGGAACTAGATATATGCCATTTATGATGATTTTTTAATTAGTTTGCAGTTGTTTTTTACCTACATCTTATTTAAAGCGTTGTTAAAAATATTCTAGACATTTTTATGTTTGTTCTCAATATTATGACATGTCCTTGAAATTACTTTGTATCAACTTGAGATTATCTTCAATAACGAGTTATATTTTTTATGGAAAGTAAAACTAGGTTGAAATGAATTCTGGGTCTTTCAAATTAAACAAAAAAAAAAAAAAATTCAAAAGAATAACCCAGAATATAACGAATTTCGAAGAACAAATGAGATCAAAAGAAGAGCATTTGTATGAATTAAATATTTTTAGTAGCAATTAAAAATATTTTTTATTGCATATTTTTTAACAATTTGTAAAAAGATTTTAGCTCTATATTTAAGCTCTGTAGAAAAAAAAAATTCTCTATTTTAGTGCGTGTTAATAAATCCTTTGATATATTTAAATCTGCTTCGCTTTTCCGCATGTTTTTTTTTTTTTTTTTTTTTTAAATTGAAATTCTCATAATAATTTATAGTGGACAGTTTATAAGCAACTCATGACACCATAAACCAAGCCAAGCTACCATTAATAAAATGGTTTTAATGTCTGCATGGTGTAGGTTTTTTTTTTTGTAAAATTGTATTATATCTATTTCTACGCACTCGTACATGCCATGACAACGAACGGCCTTCAGTAAAAGGCAAGGTTACAAATATTGTTGTTATAAACTCATATTTTTTTTTTCATAAATATTTTTTGTTTTTGTTATCCAAAACCCATCATATACTTATACTCGTATTTATAGCGGTGGTCAACCGGCATAATAAATTTATGCGAGAGACTCTGCATGTATTTTGCCGATATATGCAGTATTTTATGCATTCCTCCATCAACAACAACAACAACTACACCACCAAATCGTATACCAGAGTCACCTGTTATAAACGCATAATTTTATTTTTTTGTTTAACAGCCAAAAATCGTTTTGTGTTTAATGTGTTTTATACATATTTTTATTTTTTTTTATATAAGGGAATGTTCCCTAATAAGGGTTTTCATATGTTATAGCAATACAATGCTGCGTTTATTGTATAGTGCAAACTTTTTTAATTATTATTGTTGTTTGTTTGTAATTTTTAATTATTATTGTTGTTTGTAATTATTTCGAAACATGGAGTAATGCGTTACCAATATTTGTTTTTTTTTTTTTTTTTTTGTTCAAGAGAAGCATCACTCAGGAAATTCTTCCTATTATTTAATGTGTTGCTTTCTTTGGAAAGGGGATAGTGGAGAGATAAAAGTTGGTGAAAAATGAGGGGCTTCAAGCATGGCAACACTGTAATTGCGCGAGATGAAAAGTTTTAGAACAGTTGTTGTCAGCCGCCTGATGTAGAGTTGGCGAATTTATTGAAGCTTTTTGTTTCATAGCCCTGATTCATTATTTTACTTCGGAGGGGTTAAGTGCTATGGGAACACCGAAGGTGGGCGCTGCGATACATATAAGTGATAGAAAACTCATACATATTACTTTTCTAAATTGATGTTGTCGTCACCGGGAATCGAACCCGGGACCATCTGTGTAACAGTCCAACGCGCTATCCATTACACTACAACGTAATGCATTACATTGTAATGTATATTCCTTACCTTCAACATTATTTTGAAACATAAAGTAATGAGTAACCAATATTTGGACACTCATGGGTTAGCTTCTAATGATACATCATTCTTTCAAAACATAAAATAATGGCTTACCAATCATCAATTACATAATACATGAAATATAAACGTGAAATAATAAATAAAATATCTTTTTGAAAAACTACATTACTTAACCCTTTATAGCCTCATGTGACATTACTGAAACAAACCAAAAAAAAAAAAAATAGAAATAATACATACTGAATTTATTTAGCTCGCTCAAATTTGTGTCACCCAACTGTGACATACCACTGATCAAATTAGTACAAAAAAAATATCGTAGCTGGTGTATTTTTTTGACTTCTGTCAGTTTGAAGTGTGCACAATACGAATAGTGACAAGTTTAAACACGTGTAAATTTAAAATTTTATAAAAAAAATACAAAAAGTGCAAAAAATTGGGTTGTTTTTACGAAAACCTGTGAATAATATTTTTTACTTATTGTATACAATGCATATTTTTACATTTTTACATGAAAAAATTATATTTTTATGTTATGTAACAGTAATGTCACAATCCCTAAAATGTCAAATAAATAATAAATAAAGGATATTTTTTAATTTCTAAGTAATACGTTTTTCTTTATTTACCTTGACCTTTCCCGTACCAAAAAAATTTTAATTTGTAAGTTCATGGGCTACAAAGGGTTAATGATTTTTTGTAAGCATGAGGGTAAGGTATATATTTTTAACATCATACACGAAAACTCGAAGCACTAAAATTCATTTACATTTTAAGCAATATATTATTATATGTGACGATAATTCAGTTGGTAGAGTTCTTGCCAATAAACCAGAGAACCCAGGTTCATATCTCAGCGTGACCACGTTATTTAATTAAAAAAAAAATTAGTAATAATTTTTTTTTAATAAATTTTTTTTATGAACACATTACTTTTCCGAACCCGGTAACCATATTAGTAACCAGTTACTTACTCCCTACTAGGTAATGAGTCCACCCATTTCTTTTAGGCTCATCGCTTGTAAAATTCATCAGTGAAGTAAGGTGTATTGTAATGCGTGGATCCCTGTGGCCATACATTACTTGACCCATTATTTGGTAATGTATAGTTTTGCTGGGTAGAAAGCAATAAACCGAATTGAAAAGTGTATTTTAATGGTAACATAAAAACATAGTATTAAAAAATTATTACAAATAATTTTTTCAATTAAATAAATAACGTGATCACTCTGGGATTCGCACCTGGCGCCTCTGGTTGTTAACAATTAGTTGGTCTAGAAATCTATCAACTAGAAATCTATCAACTATTTTAATGGTAACATAAAAAAATAGTATTAAAAAATTATTACAAATAATTTTTTTCAATTAACTAAATAACGTGGTCACTCTGGGATTCGCACCTGGCGCCTCTGGTTGTTAACAATTAGTTGGGCTAGAAATCTATCAACTAAGCTATTGCTTAAAATGTAAATAAATTGTTGTGCTTCGCGTTTTCGTTCGTGATATCAAAAATATACACCTTACACTCATGCTTACAAAAAATCACAAATTAATGTGTCTTTAAATAGATTTTCAAAAAGATATTGTCAGAATTACTTTACGTTTCAATGCATGCACTATGTAATTGATCTTTTGAAATAATGTAAAAGGTAATGAGGCATCATTACAAGGTAATCTATGAAGGTTCAATTATCAGTACTTGAATAATTTTAATTTTTACTGCACAATTAAAGGTCGAAAACGCATAATTTTTATTTTAATAAAAATTATATCAAACTTGTTTACTTCCCCTTTACATCTTGTTTTTAAACAAAACAAGTGTAAAAATAGAAAGGAGAATAAAATCAAAAGGCGTGTATTTTATATCTACCAAAGGTAGAGGTTGAACCTAACGAACAAGTTTTCAATTTTTTTTTAATCTATGGTGGTAATCTTTAACTTCGAGCTAATATATTAGTTCTCATTTAGTGGGAAAACTAGGTTATATGAATGTTTGATGTTTGCACGGGATTTTCACTTCTTTTAAAACTTGTTCTGATGATGGGAACCTAGAAAATTCCCGATATAGATCTATCAACACATTTCTGAAAGTGGTCAATTAGTAATAACATATAGATAAGGAGCACTCATTACTAAGTAATGCATTACTTTATCGCACCCATTACCAAAGTTTTCTTGGGTGGCTCAACTCGTTAAGAGGTGTTGCTACGAATCATAGCCTGATGTATGGAGGTGGGTTTGAAACTCAATACGACACAAAGTAAAAAGTTTTTCATATAGAGCAATTTAACAATATAAAATATTTTGTTCAATTGACTCATAAGATAACCACTGACGAGTCCTTGGATGGGGCGATAAAAAATGTTTCTTCTTCTTCTTCTTCCTGTAAAATTAACTCTAAAAAATGATTCAGTAATTAATTATAATAAAATTAATTGCGATTGTCATTATATGACGGTTACAAACACTTTACCCCAGATGTTTTTTTGTTGTGAAACATGTGGAATAAATTGTCAAGAATAGTTAAAGTAGTGCGTCAAAAAATTACAACAAGACAAAAACTTTGAAATCCATCAAAAAAATTAGAAAATAAGAAAAATTTATCAACGCTCCACTATATCGAGCAAACAAGGTCCACATTAGCGAACATTGTGAAAATTTCCTTCCACAAATTTTTTTTTTATTTTTTTTTGGAATCAATTAATTTTATTAAAATTGAGAATAAAATTCTTACCGTTTGCAAAAATCCGATTAGGAAAATTCTTCAAAATTTGTTTTTTTATTCACTTTTTTGTGTTATTTTACTTTTATAAGTTAATGAAATAATATACTTTATGTTGGGGTTTCTTGTAACGACGCATAATACCAGGAAAACGTAAGTATTCATGCATTCACGTCGAAAACTTTTTAAAAATAGTGATAGCAGATTTTTACAGTTTTGAGACATTCTTGAAGCAACACGAAAAACACGAAAGCTCCACTTTAGCGAACAGCCCACATTAGCGAACATTACCTTACATATTTTCCATCCAAAAAATCAACCACCAAAAAAGTCATTAAACTGTATGTTACAAATAAAAAAAAAAATTTGTGTATCTACGATGGCGCTCCCAAAATTAGCCGATCTGATGGCGGCAGTAGTTTGAGAAAAATTACCTTGGTGAAAAGTGGCAACCTTATAAAACATATATTTTAAGTATGTTTTAGTATTTTTTTTTTTTTTTGGAGCCAGTAAAAAAACGATCTCAGTGGATTTGTAATCCAGGAAAAAATTGCTTAATTCAATGCTTTCATTTGAAAGGTCTCAATCCAACCAAAATTAAAGTCGAGCTAGATTCTTCTCTGGAGGAGTCTGCCACTTCGCTTACGACTATAAAATATCTGGTGACAGAGGCTAAACGAGGCCGAACGAGCTGCCAAGACGAACATCGTAGTGGTCGACCAATTGAGGTGTCCACACCATAAATGGTTAAGAAAATACACAAAATGGTTTCAAAAAGTGCTTTAAATCGCATAATGGTCGAAAATTTGGAGATAAGAAAGCTGTACGCAAGATGGGTGCCGCATTTACTCACAATAGAACAAAAACAGCGACGTGAAGATGTTTCAATAGAGTGTTTGAAGATGTTGCACCGCAATAAAGAAAATTTTTTGCGTCGATTCGTAACCATGAATAAGACATAGGTTTACCACTTCATACCTGAGACAAAGGAACAATAGAAGCAGTGGATTGGAATGCGAGAATCGTATCCAAAGAAGGCGAAGACTGTACCATCTCCAGGCAATGGTATAATTTTTATTGGTAATCATCAGGGCAACCAGAAATGTGCTCTAAAAAATCAATTTTATGAACATTAAAAATTACCCTAAAATTGGAAAATATGCTAACAAAATTTTAAATATATGCTCTTAAAAAATGATTTTTCTTTAAAAATTCGAATTTTAAAATCTATTGTATATTAAAGTCGAAGTAAATTTTGTGAAATTTATTTCAGTTGCTAACAAAAAATAACATAACCTGTATATTCTTAAAACAGGAAACTCAAAAACATGAAAAATTCAAAAAACTTTATTTGTCGAAAAAAAAGGAAAAACAAAAAATAAAAAAAAAATATGCCCTCAAAGTACGGGTTTGTTCTAAAAACTACAAAAATAAGCTAAAGAAAAAAAAAAAAAATTTTAAATAAAAATATGCATTTTAGATCAAAATACTCAAAAATATGCTAATAAGAGCAATATATGCAAAAATATGCTCTAACAAATCGATGCCAGAATTCGTCATTTATTCTGAAATGGATAAATAAATGTCTTGTTCATTTTTTAATACGATGCATGGGAAAAAAACATGATACAGCATATTTCTGGTTGCCATGGTTATCATCAAAGAGGAGAAACAATCAACGGCGAGTATTATGCTAACTTATTGCAGCGTTTAAGTGACGAACTTCAGAAAAAAAAATCGTATTTGGCGAAAAAGAACGTGTTGTTTCATCAAGACAATGCACCAGTTCACACATCCAATATTGCGATGTCCAAAATCAATGACTTAAAGTTCGAATTGCTGCAACACGCACCTTATTCGCCAGATTTAGCTACCTCCGATTATCTTCTATTTCCATACTCGAAAAAATGGCTCGGCGGTAAAAAATTTGTCAACAATGAAAAGGTGGAGTCTGCGGTTGATGGCTTTTTTAAGGAGCTAGACAGTTCTTACTAAAGGGTGATTACTTAACCACTTTCTTTTTGGCAACACTGTTTTTGGCAGCTCAGCTCTTTTCGTTTAACATGTTACTGTTAAACATGTTCAGTTTAGTCTATAATTTAACCATGAATAGACTTACAAACGAACAATATTGCATATTATTGAATTTTATTATCAAAATTCATGCTCGGTTAAGAAAGTGCATTTCTTCCAATCTATGGTCAGTTTGGGCAACCTTCTGAGACGGCTATTCGGAATCGTGTGACTAAATATCGCACCAAATTTACATTATTCGACATTAAACCACCAACACACATACGCAAAGAGCGGACAGAGGAAAATATCGCAGCTGTATCTGCCAGTGCTGTTGATGACCGTGAATTATCGATTCGGCAAAGTTCGCAGTAATTGGGCCTTTGTTACTACACTACGTGGAAAATTTTGCGGAAGGATTTGGGTGTAAAACCCTTCAAAATACAGCTGGTGCAAGAATTAGAGCCATACGACGTACCACTACGGCTAACTTTTGGTGAATGGGCGCTGGCAAAGTTGGATGAAGATCCACTTTTATATCGCAAATTTGTGTTCAGCGACGATTGTATATGTGAACAAGCAAAATTGCCGTATTTAGTGTGAACAGCAGCCAGAAGCATTGCAAGAACTGCCAATGCATCCCGAAAAATGCGCTGTTTGGTGTGGATTATGGGCCGGTGGCATCATTGGTGCGTACTTTTTCAAAGACGACGAAGACAGGAACGTTACTGTGAATGGCGAGCGTTGCCGTGCGATGATTACAATTTTTTTTTGTTTTTTGTCCAAAATGGAAGAGCTGGTCTTGGGTGACATGTGGTTTCAACAAGACGGTGCCTTATGCCACACAGCACGTGAAACAATGGCCCAATTGAGAGACGAGTTCGGTGAATAGTGTATTTCATGTTTGGCCGCCTATATCGTGCGATTTAACGCCTTTAGACTATTGTTTGAAGAATTTATTCATGAGATACCGGCCAATATGTTGTAGAGAGTATGCCAAAATTGGACCCAGCGTATGCACCATTTGAGGCGTAGCCGCGGTCAACATTTACATGAAATAATCTTTAAACATTGAATCATACAGATCGTTCTATCGATTAAAATAAAGATTTCATAAACTTCTCTAACTTTTATGTGTTTTTTTTTTAACTCAAATCCGACAGCTCTTAAAAATCACCCTTTATAAACAGGGTAACGAAGCTATTGAATATCGCTGGGAAAAGTGTATCGAGCTAAAAGGAGATTATGTTGAGAAATAAAGAAAATTTCCTCAAATTTGTTGTGTTTTCTTTGTTCGGACGACTAATTTTGGGATCGCCCTCGTATATAATCGGATAGTTTGGAGTATGATGTTGTTTTTAGTTTTGTTCAGTTATTTATGTAGTTTAAATTTTTATAAATTGCGTCGTACTGTGCTGTGCGTATGCTGAATATATTGTGCGGACATTAATACGCAGTTGTTGTTGCTATTTACTATATTTTCCAGTTAAACGCATTTTTTGGAGTAGGTATATATCGTTGTCATATGGAAGTAGTTTTCAAAAAAAAATTCACATTGATAAAAATGGCAAGTTCAACCGGTATTTTTTTTTTTATCTTTGTTATTATTTAATACAGTTCAGTTTTGTTTTTATGTATTTATCATGTTTGTGGTTTTTGTTATTGTTATTGTTATTGTTTGATTTGTTTTTTTTTTTCGAAAAGTGAATTTTGCAAATAATTGCAAGTTTTTAGAGCTCTGACAAGGAAGGTTTTCCTATAGAAAAATAAATAAAAGTTGTATGTTAATTTGTAGAAGAAAAAATTGTTTGTATTATATTTTCTGGATGGCTTGGTGTGTTGTCATTAAGAAAATGTATTAACATTTACCAATTTCTGAAATTTTTTTTTTATTTCTACCAATAAAATTGATTTTGAACTATAGTGCATTGTAGTGCATTGATATCGGTGCGGCAGGGGTTTGTTCCGAATCGACTTAAAAAAACGTTATTCATTATAAGTACAATATTGTCCATAAGGTATTATAATTTTTTAGCAACAAAAAAGCTATAACCCTAATGCCATACTCACTGATATGATACCTTTTGAAATTGTTGGTTACGAACATGCTAAAGAAAGGGATAAAAATTAAGAAAGGTCTCCCTTAACAGTATATTTAGGTATATATATTTTTATTATTTATACGCGGGAACAGGAACCCACATCATGTTCCCGCCTATAAATTCTCTTACTTCAGGGTATGGTTTTCAAGTTTCTCTTTCACGTAGACATCCACTTAGACAGCATTTTTGGAAATTCATATGGCAGGACCAAAAAGAGGACAGCCCTTGCCGGCCTGCGTAAGAACGTATTCAAAAAATCTCCCCATTAAATCATGGTATATGTTTCCTGGTCTATTAAAGAGGTGATTTATGGACATTTCAATAATTAATGACATCGTGGTGAACAAACAAGCATTTTGTGTGGACAATTTCGATAGTGCTAAAGAGTTTCACTCATAACTTTTTTACCCGTCAACCGATTTTGCTTATTTTTAATATTAAACTTCTTCTTAAATTTCTGTCTTTATGGCGACTAGGTCAGAACATGATATGATTTGCTCTTGAGTCAATACAAACTTATGTAAGGGCGTAATGGTTAGCGAGTGGGACTGTACACAGATGGTCCCCGGTTCTATCCCTGGCGACGACAACATCAATTTAGAAAAAAAATATGTATGAGTTTTCTATCCCTCATACGTATCGCAGCGCCCACCTTTGGTGTTCTCATAGCACTTAAGTCCAACGAAGTAAAATTAAATTATGAACAAAAAGCTTCTATAAATTCGCCAGCTCCCCATCAGGTGGCGAGCAACAACTTGCACAATTACAGTGTTTCCATGTTTGAAGCCCTTCATCTTCCCCACCTTTCATCTCTCCTCTATCCCCTTTCCAAAGAAATCAACAAGAAGAATTTCCGGAGGAAGAATTTCCTAAGTGTTTCTGCTCTTTTACAAAAAAAAAAATTAAATAAAAATTTCTTCATTATTGAAAATATATACGGCAAACTTTTAGAGTTCGACCAAAGCGTCGAAGAGTTGGGGTAGCAATTGGGCCTCGAGCTCTACTTTTTGAATTGGGAGGATTCATTTAACAATTTTATACCAAGAATTAAAAAAAAAACACAAAAGACAATAAGATTTTCGGCATTTTTCGAACTTTAAAACTCAGTTAAAAAATACCGGAAGGAAACGAGCCCAAGTTGTTAACGGTTTTTCTTTTGCCCGGAATAAGCACTATATAATTAGTGAATAAAATGATATAGGTCCATTTTTTATTAAGTTAACATAAACCAGGCGAATGGATGCTGCTTATTAGTTTCTACAAATAGAATTGTTGTGTTGTTGGAGTTGTACTTCTGAGATTATGTATGCAAGAACAAAAACACCGTGTATTGAATAAAACTAGTTTTAATCACAACAAAACTCGACCTGACGATAGATCAGTGGGCTAAAGCGCTCTGTCTAACGTGCAGTGCGAGTGCATGTGGCATTAGAAATCAGTTTATCTATACCACGGTCAGTGATTGCACGCAATCGAACAAATAAAAACATAACAAATATTACATTATTTAAATTCAAAACAGGGTCACGAACGAAGGTTCAATACCAGAAATTGCGCAGTCTGATTTAGAAAAAATTGAAAAGTTGCAATGTAGTTATGATTTTAAGAAAATACTCTCATTCTTCTCTACCACGCCTTTCACAATTAAAACTCATACGACTTGTTTAAGAAATCTCTTGGGAAATTTTGTGGCAGTGATGTTTTTCAGCATCACTGCCTGAAATTCTTATTTATTCGCAATATAAACCGTCCATTTTGGAAGCTTAAAAGTTTGGCAAATTAATCTACTAAAAACATTCTAGGAACTGTTGTACAACCATAAAATAGTATGAAACTTATAACCTTCAAGTACGAAAATTTTGTTAACAGAGAAATTTTAAATTTTAACGAAAATTAAGCAACTTTAATTTTTTTTTTTATATCAAAAATTTAATTGAATTACACAAAGTCATCACAATGATTATGACAATTATATTGTTTAGCCAATATGTACAGCACAATGTCGTGTGCCATTAGAAATCATAACAGTTATAACGCGTTTTTATTTTTTTGCTATTTCAAAATATATAAAATTCATTCACTTATCTTTTCGTAACAAGCCTTTTTTTAATATTGTTTTCTTTATTTAATTTTTTTTTTTTTTTTTGTTAAGTATCATCTTGATGATGATGTTCGCAATGGATGGATGGTAGCTTTTGTTATGGTTCAAAAAGCCTAGTAAATATTTCAACTTTATATGATTTGCTTTTTAGCCAGATCATCACTTCAATTTCAGTTTTTTTCTTTACAAATTTTTTCTACTATTTTTTGTTTGAAAAAAAAGGCTCTTAAATCTGAAAGATGTGTTGAGGTATATAAATACAGTGGCTACAGAAAAAATGTGGCCACAGAGCACTTATCTTCATAATAAAAAAATTTTATGGGAAATTGAATGATTTAAAAAAAAAAGATTGATAGTCTTAAAAACATACCGCAAAATCAGGATATTCACCAATAACTTATTTTCTTAAGACGTTTTTAACGCAAAATTTAAAAAAAAAAAAAATTAATGACAGTATAGCTTTCCAGAATGTCCTTAAGGTTCAACATTTAGTATGATATGTGAATGCTTTTCAAAAGTTTATGTCGAAATTTTCAGCAGAGATATTTATATTTGCAAAAGGTTTCCTAACAAAAACTTCCGTTTTTGGTACATATTTGTCACAAAATAATGGTAGATATTTGGGAAAATAGTGGAAATTAGATTACATATGATTTTCTAACAATTGTGAATTGTTGTGGTGTTTGTCTTAGCTATCTTCTGCAATTACAATTAAATGTAAAATCGACCCCGTGTAATTGAAACTGGTTTTAATACACAGCAAAAATCACCTGACTTTAGATCAAGTGGTTAAAGCGCCTGTCTAAAGTGTAGTGCGAAGTGCATGTGGCAAAGAAAGCAGGTTCAAGCCACGGTCAGGATTGCATTTAATAAATAAACATTTCATATAGATGCAATCAAACAATAAAAACCATAACAAATACTTACAGTATTGTCAAAAGGATTACTGATGAAGGTTGTGTTACCAGAAACTGCGCAGTCTAATTCAATAAAAATTTACAATGTAGTTATGATTTTTAGAAAAGTATGCTTAATCTTCTCTACCACGCCTATCTCAAACAATTGAAAATATGTGCATATTAATTATAGTATTAATTGCACACTGTCTAAGAAGACGATGAATAAAATTCAAAAATCCCCAATAAAGTTTTTTTCTTTCCAGGATATCCTCAAGATTCAACATTTAGTATGATATGTGAATGCTTTTCAAAAGTTTATGTCGAAATTTTCAGCAAAAATATTTATATTTGCAAAAGGTTTCCTAACAAAAACCTCCGTTTTGGTACATATTTGTCTTTGAAAAACCCTCTGAAAATATATATATTTTTGGCAGATTTTTTTATACATGCCAGTGCAGAAAAGCAAAATTTGTGTTTACATAAGTACATTTTTGGTAATGGTAAAGTGCTTCCAATTGTCATTATAAATCTCATTACTTGGGGATGTCGCACAAAATAATGACATATCATAACTAAAAACCTTACGAAAAATAAAAAAAAAATATGTTACCTCTATGCTTACCAGTATGGTCAAAAATAATGAGTCTAAAAACAAATTTTAAACGAAAAAAACTAAATTTAATAAAAACTATTTTTTTATTGATATTTATTTTTAACAAAACGTGCCCACACGGGATTTGAACATCGGACTCGAGGTTGTCAATCAACCGATCTGCCATCTGAGCTATCTCGACTGTTATACTTAATAAATTAAAAATATAAATGACTTGCTTGCACAAAATGTTATAACTTTAAAGCTTTCAAAAATCAAAAATAAGTAGTTATATATGTACTTACTAGAGTTGCAAAAATAATGAGTATAAAAATAGTTTTTCATTACTGGTAGTCCGAAAAGTTATGATTATATGTCATTATCGTTTCTACGCTCGTATATACTTTACAAAGTTATTCACATATCATATTAAAAGTTGAACTCTGAGTTAATCGCGGATAGCTATGCTGCCAATTTTTGACAAATTGGGAATTTTTTATTTTTTTTTTTATTGCTGAGACTTCTTTTCGTAAAAAATGTGAAAAATTAAAAATTATTGTTTCTACACTCGAATATATTACAAAGGTATTCACATATCATATTAAAAGTACTACTCTGAGTTAATCGCGGAAAGTTATGCTGCCAATTTTTGACAAATTGAGAATTTTTTATTGCTGAGACTTCTCTTCGTAAAAAATGTGAAAAATTAAAAATGTAAAAACAGCCAAACAGCGAGTTTAACCTCAAGTTCTATGAATAAAATATATACCTCAAATAAGACTACAGTGGTTGACCTACAATCGCAAGAAGTCAGACTGACTGCAATTTAAAAACGTTTTATGTTAAAAACTCAATTTGAAAGCGCCAAACTTTAAAGTCATTTTGTGAAAAAACTGTACCGTGCATAAAATATAAAGTTCGCCACTGAAATCAGCGTGCCGCTACTATATAGAATTGGTGGTCATAGCCTTATTAATTTTTAAAAGTTAAGATTTTGGCTTCTTGTGTAATTTTTAAGTTTTTTTTTATTACACATTCCGACATATGGTGAAAATCGATTGATTTTAGTTTTGAACGATTTGGTAAACAATCGAAATTTTAGTAAAGAATATAAAAGAGTGGACTGAAATCGTTTTTTATCTCTTCCGTGAATCATTTATGCTTTTAATTTAAAAAATATATGTAATAATCAAGACTGAAATTTTAAAAACGATCGATTTGAACTTTCAAATCGCATATTCATCGAAGCAATGTTATCAAAAATTTTTTTAGAAATCCTTTACAAAACAAAAAAAGGGAAATATGTGTCCGACTTTTGTTTGCAGTCACTGTATATGTTATAAATGTTTTTATTGTTATGAACACAAAAAACGAAACATTAATTTCACAAAGATTACTTAAGTAATTGATGATTGGCAAAAAACATACGTATCAAAAAAAAAAAAAAAAGACACTAAAATATAAAAATGTATCCTAATAATAAACGAAAACATGACCAAAAGTTTTGTATTGCCGACGATGCACTATGGTTGCAAAGACAACTTTTGCTGGCTAAAACTGAATTTTTCTCACATTTTTTTTTTTCCTCTTTTTGTTGTTGCAATCTAATAATAAATACTTCAAGACAACAGAACACAAATTTTGTTTTTTTTTTAAATACTCATTTACCCCTATAATACAATAAACTATAGTTGAAGATTATAAGAAAATCTAAGAAATAATGAAAAAAAAAACACTCGCTAAGAGGTGATGCTACGAGTCATAGCCTGTTGTGGGTTTGAAACTCACTACGACACAAAGTAAAAGGTTGTTCATTAGGGTGGGTCGATTTAAAAATCGCTCAACGTTCAAGGAAAATCGTATTCTAGGGATCAAAATAAGAAACTTTGCCCAAGGAACCATACCTCTAAAACGAATTCTGATGTCCCGACTTTTGACCCAAAGGGTCAAATTTTAAAAAAGCCTACTTTGATATTTCAGAAAGTAGGAGGAATCTCTCCAAGATTATTGGAGCTACTTCTTCTCCGGAGACGCGCTAGCAGATTAATGCATAAATCATCATTCTAGATGACCGTTAAGGGGTTGAAATTTAAGTTGAAAGAGTGCCTTTTTTGCCGTGTTTTTATAGCAAAATGTACAAATCTCGGCATAGAGATATTTCAGAAAGTAGGAGGAGTCCTTCCAAGATTAGGGTCTCTATTTCTTCTCCGGAAGACGCTCTAGCAGATGAATGTATAAATTATATTCGATTGGGGCACTCTAAATAGGTCAAAGTGGAATTTTTTCAAAATTTGACCCTACGGTTCAAAAGTCGGGACATCAGAATTCGTTTTTGAGCTATGGTTCCTTCGGCAAAGTTTCTTATTTTGATCCCTAGAATACAATTTTCCTTGAACGTTGAGCGATTTTTTGCCTACATACAAATCGACCCGGCCTATTGTTCATATAGAGGAATTTAAAAATACGTTGTTCAGTTGACACATAAATTAACCACTGACGAGTCCTTGGAGTGGACGAAACGGCGGCAGTCTGGCATATCCATTGTGTCCGTTAAATTTTTCAATAAAAATTTTTCCTTTTTCTTTCCTGTAAAAATCTAAATTAAAAAAAAAATCTTGCGTTATTAATTGTAATAAAAATTAATTACGATTATCATTATATGACGGTTACAAACACTTTTCCCTTGAAACGTTTTTTTTACTTTTATTTTTTTTTTTGTGTGTTTAAGTGTTAAAAGTTTAAAATAAAATTTAATATGGAAAAAAAGTTGGCATAAAAATAATTTTGTATTAAAAATTGTAAAATAAAATTGGTGTCATGAAGAAAAAAATCAAGTATTTCATGCAAAACAGGAAAATAATTGCTTTTTTAAAAAAAATGTAAATTTAGGCCTTCAAAAAATGTATGGAAAATTATAGTTTTAAGAGTAATCAAAAAACATAAACTGATATCTGAACATTATATTCCCTTTGTCAAATTTTGCAATTTTTTAAGAAAATTAATGTTTTCAAGAAAGCCTATTCCTTTAAAAATTCCGATTTAATTCAATGTAATAGCGAAACATTGTAAAACAATAGGCCTTAAATCGATAGTTTGTTTACTAGATATTAATATTACATTATTTAAAAAAAAAAATCACCAACAATAATGAATTAATATAACCAGAAATTTTTTTTCAAAAAACTGCATTAAAGGGTTAATGTTACAAAAAAACCATAAAATTATTACAATTTCCATAAATTCACAATGGCAGCGATTCCTATTCTCACCTTCACCATTCACCTTAGTTTTCGAACCTCATTTTCTCTCAAATAATACAAATTTCGAAATTTTTTATTGTTCAAAACGTCTTTACAATTAACAAATATTAAAAAATCACAAATCAAATGGGGACATATAATCAACACACGGGAAATAATGAGATTCGAAATTGAGGTGAATGGTGAAAGTGAGAATAGGAATCGCTATCAATATTTTTTATTTAAAGACTTCTAAATATACACATTAAATTAAATGAAAATCAGTTTAAAAAAGGACTACTTACTTTTCGTTTAAAACAATTCCCAGCCAGAAATTGCCAATGGTCTGAAAAATCAAGCACTGGCAGAGCAACAAATAAAGTGCTGGCAAATCACTGATTTACAACGCTCTGCCAACGTTAGTAAAAAGTGCTTTGCCAGTGCTTAATTAACAAAATTTACAACAGTAAAAATAATAAAAGAACTGGCACAGCTCTGGCTTAAAACGCTCTGCCAACGTTCGTAAAAAGTGCTTTGCCAGTACTTGCTCTACAAAATTTACAACCTTAATAACTAAAAAGCACTGGCACAGTACTGACTTAGAACGCTTTCCCAACATTGGCAAAAAGTGCATTGCCAGTACTTATTTACAAAATTTACAACCGTTAACTTAATAAAAAACAGTGGCACATCCCTTAGTCACAACAAGATTCAAAACTAAATTGCAATTTATGATTTGAAGTTAAGAATATTAAGGTCACCTATTATAGTCAGCACAAAGTGTAGTTTTTGTACTAAAATTTTACTTAAGAAATTTATTTTCAAATTTCTTTCTTTAGTAAAATTGTAGTAAAAAATCGTGCTAACTTATCACAAAAATAATTTGATAAAAAAAAAATATTCAGTTATTTTGTAATTAACTTAGCTGAAGCAAGCCTATTGTTATTTCTGTTCAAATTACCAAAATCATTCAATAAGAAATAATACATCTCTTTACTGAAGTGAATTAGTAAGTAGGACTTTATTGGTCGCTTTTGGTTTTGATACTGGCAAAGCTCTTATTGGCAGTGCTTTGCCAACGTTTTTAAAAAGAAACGGCCAATCCCTGCCCGGTGTTATCATTTTGGGGTTGCCAAAGCACTTATTATATTATTAAAAAAAGCACTTTATTGGTTGTTCCACCAATGCTTTGCCAAAGTTTTAAAATTATGTTTTTGGTACTGACAAAGCGCTCATTGCCAGTGCTTTGCCAACGTTTTAAAATAGGAACGGCCAAGCCCTGCCCGGTGTTATCATTTTGGGATTGGCAAAGCACTTAAATCTTCACATATCCAATGCCAACGCTCATACCACCGTTGAAAGCACTGGGCCAATGCATTGCCGTTCGTATTTTTCTGGCTGGGTTGTATTTTTCAGTTTATATTCAACTGTTAAAAAATT
The DNA here is from genome assembly GCA_021234595.1 of Delia radicum. Lineage (NCBI taxonomy): Eukaryota > Metazoa > Arthropoda > Insecta > Diptera > Anthomyiidae > Delia > Delia radicum. The sequence continues at coordinate 215,134,524 of CM037854.1, forward strand.
TATTGACAAAATCGGTAAAAAACAATAGATTTTTTCGTTTATTTCAATACATGTTATTTCAAATAGAACATTTTTATTTTGTTTATTGAATAACAGATAAAAAAGTTTAAAACTATATTTCTTTGGTAATTTAATTGCATATTAAATTGAAACAACTTTACGAAATAACTTTTTAAATAACTGTTCAACTTTTATGGAAAAGTTCTTGTGAGTGTACAAATCATATTTCAAGAAAAATATATTTTGTATCATTTAAGTAGTTTAGGCCAAGCAAAGTGTTCTGCAAAACCATAGTGCGATGATACAAAGAATAATCATGTTTGGATATATAATTTTTTTTTTTCGTATTTAGTAAGTTAAACAAAACCACTTTACAAAGAGTATGATGACATGCGGAAGCCAGTCAATAGAAACCCAAAAAAAAAAAAATTAAGTCAAGTCATAAATTGAGTTTATTTTATTTATACGCGTACTCATTTATAAGAAACACAGAAAAATGTTTTAAATTTTAAACAAATTTAATTTAAATAAATATTTAGAAAAATTATTAAAAATAATAAAAAAAAGAAATAAATTGCTCATAAAAGTTATTAATGAAACTCTGAAATTTATAGCCTGCGGCTGTTTTCAGCAATTGTGGTGAACGAATTGTGTGAAGTGAGTGCTAAGAAGATAAAAATTATGACTTATAACAAGGAAGGTATTCCATATGGTCTACTTTTTCAATCCTTAAAATATTAAAAATATGCACTGATAGAATTTTCCTTCATAGTATTAATGAAACGATTTCATTAAAATCGATTCATTGGTTTAATGAAAAATTTCATTAACTGAATGAAAATTCATTAATATTGGTATTTTTTCATTAACATTTTTTATGATTTTTTCATAATTTCATAAAAAAAATTCATTAAATCAATGAAAAATTTTCAAATTTTTTTCAATAAAAACTTTGACTTGTAATAAGAAAAAAAATTTTTTTTTGTACTATCATTTGAAATAAAAAAAACTGAAAAATTTCTTTTAACCAGAATTAACCAAAACTTTGATATAAATAATTTTTTTTTAATAAATTTGCCTAGAGCTAACAATTTTTGACGAATTTGAATAGTTGGTCACTAAATTCCAGGAAACAGATTCTCCATGAAAAACGATATAGTTTTGTTCAAAACGAGACCTAAATTGTTATCGTTTTGACGATATTTTATTTTCAAAAAAAATTTTATTTTCAAAATTTGTAATTGTATGCTAAAATAATTATAAAAAGTGCAAATTATTAAATATCAACGAAAATATTTCATACAAACTATGAATTTTATTCATTAAACACATGAAACTTTCCTAACGATTAGGCTAGGATTAATGAAAAAAATTTCATATACTTTATAAAATTTTCATTGGGTCAATGAAAACATTCATTCAAATTGATTTAATGAAACACCTTTCATTGACTCAATAAAACTTTTCTTTGGGGACTTTTTTTTTGAAAAATTCATTGGAGTAATGAAGGAATTCATTAATACTACGCATAAATTTCTATCAGTGTAGTGAAGGTCTCCCCGTTTTCGAGAACTAAAGATAACCAAACAAAGGCCACTATGCAAAAAAAAAACTTTTCCTTAGCGATCCCGGCTATGGATAAGCCACACAGTATAAAACTCCTAACATGCAAGAAGATTTTAATGTTAGTGTTATTATCGCGAATTCTTCGGCCATAATCAACAAATCGTAAATGAGAATAATGTTCGTGGGAGTTGACATGTCATGACTTTTCATATAAATGTCTGGACAAAAAAATTTATCCGATTTCCAGAACCGTTCAGATATGAACATACCTGGTACTAGATCTGATCTGTCCTAAAGTGTATCAGAAATACCATGTCTGATCAAATATGTTCAGATCTGGCGGAAGATATAATTAGATTCAATCTTATCTAGAAATTTTTTGTTTCATAACTGATGTTTTTTAAACGGGTAGTGCAATCACGAGATAAACATATGCAAACATTTTTCGCTACTGCAATAAAAATACTTCCGATGTATAGATTTGACATTTCGAGATTGAAATGTAATATTCATATTTTATTACGAATAACTAATTTCAAGAAATTCTTGACTCTACAAAAGCGAAAAAAATAATGTTATTTTCATAAGTAAACTACTTGACAAACTCAGATAATATTGCATATGAAATATACAAATATTTAGCCTCAGAATTCTAGTCTGCAATTCCAATATTTAAAAAAGTACTTAAGCCATGATATAAGCGATTTAAATTTTAAAATCCCAAATAAAATAAATTTTCTTATTTAGCATCTTACCAATCATCATATTTCAGCAGACCGGTTTAGTTATAGAAGGGCATCTATTGACACAATGTACACATATTGTGACATGTTAGGTGGTGTATCAAAATATAGGCTTTCATATAAATTTGACAAACAAAGAATATAAAATAGCCCAGTTCGCTACAACGCTCGGCTTGCAAGGCTGATATTGCTCATGAATATTGACTTGCTAACAGCAAACATTAACTTTTGCATGTGTGTTTAAATGCACAAGAAAAAAACTGCAAGAAAATAAAGAAAGTAATGGAAAAGAAAAGAGGTCCTGCATGCCACCTGGAACAGGTCTCTATCCCCTTATAGAACGGTTTGGGCCAGGGAAGGTATAGAACAAATATTTTTTATGAATGAAATAGAACATGGAATAAAACATGGTAGAACGGATGGAATAGAACATGGTTCCGAACCGCAACAATATGTAATGGGAAGAACATAGCGGATTTAAAACACTTAATATGGGAAACGACATGTAATGAGACGGGGCGAGGAACAAGTGAAAATGAAAAACTTAACATGAGGAACTAAATGAAATTGAAAGGGGAACGAGTGATATTGGTACAATGAATGCAGGGAATTAAATGGAATAGTACGGACTTAGATTCTAGCAATATTAATCGATTTAGAGATATTTTAATATTTCCGAGACTTTTCTACATTTTAACGTCTTAGTTATATGAAAAATAGTTCTCAAATTTTGATAAAAGTAATTTTTACCTAAAAAACGATTTCGTTGAAATTTGAGTATGTTTACGGATTATGTTAATAAATCTAAAAATTATTGACCCGTATTTTGCTAAAACTAAAACGTTTATTTTTTCAGAGGCTTTTTATCCGTGAAAATAGTATTTATAGGATATTTTTTGGCAAAAATTTTGTAAATGTTAATTTTTTTTGTTGCTAAATTTGTTACAGGAATAGTTATGCACAGTAGTACAGATTCGATGCGGCTGAATTTGACGCATCATCTTGCGTATTTTTGTATTCAAATTCAGATTTTCTCGCTGAATGCAGTGCTACTAGTCCTTTTTCTAGTTAAGCTTTTTAACTCATTAAGGATACATCGTTGATCAGCAGACCGTTTTTAACCTTATCTTGCAAATATACATACAGAACAATGCTTTATTAAAAAAATTTTGTAATTTTTTCTTTAAAGAGCTACCAAGAAATGGAAATATTAGCAACCAAAGTTGAATCTCTGATAGAATAATAATTATAGACGCATGACGATATTTGAAACCATATTATTCTGTATAATTTTATAGACAAATCTTGGTTAACAAAAATATATGAAATTAAAATTTTTTTTTTAAGTTAAACGATTTTTAAATTATTTGGAAAACGGTGGTTATTGAACATTTCTTTTAATTGTCTTATGTCAGTTCAGACATTATAAAATTTATAATAAAGGCATTTCATTAAAAACGTATTTTCTCATCAACGTATCCATTCAAATATAAAATTGGAGTCATTTTTATATTTTATTGTTAAATTGTTAAAACGATCTTATCGAAAAAATGCAAAAACTAGTTTTTTTTTAAATAAATATTTAGCAACTCTAGAAAACAATTTCCACTGAATGTGTTTTGAAAATAAAACATGTTTAGTACATGTTTTAACCATACTTTTTTCACCAAAACACATGTTTTCCTCAAAACATGTAAGTGGAAACATAGTTTCAAATGAGTTTATGTTTTTTTATTAACTATATTACTTTATCCTCTTAAAAAATATAGCCGTTTAAAGAAGTGCGTTTGAAAAAAAAATTTCCCCAACACGTATACGTAATATTAATATATTGTAATATAACACTCATACGCCTTATAAATTTACAAAATTGCTTATAGCTTTGCTAATTTTCAATACCAGTAGTTTTTCTTTAAAAATCTTTTGTTTTTTTTTTTTTTTGCATAAATAAAGTAGTAGGGGCGGTATAGCATTAGTATTAGTGTGGTAATAAGGCTGAAGTTAAATTTTTCCCAATGCATATTAATGCATTTTTATACATTCTACCTGCTCTGTCTTGGTGTTTAAAAATAAATTACTACTTTTAACTATTTATGGCTTAGAAGGCGTATGATTTTATTGTAATTCGATGCTGTTGAAAACATTCATTGAAATGTCCGTGTTTTGTTTTAAAAATTATTCTCGTTACCTTTTTAATTGAGTGAATGTAGAAAAATACATTTTATTTATATATCTTTTGAATAGCGTACTAATATCTGCAAATAAATTGCAAATTGCTGAAATTCCGGATGAAAAAAGTTCCGATATAGGTATATACAATCATATATAGTCGTATATCTGATTCCATCTCAGCTGATCCGAAAAATTTCATACATAACATTATCTCATGTGATCCCATGGGATTTTCTCTGATATAATTTGATTCCAAAAATGGGTCTATCTAATTTGATCAAGATATATATAATTTAATACAATTTGATATTCGCACAATTATTTTTTTTTTTTTTCCTTTTAAATAATAATGAAATTTTAAATATAAATCAATGGATTGAAAAATTATAAGTAATTTAAAGTTAAATTGTTTCATAGATATAATGTCAATTTTATTGTCCAATTAATTCTTAAACAACCGATCGCTTAGGAAGCTTAACTCATCTCTGTCTTAGCTTTCGATTTAGGCAACATAGGAAGTTTTTTTTATTTTCTTAATTAATAATCATATAATTACAAATTAGATACTATTACCCTAGCCGAGCACTAGCTACTATAGCCTTCGGCGCGTTGTAGCGAAAACAGACCAGTGCCTCTGGTGGGAATCGAACCCACGACCCCTGCACTGATAAGCCAGCACGCTACCAACTAGCCTACCGGGGCTTACGAACATAGTAAGTTGTTGTTGTATGTTGTTGCATTTTTTAAATTATATTGTTTAGTAGTGTTCCATAATTATAACGTTATTTTAGGAAACTTTTAAAAATTAACGATAATTAGTAAACACTTTGGGTTTAAAAAAAAAACCTATATTTATGAACTTTTTTGTTTTTATTTTTTCATTTGACTCGAGTTTCGGTTCAGGTTATACAAAAACACATGTATTTTTGCTCGAATTTTCACAAATTCGAGCAAATTCAAGTCTAGATTTGACTTTTTCTTAACAATCCTACTATTTAGATTAAAAACAAGTCATTAGATTAAAAAAAAAGTCACTTACATCCGCCATATATCGCATATCGGATTAGGTTCTTTGGGCAATAAAATAGATTTTTCGCAAGATTTTTGTCCTTTTAATTGTCTTTTACAAGATTTTCTGGCTTAAAATGCTTTATTTACAAATAAAATATTATTAATTCTATTAACTTTGAACTTTTTTTTTAGCGTAGTTTTTCTGCCTTTTTACTTTTGCTTTTTTTTGCAATATTTTTTTTGCTTTTTTGGCTTCACAGATAATTACATAGCAAAGTAAAAGGTTTTATTATTTTTTATACATAAATGTGATAGAATTTGTCTGGTTTTATTGTATTTTATATACTTATATACAACTATACATAGAAGTATATATAATCTAATATAAGGCTACATCAAGTTGATACTAAGAAATAAAAGAGATCTACTTACATATAACATAATATATAACGATATATAATGAGATATAGCGTTATGTTAGAAATTTTCCTAAAAATAAGTAAGAGATATAAATATATATCGTTACATATGGCCACATATATAATTATATCAAGCTAGATATGACTATATATAAACTTTTTTTCGGGGTAAAGTTTTAATAGTTTTTGTGAGGAAGCAAAATTTTGCAATTTAAGCAATGTTTCAGCTTATTTATGTTGTGTTAGTGGAACATTTTGTAAAAGTGATTTTTTTTATTAATTGAAACAACAAAGCCGGCCATAGACAAAAGTGATTTGCTAGAAGAAATAAAGAATGTCAAAATAATAAAATTACGGCATGTTAGATCGCAAATCATTATATTAGCCTTTGAAAAATGTTATACTTTAAATTTATACACACAGAAAAAAAAATCAGTTGATATTCGAACAAAACTGCTATTATTTTGCTACCACAAAAACATGTTTAATATAATTTAATAACATCAATCGTATTAGTAAAAAATTGCGTTAAACTACTAAAATTTTTAAATGGAACTATAAAAAGATTATGTGTGCTGTAAAATTCAGTGTTGTTCACAAATTCAAATAAAAATTAATCTTTATAATTTCACTCGATAGTTGCAACTATTGTTAAACCTTAAAATAGTACATTTTCCTTCATAAGCCACTTGCAAGCAATACATATCAGTTGCAAGTACCGAAATTTTTAAAACTTTTGCTTAACTAATACCTTACTAAATAATTTCTACCAATTGATAGTTGCATGTATTGTTTCAAAAAAAACTTTTGTGGTAGTTATTTGCTTTAATACCCAAATTAAAAAAAAACACAAAAAATTATTTTAATAGTTTTCGTCACCATGACCAAGAAACAACAGACATAACAAAAAGACAGCGAATGGGATTTTCTTGTCAAAAATGAATGAATAATACAAAACAAAAAGCAAAACAAATACAACAAAAGTAAATTATAAAAATTTAAATATCTGTAAAAAAATATCTAATATAAAGATGTTTTTTGTTGTTGTTTATACTAGGCATAAAGTCATAGTCGTAGATTTCGATTGTTTACTATTTTGGTGGATTAAAGGTATTTAAATTAAAAACAAATCTTTTTGACGAATCATACAATTTTTTATAATTTATATTCCGCAGTTCTGTTTTAGTAAATATACGTGGGTGGCCCACAGAAAAAAAAGGAAGGAGGGAAAGCTAAGAAGATGTCAAAAACATCGAAGATTAAGTGGATACTGTTGTTGAAAGTTGTCTTCCCTTTTGAAGTTAGAACCTGGTAAGTCCTCTCGTGGGATTTTGTCCCACAAAATATCATTAAAATCTACTGACTTTTAGAAAAACCTTTAAATTATGAAGGATTTAAAAAAAAAAAAAAAAAAAAAACAATCACATTCGTACCATTTCTCCTGATAAATCAACTGGAGTTCAGAAATGTTTTTCATAATAAACAAAAATAACTTTTATAAAATTTTTTTGAGAAAACGCCCAAGATTCCTAAAAGTTTCATTATATTTCTTTGATTCGTAAATACACGAGTTTAAAAAAGGAAACAGTGTTTATTTTTTTATTCCATAGGTATTTTTTAACAAAATTTTTCCGTAAACGTTTTTAGTAAATTTTATAATTTAATTTTTTTATGTTAAAAACAAAAACGAATTAATTTTCAACACACTTCCATTTTACAATAAGTCCCGGTTCACACACAGCAATTTTACTTGCGCAAGTCTTGAGTTTATAGAAGAGGGAGGAAAAAAGAATGGAAGGGGGTACAGACTTGCCCGTACTCCAATTCCGTTTTGTTTTGTCATTCGCAATTTTCAACACGTTGAACGTTGAACTAAAGAAAACGAAAATTGCTGAAACAAACTTTTCCTGTGTGAACACAAAAGCAAGTTCAAAGGAGCATTGATGAAAACTTGCGTAAGTAAAATTGCCGTGTGTAAACCGGGACTAACGAAAATTACAAAAAAAAAAAACCAAAAAAAAAACAGTTTTTTGAAATCATTATATTGCAACCCTGGAATTATAAATTTTCTAATCTACTTTTGTAGCCAAGAATTAAATCTTTCACATGCTTTTTATTGAGTAGTTATGTCGCCTTTCTATCAGAAGTTAGAGGCGCTTAAAAATAGCCGTGCACAGAGAGACTTTCTTGGACGAGTTTTAATGAAATTGTTACACTAAACTGAAGAAGTTTTCTTCACAAAGTGAATGAAAAATTTCTTAAACTTTAAGAAAATGCTTCATAGCTTCAATGAAACTATTTTTAATAAACTTTTTTATTAGCCGTATGAAATTTTTACTAAATAACATGAAATTTGTCATTAAATTCTATGAAAAACTGCATTAATTTTATGAAAAGTTTCAATGGACGAGTTCCAATGACATTTCATAGATCTAATGCGAAAATTCATTGATATCACGCAGAGAATTCTCTCAGTGTGTCTTTAAAGACACGTTAAATTCTAAAAATCCCAGTATTATTTTAACATATAGTTTGATTGATAACTATTCACTTATATTGTGTAAACATAACAGCCAGCTTTTTCGCCTGTGTCCATTGTGGCTCAAAATATTTAAACGAAGAATAATTTTTTTTAATGTATTGTTTTTTTTGTAATTTTCTTAGTTTTTATGTTTTTTCTTGTGTCTTTCTCTTCTATTTGTTTTAATAAACTTAAATTGCGGTAAAATTCATTTTTCTTTATAATTCTGGTAGTTTTTTTATATTACCACTACAGCTCCAAATTTCTCATTTCACCCCAAAATTGAATTTTTTGTAAATAAAATTCATTAAACTGCAACTAACAAATAAATTAGTTGACAAATAAGTTACAACGACTTAACAAATCGTTTGAGCGGCCTTTTAAAGAGCTAAAAAAAGTGTGTTACCATTTCACCCCAAACTCCAGTATTTTTTTAATTTATAGTTTGATTAAACTTTCTCAAAACCAATTAATTTGTTTACTACATTCAAACTATTAAATTAATTTAAACATTCTTATAAAAAAAAATATTAATTTTACTACAAAATAAACATATTAATTTTTAAACAAATTATTAAACTTTCAAAATAAATTTAAATATGCAAAAAAGAATAACAAACAAAACTTAAAAAAAAAACAATCATATTAAAAATACATACAACCAAATTGAACGATTAATCTTTTCCAGACTTGGGCGACGTCAATTACATTTGAAAATCGTTCACTTATGAAATTTTTCTATATCATTAATAATATCAGACCTACACTCACACTTGTGAGCTTAATCGCTTCCTTGGAAAATTTGTAAAATCTTTAATACCAAACATGGGGATTAGTAACAACATCTGGGTATTTAAATACAGGGCAATTACTCAATTACACCCAATTACATGTAATTGAACATAAAAAAGTAATTGGCCTGTAATTAAATACACGGATATTGGAATTATGTCCCATGTCTGGTATTGACAAAATTTAAAATTTCCCAAGGAAGCGTTTAAGCCCACAAGTGTGAGCGTAGGTCTGAAATTATTAATGATATGGAAAAATTTCACAAGAGAACGATTTTGAAATGTAATTAACGTCGCCCAAGTCTGATCTTTTCAATAAAACATAATTTATGAAGCCAAAGTAATAAAAAATTAAAAAAAAATATTTTAGTATAGAGAAAAATAAACAAATCAAAAATAAAAGTAACAATACAACAAGTTTCTTGAAAGCAAAAAAAAAAGTAAAGAATAAATAAGAATTTATTTAAACCAGTTATGATTGCAGAATTAACTTAAAACGAGACCCAGTAGGAAATGATAGGCTTACACTAAATATATACAACAAAATTGTTTGTAAAATCATGCTAGCTGTGTCGTCCGTGGTGTAACTCGCTAAGAGACGATGCGAGAATTCATAGCCTGATAAGGGTTATGGGTTTGATTCCACAGCAAAAAGTATAAAGTTTTTTAGAGCAATTTAACAACATAAAATACTTTGATCAATTGACAATAGTAGAAAAGTTAGTAAAACGTCTTGTATCATCAGGTATAAATCAGGTATACTGTTTTCAGCAAATTTTTTGCTAAAATTATGTGTTTAGCTAAAATTTAAGTTATACTTATTCAGCACTTAACTGTTTTGAACTAATGTTTTACTAATATTTTACTAATGTGTTACTAATTTATTTTGCTAAAAAAAAATTGTGCCGATTAGCACATTAATAGTTTGGACGACAACCAATTTGAAAGATATATGCAGAATGAAATAGATGTCGCGACATGTCAAGATGTAGTAGTGAGGAGAAAAATTATACTAAAAAGTACTACTCTAGTGAGACATATAAAAAAATCAACCAAGGAATATTTTTGTATCGGGTTTTCATATATAAAACAAAATTGTGGATTGAAACAACTTAAATTTTACGTTTTCACCGGGTTGTGAAAGTAATTGTCTAGTAATGAAAAGAAGACAAAATAAAATATTTAAATTTAATAAAATTTAAATGTGTATTTGTAAACTAAATGTTTATAGAGATTAATATTCTAGTGTGGTCAAATTGCAAAGAAATATACAGCAGGTGGACAGAATAACGCGAAAGACAAAGACACGCATCTTAGGTAGATATTTATGTTTCCTTTTTCTTATTGCAAAAAAAAGGGTTGTATATGTTATATTTGGTTATTTTTTCGTTTCGTTTCTATAATTATCTGCGGCATTTGTGTTCTTTTAAAAGATAGCATCATTTAGACAAACACTGATGTTAGTAGTTGAAAGATAATTTTGTTTATGTTATATATAATTATTTCTATTTTTATTTTAGATATTACATTAATTCATGTCATCAATTTAGGAGTATGAACATTTATATACTTTGTAACCTATTGTAAATTATTTTTAAAAGAATCACAAAAATATGTTTTGTGATTTTCAGCAAATAAATTATCTAAAGTATAATTTTTCTACAAATTTTTTAAGTTTTTTTCAGTCTACTAATATTCAGCAAAAATTTTATTAATTTTTGGCAATGGTTTTTTAATCTCTAATCCACTAAGTGTTAGCTAAACTTTTGCGGAATCTACTAACTTTGTTACTAAAAATCAGCTCGCTGATTTTCATTAAAAAATTTTGCTGACATTTGCAATTTTTGTTTTGCAAGCACTCTCCTGACTAAAATTCGGCTGTCTCAGCAACATTTTTTGCTGACTTTACTATTTTTTTTTTTTGGACCGACAGGTGATCCTTACAGGAAAATAAACTCTAAATATGTGGTTTTAACAAACAAATTAACTGTATTTACAAATTGTTGTCAAAAAGAAAAAATATTGTAAATACTATTAATTTATTTGTTAATTTAATATAATTTTAATTGAAAATGCATCTACAATTAAACTTATGACCAGAATGACCAAATAAATTGTGTTTATGGTAAAAAAAAATATGGGAAAAAACCAAAAATTGGCAAAACTAAAAAAAGATAAAAAAAACTACACTTTTAAAAGAAACAAAGCATTTTGAGAAAAAAAGCATTTGAAGCGAATAATTTCAGAAAATGGCAATTTTAAAGCTTATAATCTTAAGAAAAAGATGTTTTAAGCAAAAAAAAATTAAAAACAGCAAAAAATAACAAAAATAAAAAGCAATTATGAGTAAAAACAAAAAAGACAAATTTTTCTTCTCTGCTTATGACTTATATTTAATCATAGAAAACATGGTTACTAGGTCTGATGAGATAACGTCCACATCTGCTAAATTTACGTTCATACCCCGCTGCTGACAGTGGGTGCTGTTTTCCAGTTTCGGTAACTTGTCTTATTCTATTCTTTATAATTCTCACTCGACGTTTCGTTCATTAAATCACGTTTACTTAAAAAACTTAACTTTCTTTAGAGTTTTTATTGCTGATAATTTCATTTTAAATCTAAGTACCTTAAACAGGTGGGGTTTACATTTTAACAAAGACATTTTCAAACTCAACCATCGAAGGGCCCTTAATACAAATTTACAACTAAAGTACAATAAGCCTTCAAAATGTTTTATTTTTCTTTTTCATTCCCACTGAAAACTTTAATAATGTTTTGATTTCATTCGCCTAAAGTCAGTTTTTTTTTTTTTTTGCAAAGTATTCGATAAAATAACTTGATTAGTAGCATGTTACGTTTGAACTACAACGATTAACCTTTTTTTAGCTTTGCAGTAACAACATCTACCACTCAGACATTATTTTTGACGTTTCTTTAGCTTTAAACGATGTCATGACATGGCAGCAACAGCTCCAATATACTCTCTGTATTAAACTAATCGTACACTTTAACATTTTAAAAAGTCTTTATTGAGTCTATGATATGATTGTGGTAAATTTTTATTTAGTTTGATACCGTCATAATCCAAACGGCGGATGTTAGTGGTATATTGAATAGTTCTAAAGACAGAGAAGCACAAACTGTTTAATTTATTCGCAATAAATTAGAAAGGGGAAGTCAATAATAGAAGTCCACGAATTTAGATGACATGGCGTTGTCATTTGAGGGGGTCAATTTACACATTTTGTTTTATGTATTAGCTGGCGTGTCTAAAAAAAAATCCAACAGGGCTCCTTCAGCCTACAAGACAAACGCTATATCATCTGAGCTAATATTGCTTGTGCATATTGGCTGGCTAAGAGAAAAGTTATATTTTTCAAGTGTGTGTTTAAATACAAACGAAAAAAATAAAAAAAAACACTACAAGAAACAAAACATAGTTGAAATACAGTGTTCCTTGGTAAGTCTTTTTGAGTCAACTGTATGATTTGTTTGGTGTCTTAGCATTCAATAAATTCAATTAAAAAAAAAGTTTACGAAAAATCAATTTAAATAAGAAACATTTCGTGAAAAAAATTTGCAATGAAAAAAGTTAGCAAAAAAAAAAAAATTTACTGAAAAAAAAATATCATGTTTTTGTTCAATCAATATATTTTTCAACGCTTTTTTAAATGGTAAATTGTCATTACCCAGGCAGAAAAATACAATCTTCGGTGATGGTCGGTTAAGCGTTGCCAGAGCGTGGGATTAACAATCTGGACAATATTTTTCTGTTACCCTAAAGATAACAGTGGCCAACCGTTGGTTTGAATGGACTTGCCACCGTTGGCATAACGTTGGTAATTCGGAAAATTGTGAACTTTTAAAATAGCTTAAATTAAATTAATTTCAAAAAATATGTATAATAAAAGACATTTAAAAAGTCGGAATACGGTTTGGTCTTAGTATTATACATCTTATTTAAATTTGTGAAATATTAAAAAATATTTAAAACAAAACTGCTTCTAATTGTTTGTATTATTAATAAAAACAATATTAGCATTAAACTTTGAGGGTGTCCTGGCAAAATACAGGCTTTGCAAACCAAATGGTGTTTTGCGAGTACAATATTAGTTGTACTTTTGGTAATTTTTAACGGGGTGGGTTTTACAAAAATATCAATGGTTTGCCAGTACAATTTTTTTGGTACGTTTGGCTATTTCTACCTGGGTACTTATACAATGGCGTCTTAATATAAATTCACTTTCGAGGCGCTACTTCACATTTTCACTCATAACTATTGAACCTTTAGGCTGATTTAGTTAATTTTTAATACCAAACTACTTATTGGTACGGTTGGCTATTATTACCTGGGTACTTATACAATATCGTCATAATATAAATTCACTTTCGAGGCGCTACTTCACATTTTCACTCATAACTATTGAACCTTTAGGCTGATTTAGTTAATTTTTAATACCAAACTACTTATAACATCAAAACACATTATTATTAAAAATTGGATGCATCTGCATCCAAATCCCCAAATTTGTACAAATGGACAAAACAGAATTTTAGAGAAAAGAAAATCGAATTTGAGATGGAAATCCTGTTTTGTCCATCTTTGCAAATTTGGGGATTTGGATGTAGACGCATGCATGTTGTATCTGATGTCGTGTCACATGATCTGTCCGATGTTAATTGTTTTTCATAAATTTAGACACTCCTGTGTTTCACAGTCTGATTCTTATACCTCCAACGTCCACAGTTTGGGTCTTACCAGTTATACACTACATTAAATAAATATGACTAAACATTGGGAGTTCGTTCATATATGAACAGTACATTATGTGTACGTTTTAAATACTAGTTTACGACAAAATATATGTAATAACACGGTGCTACAAAATAGATCAAATTCAATATACATGAAAATCGAAATAGTTGGTGTTGGAGGTCTGATTGAGTAGACCACATAAGAATGCTCAAAAAGTTTAATACCCCTTAAAATCTGAAGTTATTGAAAAAAGAAACTTTCTATGACTGTGTAGTCCAAAAAAAAATTTAGCCCCAAAATGTTTATGATATTGATTTGAATATGTTGTAGAGGAGAAAAAAAGGTACATGTATTTTTTAGCTGCCCAATTTCACGTTTAAGGGTTAAAAAAAATAAGATGCAAAAAGATTTGTTTTTGTATGAAAACATGTCTGACATTTACGAAAATTAGATTTCATTGTACACAGGGTGAAAATACTCAACAAAAGAACAAAGGGTTCTGATGAGATCTTTAGCCAGATCGAAATACTATTATCAATTTATATTTGATTTTGCAAATATACGGAGGTTGGAAGATCGTTATAAATTAAAAATAAAAAAATAAAAACAAAAATATTGATACCCAAATTGCCTATATGGTGGACCCAGAGTGGCGACAAAATATAAGGGAAAAGGCTCTTCGGAAATATTTGCATAAAAACCGAAGGATCACGAATATCGAAAAAGTTCAAACACCTATTCGATTAAATCAAATAGACATTAGTTACTATGAATTATTTTAAGCTTCATCCAACTCCAATTATTTAACAAAGAGCCAGATTTAATATTACCTAAAAGATATATTTTTGAAATATTAGTACTTGAATATATATTTTATACACATTTGTAATGAAAAGAGTTTTCTTTTACTTTAAATTAGAAATACATAGTCCGAAAAATCGTAAAATGGGTCACACTTTGACGCCGCATAATAACCCCTAAGCCTAAGATTAGGCAACTTAAAATATGAATTTAAATTTTTATTCTCTGCAACTTATACGAAGTTCGTTAAGATCTGTGAGTTCGGGTCGGTATACCTCTCTTGTCATTGGTTTTTGCACCTATTAGTACTTTGAACGGTTTTTGAAATGTAAATTATTTAGCTTTCCACATATTTATTAAGTTATGTATACGACTCATTCCATGTCAAACCGGATTATTTTTTACATCACGCGTTTTCTTTGCTTTAAAATTTGGCATATGGACAATTCCTGGGCGATGGACTCGATATTCGCACACTTTTCGTGAGTCAAAAAAAAATAAAGGAATGGAAAGATGCGGTATATATCAACAGTGTATTTTGAAGTTAGGAAGAGTACTAAATTTGAGGAAAAACATTGGGCAGAATCAGTAATGTAGTAAAGAGATATAAGCAAATATCAGCGAGAAACGAACGCGACAAATATAGAAGTTATTTTTATGCACATATAGATTTATACATAAGTCAGCGAAATTTGTGAAAAAAAATTTCTTTGCGAATGTGGAAATTACAGTGAAAGAACATCTTTAATGTGTAGATTTATGAAATATAAAAATTTTCTTTTAATTTTTTTAAATAGGGTAAAGTACAAATACGAACGCGACAAGACGGAAGCGACAATGTTTTCCAAGGGAACAAAACACACAAAATTTGGTAATAATAATGATTTAACTTTATTTAAAAAACCTAAAAAAACCATAACCTCTAACTCCAAGTACAGGTAATAATAATAACAAAAATTAAATCTAAATCGAAATAAAGTTCCATATCCTCAATTAGATACTTTAGGATATATAACCGTTAATAAAGTTGGATTTTATCAGTTTATTTTAATTATAGATTTTAATGAATAAGAGGTCCGAGCAACCTCAATGCTTTCGTTGTCGAAATACGAAAATCAATGCAGGCTTTTAATCTCTTTAATATTTGGAACATTCTGCCACAGCTCAGCCAGTTCAAGTGAAGAACCTCAATTTTGTTCTGCCGATATATAAAAAAGCTTGACTCCATTAATGTTGTTCCTTGCACATTGATAAAACGATAAAGCATCTTTGAGAGCAATATTTTTGAGGTAAGGTAATTGTGAATAGGAAAATTCTAAATTACAAGAACAAAAATAATATTACTTTAACCCTTATGTTAACACCAGGGCCTGCCTAGGCGCTTTTTGTCGTATATTCTTTATACTTCCTTAGAAGCTATAGTAATGATATACCATGATATCATCAAGGATACATTTTAGAACAGTTTAGTGCCGATTTAATTCTTTTTTTTTTTGCTAGTGGGGTGTAAAGTTTAGGGTTTTTAAAACTCTAGTCATATCCGTACCAATTGGTCTGGCCAGACACGCAACATTTTCTTAATATTTTAACAGGTATTGCAACATTTTCTTCCGAAATTTTGAAAAAATTACTTCCATTTTTTAAAACAAAGTGAACAAAGTAAACGTGGCTTTTCAAAAATATTTTTTTTTTTTCAACTGAAAAGACTAAGTAGGCTGTGAATTGCAACAAAAATTTATTTGAACTAACAATGTGCATGAGCTGCTAAGAAAATAATCTGTTCATTTGAAATTGTGATTCGAAATATTGATTGTGTATAGTTTGTGTTTTGTTGATATTTTTTAAAAAATGGAAAGAAATATTGAAGGGATAGAAGAAGTTGACTTGGTCTACCAGTCATATTCACACGAAATCTTTATATTAACCTATACGTTTTCATATAAAGTCGTCTACTTTTGTACCGGGTCTGGCTAGACCCTGGTGTTATGAATGTGACAAATCAACTGGGTGTAAACATAAGGGTTAAACACTCTTAAAACACATAAAAAAAATGTATGTATATAAATCGCAAAAAGGCTCAGAAAAAAATTGTTTTTTTGCAATTGTATATTTCGGCCAAGAAATGAGAAAAAATAAAAATGCTTTTACATTTATAAATTATACACCTTTAAGCTTTATTATTAAAACAAATAATTGGAATTGCCCATATGTATTCTTATTGCAAAAATATGTGACACCAACTTTTTGGAAAAAAAAATCTTTAAAGGAGTTATTTGTGGTTAAAAATTAAAAAAAAAAAAAAAAAAAAAAAAAGACTTTTGATGGATCTACTCAACCAGGCCTACAAACTACACTAGGGCGCTTTTAAGTATATATTCACTGTAGCACCGTGTAATTCACCTTATTGCTGTGCAAAAGGTAGATAAGATAGTAGTTTTTTCTTCTGCAACTCCTATATAATATTATATTTGAAATACCTCATCATCTTCATGAGCTTAAAATAGTATTTTTAACTTTAAAAACGACGCATACAACATGAACTCTTCTTACATACTAAAAATGTCATGCAAGTGGGTAATCATTGCCAGAGTCATCCATGTCGTTAAGACGATTTATTTTTGTTGCTTTTTTTGGTTCTCGTTTTTTGCGTCTTTTCAAACTGATTGACACACCTACACTGTAAAAATGACACTGCCGCTTTTAATATCAAAAGAAAAACGAAAGAAAATTGAAAGGAATGAAGTAAGGGTCGATCTATGTGATACCCTTACATAAGATAGATTTTAAAGGTCTGAGGTTTTATTAAGAAACCGATCGAATGATTTTAAGACAATTGTGGCAGGGAATTTTGACTAAAACCCATTCTATTTTAATTTAATTACAGAAGTAAGGGAAGTTAATTAAAGGAATTAGTTTCAAAAATCGAATTAGAAATTTAAATGTTTAAATCAAAATTTAATAAGCTCTAATAATTCACTTAACCCAACTGAAGTAAAATAATGAATCAGGGCTATGAGTTAAATAGCTTCAATAAGTTCGCCAACTCTCCACCAGGTGGCGAGCAACTACTTGTGTAAGACTTATCATCTCGCGCAACTACAATATTGCGAATTAGAGATTTAAATGTTTAATTCAAAATTTAATAAGCTCCAATCCTTCACTTAACCCAACTGAAGTAAAATAATGAATCAGGGCTGTGAAATAAATAGCTTCAATAAGTTCACCAACTCTCCACCAGGTGGCGAGCAACAAGTTGTCTAAGACTTATCATCTCGCGCAATTACAATATTGCCATGTTTGAAGCCTTTCATCTTTCTCCACACTTCACCTCTCTACTAAACCCCTTCCAAAGAAAGCAATACATTAATTAATAGGAAGAGTTTCCTGAGAGTTGCTCCTCTTAAAAAAAAAATAAAAAAAAATTAAAAAAAAATTTAATTGTGCCGATTTAGTTACAATTAAAATAATCCATGCATGACAATACGAAAAAAATTAAAAATAAATAAAACATTCGTAAAATCGACGAAAATTTGTTAATTTTACGAAAATGTTTGTTGTATTCACACGAAAATTATATATTTTTTCCTTACCCATAGATTACTATGAGTGTAGATTGCCTCTATACCTTGAGTAGAGTATCAACAGACAAACCAAACAAAAAAAACCTAGTGTAGCGTTATCGCGCAATACATACAGATTTTATGTTCAAATGGCTTAGAATAAACTATTGCAAATAGTTCTTGAGTTTTAAGTCTTTTCATCTAAAAGATTATTGAATTGAATTGTACGAAAAAAAAATAAAAATATTTTTTAGAATGACTTGAAGTGTTAATATTAAATACACTAGTCTTTTAATATAAGTAATTTTTAGAAATAATCTCAAATTAAGATTTCATTGTTTTTCGACATCTTTCAAATCATTATTTCAAGCTTAATTTAATCCCTTAAAAGTCTTAGACATAAATAAATTTTCATAAATTTTCAATATAGATAATGGATTAGAAATTTTTGGGGTATTGTTTTGCTGCTCTGCGTTTAATAACAATAGTGTAAATGTTGTTTCTAAAACAATTTTACAATCTAGAACAATTTATATATACACTACGTTGTAAAATTATAATTACACATTAATTTCACAAAATTGTATAATTAAAAAAAAAAGTAGAACAGTTTAAGCGGCATAAAAGTAAAACCAATGAAAAATTAATAATATTTAACATAAAAACAAATATCATTTATTTTTTATATTACTATTTAAAAAGGAATAATAAAATCAATTAGTGTTTCATAACTACAAATACACTTATCTTTAATATATCAAAATTTACAAAAGTCTAAGAAAAATATTTTAAAGCAGCAGTAGAATCAACTCGAAAATTCGATCAGGCATACTGTCTATCAGATTGCTGACACAGTTTATTATTTAGCGCCGGTCCTGATCAGAAAGCTTTTTTCGGGCCGTCTGTTTTATTTTTACCATAAGCACTCGGATTATCTACAACCCCATTATAAGACAACCATATGTGAACGGTTTATTTTTTTAGAAATTTCCCGAAAACTTAAGCCACTTTTTAAATAATCTGAAATTTGCTCTTTTTCTAAATCACTTAGATATGAACCACGCGGCATTTTATTGCAAATTGATTAAAATTGCATAAAAAAACCAAAAATAGTTCTTAAATTTTTCATTATTTGCTATTCTTCTCTGTTTGTCGTTATATGTAATTATAGATATGAAACACTAACAAAATATTATTACACAATTTTTTGCTTAATTAAATTATTTATTTTTTTTATTTTTTTATTTATTAAATAATCTTGAAGCCACTTAAGGCCAACCGATTACAGCAGATTTTCGACAGTTTTCATATTATTATCTTAATATTATTTAAAATTAATAATATTTCTATACTTTTACATTTATATTAAAAAAATGCATTTTCAAATTCCTAAATTTCCCTATCACGAATATGGTTCATATGTTTTCCCCCCCTGGAAAGTGGCAAGTAATGGTGTATGTACCGAAACGGAGTAATATAAGAAGCGCTATAAGAAAACATTTACACGTATATAGCTTCCTTAATGAGTTATTGAGTATAACAAATTTTTAAATTGCAGTACAGATAGCGAATAAATCCTATTTTCGTACTCTAAAATTGAGTTCCACAGTCTTGTAACTCGAACTACAAAAGATTGTTGCATAAAGAGTGTATAAAACTGGGTAATAATAAAGAATGAGTTCGAGTTGAATGTGCAAACTCAAATCTTGAAATGATATATGATGGCGATGCACCTTTAAATACTTTATAATATTTACATAGCTTAATATTTACATAATCCTTAAAGCTGCATCCCAAAAAATCATATACAGATGCCGACACGTGATCCCGAACTCGTAGACCATACACGTACCTAATAATTCGATTGAAACATCTTTCTATTTTTGAAAAATTACCAGAGGAGGTTCCGCTATAAACTTCTAAACCATACACAATTAGTGGTATTAGAAGAGTATGCCCAATTTGCTTTCTTATATTAATCGGTAGATGACATGAAATGCTATACACTCTACGTAAAGTTATCAAACCTCGATGGATCATAAAATTAATATGTTGGATAAATGTTAAGTTTTCATCAATATAGAAACCAAGAGTTTTAATATAAGAAACAAACTCCAAAGGAGTGTTATTTAATAAAATATTAGTAGCATTTCCTAGTTTATGAAATATAGTTTGTAGCACACCATCTGTTAACGTTTAGAAGGTCCTCTTGTACTATTCTAATAAGTTCATTTCTTGATTCTGCAGTAGCTATTAATTGCAAATCATCTGCATACATGTAACCTTTTAACGGAGTCAAAGAGGAAAGAATATCATAAACATAAGTCAAAAGTAATAATGGGCTTAAAATAGTACCTTGAGGTACCCCTATACCCAAATTATGTTCTTTGTGTAATAAACGTTTCTACTAACCTACACGCAGTTGTAGAAAATCTAAAATTAGAATAGAGCTAATTAACAAGCACTTCATGAGATATTGACTAGAATTCTCTACTAAAATCTAAACTTATCATAACCGCCAAGTGATGATTATCCAAACTACTTTAAATTTCATGTAAAATATCAATTGTGTGTGTCGTGTCGTTGTGTTATGTCTCTGTCGAAATCCTGACTGATATTTCGATAAAAGGTTTTCCCTGTTAATAAAATCTAACATCCGAGAATTCATCAAAGATTCTAACACCATTCAACAGATTGATACAATGTTTATAGGACGATATTCGCTACAACTAACTGGATTTCTTATCTTTGGGATAGGTAAAATCCTAGCTTCTTTCCAAAGTAAAGGATAAGCCGATGTGGTAAGAATACAATTAAATATATGAGTAATATGATAAATGATATTAGGCAAAATTAACTTCAAGAATTTAAGCGAAAGTCCATCAGGTCCAATACTATCTAAACTGATCCGCATGAATGCATTAAAAACTTCATATTCCTCAACATTGGCAAAAGAAAATCTATTTTCATTCGTGTCTGATTGTGTAAGATAAAAAATTAAGAGCAGGTTATCAATTGGTGATAAAACATAATAATTGTTGCATTCCTCCACATCAATATTAGGAAATCTTTTTATTGGTTCGGGTCGCACCAACTCTCTAATTAAGTGATTTCTTAAATTTTACACAATAAGAGATCAGTTGTTACACTCTTAAAAACAGGCATCAGTTTTAAATCTTTTTTGCAATATAAAAAAAAATAGCAAAAATCATTTGTAATTATATGCTTTTTTCTTTTAAACGAGCTTAAGATCCTTTATTTATAAATTATAATTATTTATTTCCAATATTTCGTATCCACATTGCGTGACTTCATCAGAGATTAATTATTATAATTTGATTAATAAAATTTAGTTTTAATAATTAAAAACTTATATTTAACAAATTCTTAAAAATGTATTATATATGTTATATAAAGCAAAATTTTATTAATAATATTATAATCATAGTTTTCTGAAGAAATCACCCAGTACGGAGACGAAATATTAGAAGTAAATAAGTATAATATATAAATAAAGGATCTTAAGCACATTTAAAAGGAAAAAGATTTAAATAAAAGAATATCATAGAAAACTTAACATTTGTAAGTATAGTTATGCAATGCAGTTTATGTGGTAGTACGTGGAAGAAGAAGCATTCAATTTATGAAAAAACACATGTAAATATATTAACAATATCGTCTCAGTATTGTTATAATACCAAAAACATACAAGACGTAAACACATTTAATATACAGAACTTACAAATAATAAGAGAGGTGTAGAAGAAGGAATCCCTTTAGATTAGCGTCGAACTACAAATTAAATTACAATTAGCACTACTGGTGATAACACTGGCTTATGTGCCAGATCCCTGATTGTCCCACATGTTTTTCTTGTCTCTAATTTATTTTTCTTAGCACAATTTATATTTTGGTAATACATTTCTAGAATAAATTTAACAATTTCAATGAATTAATTTTTCTACCCTCAATCCCACTGTGCAGGAGCATAAATATTAGTTTGTTATTCAGTTTGTAACTTATCTAAAAAGTTCTGGGACCCTAACAACTCTGTAACTATTTTTGATCATCATGAATAGCGAATTCGAGATATGGATGGCCGACTGTTGAAATGTTAAATTCTCTGCCCATATAGAATCGGCGTTGTTAATTTTATATCCAAAATATTTCTAGATATTATGAGCAGTGTGGTATTAAAATTTAACACAATCGGTTCTAAAATCATGAGTAAATATGTAAAGATAACTCATAATTTCCATATAAATTTTTTTTATTTAAATTGTGACGTCATTGTATACGTAAGGACATAGGAATTTGTGCTTTTAATATACAGTCATATAAATTAAATGACAATTTACTATTTTAAAAATCGATGAGAAATATGTCGTAAAAAACGCTAAATATTTTTTTCGAAAACATAACTTTCCACGAAATTTTTTTTTATGCTTACAATTATTTCCGCAAAATTTTTATAAACCAAATTTTTTCGCCAATATTTTTTCGCCAATATTTTTTTCGCCAATATTTTTTCGCCTACGTTTTTTTCCCTGGGGGGTGTAATGGCAAATGAAACTGGGGGTGTTATGACAAATCTAATTTAGTATATAAATAAAAAAAATCTGTAAAAACACACAATTTTCACAAATTTTTGTATGGGAGCATGTCTCAAAACTGAGATATTCGAAATTATTTTTCATAGCAGTGATGTTTTTTTAAAAATTATGAAGTTTGATACCCATATTGCCTATGTTTTGGACATAGAGTTGCAAAATATAGTGCCTCTTAGTAAAAAGCCCCCAAAATGTATGTGTTTTTTCGAATACCATGAAAAATTGAGCATGCCCAGCAATTCTACCTTATACTGGTGATGCGCATTTCAAATACTATTCATTAGATACCAAATTTATATATTATTTATTTAGAAGAAGTATCAAAAAAAAACGCAAAAAACAGAAAAGGGGTAATTTTTGACCCTACTTTTTTAACCCTAAATGTGAGAAAATGGGTTTCTTCATTTTTGATTCTTTATAACATTTCCAAATGTCATCGCAATCCGCAGAAAACCATGAACGGACTCCCCTTGTCAGTGTGGGTAACCGCTGTTTGCTCAAATAGGCCAGCACTGACATAAGGTTTGCTGGAAACAACTTGCTAACGTTGGAAAACAAAACAAAGTTTGCTTTTCAGAAACAAAATATCAAAAAAATTACAAAAAAAAAATATGCCTTAAAACCGGGATCGAACCCGAATCATTCTGTTTAAAACATTTTTTACACAAAGCATTATCATCATCATTTATATAAAATATCCAGTCAGAAATTGCCAGTGGTACAAGAAATGAAGCACTGGTATTTTATAAAAATTATGATGCTTTGTTTAAAAAAGTTTGTAGTCGGAAGGCTACAAGTTCGAGCACGGTTTCAGGCAAACATTCTTTTTGTTATTTTTTAAACTTTCAGGCAAACATTCTTTTTGTGATTTTTTTAAACTTTATAATATATTTTCATATAAAATTAATTTTTTTTCTGGAAAAGCTCTTTTAGGGCCAACTTATTGCTTGTTTTTCCAAAGTTGGCAAGTTGTATCCATCAAGCCTTATGCCATTGGTGACATATTTGAGCAGCCAACTCTTACTCTTAAGCTATCAAGTATTATATGTCTCGTTAGCTCAATGGTTAGAGCTGTCGGCTGCCAATCTGGCGGCCAGGGCTCAAATCCCGGCGGACCAAAAAAATTATAAATTAACTTTTCTTAAATTAAATTTTGGAACATTTATTTTTAGACCACATATTTATGTTTTTACCAACATTTTGCCAACGTTGCTTCCACAGCGCTTGTCCGACGCTTTTTGAACAGACGGGACTTTTGTCTAATGATGTTATCATCCTGGCATTGGGAAGCACTTGTTGCCAGCACTTGTACCACTTGCTATAGTGCCTTGCCAGCGGTGGTCCGTTTGTCTTTTTCTGACTGGGTACTTGGGGTACGAGTGGAAAGACTATTGAGACTATTCCAGTGTTTTTTTTTAGTTGTAGACCAATACGCGTTTTGGAAACGCTTTTAAAGCGTCTCAAACAAGTGTTCTGGAAGTAATTTATTTATAATTCCTCAGCTAGCAAGTGGTATGGCAGTGCTTGATTTTTTGTTCCACTGGCAGTTTCTGACTGGATAGATATTATTAAAAATCCATTTTAGTAAAATCTAGTTTTGAATTTTATAACTATCCATACTTCCCTTCATCCAATATAACATTTTAAGTAAGAGTATCTTATTCAATCATTATTTGACTTCAAGCTAAGAACAATAGACAAGGTGAGATATTTACAACTTCTTCTTCAGGCCCTTGTAACACTATGAATAGGTGATTGTCACACTCTATGATTACAGAGACAATACCACACAACAGCAAAATAAAGATTTTTTTTACGGAATCTTTAAAATATTACTTTTGCTAAACAGAATATACATATTTTGCCAAAAAAAAAAAAATCTACAACCCGATTAAAAAAAAATTATGTGGAGCTTTATACAGTTGTATCTATTTTAAAATGACTTCATAATTATTTATTTAAAATTTCATCCGAAAAATTGCCCGATTAAATTGTATAAAATTACACATAATTGTATTACATACAATTAGATAGAACTAGAAGTGATTTAATACCACAGCCAGGAATTTATTTTGAGGGAGCTTTCGAATTTTTTTTTTTTTCAAAAAATAGTTTTCTTAAATGAATTTTATTGTTCTAGTTTTTAAAGCCTAAAAAAATTGCGCAAGACTTTTTTATACCAAAACCAATCAACTCAGCATAGATGACAAATTTGCCTGTTTGTTAATTTTTTGTATTTGTACTCAAACATGTTTATTCTGCATTTTTTTTTTTTAATTTTTGGGTTAAAAAATAGCTTTTTCTAAAGATTTTTTTTAGCTTTAAAATCGTCTTTTTCTGATTTTTCGCTTAATATGCTTTGTTTTTTTAATTTTTTACTGTTTTTAAAATAAAGGGTAATTTTTGTGAATATTTGACCATTTCAGTCATAAATTTTTAATTCAATAACTGAAAATTTTCTTTTTTATTTTTTTTCCATAATACACAAAAAATGAATTAAATTTAAATTTAAAATTTGTGGTGTAAGGGTTAGCGCGTTGGACTGTTACACAGATGGTCCCTTGTTCGATTCCCGGTGATGACAACATCAATTTAGAAAAATAATATGTATGAGTTTTCTATCACTTATATGTATCGCTGCGCCCACCTTCGGTGTTCCCATAGCACTTAACCGAAGTAAAATAATGAATCAGGGCTATGAAACAAAAAGCTTCAATAAATTCGTCAACTCTACATCAGGTGGCGAGCAACAACTGTTCTAAGACTTATCATCTCGCGCAATTACAGTGTTGCTATGTTAGAAGCCCTTCATCTTTCACCACCTTTCATCTCTACTGTATCCTCTTTCCAAAGAAAGCAACACATTAATTAATTGGAAGAATTTCCTGAGTGTTGCTTCTCTTTTAAAAAAAAAAAAAAACAAAAAAATATATATATTTTTTTTTTTTTTTTTTCAATTTAAGCGTTTTTTTTTTTCAATTTTAACGATTTTTTTTAATTTTGACAATTGTTTCCCAATTTTGATGTTTTTTATTTATTTTTTTTAATTTAGACAATTTTTTTCAATTTCGATTTTTTTTAATTTTTTTTCAAATATAAGCGATTTTTATTTTAGACTATTTTTTTAAAATATTAACGAATTTTTAATTATATTTTGGGTTTTTTCTTTCAATTTTGATGATTTTTTTTCTCTTTTCGGCTTTCAAGTTTTTTTTATTTCTGACGATTTGTTTTACAATTTGGGAGATTTTTTTTAAATTTTGTAATTTTTTTCAATTTTGGCGATTTTTTAAAATTATATATGGTCATATGTGCCATCACATATATCCATATTAAGCTGCTAAGGGGGAAAAAAGTTGGGAATGTGGATCTGTTACATGATACGTGAAAAAATTAATGGTTCCTAAAATACCTACCACGTGATAGGTGAAAAAGGATCGGTTTTCATTACCTACCAAGTGACCGGTTTAAAAGCGTCTTAACGGGGTCTGTAAAAGTATCTTTCAGTCCCGTGGTAGGTGAAAACAGTACCGGTTCCCGAAGTTCCTACCACGTAATCGGTTTTAAAGTCTCTATCACGTTATGGATCCGAAAGTACCAGGCTTTTAGAATGTGAAAATAAGACCGGTTCCCAAAATACTTATCTCGTTACCGGTTTAAAAGTGTCTTTCGCGGGACTGTTCTGAATAGGTGCAAATATGACGAGTTTTAATGTATCTATAGTGAAGTCTTTCAAATCCATTACACAAATTGGTGTCAAATTAAAGGTGTTGTTAACTTATTGACCTGGCCGTCTTCATATAAAACAACTCTAATTATTTGGATGGAAATATTAGTCCGACTAGTTAAGTAAGATTTATTTCTGACCGCTGATTGTATTAACAAACAAAAAGTTTTGGCAATGAGGAATTAATATTTAAATGAACTTGTTTTGTGGCATGTGCTTTTGAGTTACTTCAGTGACATGTTATTTTCCGTTTGTTTAGTAACGTGTTCTTTTGTGTTGGTTCTGTTATATGTTCTTTTGCGATAGTTCCAGGATATGTTCTTTTGCGTCAGTCTTGTGAAATGTTCTTTAGTGTTAGTTGTGTGACATGATGTTCTTTTACACCAGTCCTGTGGCATGTCATAGAGGGAAATGTATCCCCTCCTAGGACAATCCCATGTTAAAGTGACCGATCTCTTTCATAATAAAAAACGGTACCGTGACAGGTCCCTCTCGCTATGTGTTTTTTTTTTTCTAATATTATAACATTTTTACTCGGGAAAATATTTTTAAATAATCTTAAAATAATCTATATATCAACCATTGTCTCTATTGTATTACAATGTTGAAAGGTATTGTTGTTAAATCTTATAGAAGGTATTATTTCGATTATCAAAAATACAATATTGAAAAAAATTTTGACGTATAACTTTATAAAACAAATGACAGCTAGACAGTATAATGTATTATAAAAACAAACAAAAAAACATCATAAAGACGTATGCCAAAAAATACTAAACTTGTGGTTTGCCTATGTATAATGCCAAAACAGTTTCTTATTAATTTTGATTTTTTTTTTTTTTTTTTTTTTGTTAACTTCAAAAGGTAATTGAAAGATTTTATGAAAATGATATGCAGAAATAAAGAAACAATGATATGATACTTAAAATAATTTTATATAAAGTTTTTGTTGATGACTATCAATAAGACAAAAAAAAAAAAAAAAAAAACTTCAAATAAAGCCAAGAAATGTTTTATGGTAATAATGAAATGTATTATTAAAATTATACGGAAGCCAAAAAATGTAGCATATAATAAAATAATTGTAGCATAAGGAATATTAATAGCAATTATACACTGCGTTGCAAAACTATAATTACATATTAATTTCACTAAATTTCGTAAGTTAAAAAAAAAGTAGAAGAGTTTAAGCGGCATAAAAGTAAAACCAATGGAAAAGAAATAATATCACTGTGCTCGAATCGGACACTTTTTTTTTGTAACAAACGGGGCACCCGGTGGGTAAACCTAATTCGAATACGCTGAATCCTGTGGTGCTAACCGTTTTTTTAGGTTAGCTCTTGTTTAAAAGATAATTAAGATTGAAAATTATGGTTCCCTCCCATACAAAGTAAATATTTAATATCATATATCTACAGTACTATAATAGTCTTAGTCTTAGAAATTTGTGCACGTTGATTATTTGATAGTGTTAATAGTCATGGGAAAAATGGGCGTGATGGGACCAGTGGGCGTGTCAGCTCCCATACAAAGTAAATATTAATATCATATATCATATATCTACAGTTCTATAATAGCCAGTCTTAGAAATTTGTGCACGTTGATTATATTAATTTTCCCATGACTATTCGTCATGGGAAAATTGGGCGGGATCATACCAGTGGGCGTGGCAGCTCCCTTACAAAGTGAATATTAAGCTCATATACAAAATTAATATTAATATTAAATATCTAGGGTTCTATATTAGCTATATAGCCTTCAAATTTTGTACGAGTCCATCAATTACAAATATTGGTAGTCGAACTGAAAATGGGCGGAATGCGATATTCACTTTTAGGTGACATTTGTTGGAATTTGCAAGAGGAAGATAATGATATATAAGAATCAGGAAATGAAATTGAAAAAAATCATGAAAAATTTATTTATTAAAAAAAAAAAAAATTATAAATCACTTTAAAATTGTTGTAGTCAATTAAATTTTGTTGCAAATAGTTTATTGTTGATGTTGTTTCATAAAATGTTCTCAATTTCATACATTTAAAATCAATAAATGGTAAAAAAAACTTAAAAAATTGTTTTTTTTAGGTACTTGGAGCCATAATTATCAATCTTAATTATTTTTTAAACGAGAGCTAACCTAAAAAAACGGTTAGCACCACTGGATTCAGCGTACTCGAATTAGCTTTACCCGCCGGGTGCCCCGCTTGTTACGTTTTTGAACTAGCAAAACTAACAAAACTAACAAAAAAAAATTCATTTATTTTTATTTTACTATTTAAAAAGGAATAACTATAAACACACTTAACTTAATATATAAAAATGTAAGAAAAATATTTTAAAGCAGCAGTTTTAACAATGCACAGGCCTCCCTTTTTTTTAATCAACTCGAAAATTTGATGGGACATACTATCTACCAGATTTATTCAAAGTTCTTCAGTTATAGATATCTACGCATCAATAACTGATTCTTTTGGATGAAAAACGCTTTCATATTGACGGGTTTCTGCGTAAACATGAAGGGTTAATACTCTCCAAATATTCTCAATGGGTTTTGATCTGGAGAACATTCGGGCCATTTCAATACTCTTATATTTTATGTTGACACACACAGAGAAATAAAATGCCAACCAAATTATAAAGTATATTTAATTGTAACAACTTATTAACTCAGTTAGTACAACGATATTTACGTTAGATTTCTGAATATTTTAGGTGTTGCAACTAAAATTCAGTTGAATTAACCGATCTTTGTTGTGAAAACTAATTTTCAGTTGTACCAACCGACTGAAATTCGCAATAGCCGAATTCCAGTTGTATTAACCGAATTTCAGTTGACAAATAGCTTAATTTTCTCTGTGTGTAGCTATTCCATAGCCGGACCACTAACATGTAGTGAGGCATTGTTTTGCTGGAAAATTATCTCTTATTAATGTTATGGTTTTAAGCCGGCAATGGAAAATTATTTTTATCAACAAAATCTTAAAAAAAAAATTCGAGCGGAAGAAGTTCGAGGAAAAAAATTATCATAGAAAAGAAATTTTAAGCAAAAATTTTTGCGCGAAAAAATTTTGCGTTAAAAAAAAATGTCAAAAAATATTTTGCGTCGATATTTTTTAATCGTTTTATTTTTACAACAAACAAAAATTTTTTCACGTAAAAAATGTTGCTAAAAAAACTTTTAATGAGAAGAATTTAGCAAACAAGAAATTTAGAAGGCCGCGCGAAAAAATTTCGCAGAAAAAAAAAATCCGCAGCTAAGAAATTTCGCGGAAAATAAGTTCGAATAAAAAAGCAAAAAAAAATTTATGATATTAGAGTATTTTAGCGAGAAAAAGTATTGAAGTTTTTTTACAAAAGTGGTATTAAAAGTTGCGTATCTAGAAAAAATTAGATTCAAATTTGGAAAGTTTTCAGATTTAAATTTGGAACTTTTTTGTAAAAAGGAGCTTAAAAAACGGGCATTGACGAGCCTGTTAATTTTATTTGCCTATAAAACTTAAAAAAAAGATCTATTTGTAATAAAAATTATAACGAACTTGTATAAAAGGCAAAGTACCGCCTAGTTTACTTCCCCTGTTTTGTTTACAAACTAAACAAAATATAAAAAGGAGAGAAAAACAAAAAACGTGTATTGAATATCCACCAGAGGTGGACCTTGCACATCAAACAAGTTTTCAATTTATTTTTTGATCAATGGTTATAATCTTTAACTTCAAACTCATATGTATATTAGTTCTCATGTAGTGAGTAAACTAGTTCATATGAATGTTTGATGTTTGGCATGGGATTGTTACCGCTTTCAAAACGTGTTCTGATGATGGGAACCTAGAAATTCCCGAAATAGATCTATCAACACATTCCTGAAAGGGTCAAATAATAACTTTGAAAACAGAAAACTCTATAGATTATTTGTTAGGACAATATCCTAATATAGAGTATGGCCTCGAACTTGAATAATTTTCATTTTCATTGATCTAAAAAAAAATAATATTTTCTTCGAAAGTTTAAGAAGCATTAGTGAACTAAATAAAAAAAAAATTGCAAACTTAGATCTTTACCGAAACTTTAAACGCTGGTAGGGAAATAAATACGCATAGAGAGTTTTGTTGGACTAAAAGTAATTAAATTTACAGTAAATCAATAAAAATTTTCTTCAGAAAAAAAACTTTAATTTTCTTAGATTTAATGAAAATCATGTTACTTTGTATAAAGCCATGCAAACATTGATTAATATCATGTAGAAATGTCTCTTAGTTTTCCATTCCAAAAATGTTTTACTTATTTTTCACATATTCAGCTGATAAATAACTACCGTTTGGGTGGCATTACTTTAATTTTTTTTATCGGCACAACTTATTATACAAAAACATTTCAATAACAGTGAACTAAAAAACTTTTATGAAAAATTTCGAGGTCTCTTTACATTTTTCATTGCTAACATTTGACTGCGTTAACCGATTTTGCTAATTTTAAATACCAATTTCCTTATAATATTAAAAAATAATTTGACTCAAAACTAGCCAGCTCACTTCTATATTGGCAGAGTATTTTGCATTTCAACAGGCAGGCGGACATTGCTATGCCGATTTCGAAATTAATGCTGATTAAGAAGTTTTATGGGGTCACAGATTTTGTTCGATAAGTTATAAACGAAATACAAACTGTTATCTAACCTGCTACACAGTGGGATTGAAGGTATAAAAATATTTTGAGTGTAGGCATAAAATTACATGACCTATTTATAAATCAAATGGAGTGTTACTGTATCCATATTCTTAGCGATTCCTCCTTCGGTCAACCATTTATATGCATGAATAGTTTTTTTTTACACTAAAGTCATGTTTGAAATCCATTAAAATAACAAAAATCAATTTATACTAATTTCGTCTAAATAAGGATAAAATATTCAACAAAAATATATTTAAAAAAACCATAACGAAATTTAGTTTTTCTAAATCATAATTCGCTCTAATACTACCAATCATCAAAAACATCCATAATTGAAAAAAAATATTAAAGAAAAAATTTATTTTAAAAAAATATTGAAAAAACTTACCCGTCAATGTAACATTGACATGCATTAAGCCAATATGGGTTCCTATGCGAGCTGGTAATTTCTCACGCGAGAATGCTTTGTATGGTGCTATAATTGTTGTATGTGCAACATGCCATGCTGAACCAAGTCTTGTGACTAAAAAATAACAAAAACAAAAAATTACGATAAGTATATAGAAAAATTTGTATAAGTAATATATAGTTATATACAGTTTCGGGACATTGTGTTATGAACGATATAAATTATTACACTCATGGAACTTCTGCTTTAAAAATATGTAGTTGTTTGGGTTGTAATACAGTTTCTTTATTTTTAATGTAAATGTCAGTCATTTGTAGAACAAATTAAATTTTTTACTAACATTGAAGTTCATTTAAAAAAACAACCCACATCAAATGACTATTTTATCATTTTACATTCATTTTTTTGTTTTTTAAAAAAATTATAAAAATATATGTTTGTTTATCTTTTACTAACAAATGCGGTTTATTTTACTACAATTGTTAGTATTTTCTGAACAGTAAAAACAAATGACAAATGTTAGTTGAATTTAATGAAATGTTAGTCGTCCTTTTTTTCAAATGAAATTTCATTTGTTTTTAACTACATTTGCAGTGGTATTTAGCTACATAGTATTCTAAGTGTACATCTTGTTTTTAAACAAACAAAACAAAACAAGTGTGAAAACAACAAGGAGAATAAATACAAAAAAGCGTGTATTGGATA
This sequence comes from Delia radicum, assembly GCA_021234595.1. Classification (NCBI taxonomy): domain Eukaryota; kingdom Metazoa; phylum Arthropoda; class Insecta; order Diptera; family Anthomyiidae; genus Delia; species Delia radicum. Next base: position 215,166,983 of record CM037854.1, read on the forward strand.
TCTACCAAAGGTAGACCTTGCACATAACAAACAAGTTTTCAATTTACTTTTAATCCATGGTGATAATCTTTAACTTCGAGCTCATATATTAGTTCTCATTTAGTGAGAAAACTAGTTTATATGAATGTTTGATGTTTTGCATGGGATTGTCACTTCTTTCAAAACGTAATAAATTTGAAACAAAAACTCTATAGATTATTTGTTAGGACAATATCCTAATAAAGAAATATTGAGTATGGCCTCGAACTTGAATAATTTTCATTTTCATTAATAGAAATTCTTATTAAATATATTAGTGGTAATCTTTCTCACAACTTCAGAGGGTGCGGTTTAAAAGCTTGTTCTTTAAGACTTAGTGCCTTAGACTGTTATACAAAAGGTTGCGGTTTCGAGCTCCAGCAACGCCAACATCAATTAAGAAAAAATATATGTAAGAGCTTCCCATAGCACTAAACATCACCGAAGTAAAATAACATAACAGGGCTATGAACTAAAAACTTTAATGAGTTCGCCAACACTCCATCAGGTGGAGCGCAACAACTGTTTTAAAATTAAACATCTCAGTCATCCATATAGCATCATGTTTATATCATATATCATATCATATCATATCATATATCGTATCATTTCATCCCTATATCCCTCTAAGCTTATTTTTATAAAAAAAAAGAACTACTATAAACCGAATGTATGTATTATTGGAAAGCTTTTTAAAATTTCTTTCATATAATATATAATTTGTAGTTTTTTTCTATAAAGACTTTTTATCTTTAAGCTATACGCACAGAATTTAGAGAGATTTTTATATAGTTCAACGGATGCAAACTAATTTCATAAAAACAGTTAAAATTATTATCGTTTATAAACCAGTGGTCAGGTGCTATAGTGACAACATTGTACGATACATTTCTATATAATTTTAATATTCAATTGTGTATTATTAACGAAAAAACGATCTAAAATTATATGATATTTTCTATAAATATAAATTAATGGGGTGGTAGTTATGTTCCAAAAAAAAAAATCATTAAAATTAAAAAAAAAAAATAAAAACATTTCAAAAATCGTTTCAGTTGGATTTTTGTTTAATTTTTTTATATTATTTATGAAAATTTTTATATAATTTAAAACCCAATCTTTTACATTTCCGAATTTTGTTATAAAATAATTTTCAACTTAAAAACAAAAATTTAAATTTTTTTGAAAAGTTTTGAAAAATGTTTCTCATTTCAAATAATTGCCACCCTTTTATTAAAATACAACTAATCATAATAACACATAATATTTAATATCGCATAATTTAGAGTTTGTTTTTTGCATATTTTTTAAATTTAGTTTTATATTTTTTATAAAGTTATTTTTTTTTACTTACTTAATATGACTAGTCCCACAAATAGACTCAATGTGACGGTTGAAAATGTTGTGAATTTCTGTAAAAAAAAAAATGTATACATAAATAATTATTTAAAGGTGAGCACTATAGTTTTAATAAATTTAAAATTTATTTAAAAGCATTTGAATAAAAAACACATATTAAATTGATTTTATTTCAATGGTTTTGTAGCACGATCCGGAATATATGTGTAAGGAAATGCCTGTAAAATATATGGTTAAGCTATAAGAGTTTTAAAATATTAACTCTTTATGGACCAAGTGTTACGTTTTCAACACGGGGCTTTATTTTTGTAATCGCTAAATATGATTAGGGCAATTTTGTTAAAATTTAAAGTTCCTAAAATAAATCGAAGGCGTATGAGTGTTAAATTTACAATACATATATTAATATAACGTATACGTATTGGATACACTTTCGTTGTCAACCCAGTACTTTTAAACGGCTAAATTTTTTTAGTGCTTAATTAAATACAATGATTTGAAAACATTAAAATATAAGGGAGAAGGCCTCAAGATGGATAGGCTGCCAAGATGGACATCGCGTATAAAATCTATGCATAAGGTAGCACAACCTCATGCTTTCAATCATTTTTGGGGTTTGTATAGACGCAGTTAAAATTAATGCTAGTTTTTGTACCGCAAAGACTAAATATTTTTTTTTGTTCGAAAAGTTCTTGAACATAATTTTTTTGAGTTATTTAAGTAATACAACTTTGCGATTTCGCACAACCACATATAAGGCTGTATATATATATATTTATTTTTTGCATAACGATATTCTGAAACGATTTTGTTGATATTTTGTTTTTGTTTTTTAGTAACTCCCAAAAAATTACTCCAAAAGCCCGAAATAAAATATTGAATCAGGGCTATGATGCAAAAAGCTGCAATAAGTTCGCCAACTCTCCATCATTTGAGGGCGTTGTGGTGTAATGGTTAGCACGTTGGACTGTTACACAGATGGTCCCGGGTTCGATTACCGGTGCTGACAACAACAATTTAGAAAAATAATATTTATGAGTTTTCTATCCCTCAGCGCAAGCCTTCGGTGTTCCCATAGCATTTAACCACACCGAAGTAAAATAATGAATCAGGGCTATGAATTACAAAGCTTCAATAACTTCGCCAACTCTCCATCAGGTGGCGAGTAACAATTGTTCTAAGACTTATCATCTCGCGCAATTACAGTGTTGCCATGTTTGAAGCCCTTAATCTATCCCCACCTTTTCACCTCTCTACTATCCCCTTTCAAAGAACGCAAAACAATTAATATGAAGAATTTCCTAAGTGTTGCTTCTGTTAAAAAAAAAAAAAAAAAAAAAACAACAAAAAAGTGGGGAAAGATGCAACACATTAATAAATAGTAAGAATTTCTTGAGAATGCTTCTCTTTTTTAAAAAATAAAAAAAAGTCTATCACTTCACCAGATAATATTGCAGATTCGAAAGGTAATAATGTACTCGTGAAGAAAAACAGGCAAAATTTCAGGTTAAAAAATAGACCAAAGAAACAACAAAACAAAAAGAACAATCACCGCCGCGAAAGTAATTAGAAAAAAATCCGAGATAATCGATAGAAAATCATATGTCGTCTTCAGACGAAGATGAAGATTTTTGAACAATTTGACTAAAATCCACATCTAAAATTCCTAGAAGTTTTTACGGGTTTTTGTACATAATATGGCACATGCGGAAAAAAATGAACATGCCAATTATTTTTAATTTGTCCAATGACTTGTTGGCTTACTGCAGAGTAACGATGTGCCACGAAATTATTAATTTTGCACAAGCTTCGTAATATAAGACATTGCGATTAATCTGTAACTAATGTTTTATCAAATATTTTTCTTAAGTAATGTGATTTGGACGCTTAAGCCAGTCATGTATTATTTCCTTTCGATTTGGTACTGCCACCAGAGAAACAAGCCGATCGGGGCAAAATCGGCTGCGCGCCGCCGATTTTTTTCAATTTTCAGCCGCCGCCGTTTTAATCGGCTCGCATCGGCTTAAAATGTGAGCCGGCTAAAGAGGCAGCAGCCGAATTTTTATTTGCGCCGCCAATTTTGTCGCATTTTGAAATATAGCTTTCCAAATTTTTAATCTTAAAAATTAACTTTAACCTTTTGAAAAGAAAAATCACGTTGCATATAATTATAAGGTGCATTACCTTTCATATGATGCCTTACTTATGCATATACCTCAAATACTTCTAAAGATACACGCATAATGTAATTGAAAATTCGCACATTTTTCTGAAAATCTTTGATTTTTAAGAGATTACATTTCGAGAGCTAGAAGGGAGTTAGAGTATTTGTTTTGTAAAAGGTAACGTTCATACCAATTGTCGTTGAATTTTGTTAAAGTTCTGAAAACCCATTGGTTGCTTTGACATGCATTAAATGAAGGGCTTATTGTAAAAACTTGATAAGCCACATTAATTGTTTTATGGATTTTCGCTGTATTCTAGACATTTATTGATTAATATTTAATGGAAGTCTTGCTTAAACACTTATTGCATGTACCGAGAGTATAATAGTCCTGCAAAAATTATATTTTTTGCATCTTTTTAAAATGCAAAAACAAACTTAAAATAAAATGTCGCTTATCAAGTTTTTACAATAAGCCCTTCAAATGTATCATATCAATTTAAAAAAAAAAATTTAATTATAATCTATTTTTTTTTCTTTAAATAAATTAATGATTAAATTAAATGATTTAATTAAATCTTTATACTTAATAACTTGTGCGTTTTTTTTTTTGTTGATTACTAACAAGAAAATAGATCTGATGAAAAATGTAGTGATATATCACTAGATTTTATCAGTTAAAAAACAGCATTTTAAGCCGACAATTCAGCCGCCGCCGGTTTTTAACCGAAAATTTATAGTCGGCTTGTTTTCTCTAACTGCCACATATCAAATAGTGGCTAACATGAGACTAGTTCCATACTAGATACTTTCAACTCGTTCTGTTGCGTATTAACTTAAACCAGTTCGGTGACATTTTATATTCGACAATAACTTGTCGAATATATATAATATTATATAAATTTTGTATATATTCGACAAATTCTCCGAAATATGTTAATTAGTTCAAAAGGTGGAAATTGAAACCTGTTATGACAAGTCCATGTTAAAAGTACCGGTGACGTTCATATAACAGAACCGAAACAAGGACAGATTTAGACACACATAGTTCAAGTCACGTGACCATACTGGTCCATTTCCGCAGGGTATTGACTACAGCACAGATCGAATCGTTTCATAGGTGGTTTCAAAGTTTATTACTATTTTCGCAATCGGACAAACTTGCCTGACGAACTTCAATTTAAGTTTCGGAATGCTGATCATAAAAACATGTTTTTTTTTTTAAATTTAGCGACATATTTCTTCCTTAAAGTTTTACAGCAGTTTTATTAAAAGTATATTATTTTAAGCCGAAAAACAATGTAGTATTCTGTAAATTTAACCAATTTTAAGTTATTTCTACTAACATAATATTTTGAGTGTACCTATACCAAGAAACATATTATAAATAACATCCAGGATATTTTCTAAATTTCCCGGATATGTAATAATAAAAACAATATTTCCGGGAAGTAAACATTATCTATGGGATATTTAAAACCACATTCAAAACAACTAAAAATTGATAAATAAAAAATTCATTTTAAAGTTATGATAAAATTTCAATACAGACATGTCTTTTTTTTTGTACATAAAAAAGTCACTACTCTCATATATTAATTATTTAGCCTTTAGCTTTAACTAAACAAATCACATCCTCTATCTCGGTATTTTTCTATTATACAATTTCCATTTAAAAACTATTTTTAATTAATTTAAACAAAAAAAAAATGCATAATTACAAACACATGTTTTTATAAATGGCAATTCAAATGGAATTCAACTAACAAACCATAAATTTTACACAAAAAAAAAATTTAAATAAAATCTATATACTTGTACAAGTATATTTAATAGCAATTTTATCATAACCATAAACGTAAAATAGAAATAACGTAAAACATTGTTACCATTCCCTTTACTGTACTATATCTATGATGGCTTAAGCATGAAAAGGACCTAACTCGATTTTTTATTTTTCAACACGGAAAAGAACAAACAACAAAAACTTAATAAAATCTCAAAAACTTTTGATATATATCAAATATTTTAAAAAATTTCAGGGACCGTAACGGTTATAAGTGATATCAAAAAGTTCCTTTATAACAGTTATTTTGTGGCTTAAAAAGAAAAAACAACATAAAAAAAGTTATTTTTCAACGTAAAAATAAAAGATCGGATGAAACTCTTAAGAAGAGACTTTTATTTCGCCTTCATTAAATAAAACTCTTTTGAGGAGTTTTGTTTTTTCCGTATAAAATAAAACTCATTTGAGGAGTTTTATTTTAAAACTCATTAGAGGAGTTTTATTTTAAAACTCATTTGAGGAGTTTTATTTTTTCCGTCAGAGAATAAAACTCATTTTATGTAAATTAACACTCAAAACTTGCCGTTTGCCAGATCATTACAATTTTGTGTAATCTAATCACTTGCATTCCAATTGAAAAAAATCGTCATTAAAATGAAAACATGTGGGTTCTTAATTTGTTATCGTTTGATTCCTATTACTAAATGGCTGTTGTTTTATTTCTTCTATATGTAGATATGGAACAATAAAGCGAAGGAAGTGATAATGAGGATGAAAAAAAACTTTCTATGAAATAGACAATTTTTCTCCAAGGCCCTTATCGATTGATAAACCTGTTTTTGATTTCAGGGAGGCTAAAAGAATACACTGTATAGTTTTTGCCAATGTATTCAAGTACGGATACTTGAATACATTGGCTAAAACTATACAGTGTGTACCTGTAACCCAGGTAAGCGTGGAAAGACCATTCTCTGCTCTTAAATTGATATTGAGCGACCTGTGTTCAAACCTTTCCGCAGAAAAAGTTATGTTCGCTAAATTAAATAAATAAATTACTAAACACATTATAGCAAATAAAGTCAATAAAAAAGAAGAAAATAAACAACATGAGTTTTATTTTAGACGGAAAAATAAAATGCAATTAATGAGTTTCAAAATTAAACTCCTCAAATGAGCTCTATTTTCTGACGTGAAAAACAAAACTCCTCAAAAGAGTTTTATTTCAGACGGAAAAAATAAAACTCCTCAAAAGTGTTTTATTTTATGAAGGCGAAATAAAACTTTCTTCTTAAGAGTTTCATCCGATCTTTTATTATTTCGTTGAAAAATAACTCTTAACTGTGGAGTTGAGATCGTTCCTTAAGATCACAATAGATTCTGAAAGAGCACTTCAATACGAATCATTTGGTATATAATAGTATATGTCTCCGTTGACTCTAACATAGAGAGTTTTTGAGTTAAAGTTTTCGGGATAACTGTTATTTTCGGTCTCTGAAAAATTCATATAAAAATTGAGTTAGGGCCTTATAACGTAAAGCCATAGCTTTATACATATGTCTAAATACCAAATTACCGTATGAACCAAATGGATTAAAACTAATGATTTTGAGTATGTATGCATGCATGACTGAGTGTAAGTGAGTGTAAGTGCATGTGCCTGTGTGTGTGTGAGTATGTGTGTTCAAACGAATTACTCTTTAAATATGCAAAAATGATTAGAAAATTTGCATTAATTGAATAAAGGCAATTTTTATTTTTAGTTTAGTTGTTGTATACTATTTTCGATTAAAATTCATTTTAAATATATTTTTTATATATAAAAAAAAAAATACATGACAAAATAATAGTTATTGTAAAAATTTTACCATATGTGGTGGAATTGGTGGTTATTTGAAATTACTATACCTACAGATAAATGGTGCGATCAAATTGAAAAAATACGAAAAAAAAACCAAAATCCAACTAAATACAAAATAGGTTCTCATACATGTCACAGCTAAATGCAAAATCAATTTTAATGTCACATAAAGTTAATGAATACATATTTTATAATACGAACAAATAAATTGAAAGAAAAATGATTCATAGTAACCATGATTATTATTATAAAATCGTTAGTACTAGCTAGCTAAATGGAACTTTGATTAATATGACCAATCAAATAAATAGACATTGTATTTCAAAAATAAATGTAGGACGTACTGTGGGACTTATTTATGCATTAGTTACAAAAGAAAAAGTAACACAGAAAAAAAAATAGTAACTGGAAAATAATTAAAATTGGATACATGATAGATTTATCTCGAAAAAAAAGGTTAAAGTCACTATTACTCAGGATCAAAGACCACTTTTTTAAAGGATGATTTTTTAAGATCTTTCGGATTTGATTTAAAAAAAACACATAACCTTTAGAGAAATTTATGAAATCTTTATATTGAGTCGATATACGATCTATATAATTCAATGTTTAAAGATGATTTTATATAAATGTTGACCGTGGCTACGCCTAAAATGGGTCATACGCTGGGTGCAATTTTGGCATACTCTCTCCAACATATCGGCCGGTATCTCACGAATAAATTCTACAATATTGGCTATTCACCTAACTCGCCTCTCAATAGTGCCATTGTTTCGTGTGCTGTGTGGCATGTCTTGTTAAAACCACATGTCACCCAAGTCCAGTTCTTCCATTTTGGGGAAAAAAATTTTTTTGATCATCGTACGGTAGCGACGAAGGCAGGTACGTTACTGTGAATGGCGACAGAGTAACGTTCCTGCCTTCGTCGTCTTTGAAAAAGTACGGTCCAATGATGCCACCGGCCCATAATCCACACCATACAGTGCATTTTTCGGGATGCATTGGCAGTTCTTGCAATGCTTCTGGCAGCTCTTCACACCAAATACGGCAATTTTGCTTGTTCACGTATCCATTCCACCAGAAATGAGCTTCGTCGCTGAACACAATTTTCCGATAAAAAAGTAGATCTTCATTCAACTTTGCCAGCGCCCATTCACCAAAAGTTAGCCGTTTTGGTAGGTCGTGTGGCATCAATTCTTGCACCAGTTGTATTTTAAAAGGTTTTACATCTTAAACCTACCGCAAGATTTTCCACGTTGTGGAGTAACTAAAGCCTAATTGCTGCGATCGGCGACGAATCGTCCGCACTCTACGTATGTAACACACATACGTAGAGTGCGGACGATGGTGGTTTAATGTCAAATAATGTAAATTTGGTGCAAAATTTAGTCACAAAATTCCGAATAGCCGCCTCAGAAGGTTGCTCAAACTGACCATAAATTGGAAGAAATGCACGATGCACTTTCTTAACCGAGCATGAATTTTGATAATAAAATTCATTAATCTGCAAGCGCTGTTAGTTTGTAAGTCGATTCATGGTTAAACTATAGACCAAACTGAACATGTTTAACAGTAACATGTTACACAAAATCAACTGAGCTGCCAAAAACAGTGTTGCCAAAATGAAAGTTGGTTAAAAAAAACACCCTTTATATAGGACTTCATTACAAAATGTTTTTTTTTTTGCCTTAACCCATTAACTTTTTTTTTGCCTTAACCCATTAACCCATTTTGATTTAACCCATTAATGACTGACCCCCGATTACACTGTCCAATGTCGTTAAAACTTTACACATTCAATATTTTTCTTTAGTTATATGGTATAATATTTTTTTTTTTGGATTTGTCCATACTTGGGACTTATTAATTAACCACTGATATAAAATAATTCCATCACGTTTTTTGAAAAAATATTTTTTTATGATCTTTCTTGTAAAACTCTTCATTTTTACTTGAAAATAATCGATATTTCAAGCAAATAATATTTCATAAAACTGAAAAATTCCTATATCACTAAATCATACCTGTAGCCCAGGTGAGTGGTCCCAAACAGGTAAATATTTTTTGTACGATAGAGAACACCTAAGACAAGAAATGTTTCTGATTTTTTCACTGACCAAATTTTTCAGAAATATTTTCATACAATTTTTTCGACTCTTAAGGGTGTGAGATTTTGCACTAACATTTTCTTAAAGTAGTTTTATAATTTCTCTACCTGCCTGTGAAAATCAATTGGATGCACCTCTTAGCCATATTTTTTCAAGTTTACTCCTTTGTCGGTATTTAAATAACCAATTGGCAGCAATGGGTTAAAGCGCCCTCTAGTGAAAATATTAGCTTTGAAAGAATATGAATCCTGTACTGTTGGAGATATTTTAAAAATTTTGGTTTGTATAATTTTATGAACATATCTTGATTAAAAAATATATGAAATTTTAAATTGTTTAAGTTAAGAGTCATCCAAACATTTTTGATAGGGTCTTCGAATATGTGAATATGGATATGGTTAAAATAAACACATCGATATTCCACGTTCTTATGATAAATGTGCTGCATTAAGTTTTTTAAAATGCGGTGCAGTTCTCATTGAATAGCACTACAATGTTCGATATTTTTATCAAAACTGAGAAAAATACTTCAAGATTAAAATGCAATAGTGTTTTAAATTTTTATCCGATTTTTTAAATCATATATCATATGAGATTTGATCTTCTTCTTTCGTTTTTTTTTTTTAGAAAATTATACGGTCTTTTTGAAGAATAACCTGGAGCGACCCATAAACTATTTGAACAGTTGTTCCGCTTAACTAGGAAATAATATTTCTTTAACCGGTTAACCGATTTTTACCTAAAATGTAATGTAAAAATATACACTAACATAAAAAATTTGTTAAAAATTACGTTACAGAAAAAGCTTATAAAATTAGCAGATTTTTTTATTTAATATTAGTAAGATAGCAAAAATAAATCTGTTAAATCTACAAATATTAAGTAATATTTGAGCTAAATTCTAGTTAATTGAAAGTATTAATCTGCTAACATTTTCATTTTAGTAGATAAAAAAAATCATTTAAAAAAATTTAATTGTTAATGTTTTTTTAATTTTTTTTTAATGCGAATAAAAATCTGCCTTTTAGCAATTAACAATTTTTAAGCTGTTGACTTCAGCAATATATAATTATATTTGCATTCTACTAAATATGGCAAAAATGTTGTAGTTATTACAGTTTTTGTTTGCTATTTTCAGTCTACAAATATTTAATCATAGTTTTTACTAATTTTAACGGAGTATATTGCTATTTTGAATTAACTTAAATTCAGTTCGAATATAACAAAAATTTTGTAAAGTTAACAGTTTTATTTTTGCTGTTCTTGGTTTTTAAATATTTAGCAAAGTTTAGCAGTTTTTTTCTGCAACGACATTTTGAACTAATTTTTAGTAGCTTTTTCTGCTATTTTTACAGATTTATTCCTATACGTACAGATTTATTCCTATAGTACACTCAAAAAAAAAGTTAGTAGAATAATTAGTAAAACGTCTTGTGAATCAAGTATACTATTTCTCAGAAAATATTTTGCTGAAATTGTGTTTTCAGCTAAAATTTTAGTTACACTTAACAGTTTTGAACTAATGTTTTACTAATATTTTACTAATGTTTTACTAATTAATTCTGCTAAAAAAAAATTATGTTAATAAGCACATTAAGAGTGTGGACGAAAACCAAATTTAAAGTAGATGTCGCGGCATATCAAGATGTAGTAGAGACGAGGAAAATGATACTAAAAAGTACAACTCTTGTAAGACATATAAAAAAAAATAAATCATGAAAGATTTTTTCTATGTTTTTATACAAAAGTACGCCAACAATGTGTATTCATAAAAATTGTTGATCTAACAAACCCAAATATTGTATTGATTCCGGCTTGTCAAAGAATTTGATTATCAATTGCTTTAAAGACAAAATAAAATATTTAAATTTAATAAAAAAAAATATAATGTGTATTTGTAAACTAAATTTTTTATTGTGGTAATTTGTGGAATGTGGAAAAATTGCAAACAAATATACCTTCAGGTAGATAGACTAAAGCGAAAGAGAAGGCCACACATCTCAGGTAATTTTCCAAAACAAAAAGGGTTGTTTATGTGTGTGTCATATTTTGTTATTTCTTAGTTTTGTTGCTAGAATTATCTACGACATTTAGCTTCAGTCCAAAATTGTCATCATTTAGACAACCATTGACGTAACTAGTTGAAATATATTTTTGTTTACATTATATATATTTATTTCTATATATTTTCTGATATTTAATTAATTCATGTTGTCAATGTATGGACATTTTTTTATTTTTTAATGTATTGACCATTTTTTTGTTAAGAATCACATTTTTTAGGATTTTCAGCAAATAAATTAACAAAAGTATAATTTTTCTAAAAATGTGTTGAGTTTTTTTAGCCTAATAATATTCTTAATTTTATTAATTTTTAGCAATTTACAAATTCTCAAAATCAGCTCATATTTTGCTGACATTAGCAATTTTTTTTATTAATTAATTAATAATCAGATACAGTAGTAACTCGATTCTTGCACATACTTGATACTTGCACACCTCGATTCTTGCAACATAGGAATATTTTTCATTACGCACTCAGTACTTGCGACATCTGAAAATTTAGAACTCGATACTTGCAGCATTTTTGTATTATATATATCAGCGTTCAATATTTGCATAGAATGGGCGGAGCAAAACAATGCTTCATTAGACGATATTATGATGCTCCAGAGACTAAGAAACAGTGTAGTACTGAACAAGCGACTTTGTACAAAACAAAAATTTTAAATTTCTTTAATTCCACATAAAATATGTATCTACTGTTATACGAATGCGTTGAACTTAAGTGTTTTGAATTGAAATATTAAACTTAGATTCTAAACAGATGTATGTGCCTTTTATTTTGTATGGGAAATTAATACTCGGTACTTGCGACAACCTCGAAACTTGCATCGAGCCCGGTTTTCATTACGTGCAAGAATCGAGTTTCTACTGTAATTACAAATTATATACTATTACCCTAACCGAGCACTATGGCCTTCGGCGCGTTGCAGCGAAAACATACCAGTGCCTCTGGTGGGAATCGAACCCACGACCCCCGCACTGTTAAGCCAGCACGCTACCAATTAGCCTACCGGGGCGCACTGCAATTTTTTTTAAAGCATCCTTCTAACTGAAATTTTGCTGACTCAGCTAAATTTTTTGCTGACTTAATTGACATTTCTTTTTTTTTTGAGTGTCGCTAAATTTACCCAAGTTTTATATTTGAGTAAACATATTCTAAAGTTTTATTTTTCATATGTTATTTTATTTTAATTTTAAAATTTTTGTTGACAAGTTCCAACAAAGTTTATGAAAATTATATGGCATTATTTTAAAATTCATAAATCAGTTAACAGGTTAATGATTTACAATTGCCTAGCTATACAAGTTTGGTTTGTGAATTAAAAAAACAAACACGTTAAACGTATATCATTATTAATTATCTCTAATATTATCAAACTCACCTGTTTTCTTACACCTGGAAATATAACTAAAAACGCAACATAAAATGTTGCAAATAATACAGATACGGCAACTATTGATACATCTCCCGTTACAGGTGTACGATTTGAAAAAGAATATAGTGTGGGCCCGCCATCGTCTCGAAATGCATCAAACCAGCCCTTCATGCTTTGCAATCGTTATAGTGCTGTAAATATAAATTAATAAATGTAGATCGAAATCAATAAAATTATCATAAAATGTTAATTAATTGTTTATATTTTATTTGTTGTTATTTAATTTAAAAAAAAAACTAGTATATTTTTAATTATGCTGATTAATAAAAATTCCATATTAAACTATAAAATATTTCAGAAAAAAAATAAAATGTTCAATTCAATTAATTGATAAATATCACTAGACCATCTGTGGTACCTTTTTCATTTGTTAATTATACTTATTAGTTATTAATGGTCTTTCATTATCTTTTTATAGTCAGATTAAACATAGTTATGTCTAAATAGGCGATTTTTTAATGCATTCATTTTTATAGCATTTATTATAGTTAATGGAGCGGATAAACTTTTTTGTTTAAAAGTGTTTATGGAAAAAATATATTTAAAGGTATTTTTGAATACTTTGCAAAATGCCAAAATGGTAAGTTTTTGATACCACTTTTCTTATGGAAGTCTAAAATTTTGAGAACGCTTTTAATTATATTGTTTATTGTTTAAAATTTGGTTTTTTATATTCAACGCTTTTGATTAAAAATTTGGTAATAGGTATCGCCACAGGGTTCCACGCATTACATTACACCTTACTTGACTGATGAAGTAATGGGTGGGCTCATTACCTTGTAGGGGGTAACGAAACTAATTGCTTATATGATTACAAAATAGGAATGGCTCTATGAAACAAGACCCCAATGAAATAAGTCCCCAAACCAAAAATGAAATAAGGCCCCAAAATTTCTAATAAAAAAAGTTGGGGTCTTATTTCATTTTTTGGGGCTTTATTTCATTTTTTTTTTTGGACCTTATTTCATAATGAAATAAGGCCCCAATTTGAGAAATGAAATAAGTCCCCAAATAATATTTTTGGGGTGTTATTTCATTTTCTTAAAAATCAAAATTTTTAAGGAATGTAAGCAACCAATCTCATTCAAAGCACGCAAAAAAAACTTTATTTCGCGAAGCCTCCTGCCGCGTTCTACGGAGGAAAAAAACTCCTAAGAGCGGCCGAAGGTCGCCACCCAGAAGGACTTGTTTTTCAAATCAGATATCGAATCCGTTGAAATCTTATATTTTTAAGACATCAAGTAACATTTATTTTAATGATTATTTTTTTAAAAGTCTATTTTATTAAAATTTTTACGTATATATCAGTGTCCAAACGTTAAATAAACAAAAGATAAAACACAATCAATTAGCTGTTTAAATGACAAAGCTATGACTGGTCAAATTATATTACTTATTGTCTTAAAAATAAGATTTCAACGGATTCGACATTGGATTTGTAAAAACAAGTTTTTCTGTGTGGCGGCCTTCGGCCGCTCTTAGGGTTTTTTTCCTCCGTAAAACGCGGCAGGCGGCTACGCGAAATAAAGTTTTTTACAAGAATAATCTTCCAGTGTATATTGTTTAAAATTGTTCTTTAGTGAAATATTTTTAATGTTCATATTTACAGGATTCATATACTAATTTTTCTTATGTTATTGCCGTCATACAGCTGAGGACTCTGCAGGTATATACACCAAAGCTATGTATTAATTAGGAATAATGAAATATTTTAAAGTAATATATAAAACGGTCATTTGTGGTAAATTTTATGAAGACTGCCCTGAGGCAGCCTTACCCGTTAGAGGCTTAATTTTGGCCAAGAAAAGTTGTATTTAAAACCATAGTGCAATGGCAGGGCATTGATTTTATAAAATTAATAATGCTTTGTTTAAAAAGGTTTGTAAACAGAAGGTTTTGAGTTTGATTCTGGTTTCAGGCATACATTTTTTTATGGGATTTTGTTAATTATTTTTTTAACACTAGATTTTTTTTTTTTTAAGAGAAGCAACACTCAGGAAATTCTTCCTATTAATTACTGTGTTGCTTTCTTTGGAAAGGGGATAATGAAGAGATGAAAGGTAGTGAAAGATGAAGGGCTTCAAACATGGGAACACTGTAATTGCGCGAGATGATATGTCTTAGAACAGTTGTTGCTCGCCACCTGATGTAGAGTTGGCGAATTTATTGAAGCTTTTTGTTTCATAGCCCTGATTCATTATTTTACTTCGGTGGGGTTAAGTGCTATGGGAACACCGAAGGTGGGCGCAGCGATACATATAAGTGATAGAAAACTCATACATATTATTTGTTCTAAATTGATGTTGTCGTCACAGGGAATCGAACCCGGGACCATCTGTGTAACAGTCCAACGCGCTAACCATTATCCAACGTTGGCAAGTTTTTTCAAGAAACCTAATGCCAGTGATGACATATTTGAGCAACCAGCGGTTACGCAGCAGTTTATCATTCACCCAAGTTTTAAGCTATCAATTAGTAAATGCCCCGTTAGATCAATGGGTAGAGAGAATAAATAATCTTTTAGTAAATAAAATTATACTTTTAATAAAATTTTATAAAAATCTTGCATTAATTTAGTGAAAAGTCCCAATAGACGAGTTGCAGTGCAACTTCATTGCTTTTATGCAAAAATTCATTAATATCATGCAAATATTTCTCTCAGTGTGTAGTGCAATTAATCTTTTGATAAGCTAATTTTTATAATTCCTTAAGCAAATGAAATAGTAGTTATAAACTCTAAATCTACATCCTATTCAGTATTTAACCCACAATAATAAAACAATTTTAAACTTTAAAAAAAAAAAAAAACAACTTTCGAATGGCGTAATTTTTAAGAATAATTTCTAATTTGAAGGAAAAACCCACACACCATTAACACTAAAAAAAATTTCCCAAGATATCAACTTTTTTTATACTTTCAACTACATTAGAATCGGCAAAATAGCTGCAAGCAACATCCGCGTAAAAAACTCTGTTTTTTATATTTAACGTTAAAACCCTTAGTTCATAATCATACACGAAACCAAGTTGTAAAAAAATACCAGAGAAGCAGAATTATAGCAAAAATAAATCGAAAAAAACGAACAAAATTAAATAATAATAAACAGTAACAAAGAAAAAAGAACAATAAGAATTTTTTTTTAAATTTTGCGGAAAAATATATATCCAGTATGTCAAAATATATATAAAAGATAAAAAATTGTGTGTAACAAATATTACACTAGTTTACAAAATAAAACATTAAAGAAATTTTTAATAAGTGAATATTTTTTTAAATTTTTGGTTTTTTTTTGTCTAGCGAAAAAGTACTAAATATTCAGGTCGAAAATAGGACCAATAAAAGGACAATTAGTAGAAAATCGATTATGAATCGCCAAATAAATAAATCATGCAAGATTTTTATTTTTTAAGTAATACGAATCTTTACAAAGAATAACAAGTAGAGTTCATTAAATTTCATAAGCCCAACAAAACCACAAATTACCAAATAATGGGTAAAGTAATGTATCGCCATAGGGATCCAAGCATTACAATACACCTTACTTCACTCTTGAATTTTACAGGCGTTGAGCCTAAAAGTGATGGGTGGACTCATTACCTTGTAGGGGGTAAAGTATATGGTTACTTATATGGTTACATGGTGGAAAAAGTAAATAAAAAAATCAAAAATTATTACAAATAAATTTTTTTAATTAAAAAATAACATGGTCACGCTGGGATTCGAACCTGGGTTCTCTGGTTGTTAGCAATTAGTTAGGCGAGAACTCTGTCAACTGAGCTATCTATACATATAATGTTTGATTGCATAAAATGTAAATGAATTGTTGTACTTCGTGTTTTCGTTTGTGATATCAAATATATACACCTTACCCTCATGCTTATAAAAATCATAAAGTAATGTGTCTATAAATAGATTTTCTAAAATATATTATAATATGTAATTGATGATCTGTAAGTCATTATTTTATGTTTTGAAATAATATAAAAGGTAATGAGGTATAATTACTAGATAATCAATGAGTGATAAATTATCGGTAACTTATTACTCTATGTTTCGAAATAATGCTAAAGGTACAGAGTATCCATTACAAAGTAATGAATTATGTAATTCATTATCGGCAACAAATTACTTTTTGTTAGAAAATAATGGTACATGTAAGGAGTAAACCTTACAAGGTAATGCATTACATTATCGCACCCATTACCCAAGTTTTTCTGGGAAGTTATGGCGATTCTTTCCCGGTACTGAAATACTTTTAAAACAATACAATACATATTAAAAACAAGTTTTTGTTGCATACCCTTCTTAAGACTTATCGATTTTTCTCTGATTCCTTAGAGACTGTAGAGATAATCCACTCAACCTAAAAATTTACAAAAAAAAAAGTAGGCGTTGTCAATGAAAAGTATGTAGCGGTCTTGCCTGGGGTATGAGGATCACTTGTCACATTTTTGAGCAAGTTCCAGGTAGAAATAAAATGCTTTATCTAAAGTGAAATACTGCATTTAAAAATTTAAGAAAAGTGGCCGTTAAAGTAGGCGTGGATATGTGAATATGCTGACCTCGGCTGAAGTATAAGAAATATGTGTACCAATTTTGACGGAAATATATTAGAAAATAAAAATTTCATTATTAAAAACCAAAGTAATATTTTTATACAAATAAGTGGGCGTGGAAATATGGCGACCTTCCTTGGAATAATAGGATAAAGTTAAATAAATTTTTGAAAGATCAGTTAAAAAAAATTTGTGTAGCGAACAATCAAACATAAAACGAATTTTATATATGAGTAATTTCAAAAATGTTCGAATACTGTTGAAACTGACTTTAGATGAATATTATTTCTCCTTTTTTTTTTATTGAAAGAAACGATGTACAGGGTTAGGTACTATACCTTTAAACTACGACATGTAAAGTTTCCCGTTTAAAAGTCTTTACCTAAAAAATTTAAATGTCGAAAGTTTCATACCAATACAAAATGGAGTCACTAGACTTGGGAGATACATTCACCAAAAACATGTTTATATCGCTGTTTGGTGGAGAGTTGTATGATGGTTTACAACTGAAACCAAAAATTTTTCGATTTTTAAACTTTCGCAGTTTTTTCCGCAGGGCTTTTGTGTCGTTTAATTCAATTGAGTGAGTGAGAACAGTATTAAAGAAATTATCTAATTGTATATAGTGAGGGGAGGTGATCTAAGGGGTCACATGAGGATCGCTAGAATCCTAATTGATGACCCGATTACAAAGGTTACGGATAGGAGGTCACCGGAGTACATCTTTGATAGGAACTTTAAAGTGATGCTGTTCGACAGGGCCATGTGGACCAACAGATCCTGGGAGCCAGAGCGGGATTCTCAGGTATGGTTCACAGATGGCTCAAAGCATGCGAATGGTGTCTGTGGACCAGGTTTCCAACGGGCCTTACCCCTCCATTTTTCAGGCAGAGATTTTTGCTATCTGTGTCTGCGCGGAGGAGTGTCTACGAAGGGGCACTATTAGATCTCGCATCTACATTCTTTCTGACAGGCAGGCGGCATTAAGGGCTTTAATGTCCTATGAGGTGTCATCTGGTCTGGTCATGGAATGCATTCTGGCTCTTAACCGACTTGGCGGGCGCAACTCGCTTACCTTAGGGTGGGTTCCTGGTCACGAGGGGCATGAGGGCAACGAGAGGGCAGATTGTCTTGCTAATTGCGGGGCCCGAAGGCCCTTTATTGGCCCTGAACCATTCTGTGGTATACCTTTGGGGTATGTTAGGGAGAAGCTCGGGTCGTGGAGGGAATCAGAATTCTATTTCTATTGGGAAAACTCTCTTGGCCAACGACAGGCTAAGAGATTAATCTCTTTTTCCAGTGCAGGATCGAGGAGACTCTTGTTCCTCGGGAGGGGTAACTTGAGTACCCTGGTGTCTTACCTGACTGGACACTGCAATCTCAGATACCACCTGCGCAAAAGGGGGTCTTTCGGACACGGATGAGTGTAGGTTTTGCGAACTGGTAGCTGAGACATCGGAGCATGTTCTTTGCGAATGTCCGAGGCTTTGTGAAAGGCGTGTCAAGTTTCTTGGCGATCGCTTTGTCTCCCCTTCGGACATTATGAAGGTTTTGCCTAATAGGATTATTGGCTTTATAGGTAGCTTGAATCTTTAGGGTAACTTTAGGCAGCACAAAAGACCTAATCTAATCTATATAAGAATTTGTAAGCAACTGGTACTAGGTTAAGGAGCCACAACTTAAATTATTAATAATTATGGCAGCATGCAAAATTATTTCTATCTGCATCTGTTTTGCACTAAATATTTCCTAAAACATGTCTAGCCATTCAATATCTGCAAGATTATTTTAAAAATTAATACAAGTTTTCAAAAAATGCACTATTATTTACTCACATTTAATTGGTTCCTAGTCTTTTTTTTGGATCTTTATTTTTCAGCAAATTATCTATTATTTGGACTTGTATATTTAGAAACTCGTTAAAATGCTTCTTAAATTTATTTGGTTTGAAAATTTTTAATTTGTTAACTTATATTTTTCGACATTTTAAGTCTTACTATTAAAAGTATTTACAATTACACTCTTTGTGCCTAACATGAATATTTAGCCAAAATGTGTGTAATTATAAAGAGTAAATGTGTATAAATTTTTAAACATGTATACAAACACTTTAAATACTATATTTGTGTGTATTTTTGTAGACAAAAGTGTCCAGTAAAATTCTGCACACATTAACGCATTTTGCGGGTTTTGCCAGACCCAGCAAAAACGATAAGTCATTACTGTACACTCAGGGAACTTCTGCTTTAAAAATATGTAGTTGTTTGGGTAGTAATACAATTTCTTTATTTTTAATGTAAATGTCAGTCATTTGTAGAACAAATTAATTTTTTTACTAACTTTGTAGTTCATTTAAAAAAAAAAACAAACCACATCATATGACTGTTTTATAATTTACATTCATTTTTTACAGTAGTTTTTTTGTTATTAAAAAAAAAAAATAAGTAAATGGTTGTTTATTTTTTACATCAATTTTACTTAATTTTTACTACAATTGTTAGTCATTTAAAAAACAAATGACAAGGTTAGTTGAATTTACTGAAATGTAAGTCGTCCTTTCTTTAAGTGAAATTTCATTTCTTTTTAACTACATTTGCAGTGGTCTTTACCTACATACGTAGTATTCTAAGTGTATAGATTACCAAGTAATGATAATTCATTACCTAGTACATTACTTTAAAATACAAAATGATGACTAACTGATAATGGTTTATAGAAGTACGTCTACGTAATTGCATAATAATGAGTTACTGTTAATTGGTTACATAAGTATCGATTTCATATTTTTGATTCTAATATTGTATTCATTTGTTTTAAAAATTTTTACATGTAACATTTCCAATCTAAAGTTATATATTTCATTGCACAATTAAAGGTCGAAAAAAAACATAATTTTTATTTTTAATAAAAATTATAACAAACTTGTTATTTAAACCCTCTAACGGGTAAGGCAGCCTCAGGGCAGTCTTCCTAAAATTTACCACAAATTCGTCAAATGAGCGTTTTATACTTAGAAATTAATATATTCCGATAGAAAACTAAATTTGCTAAATATTTTGCGAAGAAATTTTTCGTGTGCCGTCCACGGTTTGGGAGCAAGAACGCTTCAAAATCAAAATTACGTAAAATTTCAAAAACTAATTATTTTAAAAAAATATAGTTTTCAAAAATCTAAAAATCCAATTTATCTTTAATAATAAGTCCTTACTTTAGTCCAAGGACACTCAGGATTTTATCAAGATTCCTCTAAAGGACGTTGTCTTAACTTATAAACTAATAGACGGATTTTTATGAAATTTTGCTGAAAGAATACATTAAGTATTAATATCAAAGCTTTGGGGTTTGAACAATATATATTGAAGTTTAGATACTTTCTCGCCTAGTTTCGCTTTTTCCAAAAAGCGAAAATCGCGATATCTTCTTAAATAGGAACAGAAAAAAAAATAGGTTTTCGAGTGTGGTTATAACTTGGTAAGAGAAATAATTTTTGTTCCAAACTTCTGTTTTTTATCCTTTAGTTTTAAAAATGCACTCTAAAATATTGTGGCTCATATCGCCTAAATTAGGCAACCATAAACAATTTTGTTGAAGAACTTATTATTTGTTTTTCGAGTGGAGCACATGTTAAAGACTTTCTTAAATAACTTAAAGATAACCACTTATTTTGTAACTCATTGGTAATTTCTTATCCTATCATTGTGAGTAACCATTTATATCTAATATAAAAAATAATTACTTATTATTTCACTATGTGTAACCAATCAGGTAACTCATTATTCTCACTTTTTTTTAATGGGTAATGACCACCACCCATGAATTTTGGGTCATCGCGAACAAAAGTAATCAAGCGATTAAATAGCCTGGTAATCAAATATCCGGAATCAAAAATACATTAATCAAAATAACATCGCTTTTGCCATTCAGTACCCAAAATGTCCGCAAACTAGTGTTCTTAATAAAAATGGTTTAATAAAAACATTTTTTTTTTATTGTTTATATGACGTTTAAATTGGTTTGGTATGTCTGTTGTTGAAAAAACAAATAAAACAATAGTAGATACTATTTAGTTGTGTGTATGGCACAGAACGTAGTTAGAGAAGAGGAATAATAACAATAAAATCCGGTTAAAGAATTATTATTTTTAAAAATGTTTAACCAACTACAACACACAAAAGTCATCATGAGTTTTACTCTTCTTATGAACATGATGATGTGTTTAATTAAATTCGATTTTTTTTTTTTTGAAATATTAGATGATGGATTTTTATTGTTTGTTGTTCTTTTGTAAAGGGTCCGCCATCTAACTTTTTTTTTCAACTAGTGCTTATTTCGTGAATGGTAACACTTAGCTCATGTCTGATTTGATAGATAATTAGTTTTATCCTTCCGCTGAACGAATATGGTCCATATGTTCGTTATCTTGTGAAAAAAGTGAAAGAAACTGGCATCCTCATCGATAAACCAAAGCGTGAAAAGCCAAAAACAGTGCGTACACCCGAGAATATTGCTGCTATGGCAGAAAGTGTGCGTGAAGCGCCATCAACATCAATTCACCGTCGTTCTCAACAATTGAACATTTCGGAGACATCATTGAGACGAATTTTGCATAAAGACCTTGGTATGACGCCATACAAAGTCCAATTGGTTCAGGAGTTCAAAAAAAAAGTTATTTGGCGGACCCTTTATTATTTTAATCAAATTTTTAATTCATAAATTTTTTTTTTTTTATTGTTTATGAGTTTATTTGAGATCATATTAATCAAATCATTTATTTTTAAATACAAAATTTTATGAAAATATTCTGCGTAATTTAAAAATAAAATGTTTTAAGGGACTGACGAAAAAAGTTCCGCTATAATCATATATGACTACATCAGGCGCGGATACAGGGGAAGGGAAAATGGAACATTTCAAATCCCCAAAAAAAAAATTTTCAATAAAAAAAAAATATAAAAGATTTGAAAACTAGTCAAAAATACTCTAACTTCCCTCCTTAAAGTCTTTTCCTGGATCCGAACCTGGATTACATATGGTATCACATATTACTAGACCTCACATCACATCTCATCTGTTCCGCAAAATGGCATACATAAGCTAATCTCATGGTATCTCATGGGATCTTATCTCATATAGTTTGATCCGAAAAATGGGTTTATCATAAACACTGAAAGAATTATAATTCATGATATTAATGACACAATTTCATAATTTTTTTTTTTTCGTCAATATAGAGAAACTTATTTCCTCTACCCTTGAATATTATAAATATTCCCAAAAGTTTTGTTTGTAAAAGAGTTTTCAAATAAAAGTGAACTAATGTTTTGTTTACTTTATTCTAAAAGCATTTAGTTACTTTTGCTTCATTTTGACCATCATAACCTTTTTAAGAATATAATTTTTGCACACAGAGAAAAAAAGTGCGAAACGAATTAAAAAGTATTATTTTTAATTTATAACGAATATTTACAAAAATAAAGCAATTCAAATATATTAGCTAGGTTGATACTAGTATTTCGATCTGGCTAAAGATCTCATCAGAACCCGAAGTTTTAGAAAAGCTAGAGCCTCCATTATAGACAGAGATTTAACAGAAAACCTATTAATCATTAACTTTGCTCCATTCTTGCCTTTTTAGTAATCTAACACGTGGCTAGGGTCTTTTCCTAACAAGTATTATGGCATATATTTTAATGGTAACAACCAATAAATTTAGTTGTGGTGTAATGGCTGGCGTGTTGGACTGTTACAACAGATGGTCCCGTGTTCGATTCCCGGTGACGACAGCATTAATTTAGAAAAATAATATGTATGAGTTTTCTATCACTTATATGTATCGCTGCGCCCACCTTTGGTGTTCCCATAGCACTTAACCCCACCCAAGTAAAATAATGAATCAGGGCTATGAATCAAAAAGCTTCAATAAATTCGCCAACTCTACATCAGGTGGCGAGCAACAACTGTTCTAAGACTTATCATCTCGCGCAATTACAGTGTTGCCATGTTTGAAGCCCTTCATCTTTCACCACCTTTTATCTCTCCACTATCCCCTTTCCAAAGAAAGCAACACATTAAGTAATAGGAAGAATTTCCTAAGTGTTGTTTCTGCTTAAAAAAAAAAAAAAAGATATTTATATATAGATTTCTGAATATTTGAGAGTTGCAACTAAAATTCTGTTGAATTAACCGCAACCGACTAAAATTCGTAATAACCGAATTTTAGTAGAAGTAACAGAATTTCAATTGGCAAATAACTAAATTTTTCTCTCTGTGTGGCTAAGAATGTGGGCGTTAGTTCAAAACAAAAAAAAAAAATAATTACATATTGACCAACATCGATGTCATATTGACCAAAGTATCAAAAAAAAAAATTACAACAACAAATTACTTACAGTGTTTTTGTAGCAGTATGAGAGTTTATTTTTGGGCTTTATGGTTTTGGGCGATATTACCTACACACAGAGAATAAATTAGATGAAATTCCACTGTAGCCAACAAGATTGAATCACTATTCAATATTTTTAGTTGTAAAGACTTAAAATTCATCATCAGAATAATTAACTTATATTGTAAACAGAAAATATATAAAATTAACCAAAACACAGTCACATCATTCAAAATATTTGGTTTCCTAATCACTATTGAAAAAATATTATCTTCTGCATTCCATTTAATACCAACAACCAACCACTTTTCAGAGATTTTATTTATCGCTTGAATAAAATATTTGCAGTTAAAATCGAATATTAGTTTCGCCTGCAAAAAAACCATCACTCTATCTAAAATATTAGTTTTCGCTACCAATTTTAAAATAATATAAAGCTTTTTAATAGTTTTGGTAACTCTAATAAAATATTGAGATTAGTAATCCAATTTCTGTTATACATACAAATCTATTTTTAGACATTCATATTTAAACTTGAAAGAAACAAAATATTCAAGGTAGAAATTTGAAATTTGGGTGTGGGCTAGAGGTAAAGTAATTGCCTGACAATCAAAAGGTCACCGGTTCGACTCCAGTTCGCGGCATAAGATTTTTTTCTGATAAAATAATTTTAATATAATATATTAATTTTTTATAGTTTTGGTAACTCTAATAAAATATTGAGACCAGCAACCGAATTTCTGTTGTACATACAAATCTATTTTTAGACATACATTTTTAAATTTGAAACAAAAAACATTCAAGGTTGAAATTGGAAAACACAAAACTAGAGGTAAACTAATTACCTGACAATCAGAAGGTCGCCGGTTCGACTCCAGTTCGTGGCATAAGATATTTTTCTAATAAAATAATTCTAAAATAATATATTATTTTTTTTTTATAGTTTTAGTAACTCTAATAAAATATTGAGACCAGCAAACGAATTTCTGTTGTACATACAATTCTATTTTTAGACAAATATTTAAATTTGAAACTCGAAAATTTGGATTTAGGCAAGAGGTAAAGTACTTGCCTGACAAAGAAGATCGCCGTTTCGAGCCCAGTTCGAGCCATATAATTTTTTTATTAATAAAATAAATTTTGTTGAAGGCATGTGAATCTATTTATAGAATATTATAGTCCATAAACATAAAACATTCAATTGTTACACAGAAAAAACTAAAAACGGGTTTCAATTAAAAAATTTATTGAATCAGTTAATATTTTAATTGATTTTGCACCTATCACGGCAATGATACTATTAATTAAACCTTTTATTAAAATTGAGAAGGAAAAAAAAGTTATAAATAACTTCTACAACGTGTGATCTATACGTTGGCATGTGTGTTTTTTGCAATGCTGAGTCTGTTTGTGTGTGTGCTTGTTTGTTTGTTAACTTCAAATGTATTTGGTATTTTATACTGAAATTTTTCTATTTATGCATACAGTGTATAAAAAAATAATATGATAATTGCGTCTAAAAAAAATATGTATTTATACATTTAAAAGTCAATAAAAATATTTATTGATTCAATTAAATATTTGTTTAGAAACAAATTAAATTCAAATCAAATCTTTAATTAGATATTTTAGGTTGATAATTTTTTCTGTGATACAATAAAAATAAGAAATTTGTAAATAAATGTCTGTTGTTACAATAGTATTAAAATTTAATAATAGTTATAGTACGTGGAACCACAAAAATTCGGTTGTCGAAAAATTCAGTTGCAACTACTAAACTGTTTTCTGTGTGTAACGCCGAGAACATTTTTTTCCCAGATTTCGGTTCAGCGTACATGAGTTTATTAAAAAAGATGTTTTTCAAAGTTTTTTTCTTTTACTCGTCGAATAGTGTTATCTTTATTAAAAAATATATGAAAAAAAAAACTTTTTTTTTTTCAAGTTAACCGATTTTTTAAATTGTTTGGAAAAATATCGTGTTCTTAACATTTTATAAGTGCACCTGTATTTTACTAAATACAAGCAATTCTGGCATGAGATCAAAAGCGGGTCGTTTTCAAATCGAACGATTTTGAAATTTCAATCCCGAATATTTCGTATTGTTTTACAACATTAAAAGATGTAAATTCATATTCGCAATTCAATTAAAGTAATTAAAAATAATTAAAAGCCGCTTCTTCTGTTGTACTCACTTTTTTAATTTAGATTTTTAACCAAATCGTTCGAAATCTCGATCGGTTTTCATCACATGCCAAATTAATTATGTTGTCAGTTAAAACGGAATATATTTTAGAATATTTTAGACTTTTGTATTTGAAAAATTTATAGATAGAGAAATAAATTTTAAAACTTTCTTATCAATATAACAATATTTTCAAATAATATTTGAAAAAGATATAAAAAAAAACAGTTTTTTTTTCAAATAATTATTTGACAACTCTGGATAAAAGTGTTCTTCAATTTTTGAATGCATGATTATTGTCAAGATTGTGAATAATTTAAAGGTTTTCAAGCCACTTTATTATCTTTATTCAGTAAAAAAAATGTACATTGTCGAAAGAGGAACATTTTGTCAATAATGAGCTAATTTCAAAGATGTTTCTATTTAATTTTATGTTGTTTCTGCCTGATTTGTTCTCTCTGTTTTTCTGTATATATGTTAATGATTTTTAAGCTAATTGTTAATATAAAAATCCGATTACTTTCATTCAACTAACAATGAACATAATAATTGGCACATTAGAGATTTAATTAAATTACCAAACATTTTGTAATAGTGCACATAATTTTGTTATCAAAATTATTAAAATAAATTATATATCTACATGTTATTTCAAACTTAACACATATTATTGAAATAATATTGAAAGACTTATATAAAAAACATAAAATAATAAACAAAAAATAAATGTTAATAAATATTGACATAAAAATAATTACATTTAATATTTTATTTTTTATACTCTACTAGTCACAACAAACTAAAAATTTATACACAATCAACGACATTTTTGTATGTTTTAACAATTTTTTTTTAATTTTTTTTTTTTAAATCACATATTATGTTCATATGAATAAACATAATACATATAAATGATGCATAGATTAAATATAACGAGGGTCATAAACTGACAATAGAAAATTAAGATTTTTATTACACTAGTCAATGGTCAAAAAAATGGCTTTGAAACACATCTTTTTTCATGGACCTTTGAACGCTGACTCAAAATTTAAACTTAGAATACTATGTAGGTAAAGACCACTGCAAATGTAGTTGAAACCAAATGAAATTTCACTTAAAGAAAGGACGACTTAGGAGAATGGAGCAAAACTTAATGATTAATAGGTTTTTTGGTGAAGTTCTGCCTATTATGGAGGTTCTAACTAAAACTTCGGGTTCTGTTGAGATTTTTTAGCCAGATCGAAATACTAGTATCAACCTAGCTAATATGTTTGATTTGCTTTGTTTTTGTAAATATACGGAGGTTGGAAGCTTGTTAAAAATTAAAAATAACATAAAAATAATCTTGATGTATTGAAAAAACAAAAACTAACAAAACTGTAAAACATATTACTTGAGTCAGAGTAAAAACTAAAAATTTTTTTTATATAAATAGAACATTTTTGGTCTTCAAAGTTTAGTAACGTCATGATGCTTGTTAGGCAAAGACCCTAACCACGTGCTTGATTACTAAGAAGACAAGAATGGAGCTAACTTAATGATTAATAGGGTTTTTGGTGAAGTTCTGCCTATTATGGAGGTTATAACTTTTCTAAAACTTCGGGTTCTGATGAGATCTTTAGCCAGATCGAAATACTAGTATCAACCTAGCTAATATGTTTGATTTGCTTTATTTTTGTAAATATACGGAGGTTGGAAGCTCGTTAAAAATTAAAAATAAGGACGACTTACATTTCATTAAAATCAACTAACATTGTCATTTGTTTTTTAATGTTCAAAAAATGACTAACAGTTGTAGTAAAAATGAACCACATGGTAGTAAAAATAAACAAACATTTATTTTTTTTATTATTATTTAAATAACATAAAATGACTGTAAAAATTAATGTAAAATCATAAAACAGTCATTTGATGTGGTTTGTTTTTTTTAAATGAACTACAAGGTTAGTAAAAAATTTTATTTGCTCTAAAAATGACTGACATTTACATTAAAAATAAAGAAACTGTATTACAACCCAAACAACTACATATTTTTAAAGCAGAAGTTCCCTGAGTGTAGAAAAAAACCTTGTATTGTAAGTTATTTTATATAACAAGTATATACTGCTTATTAAAGTATTGCCGGGGTCTTTTAAACATTGATGTCCAGATTCAAAATCTGCTCTTCAAATTTTCCTAGCACGTACCATTTTGTCGAAATTCGCGATTTCGTTACAGTTTTCTAAATACATTTTTCGAAGTAAGTTTGATGATTAACATATTATATTCTACACAGAGAGAATTTTTTGGACGAGTTTTAATGATATTTTTCCATTAAATTTCTTCATAATCTGGATGAAAAATTTCTTAAACATTATGAAAAATGGAACTTTTATTAAGGAAACTTTTGTATTAGAAGTATGAAATGTTTAGTAAATAAAATTCAAAAAATTTTTTCATTAAACTTTATGAAAATCTGCATTAGTTTAATGAAAAGTTTCAAATAGCGAGTTCGAATAGCATTTCAGTAATCTAACTAATGAAAAAATTCATTAATATCATGCCGAGAATTCTTTCAGTGTATATATATAAACAAATCATGTGAAAAAATGAGTTAATTTTCCAATTTCTAAGAAAACTTACAACAAATCTAAGAAAACTAGTAACACGATGAAAAAGTTTATATATAGTCATATAGGTCTTGATATAATTATATATAATTACATATGTGGCCATATGTGACGATTTATATTTACATCTCATGAGAGATGTTTTAGCTATATATCAGATCATGTATAATTATATATAAATACATATAAAACAGTAAAACCAAACCAATTCTATAATTTTTATACTATAATTATATACGGTATTACAAATAATTCTATATCAAAAAAAAAATTATTTAAAATTGAAAAGAAAGATTCGATTACTTTTGTATGTGGTAGAAATTTACAAAATAAAATGTAACACTTTTAAATATAATTATCAGAGAACACAAAAAAAAAAACAAAACTCAAAGTATTTAAGCTAAACAAAAAACTTAGAAAACCTACACTTTTAAAAAAATTTTCAAAGTTAGTTATTTCTTTGGTAAAAACAACCGTTTAAGTCAGAAAATCTTAAAATAAGCACTTAAAAGCAGGGACCGTAAATAATGATTATTGCTCGTTTTTTTTTAATCAAAAAATCAATCACTTAGAAGAGACATAAAAAAAAAAATTATTCCACCATTATTATTATTTTTTGACAATCTTTGCATATCCGTCATGATTTTTAAATTTTTGATTTTTAAAGTTTTCTTCAATGGTAATGATTGTGTTTGAGTTATAATAAAAAAATCAGACATAATCATTATTTTTGAGCAAAAACAATAAAACTCAAAAATAATCATTATTTATGATTTTTATTTTTTTCGCTCAAAATAAAACTCACTTTCAATGTGTGGGATGGACATATCTCAAGAAGTAGGAGGAGCTTACCGAAGATTTTCGCATCAATCTCTTCTTTGGAAGATTCTCTAGCAGATTAATGCATCAATCATATTTGTGGGTGTGGTTTAAGGGGTTAATTTTTAAAAATAGGGCTTTTTTGCCGTATTTTGTGAAAGTAACAATGTGTGGAATGGACATATCTCAGGAAGGAGGAGGAGCTTATTCAATCTCTTCTTTGGAAGATTCTCTAGCAGATTAATGCATCAATCATATTAGTGGGTGGGGTTTAAGGGGTTAATTATTAATTTCAAAATAGGGCTTTTTTGCCGTAAAGTCAAAATCTGGAAGCTCGATTTTCACTGTAGACGTATGGTCTAGTGGACTTTTTTGCTCAGTACAATCCCAAGAATCAGAAACGCGAAGCGCCCATTAAGATTTTTTTCCTTCCATACTAATCGCCCCACCCTAATATGTATATATATATTAGGGCGGGTCGATTTAATAATCGCCCAAAGCTCAGTGAAAATCGTATTCTAGGGATCAAAATAAGAAACTTTGCGGAATTAACCATACCTCTAAAACGAATTCTACTACCCCGAAACTGTTGACTTTTGTCCCGTAGGGTCAAGTTTTGAAAAATCCCACTTTGACCCATGTAGAGTGCCCCAATCGAGTCCAAATGTATGACCGACCCCCACTAACTTTGAAGGGCCGATCCACCCATGCTCGTGGCACACCCCCCTGGAACTCCCCTGGGGGGTTCCCCATACAAACATTTCAAAAAATCTCCATTTTTGGCACTTTATTTTATTATTTTTTATTTATTTTATTTATTTTTAATATTTTATTTATTTTTCTCTTTAGAAATTTATTTAGTCAGAACATATGTAAATGAAAAAAATAATTTAACTTAGTAATAGAAAAGAAATAAAAAAAATTACTGTTTGAAGTCTTTTTTGCTTTCAAGTCTGGGCAATTTCGCACGGCTCTCTTATGTCGTCGCCATAACAGCCTCTACATTTTCCGGTATAACTCGTTTGGAAACGCTAGCTAGCAATTGAACGTGTCGTTCTGTTGCAGGTCGTAAAATAGGTTGTGTGGGTTTTTTAAGCCACCACAAGACACAGCTGCATGTCGTAAACTTACTTAAGCAAAATCGGTTACAGGTAGAATTGAGCATAAAATTATCATAAAGGATTTTCCAGAAGTAATAAAAGGCGCACTTGCTTAACAGAAAGCATAAAATTATCATAAAGGATTTTCCAGAAGTAATAAAAGGCGCACTTGCTTAACAGTATTTGTGGTCAGATTAACGTTTAATTTACATGTAAGTATTTTATGGGCAGTTTTGACAACAAAATCGGTTACAGGTAGAATTGAGCATAAATTATCATAAAGGATTTTCCAGAAGTAATAAAAGGGCGCACTTGCTTAACAGATTTTGTGGTCAGATTAACTTTTAATTTACATGTAAGTATTTAATGGGCAGTTTTAACAACAAAATCGGTTACAGGTAGAATTAAAATTACCATTTCATTTTTATTACCTCGTAGACCATATATAACGCAACAGTTTTTGTGAATGCATTAAGTCGTTGTGAAGAACTCAAAGTGTGAAGTTCTAATTTCAGATAAAAAAATATTTAAAAAAAAAATCATTCCAAATCAAAAAGTTTACAATGAATCCACCATCCTTTACACCGCAAGATGAAGCAATAACAACATCAACAACTATCGAAAACCCAATGAGTCATATACCCAGGCATGATGTTACTGTTTTTGGTGTGTCTACTGATTTGACTGATCTTAATTTACCAACCCATCTGGATATTTTGAGATATTATTTTTACTTGAGCGAACAAAAAAAATTGCTCTATAAATCATTCACTATTCAAGTACAAGATAAGTTGATTGGAATTTGGAAAAAACTTGGTATGGAAATAATGCTGAAAAAAAGTGTATATAATAAATTGAATAGATTGCTTGTCAAATATCAAGAGCAAATCAAGAATAGAAACAAACACCAAGAATTTACAGAGTATGTAAAATCTCTGGAAACAATTTTTTTCATTGGAACATGTAAATGCGATTTGAAGGCAGCTCCATGTGCATGCGGTTTGGTTCCCGAACGCCTCAAAGAGTTTATGCACGATCAACATAATCAGAGAAGACTAACAATGGATGGATTTGCGATGGAAATTGAAGAGCAAGGAGCAACGTCTATGTCATCAATGCCAACATACCAAGATCCCGATGATTCAACATACGCACCGCCACCGGTTCAAGAAGATTTGGATATAAGCACAAGTTCACAATACACACAGAGATACGATTGTTTTAACTTTGCCTTGGTATGTGACAGATTTGGTGTGCCTGATAGAGTAGCATCAGCAATGGGAACCGCTCTTTTCCAAGATTTTAAAATGAAAGATACCCATGGCAAACCTCTCATCATGGATAAATCGAAAGTTCGCCGAGAAAAAGAGAAATGCAGACAAGAAGTGCTTCGCAAACGGTTAGATGATACCAATTTGTTAGCATTTTCATTCGATGGCAGAAAAGATGATACTTTAACGAGAGATGCAATTGATGAGAAGTATCATACTAGGATGGTAAAAGAACCTCATCTTGTTATTTTGAGAGAACCGAATTCTGAATTGATTGGTTACGTAAGACTGGAACATGAAACCGCTGAATACAAAACAACCAAATTAAATGATTTTTTTAACGATAAAAATATATCACTGAATGAATTAATTGGCATATGCGTTGACGGTGAGCCAACAAACACTGGCCCACACGGTGGAATTATACGACGATTCGAATTGCTGTTAAAAAGACCATTGCATTGGTTCGTTTGCCTTCTACACTTCAACGAACTTCCGTTTCGGCATTTGTTTGAAGCTTTGGATAAATCAACCAGCACTGGACCAAGATCGGCAACCGGAAAATTGAGCCGTCAAATCGAAACTTGTGAAACTCTTCCGGTAAGTTATTGCTATCACTCATTTATTATAATTGTCAACCGTTTTTAATTGCTTTATTTTTATATATTTTCAGGTGGTGGACGGCTTTCAGAAAATTGAGTTGAAAAATATGCCCCCTGCTCCAGAAAAAATTGAATTTTCCACCGATTCCAAGTACTTATACGACATGGCCCATGCAATTTCTAGCGGCGTGGTTTCAGTGGATCTGGCTAACATCAAACCAGGGAAAATTGTACATTCTCGGTGGCTCACCAAGGCCGCTAGACTATTACGATTATATGT
Source organism: Delia radicum (assembly GCA_021234595.1). Lineage (NCBI taxonomy): Eukaryota > Metazoa > Arthropoda > Insecta > Diptera > Anthomyiidae > Delia > Delia radicum. The sequence continues at coordinate 215,199,581 of CM037854.1, forward strand.
GACAACGGAAAATCCAGATGCAAATTTAAGAATACTGGTTGAATTTATAATTACATGTTATGTGCCAATGTACTTCAATATTAAGTATTACAGCTCTGTCGTGTACGGTAGTAGATTATTTTTCAAATTCATTAGTTGGTCAAGATTTCTAGAACCTCGTTTACGCAAAATTGTCAATAAAGTAATTACAGATAATTCATATTATGCGCATTCGGAAAATATCTTGTTATCAATGTTGTTTGATGATAGCAAAGAAAAGCGCGACTGTGCTATCAAGATAATTCTACGCTATCGAACCGATGTTGACGACCCAACGGGACTTAGAGCTTATAAAAAACCAGATATAAACTTTTATTGCACAAGTTACACGGAAATGATCAATATGAATGACATAAATGACGTATTTGAACCACCATTCACTCGAAGCATTCCATACGATACTTTGAAAGAATATTTAAATCAAGATGATCCACCGTTTAATGATCCAAAAATTCCATCACACATACAAGGAACAGAACGACACGTTCAATTGCTAGCTAGCGTTTCCAAACGAGTTATACCGGAAAATGTAGAGGCTGTTATGGCGACGACGTTAGAGAGCCGTGCGAAATTGCCCAGACTTGAAAGCAAAAAAGACTTCAAACAGTAATTTTTATCTTTTCTTTTCTATTACTAAGTTAAATTAATTTTTTCATTTACATATGTTCTGACTAAATAAATTTCTAAAGAGAAAAAATAAATAAAATATTAAAAATAAATAAAATAAATAAAAAATAATAAAATAAAGTGCCAAAAATGGAGATTTTTTGAAATGTTTGTATGGGGAACCCCCCAGGGGAGTTCCAGGGGGGTGTGCCACGAGCATGGGTGGATCGGCCCTTCAAAGTTAGTGGGGGTCGGTCATACATTTGGACTCGATTGGGGCACTCTACATGGGTCAAAGTGGGATTTTTCAAAACTTGACCCTACGGGACAAAAGTCAACAGTTTCGGGGTAGTAGAATTCGTTTTAGAGGTATGGTTAATTCCGCAAAGTTTCTTATTTTGATCCCTAGAATACGATTTTCACTGAGCTTTGGGCGATTTTTTGCCTCCCCACAAATCGACCCGGCCTAATATATATATATATACACCTACATGAAAGTGAGTTTTATTTTGAGCGAAAAAAATAAAAATCATAAATAATGATTATTTTTGAGTTTTATTTTTTTTTGCTCAAAAATAATGATTATTGTGGATTTTTTTTATTATTACTCAAAAATAATAATTACCATTGAAGAAATCCTTAAAACTCATAACATAATCATTATTGTGTAATTTTTATTATAAAACTCATAATGATTACGGCCCCTGCTTAAAAGCCCAAAGGTAAAAAACTTTATAGCAAAAAAGAACCGATAATAATATGCGATATTTAAATCGAGAAATTAACTTTTTTTATTTGTCTTCAATCTTATAAGCAGGATTGTTAAGTCTCGACTTAAATTTGTTTGAATTTATGAAATATTTTCTATAAATTTTTTAATGTTTTTTTTTTAATTAGTAATTATAAACACTTAATGACTTTATAAAAAAACCCAAAAACTACAACGTACAATAACAACTTTCTATGTTGCATCAATCAAAAGCTAAGACAGAGATGAGTTCATATTCTGAAGACACTTTAAGAAAAAATTAGAAAAAAAAATTACGTTATAGCTATGAAACTCAATGTATAAGATAAAATGAAATCATGTATAATTTTCAAATTCATTAATTTATATTTAAATTTTTATTATTATTTGGAATGTGAAGCAAAATAGTAGTGCGGATTTCCAAAGAGTTTTATGAAGTAATATCAAATTATAATAACTTGATCAAATTAGATAGACCCATTTTTCAGATTAAATTATATCAAATAAGATGCCATGGAATCGCCTGAGATAAGGTTATGTACGTCATTTTTCGGATCATCTGATATATGATGTGATATGGAATTATATATATGACTATCTATACCTATGTATATCGGAACTTTTTTCATCGGATATATCATTATCAGAAAAGACAAAAAAAATACCAAAAATTTTAAGAAAAACCTGATTCAATGCTCAAAATCGGCAAATCCAAACAAAGCAAAAAAAAACCATAAAAAAGTAAAAAAGCTAATTTGTCTTTTTTGATAATTATATATGAACATATATGGTAGAAACAAGAAGAAATTTTATCACTTTTGCATATAATTGTATGTTGTATATATATTTGTCAAATTGGAATTTCGTCTAATTTTCCAATTCATTGATTTATACTTAAATTTTCATTATTGTTTGGAATGTGAAACAAAATAGTAGTGCGGATTTCCAAAGTATTATCAAATGATATGAAGTAATATCAAATTATATATAACTTGATCAAATTAGATAAACCCATTTTTCTGATCAAATTATATCAGATGACATCCCATGGGATCTCATGAGATAAAGTTATCAAAGCCATTTTTCGGATCAGCTGATATATGATGTGATATGGAATTATATATATGATTATATATACATATATCGGAACTCTTTTCATCGCTAAGTTTATGTACAACAATTTATGAAAAGTTTTAATTTTCAAAGTAGTACACACAGAGAAAAATTTTGGTATTTGCCAACTGAAATTCTGTTAGTACGACTGAAATGCGTTGGAACAACTGAATATTAATTATCACAACAAAATTTGATTAATACAACTGAATTTTAGTTGCAACACCCAAAACATTAGGAAATCACATTTCAATATGGTTGTACTAACCGAATTTATTGGTTATAGCCAACAAAATACCCTTTTTCAATTCGGTTGGCATTTTATTTTTCTGTGTATATGCGTCCATTCATTACTGTTTAATAATAATAATGTTTTTTTTTTAGTATAAATTATTTTAGAGGCTTCTGATGAGATGTGCATGAGAATATTGTACAAAAATTTCAGTTCACAGTTTCAAAAACGTTGAAATGCACGTCGTACCGACCGTATTTTTAGCCAATAAAATTGATCGGTTCTAGATATCGAATTTTTTATTGTTATCGTGGCAAAATTTCGGTTGTTCCAATCAAATAATTGCTATCACAACCGAAAAATTTAGTCGTACCAACCGTATTTGTTGTCTATCGAATGATTCGGTTTGATCGAGACTGCGCTAAGGGGAATGAGGAGTGAATTGACCTAGATTAGACTAGAGTGGCACTATGCACCGCGACCAGAAGTTGGTATTTTGTGCTGTCAATTGACCTAAAAGTGACTGGTTAAAGAAGGACTTATCACAGGACTGGTATAATTTAATACTGAAGTGGGTTAAGCAGTGTCAATTGTCCTAAAATTACCAATCCTGTGACTGGTAAAGGGAGGACATACCACTTAACCAGAATGCTTATTAACAAGAAAAAGCCAGTTGGCCAGAATTTTACCCACTGGAAGCAGTTTAGTATTCGTTTATTTTTTAAACTAAAAATTATTAATTTTGATTTTTTTTTTTGTCTATATTTATGTTTTTTTTTTTGGGTTTATTAAAAAATTATCGGCATGCGAAAATTGACCTAAAAGAACCTGGACATTTGGAAAAGAACTTATCACAGGACTAGTATTATTTACAATTGATGTGAGTTATGTAGTGTAAATTAATCTAAAAAGACTAGTTTCGTGACTGGTACAATTAGGGCATATCACCTAACTGGTATACATTTTGACTAGAAAAAGCCAATGAGTTAGAAATTCATTGTTTTATTTTCTACCATTTTTTACATTAAAAATTATTAAATTGTACGACATGTCCCTTTCAGGATAGTCATGTGGTTAGTCCGTTTTGGTTAGTCCTCCGATATGCCACTTTTGCGACAGTCTTGTGGTATGCCCATCTTTGGTTAGTCCTGTGGCATGCCACTATGTGGTTTAAAGCAGCACAAATGACCCCCTCCTATGACAAGCGCATGTTAAAGTTGCCAGTTGTTTACATAGGGTAGGGTTTAGCAGAGGACCGGTCTCTGGCACGAAGGGACCGATCCTGTGGCACACGCAGGACCGGTCCCATTCCCCATAGGGTGTTTACTGGGTGCATATGTTTTAAAAAAACTTCATGATTTTGCGTTTAAATTTCGGAAAAATGGGGTGAATGATATAAACGTGAGATTTTAAAAAACTGCAACTGAGAAGAAATTTTTATTTTACAGATTTGGATTCAGCCGAATAAAAAATATGCATTTCAGAGATATGTGTTATTTATGATAAAAAAAAAGGTAAATGTTTTTTATATGGTGAGAGAATTGAATTCGCGTAATTTTTATGAAGTGTAGATTGGTAAATACGGAATATCAATTTATAACCATCGTTATGTATTTATTAATACAAAAAATTGATGTTGATATTTATATTAATTCACGTACATATACACTCATACATATAATTACAATTATTTAATTTTTTTTAAATATTTTATTTTTAATACATTTTTTATTTTAACACAACTTACCAAACTTGTCAGCATATAAAATAATATGATAAAATATCAAGTAAGATTCAACTGAACTATTCCGTTGTTGCGTTGCAAAAAAAATATATTTTTATAGTTTAATCCAGTATTTGTCAAATTTGGTGGTATAGTTTCAGTTTTCAGTTTTTATATATATTTTTTTTTTTTTTTATTTTGTTGCTCTGACCAAAACGTTAAATTTGTTGTCAATTTGTCAAATGGTAATGATGATGTTGATTTTTATAGTTGTAATTTTTTTTTTTTAATATTTTTAGCTGTAGAATTGACACATACTATTTTTTTAAAGACACTTTTTTATGCAATTTTTTTAAATGCTGAAAATATAAAATTAAAACAAACAAAAATTATAACCACATTTTTAATTGTAAATTAAATTTATTGTATTAACTATTTAGTTCAATTTATTTACTTAAATTGAATTAAAATATTGAATTAAGTTTTTATTATTATTATTTTTGGGGTTTAAATAATTAATTTAATTTTTAATATTAATTTAATTAAAATATTTAAACATCTGTTTTAAATTTGTGTTTATGTTGAATTTTATTTATTTTATTTTGAATATATTTTTCACTTTTGTTTTGTAATTTTAAATTAAAGTTGTTTATTCTTTTATATAAATTATATTTTTAAAATAAATTTTTTTATCAACATTTTAATTCTTTTATGTAACTTTTATATGTTTTTTTTTTTTTGCTTATAAATACATTTTGTTTAAATTTGTTAACATTTTTTCTTGTTTCTCTTTCAGGTATTTTTTTAATACATTTAATTCTTTATTTCTATTCTTTCATTATATTTTTTTTTTTTTATTTAACTTTTATTACTCAAATTAAGGTTTTGATTAATTGCTTTAGCAATTTACTAATTAATCAAATATTTAAAAAAAAAAAACTTTAAATGATTAAAATGTTAATTCTTTGATGTTTGCAGAAAAACCCAAAAAAAAAGAGGTATAAAATTTTAATTTAATTATTGCCAAATTCTTTATTTAAAATATTACTGTAACTTAATGTATTTAGCTCTTTTGGAACTTGATAAATGACAACTTTTAAATTTAGAGATAATTTTAAACTGTTTTCTAATACGTCATTAAAAACACTTAAAAATATATTTTTCGAAAATATTTCACGGCCTTTAATCAAATATTTTTTTAAACATGTTCGTAAAAACTTGTAAATTTGAAAAAAATTTATTTAAAACCTAAAATAAGAAGTATTTCTGTTAAATTGCTGCAGTACCCCTATGGGGAATGGGACCAGTGTGCCACAGGATCGGTCCCTTCATGCCAGAGACCGGTCCTCTGCTAAACCCTACCCTATGTAAACAACTGGCAGCTTTAACATGGGCTTGTCATAGGAGGGGGTCATTTGTCCTGTTTTAAACCACATAGTGGCATGCCACAGGACTAACCAAAGATGGGCATAAAGATGGGCATACAAATAAACGAAAAGTAAACAGCTTCCAATGGATAAAATTCTGGCCAACTGGCTTTTTCTTGTTAATAAGCATTCTGGTTAAGTGGTATGTCCTCCCTTTACCCGTTACAGGATTGGTAATTTTAGGACAATTGACACTGCTTAACCCACTTCAGTATTAAATTATACCAGTCCTGTAATAAGTCCTTCTTTAACCAGTCACTTTTAGGTCAATTTACTCCTCATTCTCCATAGGCACTATTTTGACTTTAAGTCGACAATGACCCATGTTACAATAATCTACATTAAAAATATCTAGATTGTTGAATGTGTATCTTCAACACGATGCGGGAAATGAAACACAACCTTGTGCGTTAGTGGTTTGATCGTAACAACTCTTTATTTACAAATTTAAAATTCTTATATACTAAAATAAAACTAAATATCTTACATTGCATTTCTTATCATACAAAAGAATATACGTGACCTCACGTAGATTCCATGTTCAAAGAAATGATCGTACTAAAAAGGAAGCAACAAAAACCCCATATGTTTATGATCAGTAATAAACACACAGTATATCCCTTGTTGCATTATACCTAAAGTACGCTTGTAGATACATAATTAAACATAGATTAAGATGGTTTTTGCACACGACCCCATTTAAAATAACTACAAATCTAACTGAAATGGCAATGACAAAAATGACTAAAAATTTTGTAATTTTAACTACTAAAAAACAACTACAAATGTGGTAAAAACAACGGCTAAGAACGGTCAAAATAACTAATAAGCAATCAACAGCAGAATTATAAAAACAGTGTAGTAAACTGTAATCTATTACAAATACACTCATAGAAATAAGCCGGTAAAAATAGCAAAAAAAAGATAACAAAAATTAATTAAAAATATTCCTGCGGAAAAAACTGCTAAAATAAGCAAATTTGTTTACTAAATATTAGTAATATAAGAATAGCAAAAATAAATCTGTTGAATTCACAAATATTTAATTATATTTGAAAGTAACAAAATAATTTGCTAAAATCAGCAAAGACATTTATAAAATATTAGTAGACAAAAGAATCATTAAAAAATGTGAAATCTTTAGTTTTTTTTTTTAGTTTTTTTTTTAATGTGAATAAAAGTCTGCCCTTACGAAATCAGCAATGTAAATTTCTGTTGATTGTAGCAAAATAAACTGTTATTTGCATTCAACTAAAACAAAAGAATCATTAAAAAATGTGAAATCTTTAAAGTTTTTTTTAATGGGAATAAAAGTCTCCCTTACGAAATCAGCAATGTACAATTTTTTAGCAAAAATTTCTGTTGATTTTAGCAAAATAAACTTTTATTTGCATTCTACTAATATTGAGGTAAATATAGCAAAATTTTTGTTAATATAACAGTTTTTGTTTGCTATTTTAAGTCTACAAATATTTAGTAAAAGTTTTTGCTAATTTTACAGAGAAAAATGCTATTTTCAATTAACTAAAATTCATATATATTTATATAACTAAAATTTTGTGAAGTTAACAGATTTATTTTTGCTCTTCTTATTTTATTAATATTTAGCAAAAAAAAATTTGCTAAATTTAGCAGTTTTTTTATGCAAGAGCATTTTTAACTTACATTAACTTTTTACATTAACCCTTTCACTACCGACTTTTTGTTTGTGAATATGTTTCTATTTTGACTTCAGATTCCTGATTGGGGTCCTTTATTTAGAAAGATATAGGTTTTCATATATGCCCTATCCAACTCCTTCCCCTAATATATGGGCTCGCAAATCAAATTTGTGAAACTTCTCAGCCTATTTTTACAACTAAAACATTCGGATAACCAAAAATGCTTTGTTTGATTTTGATCTGGTCATTCGATGAAGCTACGTGCGAAATTTCAAGATTCTAGCTTTGTTAGTTTAAGAGATACACCAAACGCCCTTTTTTCTGTGCTAAAGGCTGATTATAAAAATCGGAAATTTCGCTACTATATTGCCATAATGAACAGTTTATGCATATGATGATTTTTTTCCAATGGCCAAGATCCTAATGACGTAAATATTAGGTTTTACTGCATTATCATAGTTTTTATATATTTTTTTAAATTGTGTACAATGTAGTGTACAAGGGTAGTGTAAGGGTTAAGGCGATATTCTTTACCTGTAAAGGTTGTTAGAATCCTCTATGTCCTTAGACCAAAATAAGAACTTTTTTAATAAGATTTCGCTTCAATCTTATTTTGTGTTTTGTATCAATATTTTCTAGCCAAGAGAAATATGTTTACAAGATATTTGAAAATTGTGTTAATTTCAAAATATTTACTTTTTGAAATTTTACAAAATTTTTACTTTCTCGCTTCCAAACCGTACCATGCACATAAACAATTGATTCACAAACTATTTTGTAAATTTGGTTTTCTATCAAAATAGCTTAATTTCTTATTAAAGAACGCTTATTTGACGCATTTATGTCCAATTTTAAATACCCCGCCTGGAGGCCGGCTTGCCAATTACAGGGTTATGTCCAAAAAATCATTTGATTATGTCTATTAATAAATATTTTAACAAAAACCGCCATTTTTACATCGCTTTTAGGATTTCCCATGTTTTTGTTCTACCAAAAGTGCCAAACGGGATTCTATTGAAAAATGTCGTAGTCTATATGTAAAATACAATCGATACAGTGTTGGCAAAGCGTCAGCGATGGTGGGTTATGCGTTGTCAGAACGTGGCATTAACAATATTGATAGCATCATCCTGTTACCCGATTAATAACAGTGGCGAACCGTTCGTTTGAGCGAACTTGCCATCTTTGGCATAATGTTAAATTAATTTGGCGAAATATGTTTAATGAAATATAATTAAAAAGCTGCACTACAGTTCGGTATTACCCAGTAAAATAGTAAAATCCAAATCACAGGTTGCAGACCAACTTATAGTTTATTATAACAGGTTCTAATTTCTGTTCTGCAACCGATTCTTTTTATATGGTGTTTACCCTATTTGCATTAGGTTCTTTACCTCCAAACTAGAAAAGTTTGCATTATAACCGGTTTTAGAACAAGTTATAGAACTGGTTCTAGGAGAGTGACACCTTACATTTCCCTTACATTCCCTGGAACCTGTTATGGAACCGGTGGTAAAAAAAGTTGTTCTAGAACAGGTTCAGAGGTAATCTGTTCTAAAAAATTTTGCTGGGGAGTCTTAACATATTTAAATGTTTGAAACAAAATTTAAAAAAAGCTTCTTATTGGTTGTAATATTGTTAAAAATGATGTTAGCAAAGCATTTTGCGGATGGTACTGGCAAAACACATGCTTTGCAAACAAAATTGTGTTTTCCTAGTGCAATATTATTTGTACCTTTTAACGCGGTGGGTTTAACAAAAATACACTCACGGTGGGTTTTACAAACATACACTTTTTCTGCTTTAAAAATTTTTAGTTGTTTGGGTTGTAATATAGTTTCTTTATTTTTATTGCAAATGCCAGCCATTTAAAATTTTACTAACCTTGTAGTTTATTTTTAAACAAAAACAAACCACATCAAATGACTGTTTTATGATTTTACATAAATTTTTTACAGTCTCTTTTTGTTATTTAACAAAAATAAATGTTTGTTTATATTTACTAACAGACATATGTAGTTCATTTTTACTACAATTGCTAGAAATTTTTTGAAAGTTAAACACAAATGACATATGTTAGTTGAGTTTAATGAAATGTTAGTCCTCCTTTCTTCAAGTGAAATTTCACTTGTTTTGACTACAATTGCTGTAGTCTTTACGTATATAATATCGACTAAGGATATTTTTTTTTTTTGGTACGCTTGGCTATTTCTACCTGGGTAATTTCTTTCAGCAGTTACCCCTGTCCTGCTTTTTTAAAATAATTTTTATCTATTAAGTTTTGCAAAAATACCATAAATAATAACGAAATCTAACCCAAAGCTAAAACAAATTTATTTTATAAATCTAAAAATTTCAATTTAAATTATTTTAAAAATAACGCCTTTAAACCAATTGTGTAAAACTAAAATAGTTTGCAATTTTTTTTCCTAAAAACATATTTTGCAATTTTGTTTATTACAAAAAAGGTTATAATAAATTACCAACTAAATTTAGGTGAACATATATGAACGTTTTTTTTTTATTATTTTAATTAAATGTTCTTTCAACTTTTGACACTATCCACAATAACAAAAAAAAAATATTTATTATAAAATGTTTTGCAATGACGTGAACAATAAAATTGAATCCCATAAAAATACTATAAAAAACAGTATATAAACCGTTATAAATGTTAAGTTAAGCTTTTGTGAGGTTCAGAAGCCGGTTAAGCCTTCTTTTTTTTTTGGGTTGTTGAATATTATTACAACACCATATGGAACACACCTTAAGCGCCAACTACTACTATATCTGGGTAGATGAAACAAAAAAAAATCACAACAAAAGTTTCTCTTCTACCAACCTCCTTCTTTTCAACATAAAAAGTACAGAGGAGGAAAAACTTAACCCTTAAAAGTCAAAATTTTTAAGTTTTTATAAACGATAAAACAAAAATGGACAAAATTTGTGATCACTCAAAAAAAATCAGAAACATAAATTCTTGAAAATTGTTTCCTTTTTTTAAATTTTCAGGTCATTTGAGGGTTAACAGTGTTTAAAAATCACAAAAAAATAAAGCTTGATTATAAGATTTGAAAAAAAAAATATTTGCATTTATGACAATTTTCATGTTTATAAACACTTGCTACATCATTGTAACATTAACATTAAATTTTAAAAACTACGTTTTTTTTTGTCTTAAACTTGTTGTTCCGTTTTAAGAAAACATGCATAAAGGCAAATGCAAAAACACAAAACAAAAAAAATAAAAGACAAACTTGTACTCTATGTATTTCCGTCTTTGCCTGCTGCTTCGTAATAATAATTTCACTTTCTTTTGGTCTTGAAACACTAAAAAAAAAAAAAAATTGCAAGTAAAAAATGTAAGACACCAATATAAAAGTGATCTTCATACACAGTCATGGAGAGACAGACGTAAAGACAGAGGAATTTTTTTTAAAGCTTTAGACTGAAAACATACAAAATCAACCACTCGATTTCCTTCACCCCTTCTGATTGCAACCAAACTTGGTATAGAAGATGTACATCATATAACTATAACCTCTTCGAAATGTAGGAAAGCAAATCCCGGCAAAAGTGCAGTTTATGGGGCGTGACGAAAAAAAAAAAAAAAAAATATGACCCCCTCCGGAATAAAAAAAAAAAATTTTTGTTCTGGAGTTAAGGGGGCCGGGCCCCCTTTGGCCCCCAGGCCCTAAAAACTGATACACCACCGAATATACAAGTATGGGTATTCAAATCAAAGGAAATTTTCTCCCGATTCCAAAAATAGTATTATTTTTTGGATAAGTGAACCAGGGCGGCAACCAGAGCCATTTTAAACCCCCAAAAGGGGGTAAAAAAAAAATGCAAATGTTAATGCAAAAAAATGAAAAAAAAATCACTTTAATCATTACACATTTTTGCAAATATTAATTTAACTGCAACAATATTGAAAATCCTTGCTTTATAAAGTTTTTCTGCGTGCCGGCCTGCGGCCGCTCTTAGGGGTTTTCTCCTCCATAGGACGCGGCAGGTGGCTTCGCTGAATAAAGTTTCCCTGCGCGCGTCACACTAGGGAAGATAATGAGATATTTTTTTTCATTAACATTTGCATTTTTTTTTTACCCCCTTTTGGGGGTTTAAAATGGCTCTGGTTGCCGCCCTGGTTCACTTATCCAAAAAATAATACTATTTTTGGAATCGGGAGAAAATTTCCTTTGATTTGAATACCCATACTTGTATATTCGGTGGTGTATCAGTTTTTAGGGCCTGGGGGCCAAAGGGGGCCCCGGCCCCCTTAACTCCAGAACAAAAATTTTTTTTTTTTTATTCCGGAGGGGTCCATGTACTTTTTTTTTTAATTTCGTTACGCCCCATAAAGTGCACTTTAGCCCAAATCCCAGCGGATCTTGAAATATCGCGTTGCAAAATATGAAAAATATTCGAAAATTTTAAAGAAGCAGTCATACATAATAGTCCATATATTTCAACTTAAGTCACGAGAGTCATTGATACTTCATTTTAAAGCTACACTCACAATATTTTTCCGTAAGAACTACTAAATATATACATTAAAATAATTGAAAATCACACACAGAAAAATAAACGAGTCAAAAAATGTGTTTTGTTTTGCAGAACCACAAAATTCGATAAGTACAACCATATTCAAGTGTGATTAATAAATAATTTGGGTGTTGCAACTAAAATTCAGTTGTATTAACAGAATTTTGTTGTGAAAGCCAATATTCAGTTTTACCAACAAATTTCAGTAGTATGAACTGAATTTTAGTTGGCAAATGACTAATTTTTTCTCTGTGTGCAGTTAAAAAAGGACTACTTACTTTTCCTTTAAAAAATTGTATTTAATTAATTGACAAAATCGGTAAAAAACAATTCATTGACAAATCGGTAAAAACAATAGATTGTTTTCGTTTATTTCAATACTCAATATAGTAAAACAATTTTTTATTTTGGTTAAATTTTAACTGAATATTTTAACTATTACCGAAAGTAAATATTTGTTCATTTTTTATGTGGTCAATTTTTACTGCAACTGTTAGTAATTTTTTGAGCAGTAAAAACAAATGACAAATGTTAGTTAAATTTAATTAAATGTTAATCATCCTTTCTTTAAGTGAAATTTCATTTATTTTTGACTACAATTGCTTTCGGGTTTACCTACATAATATCCTTAGTGAATAGTGGAATAAATTGTAATTAACAAATATTTTTTTGAAAATTTTAAAAAACAGATTTTTTAAATACAGCTATTTAAACCGCGGATTTTGAGTAAGTACTTATTGTTTTCTTATTTTATTTAAAGTACGACAGTTTCTTTAAAATAAGGTGTCAATGAATCACGCATCATTAAGTCCCGTTTCACACACGGCTATTTTACTTGCGCAAGTCTTGAGTTTATAGAAGAGGGAGGAAAAGAGAATGGAAGGGGGTACTGACTTGCCCGTACTCCAACTCAAGTTTCAAAACGAAAATTGCTGAAACAAACTTTTCCTGTGTGAATACAAAAGCAAGTTCAAAGGAGAATTGAAGAAAACTTGCGCAAGTAAAATTGCCATGTGTGAACCGGGACTAACCATTAAACTATTAAGTACGACTAATTTTGTTAGTTCGATAGTTTCGATAGTTTTTCATATTTTAAAACGCAATATTTTAACAACCGTTAGAGCTAACAACCCAAAACTTGTACCGTGACATATTTATATGACACTTACCCTCCATACCAAGTTTGGTTAAAATTGAAGAGGTAGAGGTTGAAAATTGGATATTTTTTGATGGTTTTATATGGAATGAGTCTTCAGTAAAATAAGGCATTTAAACTTAAAATCAAGTTTACTTTTTGTGTCGTGTGGATTTGTATACTTTTGCACGTAATTACAATTTAGAAGGTTTATTAAGTTCGTCATTTGATTTGTAACTTTTAAGCAGATCAAAAATATTTACAATATTTTTCAATAATTTTTATTAAGCATTGAAAATAACGGAAAAGATAATAATTAAAATTTAATTGTATAAACAAAACAAATTAATGAAAATCGAAAAAGAAAACGATCAGTTCTTCAATCTACAATATTTAGTTTTTTTAAAATAAAATTGGACTCGATTTCGTTGTACATACGCTATGGGAAATGAGAAGTCAATTGACCTAAAAGTGTCTAAAATTTAAAATTCAAAGCAAAATTTTACTGTTATGCAAATACGTATGCAAGAACGTCCTGATGGCTTCTTTTTAGCATCCTTATCAATAATATCAAGAGAAACAACGCTTTCTTGTTTGATAACGTCGATAGTAATTGGTTCCCCTTGATTATCTCCTTGTTTGCCAGTAATGACATTACTTATCGATCCAATTTCACCATCTTCAATAGGAGCAGAACTGCAGTTGGCTACCAAAGCAATCAAACAAATTAAAAGGAATGCTTTTGTGTGTAACTTCATGGTGATAATGTTAAGTTATAACTTGTTGTTAGCGGTATATTGATTAAAATATTTTTTATTTGCTATTTATATAAAAAGTTTTTTTATCAATTTAAGTTATAATTAAAAAATAAGTACCTCTTTAAACTTAAGTATCGTTATGTATATATATTACACTATTTGTAAAAAAAAACTTTTGTAAAGCAAATTCATGGCAAATCGGACATTGTTAACCCATTTAAATTGTTTATATATCGCTCATTTACTTCAAGACTGTCATAAGTCAAAAAATGCGATTGAGTTAATGATGCAGATTTATTAATAATATCATGGTTTATATTGTGTAAATTTCATATTAATATCATGTATAGTTTTCAAGATAGAGGATAATATATTTTGTTTGTTCTTTAAAGTGGGTGCAAAGAGTATATACTTCATAGAGAAACTGTGCTACTCACGAGTGCGCACACAACTCTCACTAAGAGAAAAATACAGTAAAACCCCCTATTTATAAAAACATGACCAAATAAATAGAGATAGATCGAGCGAGGCAGATATGGATTGAAAACTTTTAGCACGTTTTCGGCTAAAACGTGTTTTTTGAGTTATGTCAGTCTTGCAGTAAATGAGCGATATGAAAAAGTATTTTGTGACAGAACCACATTCTGGTCAGAGATGTCGTTGTCGCATTTTAAATTTCTCAAAATTCGAATTTGAAATTTCTTCTTACCGAAAATAAATATTTTTGATAATTATTTTGTAATTATTTCTAGCAATTATTACAATTTGACTACTACACTCATAAAAAATGTTAGTTCACTCATAAAAAAGTTAGTTCACTCATAAAAAAAGTTAGTGTTAAACGGGTTCCTATTCAGCTGAGCTAATTTTTTCTGTTGTTCTTGTTTAAATCAGTTATTTAGATAAAGTTATCTAATTTTCCTCAAGAACAAATTTCATCGGTATTTGAACAAATTTTTTGACCTGAAATTTGTAATTGATGATTCTCAAATTTTGCCATTTAATTAAAACCACAATTGTTTTCGAAACATTATTTTTTTGTGTCCCGCTAAAAGTGAGACAGCACTACAAAAAAATGTAATAAAGTCAGAAACATCCTTGCTAAAAATTTATAGTATCAGCAAAAAAAAATGAGAAATTTATTTCTAATATTAGCAATTTTCTGCAAGGATCCTTCCAGCAAGAATGTTGCTGACTGCTGAATGATCCGCGCTTGATCTATACACAATTTAAATTTATATTTCAGTACAGAGGTAGTTGCTCATGACAATAAACCATTTTTAGTTAAAATAGTTTAAAATTTACTCCCCCTTACATCTTGTTTTTTAAACAAAACAAAACAAGTGCGAAAATAAAAATTAGAAAAACAAAAAAAAATGCATTGTATATCCACCAAAGGTAGAGTGTGCATATAACAAACAATTTTTCAATTTATTTTGATCAATGGTGATAATCTTCAACTTCAAGCTCATATATTAGTTCTCATTTAGTGAGAAAACTAGTGTATATGAATGTTTGATGTTTTGCATGGGATTGTCACTTCTTTCAAAACGTGTTCTGATGATGGGAACCTAGAAAATTCCCGAAATAGATCTATCAACACATTCCTGAAAGTGGTCAATTAATAAATTTGAAAACAAAAACTCTTAAGATTATTTGTAAGGACAATGTCCTAATAAAGAAATATAGAGTATGGCCGCGAACTTGAATAATTTGCCTTTTCATATATTTTTAATTTTTTTTTTTAATGGAAAAAACTTTTCGGTTAATTAATAATTTAAAAATTTCTAAATTCTCAAACCGAAGTTGTAATACATTTTTCTAATTAACATTGTTATGCATCACGATTTCTGTTTTTCACAGAATAAAAAAATAATCAATTTATCTCTGATTTCAACGCCAGTTGCAAAAAAAAAATAGTGTTTTTTAAAAAATATTCCTGGCCTTAATTTTTTAGTAAAACAATGCAATATCTTTATCTAACAAAAATATATTTACACTCCTCTTCCGAAGAATATTTTACCCAAAAATGAAACCACCAGAAAGATTATTCTTGATTATGTATTTGGATTGTTTTGTTTTGTTTCGAAGCAATTTTCCGATAAAAAATCAAATTCTGCGATCGAGTGCCTTTTGTAAAAAATCAGTTTTGAATTTGCAAAAATTCAAGTTTTTCAATTTTTTAGAAAACCATGCGAGCTACGAAAAAACAACTAATGATCAAAATTATTCCTGAGGAAAAATACAATAGATATGTTATACTTTAAAATTTGCATTATAATATTATAGCTGTCAAAAAACATAAGTTGTCAATATTTAAGACATTGAAGTTGTTGCATAAATAAAATTAACCGAAATGACTGCAAAATATTCGCTAACAACCTTTCCAACTTTGATGACCTGTCCGCTAGTTAACTCATCGTGGACTTTTTAATGGGTTTACATTTTTTTTTAGCAAAAAAAGATTTCTGCAAAAAGTGCTCAATCAAAAATTTTGATTTTTATCTCTAAATTGTGCTGAGACAACCCAAATACATAATAAAAAAAAATCTGGTCTTCATACTTTTGGGTTAAATCCTCTTCCGACAATGAATGTTTATAAAGTACCTATTGTAAGTTGATCGAAACGGCTGTTTTCAAATGGGTTAATGGAATTTATATAAGCCAACACTAAAGTTCCATCAATATAAAACGGAAACAGATGAAGTGTTTTAAAAAGATCGCACTTATTTTTTGTTGATTGCAATAATTTCAATCAGTTTATTGTAAGTAAGTAAGTAGTTGATTTAACTTGCAATCGACGATTCTTTGTGATTCATTACTATCTTGTCCCTATTGAATTGAGGAAAACAAAAGTTTTACACACTTTTGTATAAGACGAGCAAGAAATTTTAAATTAGTAATAGCCAGGGCAACCAAAAATATGCACGATCATATTTTCACCCCTAAAGCTATGCATTACCTTGTAATGTATACTCCTTACCTGTATCATTGTTTTCCAAAAAAAGGTAATGAGTTATCAATAATGAGTTACATAATGCATTACTTTGAAATGGACACTCCTTACCTTCAGCATTATTTCGAAAAATAAAGTAATGAGTTACCAATAATTGTGTACTCATAGATTACCTTATAATGATACATCATTACCTTTTACATTATTTCGAAACATAAAATAATGACTTACCGATAATCAATTACATAAAGCATGAAATATAGACGTACAGTAATATTTTAAATATTTTTTTGAAAATCTATATTTAGACACATTACATTGTGATGTTTTGTAAGCATGAGGGTAAGGTGTATATTGTTAACATCATAAACAAAAACTAGAAGCACAATAATTCATTTACATTTTAAGCAACTTATTATTATATGTGACGATAGCTCAGTGGGTAGAATTCTCGCCTAACAACCAAAAGACCCCAAGTTCGAATCCCAGCGATACCACACTATTTATTTAATTAAAAAAAAATGTTTGTAGTATTTTTTTTTATGAAAATATATTTATAGACCCATTACTTTTTCGAACCCGGTAACCATATAAGTAACCAGTTACTTAACCCACTATTAGGTAATGAGTCCACACATTACTTTTAGGCTCATCGCCTGTAAAATTCACCAGTTAGGTTAGGTGTATTGTAATGCGTGAAGCCCTATGGCGATACATTACTTTACGCATTATTTGGTAATGTGTGGTTTTGCTGGGAAAACTTTTAAAATTTTAAGATTTAAATTAATGGAAATAATGTCTACCACTTTAGTCCCATTTTAAGTAAGATCGCTACAAAGAAAAAATTATTGTCAAAAAAATATTAATTAAACTTTTGTTTGATTTTAAACTCACTTTTAATTTAAAGTTTAACAATTAAATGTTTAATTGAAAATGCATTTGGTGCACACAAAATTTCCAGTTTATATAACCCACAATGACAATAAAGTAAAAAAAAATTAAAAATTTAAAAAAAACACCAAAACTAGGGGAGGAAATTGCCAAAATTAAAAAAAAAAAAGAATTCAAACCAAAAATAAAAAAATCTCAAATTTTAACGATTTTTTAGAATTTTCGTGATTTTTTTAAATTTTAGCAATTTTTTTCACTTTGTTTGTCTTTTTCCTTTTTTTAACTGTTTTTTACTATTTTTTTTTTTTTTAATTTTGATAGTTTTTTTTAATTTTGTAATTATTTTTACAATTTTAGTGATATTTTTAAATTTTTGTGTTTTTAAATTTGCGAGTTTTTTGAGATTTTTTTTCCAATTTTAATTTAATATTTAATAGTATCTATTAAAAGTTTGTTTGAAATTAAAAACAATATTCAATTAAATTTTTAATAAATATGATTAAAACTTTAATTGAAAAAAAAATCAATTAAGGAGTGAGATCGAATAAATCCTAACACAGATTATCACTTATAACTTTTTTTATGTTTAAAAGTAAAATTTTTTTTGAATCAAGTTATCTTTTAAAAAGTCGCCAGATGATGTGTATCAATTATTAGCGAAATCGGATCATTACTTTGTTTACAAATGGACTTTGAACAAAAAGTGAAAAAAGTAGCATTTTTACAAAAAAAAAAACCTTAAATTTCGTAGAAAAAAATATGATTAATTGTTCAGAACTCAGAAACATTATATTATATTAAGATTATTTTTAAATTATTGATGAAGACTGCAAAGCAAGTTCCCAATACTGTCACTTTTTTTTGGAATTGATCTGCTCCTATCAATTAGGGCACTAAAGATGGCAAAAAAAGCTCCTTTACTCACTTTTTGTTCAGCTTCCATTTGTAAACATTTGTAATGATCCGATTTCGCTAATAATTTATACACATCATCTGGCAACTTTTTAAAGGATAACTTGATTCAAGAAAAAGTTTACTTTTAAACATAAAAAAAATTATAAGTGATAATCTGTGTTAGGATTTATTCGATCTCACTCCTTAAATAGTTACAAATTATTTAAATTGATACTACAATTTCTTTAATATGACCGAATTCAATTAAACTTTGAATTGAATCAACAAATATTTTAATTGAAACTCGATTTTAGTTTTTCTGTATAAGTTATGTGAAGTAGGGAATACAAAAAATGTGTTTAATCGCCCATTTTCGCTCTCACTTGTCAAATTTTTGTTCGTTTTATTTGTTTGCACCGCGGTACCAGTCCAAAAAATCTAGTATGTATGTTAAAAGTATATTTTTCTGGTTGTATGACGGGATTTATATTTTAGTTGTTATTTTTTAATTTTTTTTTTTTCACTAAACATTACGTTATTGACTTTCGCATATGGTTGTTAAATATATCTTTTATAGTTTTTTTTTTGCATTTCTCTTGAGTTTTCTTTAACCCTATAAGGGGAAAACGCTATTTTGCAATGAAATTCATACCATGTTCTAGTCACGAAAAATAAACAGTTCTTTCTTTAAAAAAATTTTGTATCGTTAAGTTATGGTCAGACTTGGGCTACGTGAATTACATTTCAAAATCATTCACTTGCGAACTTTTTCTATATCATTAATAATTTCAGCCCTATGTTCACACTTGCAGGCTTAAACGCTTGCTTGCAAAATTTTCAATTTTGTCAACACCAGACACGGGACATAATACTAATATTTGTTTATTTAACTACAGGCCAATTACTTTTTTAAGTCTAATTACATGTAATTGGGTGTAATTGAGTAATTACCCTGTAATTAAATAACCATATGTTGTTACTAATCCCCATGTATGGTATTACAAAATTTACAAATCTTCCAAGGAAGCGTTTAAACTCACAACTGTAAGCGTATGTCTGAAATTATTAATGATATAGAAAAATTTCAAAAGTGAATGATTGTGAAATATAATTGACGTCGCCCAAGTCTGGTTAGGGTACATCTCGAAAACTAACGCAGAAAAAAGAAAAGGTTGGATCAAAAAAAAATATTTTTTGGGCTTCTTTTATAGAAGATATGGCGATCTTAGCTCTTTGGAAAAAGTGAAATTATGCAAAAAAGTATCCAAATTTTAATATATATTGTTCAAACTGAAACGCTTTGCTACTAATATTCAATGTCTTCTTTCTGTCAAATTTCATAAAAATGCGTCTATTAGTTTATGAGTTAAGACGATGTCCTTTAGAGGTATCCTAATATAATCCTGTGTGTCCTTTGCCAAAGTGAGGACTTGTTGTTAATGATAAAGCTTTAATATTATTTAGATTTCAATATCAAAAGTTTTAAATCAACTAAATTTTCAAAACTAATTATTTCTTGAAATTTTACGAAATTTTTATTTTGAATCTTTATCGCTTCCAAACCGTGCACGGCAAGCGGCACATGAATCTTCGCATAAAATTTACTTAATTTTGTTTTCTATCGGAATAGATGAATTTCTAAGTATAAAAACACTCATTCGAAGCATTTGTGATCAATTTAATGAAGGCTGCCCTGAGTCAGCATTGCCCGTTAGAGGGTTAAAATAAAATTTTCGATCATATGTGAAGTTTTCGACTCAATTTTTTTGATGTTTATTTTTGTTTTTTATATCTTCTTATGCATCACGTTATTATTACGTTGTATAACGTAATACTAACGATATAATATTTGTTGTTGATGCTTTTTTTTGTTGTCTACCACTTTTTCGTATATGCTGCTTTCTAATACAACTGTCCGGCTAAAAAAAAGGATATCGCTTTATAAATATTACTACATATGCATTCTTTTTAAATGTATCTTTAGATAATAGATAATACGTCTTACAAGTTTATGTATTTAATTTTAACTTTTATAGCCAAACTAACAGCATTCGTTTTGCAACAAGAGTCAAACAAAAAATGGAACAACTTTTTAAATTTTTCCAAAAAAAATCGGCGAAGTAGGAGTGGCAAAATATTGGCAGTTTTTTTTTTATTTATCATTATTTAGATATTTGACTATTTGATATTTTTTTATCGAGAATTTAAAACAAATTAAATAAAAAAAAAAACCGAACTTGTTCCAAGTTTTTAGAGTAATGCAATACTCAATTTATCTTAAAATCGGCCAGAATTTTTTTTATTTGTAAAAAAAAGTTTAAATGTTTTTTTCATCGATCCAGAAAGTTTCATAGTGTAACTCGTTTTAGTTCTGGAGAAAATATTCGTTGAACCTGGAAAACTATTCGGGACATTGGCATTGGGTAAAAGGTTATCAACGAAAACTACTCGACTGATGTCAACGAATTAAATTCTGCCTTTACAAATCTACCATTTGTCCAAGCCGACAGTGATCTTTATAACTTTAATAACAATATGGACAATTTTTCTGAAGATGAACGTTTTTTTGAATTTTCTTGTGTTAACCAATTAGAAGTTTGTCATGCTTCTCTTCAGTAAAGTCGAATGCAATTGGATGCGATAATATTTACACTAAGTTCTTTAGGATTCTCCTACCTCTTCTTATTCCATATGTGACTCATTTCTTTAACATAATTTTAATGTCTAGCACGTTCCCTTTTAAGTGAAAAATGCAAAAATTATACCAATACCGAAATCAAATAATGAATATCGACCTATTGCGATTTTATGCTACCTTTCAAAAGTCTTTGAAAAAATATTGTCTTCTCAGATATGTGAGTACATACATCGAAATGGCTTAATGTGTGAAATACAATCAGGGTTTCCTTCAGATCACAGCTGTATAACTGCCCTTGTCGAAGTAGGCGAGAATATTAGACGTGAACTAGATAATAACAAATTAAACTTCCTGGTACTCCTTCACCACTCTAAGACTTTCGACACAGTCAACCATAAAACTCTTTGTATGAAACTCAGACGGCACTTTAAATTCGCATCAAGCTCAACTGAACTCATGTTAACTTACCTTGTAAACCGTACACAATCCGTATGTGTGAATAATTTATCATCTGAACCATTGGCTCTTACTCGAGGCGTACCTCAGGGTTCTATCTTGGGACCGCTACTTTTCTCACGATCTCCCTCAACAACTATAGTACAGCAAAGTACATATGTATGCAGACGACGTACAGCTATACCTAAGTAGCCCCGTAGAATCAATAAAGGAGAACAACGAAAAAACTCAATTATGATCTGGATAAAATTCATCATTGGTCCATCGCAAATGGTCTTTGTTTAAACCCTAATAAGTCTAAATGTCTCGTTAAACATAAGAGGTCCATGAAACCCGAAATTGATGAAGAATCCTTATTAACAACCAGAAAATTTCAATTGTCCCAGCGGCTAAAAACTTAGGAATCGTATTCAATAGCACATTATCATGGACTAACCATATTAACTCGTTAGTTGGTCAAACATATGCCAAGCTTAGAACACTATGGTCTACACAATCATTCACTACATTAAATGTAAGATTGCTTCTAGCTAAGACCTACGTTATTCCTGGTCTTTTATACGGCTGCAAACTCTTCGCAAATTGTGACGCCACAAGCAAACGTCGACTTAATATTGTCTTTAATAATATTGTACGATATGTCTACAAGCTAAGGAGATTTAGTAGTGTATCATTAATTTCCAGGAACATATACGGTGTTTCTTTGGATAATTTTCTAAAAATAAGAGTTCTATTGTTTCTTCATAAAATTATATACACACAAAAGCCAAAATATATTTTTGATCAAATTCGATTTGCAAGATGCAATAGGGGAAACAAGTTAATACTTCTTAGACACCACTCTCTTGTTTCTGAATATCAATTTCATGTACATTCTGCTCGTCTTTGGAATTTATTACCACAAAACATACAACAAGCCATCAACGCAACGCACTTCAAAAAACTACTTTATAATTTTTTTGAATAACTTTAATTTTTCAATGTTTTTCTTTAATAATTTTAACTAATTTTGTTTTCAATACTTTTGTCTTTTTCTCTATTTTTGTTTTATTTTATTATATTTTTTATATATTTTATATTTTTTTTTTTTTTAATTTCTATATCTTTTTTATTTTTTATATTATATTAATCATTGTGAAACAATTGGGATATTTTATTCCCGTACTATAATTATAAGATTCAATCTTGTTGTACTGAAAAAAAATATAAAATATTGTCCGTCATATCTATTTCAATATTTTTGTATTAAAACAATAGCTATGTATACGTGGCCTGTGATTAATAAATAATACATATAATATAAAAAAATTACACTGAAATATTGAAATATCGACTCAGGGAAAAAGCTTTATCATATTTATGAAAAACTTCATAAATAATATGGAAAACTTCACTGATTTTCGTCCAATGTAACACTTTATAAATATGATGAAGCTGTTTCATAAAAAGGCAAATTGATGACAGGCTTATTCATATTTATGAAATGTTTCATAAATATGATGAAGAAGTTTCATAAGTTCTTATGAAATGCTTCATAAATGTTATTATATATGAAACGTTTCATAAATATTTCATATTATATTTAAAAAATTCTATTTAAAATTTAGAATACATCAAATTGTGTTTAATTAATTTACCAGAATATAAAATAATTTGTGGTAGTTTTTGACTTTTAAAAAGTCTTAAATTGAAAATACTATTATCTAAATTACAAATAAAAAATTCAAATTTCAATAAATAGCAAAAGTTATTAAACTTTTTTATGAAATAATGAAGGTCAATGAAACATTTGCCATAAATTTGTTGGAAACTTTTTATTATAAAAAAAAACTTCATAAATATGATGAATAATTGATGACAAACGTTTTATGAAACAATATCATTATTATGATGAAAACTTTTTCTCTGAGTGTATATGAAGGACAATATTCGTCGAATATTTTCTTCAAAACTTATACGAGTTAGGTTAGGTTAGGTCGAAAAGAGGATTCGGAGAAGGGAAATACTTCCCTAAACCGACTCAAGTCCCTGAGGACTTACACTTAAGCCAGAATGTCGGCTTGCTGTGCGCTCTAAACAATCGGTTCTATGTCCTATGTCACCTTACTATCCCAGGAACTCCGTCGCACTGACGAAATTCCTCAACTTCTTCCATCCTATGCCCCTAAGATCCCCCAATGTGGATATTGGGTCACTGGATAGTATTTCGACCCGGATCCCGGCAAATGCCGGGCATTCACAGAGATAGTGTTCCAAGGTCTCCTCGTCTTCCACACAGGCCCTGCACACTTCTGAGTCCGCCGTACCAATACGGTGGAGATGGGCCTTAAGTGTCGAGTGTCCCGAGAGGATTTCCATCAAAAGACTCAGTTCCTTCCTACTGAGATTCAGAATTTCCCTTGTCTTGTCCTTGTCCGGGTTGCCCCAGAGAATATTTGTAGTCCTGCCAACACCCGCATTTTCCCAGATGGTCCTATGCATGGTGTCAGCCCAGTCCACCAGCTCCGCCTTGAGAGCTCGAAAAGGTTTAGCGTTATCCAAAGTGACTAATTCCAGGGAAGATGTTCCCCTAGCCAAATCATTAGCCACTTCGTTCCCCGTTATACCATAGTGTCCCGGCACCCATATAATCTCAATGCGTCCCCGTGAGGAGAAATCATTAACTTATACGAGTTACTCTCTAAAACTTTGTGGATCGATCAAAAAACATCTAAACTTTTATTACACATAAAAAAAATTACAAATAAATTTTACAGATTTTTAGTTAAATTGAATTTTGAATTACTCTAAAAATTCGTTCTGATTTTTTGTTTACAAAATTTTATTTTTTTTCAAATTCTCATAAAAATATATTTTGATATAGTCAAATTTCGAGCATTTAACAAATTCAGTTAAAAAATTATAAACTAAAAATTAGTGCAAAATTTATCACGGTTAATTCGCGAATTTTTTTGGAAATTTTTATAGATTATTTCTTTTTTTCTTTGTCTTTCATAGGAGAACAGACACTGTTAGTTTGGAATTTCTGCGGTATAAATATATTTTCCAGTAGTGGGGCAGTTGGCTTGAAAAGCAACATATGTCAGTGTTTTTTTTTTTATATTATTTTTGCTTGTACTGCTTGTGCTGTTGTAATTGTTAGTACTATTGCTGCTGTTGCTATTAGTGTTGTTGCATTGAATTGTTGGCTGTTATTATGCCAAGTCCAACGATCAATGTACAGATTATATTACATAGTATTTACAAACGACATTTGTGGTAACTTTAAGTTTAGTTGCCTGTCGGTGTTTTTTAGTGTTTTTTTCGCGTTTTTTCATGAGTAGTGTTATTAGTTTCAGTTGATTTGTTTAATATTTCAATGTTGTTGTCTGTTACCAGAGAGACTTCAGGGTGCTAAACAGGAAAAATAGTGGGAATTACCAAATAAGTATTGATTTATGTTACTTAAGTCAATTGGAAAATTTAGGTGTTTCTATTTATTAGAGGGTTTTTTTCGCAGAAAAGTTGTTTGTTTGAATATTACAACAACCGACAAGTAGCGTCCGACCGAAGACTTCAGACAAAAAAAAACGATATTTGGTAGTTTTGGGGAAATTTTTATATTGAAAATATATTTGTTGAGCCGTTTCAAATAGATTTGTAAGTAAAAAATTTAAGGGAAAAGCAGTAGTTTAGATGTAAAGTTAAATATTAATCAGCCGCCGAAGACTTTTATATTTGTTCCATTGATCGGCGGCCGATTATTGAATTCATTGATTAACTTCGGACTTTTCTATAAACTCTAGACTCAAAACCGCATCTAATTATACCATTAAAAATGTTTCCATTTGTTAAATTTGTTTAAAATGCCGAATACAGACAGAAAGCATTTTTTGGCCGAAGCCTTCGGTCGGACCGAAATAATTGAAATAGCGATATCCTTAAAATAGCGTTAACAAAATAGTCAGACAAGATCTGAAAAGAATAATCACTGTAAATAGATATATTTTGCCAACGTTTGATCATAAACTAGCCAGTCACTGGAATTCGGGCATAATGGGGCTAAAAATTTTGGTGTGCATTGACATTACCCAGCAAAATTTTTTAAGAACAGATTACATTTGAACCTGTTTTTTTAGCACCGGTTACAGCTTCTTTTACCACCGGTTACATCGGTTCTAGAACAGATTCCTGGGAGTAAAAATGTAAGGTTTCACTGTCACAGAACCAGTTCTATGACTAGTTATAGAACCGGTTCTAAAGCAACCTGTTCTTGTTTGGAAGTAAATAGCCTATTGCAAATAGGACAAACTCCATATAAAAAGAATCGGTGGTAGAACAGAAATTAGAACCTGTTATAATACAGTAAAAGTTGTTCTGCAACCTGTTGTTTGGATTTTACTATTTTATTGGGCACCTGAATAACTACAATAAAGTTACCTTTAAAATACCGTTACGGAAATAACTGAAAACCGTTATCCCTAAAATTACGTTACCGAAATAACTAAAATACCTTTAACGCCAAAAAAAAAGTTGCCGAAATAACTGAAATATCGTTATCCCCAAAATACCGTTACCGAAATAAATGAAATTAGCGTTACCTATACCAATACCCGCATCGAATCGGTTACCATACATGAATAAAATTGATTTTTTTGATCCTGGAAAAGCTCTTTTCGCGTTTGAATCCCGACAGGATCAAAAAAAGTTTTCAGTAAAATACACAGAATGTGAAATTTATTAAAAATAGAATAAGCGTAGTGAATATTTTGTACACTTAAAATATGATGTAGGTAAATACCACTGCAAATGTAGTAAATGTAAAACAAATTAAATCTCACTTGATAAAATTACGACTTACATTTCAACTAACATTGGCATTTGTTTTTTACTGTTGATAAAATGAACCACAAATGTAGTAAAAATTAACCGCAAGTGTAGTAAAAAATTCAAAATCGTTTATTTGTTTTATTTTTTTAAATAAAATCAAAAAAAACTGATAATATGAATGTAAAATCATAATACAGTAATTTGATGTGGTTTGTTTTTTTAACTGAACTACTAATGTAGTCAAAAGCGAAATTTCTTTTACCAGTGACTACTTCTGCACTTAAAAATAAAGATACTTTATTACCACTCAAGCAATTATAAATATTTGGAGCAGAAGTTCCCTGAGTAAACATAAATTGGATATTACACGTAAACTACACATGTTTGCAATTACAATGGACTACACAGTACACGAAATGTGTGTAATTATGACAGAAGTTGCAATACTGAGTTACCAAATTTTTTTTGTGGCAACCCTAAAAAAAAATAATAAGTTGTAAGATGATTTTCAAATTAGAAAGGACTGTTAATACGATCATCTTAGAACGATAGTCTTAAAAGAATATAAGGTTTTCAGAAACAACCAAAACAAATACATGGACCTATACAATAAAAATGCAGAAATTACAAAAAAATTTAAAAACCAATGTTCTAAATCATTGCACAGTGGTAAAATACGGAAATAACTCTATAACTTCTTTGTTTATTAATTTAAATATTTGAAATTTGGTACATTAATAAAGAACATAATTTCTTATCTGTCACTGTGAAATTAATACAGGGGTTGGCCAAGTCAGTATGGACATCTAAAATGTACTTAATATATTTTACAATTGGTCTAATATTCGGCCAAACTATTTATAAATATCGTCGCATGCATCAATGATCAAATTAATCAAAATAATCAAAACAATTATCAAATTCGGTCCATTTTTAGATTTAAATATATTTTCTGTTAAACTTTTATTTTTTGGACCTAGACGGTATAAATTGTTGGTGGTAAAAATAAAAAGTGGTTTAAGGGTGAAATTCAAACCATACAAAAATTTTTGTATGGTTGCCAGATTTTTTCTAGAGTTACCAATTTTTTTTTGCGGCAACCCTAAACAAAAGTAAGTTGTAAGATGATTTTCACCTTAGAAATTACTATCAATACGATCATCTTAGAACGATAGTCCTAAAAGAATATAAGGTTTTCAGAAACAACCAATCCAAATACATGGACCTATTTTGATGAATTTATATTTTAAATATCACTGATGCGAAGAAATGTTCTGCCCCAAATTCGCAATGCTCACTGATAATAATCTATGCCTAAAAGTATGAAAAAAATTTCCTAATAGCAAAAACTTTTGTAAAATACACGAAAATTTGTTTATTTTACAAAAGATTTTGTTGTTTTTACTTTTTTTTTGTATTTTTAGCCTGGATTATAATGATTGCATATTAGGGTGGATCGATAAAAAAAAAGTTGTGCCAGTCAACTCCTATAATTAAAGATAAGTTGAAGACGATTTTAAAAGTATTGTTTTTTTTTGCCACGCCCCTTGATACCGCCCCTTTTTGTTTTCTGTTTCGTGGCCACCATTTATAGTCCGATAGTAATATTTATCATATCAATAATTGTAGGTAGACAACATCTTCATTTATCACTTTGATCATTATTGACTCCGACGTCCAAATTCTAGTAGTCACTTCTAATACCTCGGTTTTTAACCGTCCCCCCATTAACCTCTCCAAATGAATTAATTAGATTTTTTGGTTTGTTTTTTGAAAAACGTTAAAACGAGCCGAATTTTTTGTATTTTTATTAAAAATTCTTTAAACTAAAGGGGCCGCCAAATAACTTTTTTTTTTTGAACTCCTGAACCAATTGGACTTTGTATGGCGTCATACCAAGGTCTTTATGCAAAATTCGTCTCAATGATGTCTCCGAAATGTTCAATTGTTGAGAACGACGGTGAATTGATGTTGATGGCGCTTCACGCACACTTTCTGCCACAGCAGCAATGTTCTCGGGTGTACGCACTGTTTTTGGCTTTTCACGCTTTGGTTTATCGATGAGGATGACAGTTTCTTTCACTTTTTTACAAGATAACGAACATACGGAACATATTCGTTCAGCGGAAGAATAAAACTAATTATCTGTCAAATCAGACATGAGCTAAGTGTTACCATTCACGAAATAAGCACTAGTTGAAAAAAAAACGTTAGATGGCGGACCCTTTATTAATTCTTAAAATTTTTTAAATTTTTTCGCAAAAATTTAAAAAAAATTAATCTGTATTTGTTTGAAGGCCCGACTTTTATTTAATTTACACTTAAACAAGATTTCTTTTCTCCAAATTAATAAAATTACTAAAATTTTAAAAATACCCTAAAACCCTCAGCAAAAAATGATAAATCAAAAAACAGTAAGCGTGCGCATGAGCAGCACACTCATAAAATAATGACATAAAACATCATAAATACCCAAAGTTTAATTTAAACAAGAAATTCTAATACAGAAGGGGGAGCAAATTTAAAGAAAAAAAATTCATCATCATTATGATCTTCAAACATTCAGCACAGACTATAAGACTTCATAACATTTTACAATGAATAAACGCAGAAAAACAAAAAATATTTTTGACAGACTGTCTTGAATATTTGAATTTAGGTTGACATACTGACTGCCAAAGAAAAGACACAAAAAACTAAAAAAAAAATTGTCAAAAACTTAAACGGGCATAATCATAAAATAGTGACAAAACACCAAAAAAAAAATTCATCACCACAAATATTAAAAAAAAATATTTAAAAACTCAAAAAAAAAATTCAAGTGGAAGATTAAAAACTAAAGATAAAACTTCAAACAACAACAAATCTAAAAAAAAAAAAATTATACACGAAGAAGCAACCAACAAAAAAATTCGGCTTAAAATTATGTTAATTTTTACAGCAAAAGTTCAAAGAAGTAGTAGTAAATATTATGTTCAAATATCACGAAATATGATAGAGACAACGATAAAAAATTCGCTTTCGTCACTTGATGCACCTAAACAATAGATTGGGAATTTTTGAAATATATTTTTTTGTTTCTTTTTTTTTCAATAAAAAATGTAAATTTTTTTCGAACACTTTTTACACAGTATTGGAATCGTTTATTTTAGCAATACGTAGCCATTCTTATTTAGAACTAAATTGTTTTCTGTTTTACGTTTATAGAACTGCATCCGGTATCAAATGTATGAATGTATGAGTAATATTTGTAGCTGAATGAAAGGAGAATTAATTAAAAGAACTTTTTTCGTTTGTTAAATTTTTTGTTTAGATTTGTCATTTTGTATTTAATTAACATTAATACGAGAATTGGATGTTGACTTTTATGATGGATTACACAATTTAAACAGCAACTATATGGGCTACTTCAAAAATTCTCGACACCTGCTGAAACCGACTATATATGGCTCTTATTTCTCAATGTTTTTTTTTTAATTAAGAGAAACGTTGAACAGAGTTTGGAAGACTATACTTAAAAGATATGATATGCAAAGTTTCATGTTGAAGAGTCTTCACCTAAAGAATTAAGGGCCATTGAAAAGTAGAAAATTAAAAAAAAAATTACTTCAAAATTACAAGAATTTTTTTTATTCATTCATTTAATTTTTTTTTTTTTCTCATAGTTTTTAATTTTCAGATCCAAACCAATACAAAATGTAGTCACTAGACTTGGGATATTTATTCACTAAAAAATAATTTTCCACATCGCAGTTTGGTAAAAAGTTTTATGGTGGATTACAAGTGTAACTAACATTATCCGAATTATAAACTTTTGCAGTTTTTTCAATAGGGTTTTTGCGGAATTGAATTTTGAGAACAGTATTTTAAAAACAGGTGTAATTTTTAAAGTTTTAGATATACCAAAAGTTGATGTCAGCGC
The DNA here is from genome assembly GCA_021234595.1 of Delia radicum. Classification (NCBI taxonomy): domain Eukaryota; kingdom Metazoa; phylum Arthropoda; class Insecta; order Diptera; family Anthomyiidae; genus Delia; species Delia radicum. Next base: position 215,230,134 of record CM037854.1, read on the forward strand.
ACCAATAACGCGATACAGACATAACAAATTTAAAAGGAATTCGCGTAAAGTTTTTGAACAAATTTAAAAGGAATTCGCGTAAAGTTTTTGAAAATGTATTGCCTGAACTGAGAATTTTAGTATACTACACCTCCGAGTCAAAAAGGCACTTAAAAATTTCTAAACTCAAAATTTTATGAATTTTTTAAAAATTTTGAGAAATTGAAAATGAAAATAATTCAAGTTCGAGGCCATACTCTATATTGTACTAACAAATAATCTGTAGAGTTTTTTTGTTTTCAAATTTATTATTTGACCCTTTCAGGAATATGTTGATAGATAGAACACGTTTTGAAAGAGATAAAAGTCCCATGCCAAATATCAAACATTCATATAAACTAGTTAATTCACTACATGAGAACTAGTATATATATATGAGCTCGAAGTAAAAGATTATCACCATTGATTAAAAAATAAATTGAAAACTTGTTTGTTATGTGCAAGGTCCGCCTTTGGTGGATATTCAATACAAGTTTTTTTTCTAATATTTATTTTTTTGTTTTGTCTATAAACAAAAACAGGGAGAGTAAACTAGACTGTACTTTGTCTTTTATACAAGTTTAATATAATTTTTATTAAAAATAAAAATTATGTTTTTTTCAACCTTTAATTGTGCAATAAAAATAAAAAATAAATCTTTTTTCGAATGTTTTTATAAAAAACATGGCTTGATGACATATTTAGGTATCTAGAGTGAATCTTCACGACGGACATAACTGATAAAGTAGAAAAAAAAAATAGATTTTTTTTCATTCCTAGCGAGTTCAGCGGCAGCTTCTTCTAAACATATTTCGCTTTATGACAACTAAAGCGCTGTATGAATTCCGCCTAAATACAAGATGTTAATGAGCTTAATACTAAACTGGATTAGGCATCAACAAATTTTAAGGACTTTAAATTTTATGGAGCAAATAAAATGTTCATAACCTCAAAAAGCATGCTTATATAAAAATTTTAATTTTTCTAATGTAAAAGTATTTGATATGATTTCCTGCAAATAAGTAACCCAATATAAATAACCAAAATATATATAAATAACTAAATAAGTAACCCAACTAAATATCATTAAACCGGCAAAAAAAAATGCTTGTTTTAAAAAATAATCGCGGTTTACTTTTTAAGTTCTAATATAAGACAAAACATTTTTTTGAGTGTATTTTTATATTTGTTGGTGGTGTAATATATATTTTGAAATGTGATAAAAACAATGATATTTATAAATTGGTCTTTAATGTTTAATTAATTAATTAATCTTTAATTAATCTTTAATGTCGAGAATTTTTGAAGTTCGTCATATACACTACCACACACAGAAAACAACTTTGTAGTTGCAACCGAATTTTTTGGCAACCAATTTTGCTATCACTATTATTAAATTTTAATACTATTGTAACAACCGACATTTATTTACAAATTTCGAATTTTATTGTAATAATTGAATATTTTATGTTTATGGACTATAATATTCTATAAATAGATTCTCATGCGTTCAACAAAATTTATTTTATCAATAAAAAAATTATATGCTTCGAACTAGGATTGAACCGGCGATCTTCCGTTTGTCAGGCAAGTACTTTACCTCTAGCCTAAACCCAATTTAAATGTTTTTTTTTTTTAATTTCAACCTTAAAAGTTTTCTAGTTTCAAAATTAAATATTTCTCTAAAACTAGATTTGTATGTACAATAGAAATTCGGTTGCAAATCTCAATATTTTATTAGAGTTACCAAAACTATAAAAAAATATATACTGTTTTAAAATTATTTTATCAATAAAAAATTCTTTTCCGCGACCTGGACTCGAACCGGTGACCTTCTGCTTGTCAGGCAATTGCTTTACCTCTAGCCTCAAATAATTTTAATTGGTATTTTCAAATTTCTACCTTGAATATTTTTTTTCTTTCAAGTCTAAATATGAATGTCTAAAAATTGATTTGAATGTACAACAGAAATTAATATTTTATTGGAGTTACCAAAAATATTAAAAAACTTTATATTATTTTAAAATTGGTAACGAAAACTTATATTTTAAATAGATACATTGTTTTTTGCAGGCGAAACTAATATTCGATTTTAACTGCAAAGATTTTATTCAAGGGATAAAATCTCTGAAAAGTGGTTGGTTGTTGGTATTAAAGGTAATGTAGAAGATAATATTTTTTCAATATTGATTAGGAAAACCAATATTTTGAATGATGTGACTGTGTTTTGGTTAGTTTTATATATTTTCTGTTTACAATATAGTTTAATTATTCTGATGATGAATTTTAAGTAAATACAAATAATATTATTGAATAATGAAAAAATGTTGTTGGTTACTATGGAATTCCAACCAATTTATTCTTTGTGTGCAGGCTATTAAATTATAACTGATAGAAATCATAGTTGTTACAATAACAAAGTAAGTACAAAAAATAGTACAGCTTTTATATTCCAATTTACAGTTTTTGTACTAATTTCACCGTATGTACTGCTATTGGGCTCGAACAAGGCCGTATACACATGAAACATGAGACCGTATTTAGTAGAATTGCGTTCTCAGTTTTTAATTTTCTGATCTTTTCTCCTATTTAAAGGACTTCAAAGTTTTAAGGATATAAAAATGTATTTAAAGATTTTAGCCATCAGTTTATGTCAAATCAAAGAGTATAATCTCTAGAATTGGAAACAATTTTTGCTTTTAATTTTTCAGGACTAAAAATTGTAAATAATTTCAAATATATTTTTCTCATAAACATATATGTGGAATCCTTATGCATACTTTACCACATATTTACTAGAATTTTGTTCCTATAGTTTTGTTTGTTTAGCTTCAAAAAAAAAACATAATTTTTATTTTAATAAAATATTATATCAAACTTTTAAAAAAAAAGTTTATTATTCGTCAAATCACTCAGGGAACTTTTACTGTAAACATTTGTAGTTGTTTGAGTTGTAATACAGTAATCTTTATTTTAAGTGAAAAAACAGTCGTTGTAGAAGAAATTTTATTTTTGATGTAGTTCATTTAAAAAAAACAAACCACATCAAATTACTGTATTATGATTTTACATTCATTTCATACAGTAGTTTTTTTATTTGAAATAATAACACAAATAAATGTATGTTTATTTTATACTACATATGTGGTTCATTTTTACTACAATTGTGGTTAATTTTTTCAACAGTAAAAAACAACTGACAATGTTAGTAGAATTTAATGAAACATAAGTCGTAGTTTCTTTAAGTGAAATTTCATTTGTTTTTAACTACAGTGATATTAGAAAAAAAAATTCATTGGTATAGCAATCAAGTTTAGAAATATACTGGACAGTACTTTCCGAACTTGAATAAGTCCATATACACGTGGAACTAGAAATCGCATATAGAAAAACTCAGTTTTTTATATTTGATATGTTCTCCTTTTTAAACCATTTCAAAGTTTTAGGGATATAAAAATTTCTAAAAATTTATTTAAATATTTCCATCCATATGTCAATATGGGTATCAAATTAAAAGAGAACGATCTCTGTAAATGAAATGAACATTTTTGGTCTTCAAAGTTTAGTAACGTCATGATGCTTGTTAGGAAAAGACCTAACCACGTGGTTGATTACTAAGAAGACAAGAATGGAGCAAAATTGATTATTAATAGGTTTTTTGTTAAAGTTCTGCCTATTATATAGGCTCTAGCTTTTCTAAAACTTCGGGTTCTGATGAGATCTTTAGCCAGATCGAAATACTAGTATCAACCTAGCTAATATGTTTGATTTGCTTTATTTTTGTAAATATACGGAGGTTGAAAGCTCGTTATAAATTGAAAATAACATAAAAATAATCTCGATGTATATAAAAACAAAAAACTAATATAACTGTAAAAAATATTACTTGAGCCAGAGTACACACTAAAAATTTTTTATATAAATAGAACATTTTTGGTCTTCAAAGTTTAGTAACGTCATGATGCTTGTTAGGAAAAGACCTAACCACGTGGTTGATTACTAAGAAGACAAGAATGGAGCAAAATTGATTATTAATAGGTTTTTTGTTAAAGTTTCTGCCTATTATATAGGCTCTAGCTTTTCTAAAACTTCGGGTTCTGATGAGATCTTTAGCAGATCGAAATACTAGTATCAACCTAGCTAATATGTTTGATTTGCTTTATTTTTGTAAATATACGGAGGTTGAAAGCTCGTTATAAATTGAAAATAACATAAAAATAATCTCGATGTATATAAAAACAAAAAACTAATATAACTGGAAAACAATTTTTATTTGATTTATCAGGACGAAAAGTTTAAAAAAAGTACTTAAAAATGTTAATCGTTTCATATTTTTGTGAACATCTAATCTATTTCAGATCAGGTTTGAAACAATACTAGCACGAATCGACTGAACAATGAATCAACCTAGCTAATATGTTTATTTGTAAATATACGCAGGTTTAACGCTCGTTATAAATTGAAAAATATTTTATTTTTACTATAATTAAACCAGAAAAGAACAATTCAAATAACAACAAAAATTAACACTTTTAAGCACTTTCTTGCTACTTTTTGTCACTAACCTATATATTTATGTTCGTTTAGTATTTTAAACAATTGTAATTTAAGTTTTAATATTTTAGTATTATTTAAACATAAGAAACGATTGTTTTTAAATTAATATTCCTTAAATTAAAATTATTCTTTAAGATTTGGAAGTATCAATTCAAAGCAACTATCTTTTTAGGAAATATGTATTTAAAATGAAAGGATCCAATATTCCTAAGACACTATTTACAATTTTTCGTTCTGATAAATAAAAAGAAATTGCCAATTTAATAATTCCATCATTTATGAAAAAAATTATTGTAAAATCTCAGGGATATGAAAGAATCATTTTTCAAAGGACCTCATTTTTAAATTTTCGTCCTGAAAAATCAAAACAAAAAATTGTTTTCCTTTCCAGAGATTATCGTCTTTCATTTAATACACTCAGGGAATTTCTGCTTTAAAAATTTGAAGTTGTTGGGGTTGTAATACAGTTTCTTTATTTTTAATGTACTTACATGTCAGTCATTTGTAGATCAATTTTAATTTTTTACTTGTAGTTCATTTAAAAAAAATAAACCACATCAAATGACTGTTTTATGATTTCACATTCATGTTTTACAGTCGTTTTTTGTTATTTAAAAATAAAAAAAGGAAATGTTTGTTTATTTTTACTAACATGTGGTTAATTTTTACTTCAATTGTTAGTAATTTTTTCAACAGTAAAAACAATTGACAAATATTAGTTGAATTTAATGAAATGTTAGTCGTCCTTTCTTCAAGTGAAATTTCATTTGTTTTTGACCACAATTGCTGTCGTCTTTACCTATAAAATTTCCTTAGTGTACCCATATTGACATAAAGTGAAGGTTAGAAATATTTAAATTAATTTTTATATCTTTTAAATTTGGAAGTCCTTTAAAAAGAAGAAAGGATCAGAAATGGAAAACTGAGTACACAGTTTTTCTATATACGATTTCCAGTTTCACGTCTTTATAGTCTTGTTCAAGTCCAACAAGTACTGTTCAGTATTTTTCTAACCTTGATTGCTTTGTCGTTCAACAATTTTTTTTGTAATATTATACCCATAATGATTTTTTGTTCAGGCTTAATTAATAAAGCTATAGGAACAAAATTGAAGTATGTGGTTAAGTATACATAAGGTTTCAACATATATTTTTTTGAGAATAATATATTGGATATAATTTCAAAGGGCATTATTTAGAACTTTGTGTCCTAAAAAAAATTGTTTTCATTTTTTGAGAATGTCCTTTTTCATTTTTTAACCATATTGACATAAACTGACGGTTAGAAATATTTAACTAAATTTTTAAATCCTTAAAACTTTGAAGTCCTTTAAAAAGGCGAAAAGACCAGAAAATGGAAAACTGAGGACGCAGTTTTACTATATACGATCTATAGTTTTATGGTCTTGTTCAAGTCCAATAAAAAAATATGTAAAATTGTCTCACGCTGTTTTCAGTACAATGGCTATGGCAATACCTTCGTTGTTTCCATAGCACTTAACCCCACCGAAGTAAAATAATGAATCAGGACTATGAAACAAAAAGCTTCAATAAATTCGCCAACTCTACATCAGGTGGCGAGCAACAACTGTTCTAAGACTTATCATCTCGCTCAATTACAGTGTTGCCATGTTTGAAGCCCTTCATCTTTCACCACCTTTCATCTCTCCACTATCCCCTTTCCAAAGAAAGCAACACATTAATTAATAGGAAGAATTTCCTGAGTGTTGCTTCTCTTTTTAAAAAAATATATACCTAGTAAAAAATTTCTAAAAAAAATTCATATATATTTGCAAGAAATTTGTAAAATTAACTTGAAAATTATGTAGTTGTATAATTACTTAGCACTTCGATAATATTTTTCCAGTTTTTTTCTGCGTGTACATCCATCCACCTGTGTATATATATGATATATGAACGTATATGACCATATATAATTATAATTAAAAAATAATTATATTTATATATAACTCCACATATATTCATATAAAGGGTCCGCCATCTAACTTTTTTTTTAACTAGTGCTTATTTCGTGAATGGTAACACTTAGCTCATGTCTGATTTGACAGATAATTAGTTGTATCCTTCCGCTGAACGAACATGGTTGTGTATACGCTTCAACAACGCTGGGAAATATTGCGACATTACTTTGAAAATCATGGTAATGTTGCAGAATGTGTGCGAAAATTGCGTACGGATTTTGGAAGAAGAGAAGCACCGTCAGCTCCGTATGTTCGTTATCTTGTGAAAAAAGTGAAAGAAATTGGCATCCTCATCGATAAACCAAAGCGTTTGGTTTGTTTTTTTTTTTTTGTTTGGTTTCAACAGGACGGTGCTACGTGCCACACAGCCGAAGCTACACTCGATGTTTTGCGCCCTGTTTTTGAAGATCGCATTATCAGCCGCAGAGCTGATGTCGTTTGGTCACCTCGGAGCTGCGATTTGACACCGTTGGACTATTATTTGTGGGGTGCCGTCAAAGACAAGTGTTACGCCAACAAGCCAGAGACAATTGGCGCTTTAAAGGACAATATTCGTGAAGCCATTGGTGAAATACAGCTGCACACAATCGAAAATGTGCTTAAAAATTGGACCGATCGTGTAGGCTACTGCATGGCCAGCCGAGGCAGCCATTTGAATGAAATTATTTTCCATTATTAACCGGAAGGATTGTACTTTCAAATAAAAAAAGAAATTTGAGAAAATATTCAGTAGTTTTTTTCATAGCATTTTCAAAAAAAAAAAGTTATTTGGCGGACCCTTTATAACCTTATTATTATTTATATATATACATATCTGAAATGATATATAATTATATCGGAAGGTATATATAAATATATCTGAACTCTGATGTAATTGGATAGACTCAAATTTTGGAAATAACTATATATGGTCATATATGTTCTTATATGGTCACATATCTTCATAAATCATATATATACACGGAAGGATTAAAAATTAAAAAACCCTTGCTAAAAGTAAACAAAATTTTGCTGAATATTACTAGACTGAAAAAACTCAAAAAAATTTTAGAAAAATTATACTTTAGTTAATTTATTTGCTGAAAATCATAAACATATTTTTCTGATAATTTTAAAAAAAAATTTACAATGCGTTACAAATTTTAAAAATGTTTTTGCAAAAAAAAATTTTTCAACATAATCTCCTTTTAGCTCAATACACTACTTAGTCCAACGTTTCTAAAATTTTTGTATCCCTTCCAAAATATAGGATTTTTCGAGGTCCATAAAATAGGCATTTATTGGGCATATGGGATCGTATTTTTTTTTAAATCCTTATTAAATCGGTGTAATAAGTTGGCATAATGTTCGCCGTTTATTGTTTTTCCCTTTTGAAGGTAATCGATGTGGATTATACCGCTTACATCCCAAAAATCTGTTGCCATCACCTTATTGGCCACGATTACGGTTATGGTCAATTGAGGACAAACGCGGCACCCATCTTGCAGACAGCTTTCTTAACCCCAACTGATCATTTAAAATCGAAACCACACTGCCACATGAAATGGCATAACAAGCTCACGCACTTTTACTCTTCGATCGGCCAATACCATATCGTAGATTTTTTCGACATTTTCGGGTGTATTGACCTCAATTCGAGAACGTTCAGCTTCATTTGTACTTGTGCGACCACAACGAAAGTCAGTAAGCCTCTTTGTTATCATAGAAATCGATGATGCAGAGTCCCCATAGTATTTATCAAGCTTTTCCTTGGTTTGATTGACGGTTTTTTTTCGCAAAAAATAATGTTTAATGAGCACTCGAATTACACTTTTTTCCATTTTTAAAAAAATCCACGAGGTTGTATGTTTTCAACACCTGTTAAACGCAAAGTAAATGACAGAACTTGCTCAAAATTTGACAGTAGTCTACTAACAGGTGATATTTGATGGAAGCAGTGTTGCATTTCATATAACTACGAGGGAAGTTCGAAAAGTCAAGGACTTATTGATCCGCCCTCGTACTTCCACATTGGTCATATTTAAACATTTTTACTGCGGCACTAATTTTTAACAAAACTTTTGCAGAATCTACTAATTTTGTTGCTGACATAAGCAATTTTGTTGCAATCACCCTCCGGACTTAAATTTTACTGACTCAGCAAAAGTTTTTGCTGACTTTACTAACTTTTTCTTTTGAGTTTAGGTAACTACATATTTTCTGATTTTTCATAAGGTGGTTAGTATTGAGATGTCATTATTAAGCGCGACATTCCCACATAAAAGTAATGATATTTGTAGTGACAATTGTAAGTACTTGCCATTACCAAATACGTACTTATGTAACTACTAATATGGTAATGCTTTTCTACTCTTGGTGTATTAAAATTAATTTCGTTTTCACTATAAAACAAACCGCATTTTTTGTTCAAAAAAAAAAAAAAATGTATGCTCCTTTTAAAGCCGCGCGATTATTGCTTTTGAAAAAATTTTAAATTTAAATTCTGATTCATCTTACTTTTTTAAAATCCCCAAAGATTTATTTTATCTAAAATATTTATAAATTTTATGGGTTTGTTTTGTTATTTTTTTTATGGTTCAAGATTTATTAGAATATTTTATATTGGCTGAAGTGCAGTTTAGCACCTTACGGCAAAAAAAAAATATATGTTCGGATTTGGGGTTAAAAAAGAAAAAAACCGAAATTAAAAGTTAGCCGCGCTCGGACCCGGGGGACCCACTGGGGCCAAAAAACGGGGGGACGTAGTAACATGTGAGTATGGGTACTCAAATTAAAGGAAATAATCTCACGATTTCAAAAATGGTATTTGTTTTTTGATCCGTGAAACGTAGTCCGAATTAGAGCCGATATGCAAAAATGGTACTCAAATGAAAGAAAATTTGTCCTACATTGCAAAAAATATTATTTTACCATGATCTGTAAACGCGTAAAAAAGATGGCTACTTTGCAAAAAAAAATAAAATTTTTTTTGAAAAAATCGCGCGATTTTTTCACACTAGGGATGATAATGAGACGCGCGCAGAAAAACTGTATTTAGCGAAGCCACCTGCCGCGTCCTATGTAGGAGAAAACCCCTAAGATCGGCCGCAGGCCGCCACGCAGAAAAAACTTTATTAAGGAAAAAAAAAACATTTTCCGAAAACATGGCGACCTTGCAAAAAAAATAAAATTTTTTTTGAAAAAATAGATAATGAGACGCGCGCAGAAAAACTGTATTCAGCGAAGCCACCTGCCAAAAATCAAAAAACAAATACCATTTTTGAAATCGTGAGACAATTTCCTTTAATTTGAGTACCCATACTTACGTGTTACTACGTCCCCTCGTTTTTTGGACCCAGTGGGTCCCCCGGGTCCGAGCGCCGCTAACTTTTAATTTCGGTTTTTTTCTTTTTTAACCCCAAATCCGGACATATTTTTTTTTTTTTTGCCGTAAGGTGCTAAACTGCACTTTTGCCTTTATATTTATTAAATATATTCTTAAGAATAGTTTTACAATAATTGTAAAATATATATATATATTTTTTTTTTTTTGTTGAATTTTAATTTTGCCTCTTATTTTTTGGGTCACTCAAACACAAACGTGATCTTCGGATTAAAAACACAAGTAACACGACACAAATTCATTAATTGTTTTTTTTTTTTTTTTGAGAATTGTAAATTTTTCAACACTTATTTTTAGCAACTATGAGTAATTATAAATTTATTTAATTTTTACAGAAAAACACCCACATTTTTTATAGGCTTTAATTATTTTTTTTTTTTTGTTTCTTTTTTATTATAATTTATTTATTTTATTTAATTTTACTTAAAACGTTTTTAGTTAAATATTTTCTTATGTTATCTTTTAATTCCTTTTCCTCTTTTTGATATTTTTCTGTTTCTTTGTTTTAATTTTTTTTTTTTTTTGGTTTTGTTTTCAATAATTAAATTCTCACTATAAAAGACAAACAGAAAAAATATTTGTATTTTTTTTTTTTTTTTTTGCAAATTATATATATTTTGATATAAAACCGTTATTACCGTTTTAAAGGTTGAAAAAGATGATTAGAGAAAAATCAACACCATAAACACTTTGAAAAACCGTTGATATTCGAAATTCGTTGAAAATCGTTGGTTTTATTCTTTTAAATTTTCGAACATTTATTTTAAATTTTCTTTATCAATTTGTTTTATCATTTTTTGTTTTAAATTTTTTTTTTAATTTTCTTCTAAAAGACGTCAAATTTCGATTTTTTTTATTTAAGACGTCAAATTTCGATTTTTTATGAAAAAAAATCGACCAAAATTTAAACTACCGCATTTAAAGTTAAATTTTTTTAACCGAAACACGTCCGTCGTTTACAATTGTCATGAGTTAACTAATTTAACGATCTCTTTGTACTTTACTTGTTTAGTTCGATTTTTTCATAATCTATTCATTTATTTTATTTCTTTATTCCAAAATATAAAAAAACAACCTCTGAAAAAAAAATGAGCGTGCGCAAATGTTTAAATTTATATTTTTTTGTTTAAATAACTATTAAGTCACATTTTTTTAAAGTCTCTCTCTTATTTAATAAAAGCTTTTTCATAGCTTAATGCAAAAAAAAAAAAAAAAAAAGCTTTTTACGATCTTTTTTTTTCAAAATAATCATCTCCCTCCTTTTGTTACATATGATCGTAAGTTTTTTGCAGTATTTTTCACTAACCCCAACTTGATTTGGTTTTTGTTTGTTTGTTTTTTATGTTTTTTTGTTTATTCTTTTTGTTTTAAACAACTTCCCGCTCTTTTTTTTCGTATTTTGTTTAAAGTCACTATTGTTTATTTAGATGCGTGCAAATGATATCGTCTACTTTGAATAATTTGATTTTAATGTTATTTCTCTGCAGGGGAATTTTAATGTTTTGTACTAAATTTTTAAATTTTTATTTAAAGTATTAATATTTTCCGGGTTGCAATTAAACAAATTTCGTTAGATTTTAACTAGTTTAAGAGTTTTTTAAGAAAATCGTGTTATACACTCAGAAAAGTTCTGCAGTTACTACATGATAGTTATTTGTGTAATTTCAGTTGTTTTTTTTTTTTTTTTTTTTTTAAGAGAAGCAAAACTCAGGAAATTCTTCTTATTTATTACTGTGTTGCTTTCTTTGGAAAGGGGATAGTGGAGAGATGAAAGATGGTGAAGGATGAAGTGCTTCAAACATGGCAACACTATAATTGCGCGAGATAAGTCTTTTTTGTGTCATAGCCCTGATTCATTATTTTACTTCGGTGGGGTTAAGTGCTATGGGAACACCGAAGGCGGACGCTTGTGATACATATGAGGGATATAAAACTCATATATATTAGTTTTCTAAATTGATGTTGTCGTCACCGGGAATCGAACCCGGAACCATCTGTGTAACAGTCCCACATTAGTAAAAAATGCAATATTCTTGACATAATAACCTACAAAAACTACAACATTTAAGTAACATTTATTTAAAAATGTAAAAAACAATAATTTTCTAGTTTGATTGTTTTCCAACTAAAATACTCAACACATTTTTAGTGAAAAAATTAGAAAAACATTTTTTCACTTTCGTACAAAATAGAAGGCGAAAGAAAACAGACGCATACGGTTAATATTGTATTTATTTTCTTTCAGATCTTTAATATTTTCATTTAAATTCTACCTGCAGACAAAAAGAAACCAAACAACATAACATCATAATCAGCTCTTAGGGGGTTACATAGGTAAGGAATTTAGTTTTTTAGATTTTTTTTTTATTATTTTCATTATGAACATGGAATAATGTAAGGTGATCTGGTACACACCAGAGCTGTAAATGAATCATTCATTTTGAAGTAATTCGCGAATCATTCATGCACTGAATTAGTAAAATGTTGAATTAATTCTTTTCGCCAAAAAACGAATTGAATGAAATTTGAATCGATTCATATGCATTCGGCTGGAATGAATTGCAATTCATTTTAAATCAAATGAATTCGGCAAATGAATTGCAATTCATTTTCAATTCAAATGAATTTGGCGAAATGAATTGCAATTCATTTCCAATTCATTTGACTTGAATTGATTTTGAATTAATTCAAATGAATTAGAAAAATGAATTGCAATTCATTTTCAATTCAGTTGAATTGAATTGATTTTGAATTAATTCAAATTAATTTTATGAGTTTCATCACATATAACAAAATTTTATATGTATGATTAATAACACGGTGCTACAGTGAAAAAATCTTGTAAAATGACCTAGTGTAGGTTGGAGGACTTGCTGAGTAAATCATTTGTCAATTTTCTGAATTTTGAATAAACCCTCAAAATCTGAAGTTATCGACAAAAAACTTTTTTTCACGACTTTACGGACAAAAATATTTTTAACTTAATTACTTCTAAGGCGATTTTAAATTTTTGAACGGTTTTACTTTGATTAATTGCAATTCATAATATGAATTGCAATTTTTTTCCTACTTCATTTGAATTAATTCAAAATCAATTCTATACAAATGAGTTGAAAATGAATTGCAATTCATTTTTCTAATTCATTTGAATTAATTCAAAATCAATTCAAGTCAAATTAAATTCCATGGTAATATCTATCGATATTACCATGGAAATTGTTCTGCTGAGATAAGTGAACTTATCCCCAGGGCCCGTATTTTCATTCGAAACACTCGCTTATCTAGCAGAGCTCATCCGTTTGTAGTCGATTGTCCAGTGAACCGCACAACGCATTACAGGGAAAATTCGTTCATCAGCCGTACTAGCCGTATGTGGAATAAACTCCCCGCGGAGGTCTTCCCTGTCACTTACAATGTAGCGAAATTCAAATCAAATATTCACAAACACTACTCCCTCTTTCCTTCTCCCTATAACCTAATTTCCTGATATCAACACAATGTATTGCATTATAGGGGGCATCCCCTGAGTGTTGGTCTAACGAAAAAAAAAAAAAAAAATGAATTGCAATTCATTTCGCCAAACTAATTTGAATTGAAAATGATTGCAATTCGTTTTGCCGAATTCATTTGAATTGGAAATGAATTCCAATTTATTTATGCCAAATTCATTTGAATTAATTCAAATTTCATTCAATTCTTTTTTTATGTGAAAAGAATTAATTCAAAATTCAATTCAAATTGGTAATAAATTGAAATCAAAAAAGAATGATTCATTTACAGCTCTGGTACAACACCTCTTCTGGCACATTAAAAGACCACAGCAACGATATTTTAAATCGTTTAATATTGACATATTACAGGCTGATTAGTGGACTAACTTATTTGTTAGTTGCATTTTTTTTTTTGTTTGCACTTTTTTCAAAAAAAAAGATATTTGAGGTGAAGTGAGAAATTAGGGGGAATTGGTAATATGAAAAAAAGTTCAAGATTTAAAAAATTAATTAATTTTACAGCAACTTATGTTTATTAACAGATAAATTAAAACTGCCTTATTTTTCGTTTTTTATTTTTGTAGTATTCTAAAGAAATTTTAAACAAATGTGGTAGTATCAAATGAAAGAGTTTTAAAAGACGCATATTAACTGGTATATGAAACTTTTAAGCATTTTTGTTATTCAAAAAATGTGAAAAAATTACGGTTTTTTAGGAATTATATTTAGTAGATACAAATTATGGATATTACTGCCTATTAAATTTAATAGATGGGGATTCTGAGCATTTTCCGACTGTAAAATACAAAATAATTAGCAAAATTTCGCAATCATAGAAATTAATAGTTTAACATTCACAATTTGTATTAAATTTTTCCCGAAAACGTTATTTTGTGAATTTTATTGATTCTCATGAACCACGCGTGAGTGTAAACACAAATTTTGTGGTTTAAAGCATTTTAGGGTTTAAACCATTTATATGGTGAAAAATTGTAAATGGTGAAAAAAATAATTTTGAGTTGAGTATTAAATATTATTCTCCTCTAGGTGTTTGGTGACAACAAAAAATTACAAAATACTTTATACACCAGACGCCTTGAGGTGATTTTGTAAAAATGTATACGTACCTTCATTCTACATATGCATCTTTTAACCGCTATACCGCATACAGAAAACAATAAGTTGTGGCGATGTTGAATTACAATTTTAGTCATGAAAGCTACACCACATAGAAATAAACCTGTAAAAATAGCAATAGAAGCTACTAAAAATTAGTTAAATAAAATTACTTTGTAGAACAAACTGTTAAATTGGCAGATTTTGTTTGCTAAACATTAGTAAGATAAGAATAGTAAAAATAAATCTGTTGAATTTACAAATACTTAGTTATACAGGGTGGTTCAAAAGTCGCGAAGGGATTTGAAAAATTAATAACTTTTCTAATTTAATTTTTTTTTATTTTTCTTTTTAGGACTTGTAAAATAAATCTGGGAGATTAATTATGGAAGGTTACAACGTTATCCAGCGAACCAAAATCATAGAACTTTATTTTGACCATCATCGATCAATAATTCAAACTCAACGAGCCTATCGTCGTCATTTTAATGTGCGGAATTCACCATCCGAATCAATGATTCGACGCTTAGTGACACGTTTTCAGGAACAAGGCTCAGTGAGGGATCTTCCACGAAGCGAAAGACCACATTCTGTAATTAGTGAAACAAATATTCAACGCGTTCTGGAGAGTGTTGAGGAGAATCCTGAAACATCAACTCGAAGGCACTCTGCTGAGCTGAAATTTACATCTTTTCCCATACAAGGTGCAGTTAGTACAAGAAATAAAGCCAGGAGATTCCCACTATGCAGCTCCTAAGGCAGATTTTTGGCGAACGTTTAATTTCCAAAAATTCAGCATTCAATTGGCCTGCCCGTTCGCCGGATTTAACAGCACCAGATTATTTCCTTTGGGGATATTTGAAAGAGAAGGTGTATATCAATAAACCCAGAAACTTGCACAGCTCAAAGAGAATATTCGAGCCGAAATAAGAGCGTTGCAGCCAGATACTCTGACTCGTGTCATGGAAAATGCTATCAAAAGAGCTCAACTTTGCGAGGCTGAAAATGGTGCCCACTTACGTGACGTAATCTTTCACACCTAAATTTAAAAAATCTCCCAGTATCATATTTTATTATTTTGTAAAAAAAAAAAATAAAATTAAAAAAGTTATGACTGTTTTAAACCCCTTCGTGACTTTTGCCCCACCCTGTATTTGAGCTAAATTTTTGTTAATTGAAAGTGACAAATTAATCTGCTCAAATCAGCAAAAAAAAAAATTGCTAAATATTAGTAGAAAAAAAATCATATAAAATGTGAAATTTTTTTAATCTTTTTTTTTTTAATGCACTCAAAAAAATAAGTTAATAGAGAAGTTAGTAAAACGTCTTGTAAATCAAGTATACTATTTATTTCAGCTATTATTTTAGTTATACTTATTCAGCACTTAACTGATTTGAACTAATGTTTTAATAATATTTTACTAATTTATTTTGCTTAAGAAAAATTGTGCTGATAAGCACATTTAGCACATTTATACGCAGATTCAAGTAGATGTCGCGGAATGTCAAGATGTAGTAGAGACGAGGAAAATTATACTAAAAAGTACAATTCTTGTAAGACTTATAAAAAATTCAACCATGGAAGATTTTTTTATCTGTTGTGGATTAAAAAAACTTTAATTTTGTGTTGTAACTGTCTATTAATTAAATTAAGGACAAATAAAATATTTACATTTAATAAACATTAAGAGCCAGTTTTTGGGAGGACGATCAAACTTAGTTTTAGTGCTGTTTAGTTAAACTTTAATAAGATATAAACTGCTTTTAAACCTCCATGCTGTTTTTCACTGATGGAAAAAAAGTAATGCTATTTTCAAAATAAATATGGTAGCACTTGCGAATGTCAAAAATGAAAAAGAAACAAAACAACGCGCGTAGAAAAAAATGTTTTTTTAGTTTGTGCCCAACAATTAAATATTTCTTTTGTTAATATTGGTTGTAATTAAATATAAAATGGACTCTAAAATAAATGTGAAAATGGAGGGCAAGCAGATGGATAAACAATTTTTCAACAAAAGAAATTCAATTTTTAATTCAAAACTTAGTTTAAACTGCCAATGCTGGCCGGTTAAACTACAATTAAAATAAACTTGATCTCAAAAACATCATTTTAAGTTCAAACTTCGTTAAAACTATAAACAAGGTTGAACTACATCCCAAAAACTAGCTCTAAATGTGAATTTGTAAACTAAATCTTTATAGTGATTATTAATGCAGTGTGGTCAAATTGCAAACAAATATACGTTCAGGTATACAGACTAAAGCGAAAGGCAAGGACACACATCTTAGTTAAGTTTTTATGATTCCTTTTCTTATTGCAAACAAGGGGTTGTATATTTAGACAACCATTGATGTAAGTAGTTGAAAGATAATTTGTTTATGTTATATATAATTTTTTTCTATATATTTTCAGATATTAAATTAATTCATGTCGCCAATTTGGGAACATTTTTATATTTTGTAAGGTATTGTAAATTATTTTAAAAGAATAACAACATTTTTTTTTTAAGATTTCCGGCAAATATTAAACTTAAATATTTTAATATCCCTTGATTTGTTCTTGATATTTTTTTTTTATAAAATTTGCATGTGAACCACTTATTTTGAAAGTAATAGGAGTCCATTTTCAAAACTTTTGAGATAATGATAGGGTTCCATAGTATTCACTGCACAAGGTCGGTTAATCGTTGGCAGAACGTGGTATTAACAATCTTTACAGTACCCAGGCAGATAAAAACAAACGACACATTGTTGACAAAACGTAGGCGGTCGGCCAAAATTTAAAAATTTCAGTCTTTTAAAATATCTTAAATTTACTTTGAGAAATATGTTTATTATACATACACATTTAAAAGTATAAGTCCTATACATCATATTTAAATGTGTGAAATTTAATAATATATTTAAATAAAATTCTTCTAATTGGTTGTAATATTAATAAAACAATATTGGCAAAGAATTTTGCGGTGGGTACTGGCAAAACACCTACTTTACAACAAAATAGTGTTTTTCTAGTACAATATTAGTTGCTTTTTAAATAAACTACAATCAGATACTGTTAAAATATTGTGAGTGTAATTATGAAAGAGTTTTTATTGGATGAAAATCAATTAACATTCTCATATTAACAATATTTCTATGAATCAATTTCATAAATATTTATGAAACAGTTTCATTGGACAAAAAGCAATAAAGCTTTAATCATATTAATGAAGGTTTTCATAAATATGAGAAAGCTTTTCCTTTGAGTGTTTTGCAAATTAATGCAGAAAGAAGCAAGTTTCGAAAATTTCCCTGTAACTTGCTTTTCAAACGAATACGAAATACGATCTCAAATAATTTAGTGATAAAGTGTTGATGCGAAGTGACTACAAAATTCTTAACAAATTTTCTTAAGTCAACATAAGTGATTTTGTAAAAAATCATCAAATTTCTTTTATTTTATTTATTTTTTTTAATTTTAAGAAAACTTGTTTTTGGTTAACTTCTGTAAAAAATGTATTATTAAGAAATAAATTTTTGTTTTGTAATAAAAAGTAATAAAAATATTTCATACGAACTATGCATTTTATTCATTAAACACATGAAACTTTTATAACGTTTATGCTAGAATAAATGAAAAAAATGTCATATACTTTATGAAATTTCATTGGGTCGATGTAACCATTTATTAAAATTTATTTAATGAGTGTGCCCCGGTAGGCTAGTTGGTAGCGTGCTCGCTTATCTGTGCGGGGTCGTGGGTTCGATTCCCACCAGAGGCACTGGTCTGTTTTCGCTACAACGCGCCGAAGGCCATAGTAGCTAGTGCTTGGTTAGGGTAATAGTATATAATTTGTAATTATATGATTATTAATTAATAAAAAAAAAAATGATTTAATGAAACTTGTTTCATTGATTCATGGGAAATTTTATGAAAAATTTCATTGTAATAATGAAGAAATTCATTACTACTACGCACAAATTTCTATCGGTGCATTGATTATAATATTTGGTTGCAAATTGTCACCTGTTCTAATGTTACATTTTTTTAAACTAACAAATTGATCTTTTAAAAAAAACCCAACCTTACACAGTTAAATCACAAAATTAACTGTCTAAATGGCAGTTTGACTATATAATTGATTTGTTAATGCCTACACGCGCAAAATTAGTTGCAAATATGTAAATTAATCATATAAATATGAAAATGCATAAAATATTCAAACATTTGTCAAAATGTATATTTAGTCTTTACCAGAGCAGCGACTTTCAAGCAAATGTATGTTTGTTTTTCAGTAGCCCAAAATCGATTTTGATCAAATACTTTACCGAATTAAAAAATGTATATTTAGTCTTTACCAGGGCAGCGACTTTCAAGCAAATGCATGTTTTTTCAGTAGCCCAAAATCGATTTTGACTAAATACTTTACCGAATTAAAGAATTTTCAACAAAATTGCATCGACTTGTTTTTCATTTGTTGTTATAATTTCATATTTTGCTATAAATGCATATTTTGGCATTTTTTGTTGCATATTTAGCATATTTTCCTATAACCCTATAGCATCTACAAATAGAGAAAAATGCAGCTATTTACCAACTGAAATTCGGTTACTATGACACAAATTCGGTTTTTACAAATTTCAGTCGGTTGGTATAACTAAACATTAGTTTTCACAACAAAGTTCGGTTAATCCAATTGAATTTTAGTTACAACACCCAAAATATTTAGAAATCGAATGTAAATATAGTTGTACTAACTGAATTAATAAGTTGTTACCATTAAAATACACTTTTCAATTCGGTTGGCACTTTATTTATCTGTGTGTAGTTGTCATTTCCCTGCGGGAAACGAAGGGTCGATTGATCCAAAGTGACAAATCTGTGATATATGATTTGGGGGCACGTCACGAAACTGGTGAAACCAAAATTGTGGTGCACCAAAAAGTGTTAATTTTGGTGAAATTACCAATCACGTGACTATAGTTATGGTGACAAAACATTCACTGGTTGGTACCAGATGTATCACGTTACTGGAGAAAAAGTAATATAACATCAAAGTGTACTGAAGCAACTAGGGTCGTTGCAGTTGAAGTTGCTACTGGTCATTGAACTGGTTCAAAACCGCAAGCAGTGGATGAAAACATGGCATTTAGTACCAAAGGATGCAGTTCCTTGACTGCTACACAGCAGACATAACATTGAAGGAATTTATCTATACCGACTATGTGACAGTAAAAATGAAGACGTAACACTCCACTGGTTTAAAAGAACTGAACACGGAATTGTGACCAGGGCTGCCAGATATTGCGATTTCTCGCCAAACGTCGCGATCTTAAACTTAGTTTTTTGACAAAATAAGTTAATTATAAAATTGATTTTCGTTGTGCCTTTTTTAAGGGTTTTTGAACATGGTGTAAGACACACTGTTTTGGAAAAGTGTAGTGATTGGTTCCGGACGGGCTATTTAGCAACTTGTGCATAATATGACATACGCCGAATAAAAACTGACAGGTTACTTGCTAATTACTTTTCTCATACCCGGCGACATGTACCGCTTTAGACCAGTGCAGTGGTACGTCTCAAACTATTTCAGTCCAACTACCCCTGTTACAGAACACATTGCGCTTAATATGTGGCTAGTTTGCATTCAAAAATTGTTCTCCAGTTACACCAGTCGCGTGATAATTGTTTCCCACTGGTTCTGTTGCATATCACATAAATCCTAAAATGGTCATACTTTGACACTACCTACTTCTAACTTGTCCCGTATCATATTCATTTCAGTCTGTATGGTGATAGGTCACCTTGGTCAAGTTATTCGATAAGTCACACAGTGCTCCACAGGTAGCAAATTGTCACCTCCTATGACAAGCCCATGTTAAAAGTACCGGTCACTTTCATATAACAGAACCGAAACTAGGACAGGTGCATACACACAAAGTTCTAGTCACATGACCATACCAGTGACTGGTCCATTTCCGGCAGGGTTGTTAGACTTCGGATTTAGTTATTTAGCCCACGTTCCACAGTGGCCGAGAAGGAGTTGTCGTACTTAAGCGAAATTTGGTACACACTTAGTAAAAATACAAAATTGTGTTAAAATCGTAGGAAGGACACGCCTACCTGTCATATATCCTGAAAGCTAAAAATGCAATAAAAGCCACAGATATTATTGTAATGTGACGAAAATTGGTATATTTCTTAGATATGCAGCTAGAATTGGTGACGTTAAATTTTGTATATTTCCGAGCAAGGATACGGAAAGCTCCAAAATGTCCTTAAACTAAAAAATTACATCAAATCAAAAAAATGGTTGTAAGGTTACGAAAATAGGTACACAGAGAGAAAACCAGGAATAAGTTTCATCAATTTTCGTCCAATGTAACAATTTCATCAATATTTATGAAACATTTCATAAACAACAAGAATTATAATGACAATATTATGGTCTTTATGAAATTTTTCTAAACAAAAATAATGAAATACTTACTACTAAAAAATATGCTTTATATATAGCGCAACATTTCATAAATATGATAAAATTGATTTCGTTTTTTATAAAATGTTTCATAAATACTATTAAATGTTACATTGGACAAAAATTGATGAAACATGATGGTGAAGCTTTCTCTTTGACTGTCTATAATAAACATGTCATTCAAAATTAGTGTACTGATTTTTATTAAATTCCAAGAAAGGACACGCACACCCTCTATATATCCTGGAACCTAATTTGAAGGTTTTTTTTATAAAAAGTACCAAAAATTATTTAAAACCAGCGAAAATACGTATATATACTTGGTATGTAGCTACCAATGTGTGAGCCAATTCGATGCAAAAATATGTCATTTCGATGCAAGGATAGGTCAACATTCCATATTTTATTTGTCCTGGAAATTAACACGAGGTGGTTGCTTAAATACAAAAAAAATTAAATTGTTTTGAAATTTAACTACTACTTTTTTGACAGTACTATTTAGGTGACATTTATTAATGGGTTTTGAACTTAAAGTAGGCGTTTTAAAAAAAAGTTTATTTTAGAATTTTTTTTTTTCAATTTTTTAAATTGTATAGTATATAAAAAAAACTAGCTGAGAAAATTATCTGCTATTGTTTTGTGTTAATACGAATAATGAATATACTTGTTACACTTAAATAAAACGTATACAAAATATTACAAAAATAATGCTTTTCCTCATAAAATTTAAAACGTTTTTAAGCCACCCGTAGTCCTTTTGCTCAAATTATGGTTTTTACTAAAATTTTATTTACTATTTTTATTTTAAACCGTTCTGTTTCGGTGTTCTTTTTCTCCTACCCAGCAAAACTTTGGTGATGTATGCGATAAAGTAATGCATTACCTTGTAATGTATACTCCTTACCTGTATCATTATTTTCCAACAAAAAGTAATGAGTTACCGATAATGGGTTACATAATGCATTACTTTGTAATGCACACTTCTTACATTCAGCATTATTTCGAAACATAAAGTAATGTGTTATCAATAATTGTGAACTCATGGATTACCTTGTAATGATACATCATTACATTTTACATTACTCCAAAACATAAAATAATGACTTACCGATCATCAATTACATAATGCATAAATTATAATTAAAGTAATTACTAATATGTATTTTTGAAAATCTATTTATAGACACATTACTTTGTGATTTTTGTAAGCATGAGGGTAAGGTGTATATTTTTGATATCACGAACGAAAACACGAAGCACAACAACTTTTTTTACACATTAAGCAATAAAATATTATATGTATCGATAGCTCAGCTGATAGAGTTCTCGCCTAACTAATTGTTAAATACCAGAGACCCCAGGTTCGAATCCCAGCATGACCACGTTATTCATTTAATTAAAAAAAAAATATTTGTAAAAAAAAATTTTATGAATTTTTTTAATGAAAATCTATTTATACACATTACTTTTTCCCACCATATCACCATATAAGTAACCAGTTACTTTACCACCTACAAGGTATTGAGTCCACCCATTACTTTTAGGCTCATCGCCTGTAAAATTTATCAGTGAAGTATGGTGTAATGTAATGCGTGAAGCCCTATGGCGATACATTACGTTACCAATTATTTGGTAATGTGTGGTTTTGCAGGACAAGTGTAACTTATAAACGAAATTCTATGATTTTTTTTATTTAAGATCATTACTTGGTGTTAACTATTTTCCTTTCAAGCCAAAAATTAAAAAAAACACATATTTTTATAGAAGTCGGCCTTAAAAAATGCTATAAATGATAGAAAATCTCCTTACAGCAGCTAAGGGCAGCTGAAGCAGCTAAGGCAGATAAGGGATGTAACGAGACGTCTGCTTCTGTCAAAAATTATGATTTTTGAAAAAAAAAACAAATTGACTGATATTGAATAGTTTATTAGAATAGCATAATATTTACAACCACGGCTTCACCAAATAATATACATGGAAATTTTATACCCTATAATGTGCAATTGCATGTAGGTAAAGACCACTGCAAATGTAGTTAAAAACAAATGAAATTTCACTTAACCCTCTAACGCCTGATGATCACATTTGTCATCGTTTATAAAATTGAACCCAAATGCTTCGAATGAGTGTTTTATACTTAAAAATTGATATAGTTCGATATAAAAGTGAATTAGCTAAAAGTTTTGCGAAGAAACTGTTCGTATTCAGTGCACTGTTAAAACGCGAGAAAGCTTTAAAGTTCAAATTTTGTAAAAATTCAAAAAATATTTATTTTTTAATTAACTGAGATTTCCAACAACTAAAACACTTATTTAAGTTGATTTAAAACTCTTGAAAATTAAGTATAAGTAAGATTTAAGTATTATCTTTAATAATCTGTCTTTATTTTTCTTCAAGGACGAACAGGATTTTATCAGGATATTCTAAAGGACATTGTCTTAACTTATAAAGTAATGGACGGAGCGTTTTGAAATTTGGTATAGAGAAGACAATCAGTAATAGTAGCAAAAGTCTAAAGTTTGAATAAAAAATATTGAAGTTAAGATACTTTTTCGCCCTATTTCGCATTTTGCAAAAAGCGAAAATCGCCATATCTTCTTAAAAAGAAGCACAAAAAAGTTTATTTTTGGATTGTGGTTATGTCTTGGTATGAGCAATAATTTTTGGTACAAACTTTTGTTTTACTTGCATTAGTTTTCGAGATAAATTTTAAATTATTTTTGCTCATATCGCCGAAAGTAGTCAGCGAAAAACATTTGTTTAAGAAAAATTATTATTTTTTTTTGCGAGACGAATACATGGTACGAATTTCATTGCAAAACAAAATTCGGGCATTAGAGGGTTAAAGAAAGGACGACTTACATTTCAGTAAATTCAACTAACGTTGTCATTTGCTTTTTAATGTTCAAAAAATTAACCACAATTGTAAACTACATGTTAGTGAAAAGTAAACAAACAACAAACTACTGTAAAAAATTAATGTAAAATCATAAAACAGTCATTTGATGTGGTTTGTTTTTTTTAAATGAACTACAAGGTTAGAAAAAAATTTAATTTGTTCTACAAATGACCGACATTTACATTAAAAATAAAGAAACTGTATTACAACCCAAACAACTACATATTTTATTTTTAAAGTTCCCTGAGTGTACTATTAAAAACTATCAAAAAGTTATTTGATTTCTAACATTGCAATATAATATTTTTGGACCACGCTTACAACACTATGCGCTCTCGAATAACAAATCGACTTTAAAAAATCCAAAAATTTTAAATGCATATTTTTTAAATTTTATTGCATATTTATTTGGTTTTTAGTACATAGTCGTATTAAAGTGCATATTTTAAGCGCATTTTCTATATATTTTTTACTGCATAGTTTAATCGCATATTTTCTATTTTTAGTGCATGAAAGTTGCTGCCCTGGTCATTACTATTATTGATGTAGTTGTTGTTGCTGTTGCAGATGCAATTGTAGTTAGTTGTTTTCCAATTTGACAAATTCATAATGATGCTGCATTTAAGAAATATTAATTAAATTTGCATTTTGTAAATAGAAATATCAACAAGGCACAGTGGATGACAGTGACGGCGTTGTATTGGCAGTTTGAGGTTGCTACTTCTCTGATATTTTTTGTTGTTGTTTGTTGTTGTCATTACTATTGTTTAATGACAATAAGTACTTATTACTAGTAGTAGTTGTATTGTAATAGTATTGGTTAATTTAATAGTAATTATATGCTTTACAATTTTTATCCATATAATTCAATTGGCAACAAACTTGAATGTGAACAACGAAATTATATGCAGTGTATACATATTTAATGGTGATTAAAAAAATAGCACTGCCTTATTTATGTTCATGTTCATGAGAATTATTTATTATTTATATACAGCCAGAAAACACAATTGGAAGTAGCAACCGTATTAGTAGCCAATTGAATGGTTTGGTTGTAGCTATCGAATTTGTTGGTAGCTGTCACCGAATTTTTGTTGAGGGAATTGAAATTCCATTGACCTGGCAAAATTTCTGTTGTTTCAATTGAACGATGGTTATCATAACCAAAAAATTCGGTCGCAACAACCGAATCAATAGTGTGTTTTGTGGTTGAGCACATAGAGAAAAATTTAGCCATTTGTCAACTAAAATTCAGTTACTACAACTGAAATTGGTTGATACAACTGAATATTGGTTTTCACAACAAAATTTGGTTACTACAACTGAAGTTTAGATGCAACACCAAAAATATTTAAAAATCACATTTGAATATGGTTGTACTAAGCGAATTTACTGGTTGTAGCAAGCAATTTTCATTTCGGATTTAGCTCTTTTTTTTCAAAAAAATTTTAAACAATTTTAGAAGTTTCTTTTCAATAAAAAAAAATACTGAGGTGTCCCTTAGACGGTATATGTTTGTGATAACATTTACATAAAAAATAACACTTTCTTAATTGAAGTAATAAAATGTATTTATTATTTATTGCCATTTTAGCATATTTTCTGCTCGATTTAGCAGATTGATTTGTCCATTTAACTTGTATTATTATTTGTGTCTTATAATTGTCAGATTGTCTCTATATAATATATTTTTTCTACAACCTGCTGCTGTAAGAATCAAACCTGCGCTCTTCTTACATTACAAAGTAACAATACCGAGTCATGACTGTTTAGCGATCACACCCAAGTATGGCCTCGAATGTAATGCAGCTAAATTGCAGTTTTCTTTTCTGTTATTGTATATTATACTCAGAAGTGACAACACTAACAAACACTAATATTCTATTTTTAGATTTTTGTTTATTTTTCTAATCTTCTCCGTCTTTATTTCGCTGAAAAAATAGCAAAAATTTTAAAAAAATTTCGAGATATATGGACGTTTAAAATTTTATTCAGGTGAGTTTTTAAATTTTGGAATTATTTTTTTAACTTTAAAGTTTTCTAACTTTTACGTTTTTTTTTTCCTATTTAGCGATTTTTTTATATTTTTTTTATATTCATTAATTTTTTTTATATTCATTCATTTTTTTATATTAATTAATTTTTCTATATTCATTAATTTTCTTATATTCATTAATTTTTTTATATTCTCGAGATTTTTTAACCGATTTTTAATTTTTCCCAATTTTTGGCGATTTTTTGCAGTTTTCATTTAAGTTGTAATAGAAAATTAGTTTGAAAGTAAAAAACAATATCCAATTAAATTTTTAATAAGTATGATTAAAATCTTAATTGAAACTCAAATCAATTAAATAGTAACAAAATACTTTAATTGATACTACAATTGCCTTAATAGGACCGAATTTATTAAACTTTTAATTGAATTAACACACATTTTAATTGAAACTCGATTATAGATTTTTCTGCGTACGATTTAATATTTTTTGAAATATAAAGTTTTGGATTTATATAAAAATATTATAAAATATGAAAGATAAATTTTGCTCATATTTCAGCCCGTTCTGTTCTACAATAATGCTTGACAATATAAATTCTGAAGCGTTTATTAATACCTGCTACAATGGTTAGTAATTTTGGTTAATAGCATTGTAAATATTCGTGGTGGTGGTGATAGTGAGACAGTGGTAATGGCGGCGTTGTTTTATGGGAATGCCAATACTTTAACAAGTGTCAATAGTAAACAATAACAACAAGCATACCCAGTCAGAAACTGGCATACCACTGGCTAACCTAGGAATTGTAAATAAATTACTTGTTTAAGGCGCTAGCGTCCCCAAAAAGCGTTTTGCCAGTTTTTGTTTTACAATAATTTCAGTGGTCTACAAAAAAAACATTGGCAAAGAATTGGCTGAGATCACTATGCCAACGTTGGCGAAAATTGTTTTCCCGGTGCTATCCAGCCAGGAATTGTCAACTGCTCAAAAGTCTGACCACTGGTAAGGCATTTATTCTATAAAAAAGTTGGTGCTTTGTTAAAAAAAAGTTTATAGTCAGAAGGTTCCGAGTTCGATAACGGTTTCAGGCATAATTTTTTTTGGCAATTTTTTTATACTTTTTAAAATTTTTTTTATAAAAAATTGTTTTTTCTTTTTGTTTCTGGAAAAGCTCTTTTAAGAACAACTTTTTTTATTTTCCCAACGTTGGCAAGTTGTTTCCAGCAAACTTTGTGCCAGTGTTGATATATTTAAGCAGCCAACTGTTACCCAGCAGTTATTATTCACTTACGTTTTTAACTACCAAGTATGTCTCGTTAGAGCTCTCGGCAGTCAATCTGGCCTCCAAGGTTTGAATCCTGGCAGGACCAAAAAAAATTATAAATGAACTTTTTTAAAATTTTATTTTGGGAAATCTATTTTTAGACCATATATTTCATAGTCTGACCAACATAATGCCAACGTTGCAAATTTTGTTTAACAAATGCTTGTCCGAAACTTTTTAAACAGTCCGACCTTCCGTGTAATGATGTTATCATTTTGGGGTTGGGAAAGCACTTGTTGCCACTACTTTTACCGCCTGCTAAAGTGCCTTACCAGTGGTGGGTCCGTTTACCTTTTTCTGACTGGGTAGATTACATGCCGAATAGTCATAAACTTACAAATATTGCAGTTTCAAATGCAATTATTTTATTATTAAAATCATACTCAAGTACTCAGAAGTATAAAGTCGTATGATAAAAATGTATAAATCATGATTATTTTTTTATTATAAGTTAGAAATTTAGCATAGAGAGTCTGATTGTTGTTATTAAGTTATAAATTTTAAACATTTTCAAAAAACATGCTTAGGGGTCATAATTTTGTAAATTTTAACACAGAAACAGAATTCATTAATTTATTGTTGAAATAATTTTTCTGATTGGCGTAGAGAAAGCGGAATTTTTTTTATAGAATGGGCTCACGTGATTTAATGTGTTTATAATAATAACACTAGTTTACAGACCTTTTGCGTACTAAATTTAAATGTGTTGCTTTCGTTATACTGAATTGTTAAATATGAATAAAATTTTATTTTTAAAACCGTTTGTTTAGCTTATGTAAAAACTATTATTTTTTAAATTTTCGTTCGATTCTTTCGGCTATCAGCAGAAGATCCAAAATAAAAATCTGTTAACAAATGGTATGTAGCACTATAAAGACAATGAAAAAGGAAACAAACTTTATACACACAAGAATTTAGTGCCTTAAATTGGCTATTAAAGATTTGTTTGAAAAAAAAAAAAATTTAATTCCAATTAAAAATTTAATTGATTCAATAAATTTTGTTATTTAAATATTTAAAAAAAAAATTCAATATAAATAACACAGTTAAACCCTAAAAATGCATCAAAAATGAAACCTACAAATTCTGATAGATTTTAGGTCGTAGATCACGTATGTCAACCCCCAAATTTTGATACTAGCTGTACTTTTCGAAATATTCACGATTCTAACTTTTACCAAAACCAAGCTTTTTGTTCAAGTTTTTCCGTATGCTTGAATAACTTACGATAATTTTTAATATGGTTTTAAGTAAAGACTTCGGAGCTTATGAACCTCAAACTTCAAGAAGGGTAGGATACTACCCTTGCAATTAAAGTGGAAACTTTACTTATTTTCTATATGGTGAATATTTAAAAGCCCTTAATCGAATTTGCATAATTTTAGCATATGGGTTAATTTATATCTTCGGGTTCTGATGAGATACTTCAGCCTGATCGAAATACTAGTATCAACCTAGCTAATATTGTTTGATTTGCTTTATTTTTGTAACTATACGGAGGTTGGAAGCTTGTTAAAAATTAAAAATAATATAAAAATAATCTCGATGTATATAAAAACAAAAAAATAACTGTAAAAAATATTACTTGAGCCAGAGTACACACTAAAATTTTTTTATATAAATAGAACACTTTTGGTCTTCAAAGTTTAGTAATGTCATGATGCTTGTTAGGAAAAGACCTAGCCACGTGCTTGATTATTAAGAAGACAAGAATGGAGCAAAATTGATGATTAATAGGTTTTTGGTTAAAGTTCTGCCTATTATGCACAGTGGGAGAAATCACAAAATTTGTGGAAATAATTCGGGGCATTTGTTAACTTGTGTTCCGATTGCAATGAAATTTGGAACATGCATAAAAGACATAAAATGGAGTTTAAGTTTTGATTTTGAACCTTCCAGACCCTTTGGGGCGGCAAAATGGCTGTCCAAAGTTGGGGTACTTTTTTTCATAAAAAAATTTTGAGTGTTTGCCATTTTTTTGTTTCTCATCCGATTTTCAAAAAATTAACATATTATTAATCTTCTTGTAAAGATGAACAAAAAACATGCTACATGTGTGGGTTACCTCCAATAGTTTCCGAGATATAACCGATTTGAAAATGTGAAATTCCAAATTTTGTCCGAGTCAGGTCCAAAGTTTTTCGAATATCGGGAGAAAGTTGGGACCAATTTTCGTTTTAAAATGACGGTTATTTAGCCAATAAAATTCTTGATTGAATAAAAAAAAAATTAGTTCAATATCTTGTTTCAGTCACAAATTATTTGGTGATATAAAGGCAGGTATTCCACAGGGTAGTGTGCTAGGCCCTGTGCTCTACACGATTTACACCTCTGATATGCCGGTTGATGATGACGTAGTAAGGTGCAACATACGCGGATGACACTGCTTTAATGGCACTGTAAAGTTGAAGCCTCAAATTCTGGTCCAAAATCACCTCAATAACATTTCAATTTGGCTAAAAAGGTGGAACATTTGTGTAAATGCCGAAAAATCTGCGCACATTACATTTGCACTAAGAAAGGGTGACTGTCCGCAAATCTATCTCAATGATGAAATAATTCCTAAATCAGATTGTGTCAATACCTAGGAATGCATTTAGATAGAAAGATTAACATGGAAAATCCACATAAAGGCAAAAATAAATCACTTAGATTAAAGACGAGGCGCATGTAGTGGTTGTTAGGGTCGAAAACTCAGAGTTGAACCTTGAAAATAAAGTTTGAAGCCCATATGGGACGTATGGAATTCAGCTATGGGGTACTGCAAGCAACTCCAATATTGAAATTTTGCAAACGCTACCAATCCAAAACCCTTAGAATGATTGCCAATGCTCCATGGTTTATAACCAATAATAACATTCATAAAGACTTACACATACAAAAAGTAAAAGAAGAAATTAAAAACTTTAGCTCTAGATAACTTGAAAGACTAAGTAATCATTCTAACCCACTTGCAATTACTTTACTTGATGACAGTGAAGAGGTTAACAGACTTAAAAAGACACCATGTCTTAGATTTGCCTTTCAGAAGATGATAATTGTAAATATGTAAATACACAATAGTAAAACAAATGTAAATATAATTATAAAAACAGAATAAGTTTATAATAAGTTATGCACGTATATTTTATACGTTGGTAGAAATGTTTTAATCTCAGTGGAGATTAAAACTTATGTTATTATTATATTTAACTAATTTGCTTATTATTGTAAAATAGATTGCAAATAAAAAATTAAAAAAAAAAAAAAAAAAATATTTCCTACAATTGAATGTTGTAAAAAAGAAGCGGGTTTGCTTTAAATTTTGTACACTTTTGCAGAAAATAAATTTCCAGTTTGATATAATTTTTTTGTTAAAAATAAAAAAGTTCAAGGGCATACTCTATATTTCTTTATTAGGATATTGTCCTACAAATAATCTATAGAGTTTTGTTTCAAATTTATTAATTGACCACTTTCAGGAATGTGTTGATAGATATATTTCGGGAATTTTCTAGGTTCCCATCATCAGAAGACGTTTTGAAAGAAGTGACAATCCCATGCAAACATCAAACATTCATATAACCTAGTTATCCCACTAAATGAGAACTAATATATGAGTTCGAAGTTAAAGATTATCACTATTGATCAAAAATAACTTGTTCGTTATGTGCACGCTTTTTGTCTTTATTCTCCTTTTTATTTGTACACTTATTTTGTTTTATTTAAAAACAAGATTTATTTTCTCTTATTTTATTAAAATAAATTTCCCACAAAAATGTGTTTGCAAATTTTTCTTTAACTATAGCTAACTTCAAAATTATAAGGCCATATTCGTGATCTGCGTCACAAAGTCTTTTAAAAATGATAGGTCGGAATCCCGATGTACAAATTTTTCTGCTTTTGTTGAACTGTGTAATTTATTCTATCAATTTGTTTGAATACATTTTTTGGAGCTCATAATTCTCACGATCTTTTTACTTAAAGTGCGCGATTTTAAAGAAAGCCATAAGCATAAAAAGCCACATGAATAGAACTTTAAGAAAAGTTAACAGATCTGCAAGATATTAATATAAAATCCGATATTTTATTTTTCAGTAATATTTTTTAAAAATTCAATAACATTTTTTAAATTGTTGTAATAAAAATTCAATTAAAGTTTAAAAAGTTTTCAATTACATTTTCATTTCATGTGATAAAAAGTTTAATTAGTTCCAATTATATAAAATTTTGTATTGTGTTTACAAATATTTGAATTAAATATAGATTTTAGTTTTTTTCTGTGAGTTTAATACTAAACAAAGTCTAAATTCCAGAAATCAGTTTGTTTTTTACTTTTATTACAAAACAAAAATGTATTTCTTAATAATAAACTTTTTAAAGAAGTTGAGTTTTGAACCAAAAACTAATTTTTCTTTAAATTAAAAAAAAAAAGTCTGATGACCTTTACAAAAGCACTTATGTCGACTTAAGAAAATTTTTAAAAATGTTGTAGTAACTTCACATCAACACTTTTTACACTAAATGATTTGAGACCGCTTTAAATCAATTTATTTCAAAGTTTAACTCAAAATTTTCCATAATCCATTTTTTGTACTCCTTGGCAACAAAAAAAAAAAAACCCGATCTAAGATTTTTACAGTGGGTAGAGCTACCACTGTGTGACGGTTTTCCTTGCAAAAATAATTTTGAGTTATGATCCTTTTGTTAAACAAGTGCGGATTGAAATATGGTAAGTTTAGCTGCATCGATTATTTTTTAATCTAAAATGTACTATAAAGTAATATTTTTTGTATAATTCAAGTTAAAATTTTTATAAAATATAGAAAAAAATCATAAAAAAATTACTGAAAAAAATTAACAATATTAAAGAATTTTCATTCAGTGAATAAAATTTTCATTACATCAATGAATCAATTTCAATGAAATCAATTCATTAATACTATGATAGAAAATTCTATCAGTGTACTAAGAGCTGTGTCTAAATTGTATGTCATTCCAAAAGACAGTGACAACATCATAAAACAATGTGCAGTTCCAACAGAATGAATGAGCATTTTCGGTTTGGTGAAAGAAACGTCTATGATTTGAACGTTAATTGATTTTCCTATTCAGGGACATTCAAGCTTGCGGAATAGTGCGAACATCGTGTCGTTGTCGATGGATTATATTTTCTTTTCCATAGTGGTAAAAATGTTGTATTTTCATATTTTTTATATCATTTAAAAAAATGATTGTAAATCTACTTCTATAGAATGGGTAGAGTTAGTGTAATATTACACTAATTCAGTAAATGTAAAACACCATTGAATCAATGTAACGTGTTTCATTAAATCAATTCTAAAGAACGGCTTCATTGATCTAATGAAATTTTTTTTAAAGCATATGAACTCTTTTTCATTAATTCTAGCATAAAAGTTATAGGTTGGTTGGTTTAAGTGGCAGCTCACGCTACTCGTGAGCATCAAGTAGAGTCAAAAAGCGACTCCGTGTTTGAAGAGACCACACTACCCGTAAGGAACTAGTAGCCGGAGTACTAAGACCCACCCCGTTCGGTTAAGATAATCGTATGAGATCACCGAATCCCACACGTGATATTACCGATGAGGTCGTCCAGTATATGGTCACCCAAGATCCGGAGTCGAATATTCTGCAGCGCCGGACAATCGCAGAGAAGATGCTCCACAGTCTCCTCCTCGCCCGGTATGCCGCAGCTGCGACAATGCGAAC
>CM037854.1:215263165-215345981 GCA_021234595.1 Delia radicum
TTTTTAGTGCATAGATATCTTAATCTTTGGCATTTCTGTCTGCGGACTTAACTTATGAAAATGTATTGGACATACGTCCTATACTTATAAAAAAAAAAGATTTTAGTGTTTGTTGTTAAAGAAGAAGATATTTTAGTGCAGCGCTGCCAACTTTGACGATTTGTCTCCATTTTGACGATTTTTGAAGTGAAATATGATAAAATGACGATTAAAGATTTCACAAAATTTATTTTATGGAAAATAACGATTTATAAAAATTTTCAAATTTTTTATAGAATTTTTAAATTTTTTTTTATTTATTTCTCTAAAATTTACTGACAAAATTTGATCAAGTTTCTTTTTATTTAAAACATTTAAGAAAAATGTGATTTTTTTTTTTAATTTAATTTTATTTAAAAAATAACGAAGATCGAATTTATTTTTTTTTTTATATTTTACAAAGGCAAATCCAAAATTTTTATTTTTTAATAATTTAAATCATTTAGCTTCAAAATCGCTGATAAAAGAGTGATTTTCTACATATCTGATTCTTAGTACATAAATATTTTTCTTTATTTCCTTCTTTATTTTATGCCCGAATTTTATGAAACCAAATATCGGAAAAAATTTTAAAACTAAAGGAATTTTGCAGATTTTAAAATAGGTCAGTGATTTAAAATTCCATTCCCCGAAATGTAAAGGAACTTATAAAAAAAGCACATTAAAATTGTGAAATAATTACAAATAAAGTGATTCAAACGAAGTTGTGAATAAAATTTCTATTTTTGTTATTGAAATATTACACTCAAAAAAATAAGTTAGTACAAAAGTTAGTAAAACGTCTGGTAAATCAGGTATACTATTTTTTAGCAAATTTTTTTGCTAAAATCGTGTTTTCAGCTAAAATTTTTGTTATACTTATTCAGCACTTAACTGTTTCATACTAATGCTTTACTAATATACTAATGTTTTTCTAATTAATTTTGCTAAAAAAATTGTGCTGATAAGCACATTAATAGTCTGGACGACAACCAGATTGAAAGATATACGCAGAATGAAGCAGATGTCGTGGCATGTCAAGATGTAGTAGAGAAGAGGAAAATGATACTAAAAAGTACAACTCTAATAAGACATATAAAAAAATCAACCATGGAAGACTTTTGTATCTGTTTTTGATACACAAAACAAAATTGAGGATTAAAACAAATTAAATTTTGCGTTGTCACCGGCTTATGAAAATAATTGTCTATTAATAAAATAAAAGACAAAAGAAAATATTTAAATTTAATATTTCTATAATAAATGTTAATAGATTAATAATCTAGTGTGGTCAAATTGCAAACAAACATATACAGACATGTAGACAGAGTAAAGCGAAAGACAAAGACACACATCTTAGGTAGATTTGTATGGTTCCTTTTTCTTATTGCAAAAAAGGGTTGTTTTTTTCGTTTCGTTTGTTTTTGTTTATTTTTTCGTTTCGTTTCTATAATTATCTTCGGCAGTTGCGTCCTTTAAAAGAAAGCATCATTTAGACTACCATTGATGTAAGTATTTGAAAGAAAATTTTTGTTATGTTATATATATTTATTTCTATATATTTTCAGATATTAAATTAATTCATGTCGTCAATGTGGGAAAATGAAAATTTTTATATTTCGTAATTATTGTAAATTATTTTTAAAAGAATCACAAAAATATGTTTTATGATTTTCAGCAAATAAATTAACTAAATTACAATTTTTTTACAATTTTTTTGCGTTTTTTTTTCAGTCTACTAAAATTCAGCAAAAAATTTATTAATTTTTACCAAGGCTTTTTTATTTCTTATCTACTAAGTGTTAGCAAAACTTTTGCTGAATCTACTAATTTTGTTGCTAAAAAGCAGCTCGCTGATTTTCAGCAAAAGATTTTGCTGACATTAGCAATTTTTTTGCTAGCACCCTCCTGACTAAAATTTAACTGACTCAGCAAAATTTTTTGCTGACTTTACAAACTTTTTTTGTTGAGTGTAGGAGTTTTCGGAATGACGATTTTTTGACGATTTCTCATTCTCAAAATGACGATTTTGAAGATTTTTTCAACAAAATTTGACGATTCTTGAACAAATTGGGTTGGAAATGTTTGTAGGTGCGATTGTATGTAAATTACAGTATCATATTTAGGTAAAAAAAAAAATTACTGTTCAGCCGCAAAACTTAACAGCTAAAGTTAAGATTTTTCCCAGAATTCGATTACAGCTGGGCATTATAGCTCATTTAGTCCAAGAACTAGTTTCATTGTAGCCGATTTTTATTTAGAATTATCAAACTCAAAATCAGTGCAAACATAATGTCATGAACAAATTTAAGAAATTGAAAAATAAAATATTGAACATAACTAACGAACTAGTTCAAAAATAGAACTGAACTAAATAACTCCAAATGCTACTCTTAAAATCGCATTAAATTACCTCTAAAAACCTTAAAATATCAAATTCCAACCAATTACCACTCTTTGGCTACCGTACTTTAGTTATTATGGGTACATTTGAGTGTACATTCTTTCGGAAGGTCGTTTTTTTGCTGTACCGTTAGATTTTTTTACTATAACTATTATTAAATTTTGACCAGTAAATAATAAAAAAAAATATTGTAGTTTACAAATTTCTTGGAAATTTCTATTAAATAATTTTAAATTGTAAATAACACAGTACTTTTCAGTTTCAATATTTTTTTGGGGGGTTTTTTTTTATTTATTTTTAACAAAATGACCTTCAAGTCATAAAAATTTTTGTAATGGGCAGATGATGATAATTGTATTTTACCCCAATTATATCCGTGTTTATAATAAGTATCTCATCATTAACATCATCTATGCCAGCGTCACGATTGTGCGTCATCATTTTCAAAACGCAGAAAATAATAAAACTTTTTTATCATGATTGTGTCTATCAAAAAGTTAAACATGTTATTAATTTAGTTTTAATTCTTATTTCTTAAGAACAAAAACATTTAAATTTCCATTGAATACAATTGTATTTCAAAGGAAATTAAAATGTTTTTGTTCTTAAGAAATAAGAATTAAAAACAAATTAATAACATATTTAGAAAAATTTTAGATGCCCGATCAAAAAAAGCCATATCTCAAATATATTATATCTCATTTGATACAGATCGATATTTAATTATTCAACTTTATCTGAAAATTGGGGTATCCAGTAATATCCGATTAGATCGCCCATTATAAAAAATTTATCTCAAAATTGGGGGATCCAATAATATATTATTTAAGATCCTGATAGATCCCAAAATATCCCATGTGATTAATTTAGATGTAATTGGATCTAATTAGATTCAAAAAGATACGTAATTTTTGGTGGATCAAATAAGATATTTTGAGATTAAATTGGATTTGCTTAAATCCCATGACATATATAATTTTTTGTAAAATTTAAAAAAAAATAATTAAGAAAAACAACTTAGTCCTCTGGTCGCATATTTGTATAATTATGTATATAGTATAGACATAACAATATATAGTTATACGCACAGCAAATATTAATGATGTTGGACCATATATAATCATTTGTCTTGTGGAAATCTGTATGAAATCTTACATAATTATATCTTACATAATTTAATTACATATGTAATTATATATTAAGTTCTATTATAAATATGGCACCATATACAAATAATGATGTGTCGCATGCAGGCACGTAGCTAGGAATTAATTTGGGGGGGGGGGGCTTTTTCGATTTTTTATTTTGGATACGTTTTTGTTTTTTTTGTAACCTGGGAAAACTTACAAAAATATGTACACACTAGGGTTTCAACGTGCCTATCAGCACATAATGGGCAATAATGTATTATTAATAGAAATCGCTTTCTCAGCTCATTTTGAAACAAAAACCTCCCGCATAAAGATCATTTCCTTAAAATGCATTTTGTTAAATTTTGAACGCTAACTTTTTACTTATTGTGTTCGTTATTTTGCTAATTTTGACGTCTATATCTATATGCCCGATCAAAAAAAGCCATATCTCAAATATATTATGTATATCTTATTTGATATAGATCGATATTTAATTATCATAATTTATCTCAAAATTGGGGTATCCGCTTAGATCGTTAATTATAAAAAATTTATCTCAAAATTGGGGGATCCAATAATATCCAATTTAAGATCCTGATAGATCCCAAAATTTTCCATGTGATTAATTTAGATGTAATTGGATCTAATAAGATTCAAAAAGATACGTAATTTTTGGTGGATCAAATAAGATATTTTGAGATTAAATTGGATTTGCTTAAATCCCATGACATATATAATTTTTTGTATAATTAAAAAAAAATAATTTAAGAAAAACAACTTAGTTCTCTGGCGCATATTATAATTATGTATATGGTATAGACATAACAATATATAATTATATCTTATACGCACAGCAAATATTAATGATGTTGGACCATATATAATCTTTTCTCAAAATTTGTTGTTAATCTTGTGGAAATCTATACGAAATCTTACATAATTATATCTTACATAATTTAATTACATATATAATTATATAAAGGGTGGTTAAATTGTAAGGGCCGATGTTGAATGTGAACCACACCTAAACGCCAAGTTTTTTTCCGAATTTTATTTGACATTTCTCTATTTCAGACTTACTCAATTTGAACCATGGAGAGATACACAATCCAACAACGTGTTAAAGTTATCCAGACTTATTATGAAAATGGGCGTTCAAATCGAAATGCATATCGTGCACTTCGTGATTTTTTTGGTCAATTTGATCGTCCAAATGTGCGTACAATCGCAAAAATCGTGGAAAAAATTCGAGCAAACCGGGTCTGTAGAAGATGTGAGAACACCAGTGCATGCTCGTACAGCTCGTACTGCAGAAAATATTGCTGCTGTTCGCGATAGTGTGGCTGAAGAGCCGTCCACCTCAACTCGTCGTCGTGCCCAACAATTGCACCTCTCACGTTCGTCGTTGATGAACATTATGCATAAAGACTTGCATTTACACGCTTACAAGGTGCAATTGGTGGCAAGAAATGGCAACAGTGGATGATCAATTTTCGAAGAAAATCATCTTCAGTGATGAGGCACATTTTCACCTCAGTGGATTCGTCAATAAACAGAATTGCCGCATTTGGGCGAATGAGAATCCAAGAGTGATTGTCGAAAAACCAATGCACCCACAAAGAGTGACTGTTTGGTGCGGTTTATGGGCTGGCGGCATCATCGGGCCGTATTTTTTCCAAAATGAGGCCGGTCAGGCAGTTACTGTGAATGGTGTTCGCTATCGTGAGATGATAACGAACTTTTTATGGCCCGAATTGGAAGATATGGATGTGGACGATATGTGGTTTCAGCAGGACGGTGCCACTTGCCACATAGCTAACGAAACAATGGCTC
Organism: Delia radicum; assembly: GCA_021234595.1. Lineage (NCBI taxonomy): Eukaryota > Metazoa > Arthropoda > Insecta > Diptera > Anthomyiidae > Delia > Delia radicum. The sequence continues at coordinate 215,268,554 of CM037854.1, forward strand.
TTTTGTGCAACAAATTCAATGGCCGTGTTATCTCACGTAATGGCGATGTCAATTGGCCGCCAAGATCATGTGATTTGACACCGTTGGACTTTTTTCTTTGGGGTTATTTGAAAGAAAAGGTGTACGTCGATAAGCCAGCAACAATTCAAGAGCTAAAGGATGAGATAATTCGGCACATTAACGGCATAGAACCTCCATTATGCCTCAGCGTCATCGAAAATTTGGACCATCGGATGGAGGTGTGCCGCCCGCACAGTGGTTTATCGTCATAGTAGAAATGGAAAAAAATAGAAGGAGTCATCGTAGAACATCCAAATTTTTTACAGATGCTTTTTTTGTCATCATTAGGAAATATATGAAGAATAAAATATGTCCGCCCACTTTTACGCCCACTCCCCATACAAGTGAAATATATAAATGGCAATATTTTCATTTGAATTTATGCTATTTCAACCGAATTTGGTATATATATGTTTTGTAGCAATTAAAATCAATGGCTAAAAAATTTACGAAATTTGCCCACAACCACGCCTACTTCCCATATTACAAAAATTTTTAATATGATGTATATCCCTTGTTATCAATGCTACAATCCCTAAACTTCTTAGGATTATTAAAAATAATATCATATCCAAATCTTCCATACACACCCCTCCTCTAATACCCCAACTTTCCCCATCAATTTTCTAAATAATTAGAAAATTAACATGTAACCTGGTTTTAAAATCAAACACGCTTTTAATCCTAGTAATAATAAAAAAACATTAAAATGAAACATGTATATATAAAATTAATATTTTATTATAACAACAATTCCTTAACATCTTCAGGTAGATCTAATTCCTGCTTTTTTTGAACTTTTCGAAACTTATTTATAAAAGGATCCGAAGAAGCTAAAAGTAAGTGCATCACATCTTTAAACGTTTACTAGACAAAGGCTAGCAAAAACTAGCAGCTGAGTTTAACTTTATTGTTTAAATTAGACTTCAAGCTTTCATTTGGTATAAGGTAGAGCACCGCGCTCGACCGCGCACAAAAGTTCTAGTCCATCAAAGTTGAAGAAAATAATAATTTTTAGACTCCTAAGATGAAGCAAATTTTTGTCAAAAAATTTTTTTTCTTTAATTTTTTTTTTTTTAATTTTCATCTTAAATACCTAAATTATGGGAAAATACACAACAACAATACATATTTAAAGTCATTCCAAGAGTTTTTAGTTTCTTACTATTTTTTAGGATTTTCTTTCAAATGTTGTGTGTTAGACTTGGCACACATTGAGGAAACGCCTACAAAAAAGTAATGAAAATATCGCCCTAGCATTTCAGATACATGATATTCAATATGTTTTTAATGAAATTAATAAATTTCATCATGAGCGGAAAACATGAAATTCAGTATTAATTTCAACTTTTCAACCACTGTGCGCCGTGGTCGCGGCGCCCATTTGGCCGATATTTTGTTCCATACATAATTGAGTAATACCAATATATCATAATAAAATAAAATTACAATAATTTCCTAAATAGTTTGTGTTTTATTCAAAATCAACATCGGCCCTTGAAATTTAACCGCCCTTTAGTACGTTCTATTATAAATATGGCACCATATAAAGCAATTTAAAAAAAAATAAAAAATATATATAAACAAAATAAAAGTGAGTGTTTTAAGCAACAATTTTTTATCAACATGTTGGCAATCAGTTTTTAGTGTAAAAAAAAATGTTTTCATTTGATTATTTTGTTACTGAGAAGCGTGGGAAGTGTAGTCTCTCTATTTGTATATACTCTTTGTTGGAATTCAAATCAAACAATATTCAATTTTAAATTGTTTCCTTTTTTAATAAATTCTCATAATCAAAAATAAATTAAATTCGCGTATAGTAATTATACCCCTTCTTTAATAACATATTACAAAACTTTTTATTCACACTTTATTAAAGTTTTGAACTACAAAAAATATAGTGTTGATATTAGCGATAATTAAAACAATTTACAAATAATAAAAACCTACTTACAAAATACTACTCATATGTTAATTAAAAAAAAAACTCTATTAAAAATATACACTGAGAGAATTAGGTGCATGATAACAATGAATTTTTGCATTGTAGCCATGAAACGTCACTGGAACTCGTCCATTAAAACTTTTTCAATTTTTCATAATATTTTATGAAAATTTTCAGTTAATTTTCAAAAAAAATGTAATACTCCCAATGAATAAGTTTCATTAAAAACAGTTTCGTAACAATTATGAAGAAGAAAACTTCATTATTTTAGTGAAAACTTTCATTAAAACTCGTCCATGAAAATTCTCTCGGTGTAGTAAGCAAAAATATATATAATATTGCAAAAAAAAAAAAACAGCACATGACTAACAAGAAAAATCCCAAAGTCAAATGTTAAAAGTGAAATCTATACCAGCAGGTACTACATGACCAACTACTTCTACTATTATCTGTCCGTTTGTCAAACTGTCCGTCCGCCTGTTTGGTGTTAGATAGAGTTATTTAGGTATGTATGGAATGATGTACATTATTTGATATTATTTTATTTTTTTATATAAAGTTTATATCACTCACACTACAAATTAGCACCTAAACCAATGAAAATAAGCAATTAAAGTTTAAAAAAATAAAATAAAATTAAAACTAAACAACATATAATCTGAAGTTGTGAAAAAATAGACACAAAATAATGTATACACTATGATCAGAAATTTGAAGAATTTTTTCCCATCTAATTACCCACCGATAAGGAAAAATTTAATTTGAATTCTGATCGCACAAGGAATCCACCAAACTCTAAATTTGAGAAGAAAATTAGTAAAATAAGAATTTTATTTTAAGTCTGGTAACCGTCCCCTGATCTGGGGCCTAATTTTCGCATTCGTAAGCCTGCGAAATCTTATTCGAAATTCTCAAAGTCGAGAACGAATAAACTGTATCGAAATTCGATAACAAATGATCATACTAACGCAACCCTGCGAAATTTTACTCGAAAGCAAAAAGGCATTCGAAATAACGTTTATCTGCCGAGTTCATCCTAAACGAATTTTATTAACAGATGTTACATTGATTTTATTACAAAATCCTCAGGTCGTTCAAGTTAGTTTGTAATAACCGAGGATGCACCTAAGCCTAGTTCATCCGAAACAAGTTTTACTGACTTCTAGAAAAAATCATCAAAAATTTAATAACCCAGATGAAAAAGGCATCGTATATGAACATATATGATCATATATGGGATTGTATATGATCATATATGAGTATAGCTGGTCATATATGTTCATATATGGTTCGATATATGACCATATATGACCTCATATATTTCCACATATGTTCGGATCCGAAATTTGAGGGTATATGGTCGTATATGATAATATATGTTCATATATGCACATATATGATCCATATATGCTCATATATGATCATATATGACCATATACCCTCAAATTTCGGATCCGAACATATATGGTCATATATGAGACCATATATGGTCATATATTGAACTATATATGGACATATATGGCCAGCCATTCCCATATATATTTTTTTTTTTTTTTTTAAAAGAGAGGCAACACTCAGGAAATACTTCCTATATTTAGTGTGTTGCTTTCTTCGGATAGTGATAGTATAGAGATGAAAGGTGGGGAAAGATGAAGGGCTTCAGACATGGCAACACTGTAATTGCGCGAGATGATAAATCTTAGAACAGTTGTTGCTCGCCACCTGATGGAGAGTTGGCGAACTTATTGAAGCTTTTTGGTTCATAGCCCTGATTCATTATTTTACTTCGGTTAATTTCTATGGGAACACCGAAGGTGGACATTGCGATACGTATGAGGGATAGAAAAAACTCATACATATTAATTTGATGTTGCCGGCACCGGGGAGCGAACCCGGGACCTTCTGTGTAAAAGTCCAACGCGCTAACCATTACACCACAACGCCCACAATGATCATATGCAAGCCCATATATGATCATATATGTTCATATATGAATCAATTTTCACATGGGAATTTGAATTATTTTTAATGCAAAATTCTTTTTTATTTGTTTTAAAAAATCATGTTGTTGCAACTCTTCGCGGACTCCCTGTAATACTTTTACGGACCCCCATTTGGGAAACGTTAGTTTAAAGTCTATTTGACAGCTGCTTTTATCAAGCAACTTTATAATGGGCTTACTAAAAAATGTTTAAGAAATTTGAAATTATTATATAAAAACCCTGGTAAAGTTGCATTGAAAAAGCAGGTGTCATTATAGGCTTTCACTTGATTGATTTTATTCTAAATCTTTATTCAATTAAAACATTTATCAAAAATTTGTAATATCCTCCAAAAAATCACTAAAATATTTTTGAAATGCCCAACAAAATCTCCTGTTCTAATTGTAAATGCCTGTAACCATGACCACCAAAAAATCTCCAAATTTGGGACCAAAACCGCAAATCTGGGAAGCCTTATTCAAGCACCTCGTTTCTGTAACTTTCGCATCGAAAATAGTTTCGCGAAAAACAAAATGTAAAATAGCAACGAGCATTTAGATAAAGAGGAACCCATATACTCAGTTTCTGTTTAATTTTATATGTGAAATGGTTCTGGAAAAAATTGTTAATAGTGTTGTTTTTAATGGTTAATTCTCGCTATAAATAATTAAAAGTTTGTGCTAATTATGCATTATTAATGCAGAGAATATATTGAAAAAATTAAAATTTAATAAAAACTACTTAAAAACTTGAACATTATTTAATTAAAAGTCCACTGTTAACAAATTAACATTTTCTACAAAAACTCTCCAAAAAAGCAGTTCAGGTTTTTAGAAAACAGCATTGAAATCGGCCTGAAAATACAATTCTGCTATACTTTACATAGGGTGAGTCATATACATTAAAATATAAAGAATTACAAAAATCCATTTCTTCACAGTTTTAAAAGTTACAAGATCTGAAAAATGTATTTCTAAAAATGTAATGAACTTTGTTATCTTTTAACTCACCGTGTAAAAAGCTGGGTGACCATGTATTTCTCGATGCTAAACTTCTCACATTTGTAACATAAACGAGGCACAGGACATTTAATGGAAATTGATTATTTTCTCAAAAATTTAACAAAATTTTAATGTTTTCATCTAAGTTTGCATATTTTTCGTAAAAATGTCCCTAAAATTTGATAAAGCTATAATAATATTTACTTTTATTTAACCCTCTAACGCCTGACGATGACATTTGTCATCGTTTATAAAATTGAACCCAAATGCTTCGAATGAGTGTTTTTTAATTGATATAGTTCGATATAAAAGTGAATTAGCTAAAAGTTTTGCGAAGTTAAGTTGATTTAAAACTCTTGAAAATTAAGTATAAGTAAGATTGAAGTATTACCTTTAATAATCAGTCCTTATTTTTCTTCAAGGACGAACAGGATTTTATCAGGATATCTCTAAAGGACATTGTCTTAACTTATAAAGTAATGGACGGATCGTTTTGAAATTTGGTATAGAGAAGACAATCAGTAATAGTAGCAAAAGTATAAAGTTTGAACAAAAAATATTGAAGTTAAAATACTTTTTCGCCCTATTTCGCATTTTGCAAAATCGCCATCTTTTTAAAAAGAAGCACAAAAAAGTTTATTTTTGGTACAAACTTTTGTTTTACTTGCATTAGTTTTCGAGATAAATTTTAAATTATTTTTGCTCATATCGCCGAAAGTAGTCAGCGAAAAACATTTTTTTAAGAGAAATTATTATTTTTTTTGCGAGACGAATACATGGTATGAATTTCATTGCAAAACAAAATTCGGGCATTAGAGGGTTAAAAGATCTTTAGCCGTTAGTGACCTGGGGACAAAAAAGACCCATAAAACGTAATTTATATTATGACTACAAGAGTGTAAAGCTTTTAAACTGACATAAAAATGTCCACTTGATACAAATAATTATTTTATGCAATTTGATTCATATATAGGGTTAACGTTTTCACTTTTGACCAAAAAGACCCACTAAGAAATTTACGGAATGTCTTCTTTCAGAGTTTGATTAAATTCGGATATTTGAAACTATTTGGATATGAAAAACTACTCCAGTTTTCTTTTTTTCATTGTTTTCATATTTATTTCAAACTAACTATAAAAAAAAACGGGTATCAAACGGGGGTTTACTGGGTTTCCTGTGGTCTTTTCGGACCCCACAGTTTAACTCTTAAAAGTAAGATTGTTACGATAAAGTTGTTTTTTGAGTTGTTTTGAATATTGGTATATAACTTTTTTAAATTAGTTGCCACAAGAAAATGATCTTAAGCCGAAAAATGCCCAAGGAGTTTACCTATACGCTGATGTATTTGGATTTGAAATATTCTACCTAGTATTTTATATAGTCCAAGTAACAGGTCCACATTAGGACACTTGCCCTCACTGAATTTTTATATGAGCTATTTTCATGAACCGATAGGTCAGATTTTTAAATTCGTATACTGAAAAACTTTTATTTAAACATAAGTAGCATACTTTTTGTACAAAGTATAAATAGAAACTTAATTTGCAAAAAAAAAAAACAACACATCAACAAAGTTCACGGTCATTCTTAGTATGATAGACCTCATTGTGATGAACCCTGTTTAAGTGATGATAATACTTGTTGAAATAAATTTAAACTCAATTTATATTTACATGTTCATGCATGTTAAACTAGTAGAAGTATATATTTATATATAATTACATACAATCGTACAAGTTATTATTGGGACAGTATGCTAAGATTGAAATTCAGATAAAGATGATTTGTAAAAGATGTCAATTGTCACAGAAACGATATCTTGGGAATTTTATTAAATCCTTGGGAACGCTTTCGAAACAAATTAACGTATTTTTATAGAAATATGACTAACAAGGAATAACTCCTTAGGCGGACTCTTTCGATTTTGATTAAATTTCAAATATTATCGCAAGCGAAGAGAATAGTTAGGAAGGCATTTTTAGGAGCAGAGGTCCAAGTCGACCGGCGCTAAGTCGGCTTGGCGCCGCCGCCTACTTTTTTTTTAAACTGAAGCCGAAGCCGAGCAAAACGGTTTACTTTGACTTAAATTTACTAGCCGACTTAATCAGCTTAGCCGAAAAACTTTTGTAATACAAAGAGAGAAATATCGTTTTATATGCTTTACTTAAAATTTTTTAAATATTAACTTAATAATAATATTTAACTAAAAATCATTCCGATTTTTATCTTTAATCTGGTAGCCCTATAATCTTAAATTATTAAAAAAATAGCAATATGGTACAGCGGAGTTCGGTTATAACGAACACCGATTGTAACAAAGTTTTTTTTATAACCAACTATTTTTCTGGTACCAAAGCATTTACTAACATATTTCATACAAAATAATGCGGTTATAACGAACATATTATATAACGACATTTTTTTTGGACCCTTTTACAAGTTTTTATATAAATTTGTAAGCTTATAACGAACACATAAAAAAATTAGATTCTAAAATGAAAATTTTTGATGCAAATTTTTAAAATTTTAGCTTTTTAATTAGAAACTTACTGAAAAGAATTAAAAACTGTATGCAACGTTATTTAATGTAAGATTTTTTTTAGAAATACAAACAAAAATTGTAAAATTAGGCAAATTTAAGAAAAAATCCTGAAATTTTAATAATATACATCGCTTATAGCCAACTTCGCTTATAACGAACTAAATCTATGGCCACCACTGTTATAGAAAAGCGTATTTCATAGAACTTTTTTGTAAATACAAAAAAAAAACAATATAATTAGGTCAGGCGCGTGTCCGGGTGGAGGGGGTTTGGGAATGGGAAATTTGCTCCCCAAAAATAATATTCCCTCCCCAAAACCTTTTCCTGGATCCGCGCCTGAATTAGGTGGTGTTTCTTGATACAAAAACAAAATACATAATTCTTTAGCTGCGAATTTCTTAAGAAAACACCACCTTAATAAATACAACCACCTTCCTTTTTAAATTCAAACTGATTTTCAAAATGTTTTTTGTTCTAAAATATTTAAAAAAAAATAAAAGTTACAAAAAAATGAACACATATTACAAATCCCCATGTTTGGGGCCTATTTAAAAAGTTTTTGTTTTTTATTACAAGAGAATCTTGTTAACTTTTTCTGTGTATGAGCGGTTTTTAAACATAGTCTTGCAATAGAATAATTAAAAAAAATAGATATACTATATATAAAAAAATATCGGCTTTAGCCGGTTTAGAGCCGCCGACATTTGGACATTTGCCTAGGAGAAAACTATTTTGAATTGACTGTGAATTGTGAAGAAGGGAAATTCATCATTTCTTTTAATTGTGAGATTATATTGGAGATTGGAAACACAAACTCTCTTCTATCATGCTTACTGGAAAGAATTTTTAATATCGACATCCTTCCCTCCCGTAGTAGGTATATTAACTATTTAAGAACAAAAAAAAACACCTGTATTTAAAATAGTATTATTACATCATTTATTTTTCTTCTCAATAATATAAATAGCAAAGGCAATACTTAGAGCAAAAACAAAAAACAAAGTGGTCATTACATGTACAAATTGTTAACTTAATGTATAGACAATAAATAATCATGCCAAATTTATACATTAGAGTTAGCAGATTTTTTCCACATAAACCTGTAGAAGATCATCACGATTTACGTGTGGTTCAAAAAGAATTTTTTTATTTTTCATATAAATCATAGGTTAGATTTGAGTCAAACATATCTATCGATATGAAAACATATACATTAGAGTTGGTAACGAAAATTTGATTTTGTGATATCATCACCTTTTTACAGTTTTTGCATCAATAAAAAAATTTCAACTCCTTCCACAGTCGCTCGGTGGCCAAAAACGCTGATTTAGGGTCCCTTTTACTGCAGAGCAAAAAGGGATATATTTAAATGAAATTTGAACTTGACATTCTACGCCAAAAATTATTTTAAAAAAAAACTTTTTCCCAGTTTTTAAAGAGCACCGTTTAGGCAATAGAGTGGACGGAAAATTCACATTTTTTAAAAACTTTTAAAAATAAAAAAATTTTATTTAATCACATACAATAAAAATGTATTACCAGCTGAGAATAATGTTACAAAAATGTTCGATACATCGCGAACCGCAAAAAGTTATTAAGGTATCAATTTTGTTAAAAATAATAAAAATATTTTTTTTTTTAACACACACAATGAAAAAGTGGTTTGAGCTACGAAAAACATTTTAAAAACTTAATAACTTTTTACTGCATTGACATAGAGCAAAAATTGTTACACAATTTTTCTCAGCTACACTTAGAATACTATGTAGGTAAACCCCACCAGAGAACGTAGCCGATCGGCTAATAGCCGCGGCTAAGCCTTCGCCGATTACTTTCAGGTACTCGAGCCGCCGCCGACCTGAGCGGCTAATTTCGGCTACAAAACATAAGCCGACTATACCAGCTGCGCCGACTATATCAGCTTAGACGATATTTAAATTCATTTTAACTAAAATATCATATTATTTTAAGAATCATCCGCCTTCATGCGGCTTTTAGTACCAACCAATCTGGCAACCATAGGTTTTCATTATGAATTCTCTAGCGTTTGCAAAATGTGCCGTTATATTGCGCTTCACTAGAAAAAGAAAAAGTGAATTTTCCAAATCTTACAATGGCTCAAAAAAATATAAAAAAACTTTTTTCATACTACACAAGATAATCCCACAATTTCATCTGATTCTGATTCTAACTCAGATGCTTCTACTAAATCTGCCGATAAAGCATATTATGAAGACTTGTTTAAAAGAAAAGATGATATAAAAAAAATGGCAAAGGTTTAAGTAAACCTAACGGGTTTATCGGAATGTTGGAAGCATTTTGGTAGTCTATACATAAAAGATAGACACATATTGGAAAACATGAAATTTTGTAAAATTTGCTTAGATAATAAGTGAATTAAATTATAATACATTTTTTAACCATCGGCTTAGTCGATTTTTAGTCGCCGCCGAGTTTTTTTTCGTTTAGCCTCCGCCGCCGAAAATTGTTCGGCTTTAGTCGACTTTCAGCCGCCACCGAGTATATTTTTGATTAGCAGCCGCCGGCGACAATTTAATGTCGGCTTCGTTCTCTGAACCCCACTGCAAGTGTAGTTAAAAACAAATGAAATTTCACTTAAAGAAAGGATTACTTACATTTCTGTAAATTCAAGCTAACATTGTCATTTGTTTTTTAATGTTCAAAAAATTACTAACAATTGCAGTAAAAATTAACCACATGTTAGTAAAAAATAAACAAACGTTTATTTTTATTATTTTTTTAATAACAGAAAAACAACTGTAAAAAAATAATGTAAAATCATAAAACAGTCATTTGATGTGGTTTGTTTTTTTAAATGAACTACAAGGTTAGTAAAAAAAGTAATTTGTTCTACAAATAACTGACATTTACATTAAAAATAAAGAAACTGTATTACAATCCAAACAACTACATTTTTTAAAGCAGAAGTTCCCTGAGTGTAAGAATGCTTTTTGATTGTGTGTTATAAAAAAAAACTACACTCAGAGAAAAATTTCGCTATTTGCCAACTGAAATTCGGTTACTTCGACTCAAATTCGGTTACTACGAAATTCAGTCGGTTGGCACAGCTTAACATTAGTATTCACAACAAAGTTCGGTTAATTCAACTGAATGGTAGTTGTCGCACTGAAAATATTCAGAAATCTAATGTAAATATCGTTGCACTTACTGAATTTATAAGTTGTTACCATTAAAATACACTTTTCAATTCGGTTGGCACTTTATTTCTCTGTGGGTGTTTTTAAAAAAAAATAATTTTTTCCGACCACTGTATTACCTAAATGGTTCAATTTAAAAACGGGAAAAAAAAGTTTTTATAAAATATTTTTTGGTGTAGAACCGAAAGGTGAATTCAAATTTCATATAAATACAGCTCTTTTTGCTCTGTAGGAAAATGTACCCTAAATCAGCGTTTTTGGCCGCCGTAAGCATATGAAAGTAATTAAAAAAAAAAAATAACGCAATATTTTGGCTAAACTGCACTTTATTGGGCGTTCTCCAAAAAAAAGTAGGCGGTCCCCTACAGAATTAGAATTTGTTTTTCTATTTTCGGTTAAGGGAGCCCCAGTTCCCAAAAAACTTTACGCGTAGTAACATACAAGTGTGGGTACTCTAATGAAAGGATTTATAAAATGATATTATTTTTAGGATCTATGATACTTCCCGCCCTCTACACCCGTTTACAAATTTTGCCTGCCTATCACATAGGAGAAAACCACTAAGCCCAACCGAACGCCGGTCACGAAGAAAAACTTTCCTCACCAAAGCCGGGCTTTGGAAGGACTGGAGGAGAAAACCCTTAATGGACTATCACCCTTATGGACTATCACCTACACGCGGGTATCCCTGGGTAATGCCAACGATAGCAACTAAAAAGTCATGTATTCATGTAAAATTCATTATTTGAACAGTAAATTTTACAAAAACAACCAAACAAAAAAACATTAAAAAAAATCCTCTCCAGTTTTGTACTTAAAATATACTTAAAATAGCTCTAGAGGGCGGTGCGTATCATAGATCATAAAATGAAATCTTGAGGAAATTTCCTTTCATTTGACTGGGTATTCAAATGAAATTAAATTTGTGGCCGTGGCCCCAGAGGGGGTCATATATATATTTTTTTAGGAACGTTCCATAAAGTGCAATTGATGCTAAAACATTTTAAAAAGTGATGATATCCCAAATACAAAGAAATTGTATACTTTTCTGACGAACTATAATATACATAAGTACAAACAACATTAGTTTATCTTAAACATAAATTTAGTTTATGACGAACATTTAGTAGTAGTTAATTTTAAATGAAAATAAAAAATTTAATACGCGTATAATAAATAAATTATTATACAAGTACAAGAGATCAGATTAGTTTGACTACTTGAAAACTTAAAAGAAACACTTAAATATCAATAACAATTTATTATATATAATTTGTCATCTTTTTAAAGATATTGCACAAAGTGTTTCAAATGATGGACATAAATTAAGAATATTAGTCATTTATATATAGCGACTATTAGTCATCTATATACAGGGTGATCCAGTCATGAATTTCACCAGCGTCTTGCTTGGCTCATTTCATGAAAATATGTCCACTACGACCATCCCCGAAAATGCAAGTGTGCGAAATGGCAGTGGCTTGAAAATTTTCTGATTGGAGGTTGGAGGTCGGAGGGTAGTAGGGTAAAATTGCTTCTTCTGAGCCAGTGGTCGGAATTTTTTGTTTTTGGACTTGTTGGAAAAATCTTTTGGAGACCTTTCATAATCAAAAAAGTCAAATCGCCGAGATAAAGAGCTTTAAAAAAAGAAATGGAAAAAAGACATAAGAACGTGCACATAGCCTCAATTAGCTCAGTCAGATTCGGCGGGTCGTGACTGAATCACCCTGTATAGCGACTGAAGTAACTTGTCAAATGTAATCCCAAGATTATGGGGCGATTAATTGTGGGAATTTGTGAACCATTGACTACCATATTCATTTCTAGCCTTACTTCCTTCGACCAGGTGGTAAAGAAAGTCGCCGAGGACTTTGAAGGGAACAATTGCATATTTTTTACAGTGAAGAAATATGTAGGATATTATAGATAACCATTTAACCTACTTTTCTATCAATATCGAAATCTTGCCGGTAGAGGAGGATGGGAGAACTACACTTTTTTTAATTATACGGAACTTTGACTTCATGTTTCGAAATTTTACAATCGACTTGTGACCCACACAAATAATTTGCGTAAAACTACGAAAAAAATAATATTGATGCAAAATTCTGAAAAAAAAATTTCGAAACACCAATTTTCTACAGAATTTTTTACGATTTTACTAGAGAACAGTTTCAATGCATAGAAAAAGACAAATCAATGATTCTTTACTTTTTGTAACTGTCTATACACTTAGAATAATATGTACACACACAAAAAAAATGCATGCTATTTATGAATATTTTATGAAAAATTTGGTAATGTACTAATTTATGAACTTTTTCATAACACTTATGAACAGTTCATAAAAAATACTGTGAAATTTTGTGTCTCGTAAATTGTGACAAGGTTCTTAAAATATGTGTAGAAACACTTAATATTTATGAAAAAATACTTAAAAATTTAGCCAATCTACAAAATTCTAATATTTAAGAAATCTTGCATAAATTTCAATAATACTAGGAATTTTATGTACCTTTTCATAAATGCTAGGGAAACTAGGAACACTTCATAAATAGTAAGTAAATTTCTTAAATAAAGGGTCCGCCAAATAACTTTTTTTTTTGAACTCCTGAACTAATTGGACTTTGTATGGCGTCATACCAAGGTCTTTATGCAAAATTCATCTCAATGATGTCTCCGAAATGTTCAATTGTTGAGAACGACGGTGAATTGATGTTGATGGCGCTTCACGCACACTTTCTGACACAGCAGCAATATTCTCGGGTGTACGCACTGTTTTTGGCTTTTCACGCTTTGGTTTATCGATGAGGATTCCAGTTTCTTTCACTTTTTTCACAAGATAACGAACATACGGACCATATTATCTGTCAAATCAGACATGAGCTAAGTGTTACCATTCACGAAATAAGCACTAGTTGAAAAAAAACGTTAGATGGCGGACCCTTTAGTATGAACCCTTAAAAATATGAACTTTTTCATAAAAAATTATGAATTATATTTTTTTGTGTGTAGGTAAAGACGACTGAAAATGTAGTTAAAAACAAATGAAATTTCACTTAAAGTAAGGACGACTTACATTTCAGTAAATTCAACTAACATTGTCATTTGTTTTTAAATGTTCAAACAATTACTAACAATTGTAGTAAAAATTAACCACATGTAAAAAAAAAAAACATTTATTTTTCTTTTATTTTTTTAAATAAAAGAAAAAACAACTGTAAAAACTTAATGTAAAATCATAAAACAGTCATTTGATGTGGTTTGTTTTTTAAATGAACTACAAGGTAAGTAAAAAAATTTAATTTGACATTTACATTAAAAATAAATAAACTGTATTACAACCCAAACAACTACTTATTTTTAAAGCAGAAGTTCCCTGAGTGCAGATAAGTTTTCTTACTATGCGAACAGACTAATGAATCCTTCAAATTTTTCAAATTAGTTTAGAACAATAATAAAGTTCATAATATTAAATTTCAACATTTAACATTCAAAAAAACTTCAAAAACTTCTCAGAAAATTTTTAAATTGAATAATTAATTTGATATTAAATCTGACCCACATTTTCAAAATAGTTAAAATATGATTCAATTAACCCACATTTATACGCTTATTTGTAACCGTTATTTTGAATTGTTACTTTCAATTTCATTAAATTCATGACAACCATAAAATAATTAAAATAAAAAAAGACCTATGATTTTGAAATTTCGAACTGCATTATGTGGTTTATGTGCTTTTCAAATACTTAAAATGCCCTGTATAAAGTACTTGCACGTACTTATGGAGCATACGAAGTACAAAATTCATAAAAGTACAGTTGACTGGGTATTTGTTTGCAATTCAAAGTTATGAGTTGCCAATACCACATAGACAAAAACTCTAAAATAGCAATCATACTTTATGCTTACAATACATACACTCATGGAAATAACCCTTTTAAAAAAATATCAGAAAAAGTTACTATAAATCAGTTTAAAATGACGTTGCAGAAAAACTTGCTAAATGTCAAAAATAATAAGAACAGCAAAAATAAAACTGTTGACGTTATAAAATTTTGTTTAAATTCGAGTTAAATTTTAGTTAATTGAGAGTAGCTACCCTATGGGGAATGAGGAGTCAGTTGACCTAAATGATCTTATCCTGTGACTGGTTAAAAATAACTTATCAAAGGACTGGTATAATTTAATATTGAGGTGGGTTAAGCAGTATCAATTGTCCTAAAATTATTAATCCTGTGACTGAAAAAGAGAGGACATACCACTTAACTAATATACTTATTAACAAAAAAAAGCCAATTGGCCAGAATTTTGCTCATTTGAAGCTGTTTAGTTTTCGTTTATTTTTTATATTAAAAATTATTAATTTTGTTTTTTTTTGTCGATATTTATGTTTTCTTTGGGTTTATTAAAAAATTATCGGCATGCGAAATTTGACCTAAAAGAAACCATTCCTGGACTGCTTAAAAAGAACTTATCACAGGACTAGTATTATTTACCATTGATGTGAGTTATGTAGTGTAAATTGACCTAAAAGGACTAGTTCCGTGACTAATAAAAGTAGGACATATCACTTAATTGGTGTACATATTGACTAGAAAAAGCCAATTAGTTAGAAATTTATTTATTGGAAATTGTTTTATTTTTTTACATTGCTAAAATACATGCTAAAATAATCAAAAATATGTACTCAATATATGTAAACTAAAAACAGTAAACAAAAATTGTTATATAAACAAAATTTTTAACTAATTGTAGTCAAAAGCAAATGAAATTTCACTTGAAAAAAGGACGACTAACATTTCATTAAATTCAACTAACATTTGTCATTTGTTTTTACTGTTGAAAAAACTACTAACAATGTAGTAAAATAAACCACATTGTTAATGAATATAAACAAACATTTTTTTTTTTTTATTTTTTTAAATAACATAAAACTAATGTAAAAAACTAATGTAAAATCATAAAACAGTTATTTGATGTGGTTTGTTTTTTTAAGTGAACTACAAGGCCTAGTAAAAAATTAAATTTGTTCTACAAATGACTGACATTTACATTAACAATAAAGAAACTGTATTACAATCCAAACAACTACATATTTTAAAGCAGAAGTTCCCTGAGTGTATATACCTTAAATTTAGTAGAATGCAAATACTAGTAAATTTTGCTAAAATCAACTTTTGCTAAAAACTGTAGATTGATGATTTCAGAAGGTAAGGTTTTTCATTGGCATTAAAAAAATCATAAAAAAATCCTTTTTTTTGGCTCCTAATATTTAGTACAATTTTTACAAAAATTTATTTAAATTCGAGTTAAATTTTAGTTAATTGAAAATAGCTATTTAGTCTGCTAAAATAAGCAGAAACTTTTACGAAATATTTGTAGACTAGAAAATGTTGTTAAAAAATTGTAGATTGCTGATTTCAGAAGGGAACATTTTCAATCGCATTAAATTTTTTAAACTAAATTAAATTTTTTCTGATTTTAGCTAATTAATTTGTTAGGTTAGGTTAGGTTAGGAAGGGTTATGTACCCAAGGGCACATCTCCACGCGGAGACCAATACGGTCCATTGTGAATTCCCTTCAGTGAAAAAGTAAGAAATAATAGAAATAGACAGATAGATATATTAAAAGATAGATATAAAGAAAGATAGAAAGGATATATACTCCCCAGAACCAGCTCCTATCGTCCCCTTACTAGAAACAGCCGTCCTATTTCCCTGACAAATCTCAGCAAATCTACTGGATTGCATCCAGCGACACACCCAAGTTCGTCGTGAAATCTATCTCCTAGCCGTTTCTGTCTGAGACCCTGCAACCTAGGACAGGGGCACATTATATGCTCAACTGTCTCCAGTTCCTCAACGTCCTAGCACAACCTGCAAAAGTCCGGTATGTCCCTGTCCCATCTGCTTGTGAAAGCCCTGACAGAACAATGACCGGTCAGGAACCCCGTAAGGGTCCAGAGACCATCCCTGTAAAGTCCCAAAAGAACCTTGGTTGCCCCTGCGTCGAATGCGGGCCATAACGCCCTAGACAACCGGCAATACATTCTGTCCATAAATGACTGGTTAACGGTTTCGCGGAATCCCTTCCGTACCACCTCAAAGTAGTAACATAGGGGGGCTTTACCCCCCCCCCCGTCCCTTACAGACAAGTCGAGATTCGAACCCTCCCTAGCAAGTTCGTCCGCCAACTCATTGCCATCCACCTTGCAGTGTCCGGGTACCAAACACAGCCTCACAGTGAATGCCTCCATGAGCTCCCTCAGAGCACACCTACATCGTGCGACCAGGCGCGAACGCACCGTGTAATTTGTCAGTGCTCTGAGCGCTGCCTGAATATGGACATAAATTGTCACCCTAGATCCCCCAACGATGTGACCCAGTATCACTTCCGTCGACCTCCAGATCGCTAGGATCTCAGCTTGGAAGACACTGCACTCATCTGGGAGTCTGTATGACCTTTTTACGTCAGTGTCAGCAATATAAACACCGGCACCCGTGTCCATTTTGGACCCGTCCTGTGAATACTGCCCACCCCTCGAACAGCACCTTGGATCCACGCCAGACTTCCCTGTTCGGGAAGTCCACCGGAGGTGTTCCACCGAAGTCTAAGGTCAAGATCATATGATCCGATATTCCCTGATCAAGCAGTCCTACTTCGTACAATATTTTTGTGTGATGATCCCTCCTAGGTCTTACCAACGCAGACTCGTAGAGCCTAAATAAGTTCCTAGCAGCCACACTCCTCATGTAATGTTCAATTGGGGACAGATGCAGTATGAATCAAATATAACTTGGTATTTGTAGATTAAACAGATTTATTATTGCTATACTAGTTTTAGTAATATTTAGCAAGCAGATCTGCTAATTTTAGAAGCTGTTTTTTCCAAAGTAATTTTTAACTAATTTTTAGTACTTTAAGCAAAAATTTCTACTAATTTTTTTCTATTAGAGTACAGCAACATACCAACATAAATACAATCTGTTGTAAACAGAAACAATAGTAAGCAAGCAACAACAACAATAAGAACAATAAAGCAACACTTGCCGCCACTTAAAAAATCTGACTGACTAATACCGCCACCGCTTGTTATAAGTTGCAGTTCCTGATTGTTGTTGATGTTGTTGGTAGTGGTGATGTTGGTGTTGCTGCTGAGACTTGTATTGTTATTGCAGTTTGTTAGGCGCAGTCATATCAATGAATATAAATTGTATTTATTTCGGGTCTCCTATACGAGAAATAAATTCGTGTATAAGTGTTTATGAATAAGCAACAACATGTTGCTGGTATTGTGCAATTGCATTGCATTAGTAAGTTGTAAACAACAATACAATACAATGCACAATCAAACAAGAGTTTTGGTATCTATATGAATGTATGTGGCCAAAATATCAAATAAATATGTTTGAATACAATATGAATTCGGTATGAAATTTGTCATTGGCTTACATCGGACTTGGTAATAACCGCTAAGGGGGAAAAACTCTGGCCTTAACTCCTAATAATATGAAACAACATATTGGATCAACTGATCTATACAAATGATTTTATTGTGAGATTATAAATTGCGATTTACTAGTAAAGTTCTGAATTTTTGCAAACCAAAACGGACAAGAAAAAGATAGTTTATCTGACAAGGTAGGTCCTTTGCGGAATGATCAATATTTAGTTATCTAAAGCATCTCCCTTTCATGGCCATTCCATGTTGATCTTGAGAATTTTTCTTCACTACATATAAAAATTCAATGAAAATCAACTATTTTCAACTTGGAAATACATACTCCATGTAAGTCATTCTCATTCATCGAACACAATGTTAGGCTGTAGGGTACTTAAGTATCCAGCCACTCAGTGAAATGTTAAGTTCTGGTTTTAAGTATTATATAAACACAAGTGCATTTAAATGGTAATAAAATTAAAATAACTAAAATATATATACAACAAAAATCAAACGAAATATTTTTGAATAACATTTAACAATAAAATGTTTGCAAAAAAAAAAAAAAAAACAGGGTAAATCATTTTTGTTTGCATCCCATGAGGCTTATAAATCTACTAGTAAATGAAGCTGTTGATGCAGATTCATTCATACTCAATACTGCATAAAGCATAAACCAAAATCATAACACTTACTATTCGGGTTTATTAGACAGGCACTTATTTATGAAATTTAGATTTTGAATGTTTTGTGATCTTTTCTTGATGTAATCAGCCTAATGTTAAGCTCTGTGTTTTTCGAAAGTAAAGGGTTTTCCAATAGGTACTTGACAACTTTGAATTTAATTTGTGAACGCACTATTTCACTGATCATATAACTGTTTCTTTAATTTTTTTCAGTAAACTCAACATTTTCATCATGGTAAAGTACACAAACGAACAACGTATACAAATTATAAAAATGTACTACCGAAATTCGGAGTCGGTGACCGCAACTTTAAGTGCGTTAACTCCAATTTTCGGACGAAGCTCATTTTTGGCTTAATGGGTTCGTCAATAAGCAAAATATGCGTTATTGGTTTGGTGAAAATACACATGTGCTTCATGAATTACCACTTCATCCACAAAAAATAACTGTTTGGTGTGGTTTGCATGCCGGCGGCGTCATTGGGCCATATTTTAGCGAATGTGAATAGCGATCGTTATCGCGCCATGATTACCGATTATTTTTGGCTCGAATTAGAAAACATGGACTTGGACGACATGTGGTATCAACAGGACGGTGCCACAAGCCACGCAACACACGTTACAATCGATTTATTGAAGAGTAAGTTTGGTGAGCGTGTTATCTCAAGAAATGGACCATTCAATTGGCCACCTCGTTCGAGCGATTTAACGCATCTAGACTTTTTTCTTTGGGGCTACGTCAAATCATTGGTCTATGCCAACAAGCCGACGACGTTGGAAGAACTCACACGCCAACATTGAACGCGAAATAGCGTCCATTACGGCCGAAATGTGTGACCGAGTCATTGAAAATTGGGTCCAGCGAATCGACCGTGCCTGCGGTGGCCATATGAACGAAGTGGAGTTCCATTGACAAATGTTTTGCTTGTATTTCAAGTCGATAATAAAGTTTTGGAAATATCTCAAATAGTTTGCGTTTTATTTAAAAAAAGTTGTCAAGTCCTTATTGAAAAAACCGTTAGTTGTTGACCTCACGCTGAAATTATAAATGCAATGGATTTTTTAGACTCCACCCTAATATGCATATTTATAGATGAGACTCAAATAATTCATTCATGTATGCGCCTTAAGGTGGATTGATTAGGAGCTTTAGTAAAATTTCGATAATTCGGGGGGTAGCTAAGGTTATGAATATGTACCTATTGGAACTAGTTTCAATAATTTCAACCAAATCGAAAATCTTTTGTGAAAATAATTTTCTTTCTAAATCGATATATTTAAAACAGAGTTTGCAACCGTTTCATTCGGTAATCGGTATTTTATAACGGTATTTTGGTAATTTTTCATTAGGTTATATTAATGTTAACGATTTCTTAAGTTATATCGTAAGTTTTTTTAAGTTAAACGTTATTTGAAGTTATTTCGTTAGGTTATTTTAAGGTTAATGTTATTTTACGTTATTTCAGTTAGGTTATTTTAGGGTTAACGTTATTTACGCAATTTTTTAGTACATATGCATATACTATATTTTACAGTCAACAGCAATATCTAACACAACTTAATTAAAAAGTGTAAAATGCATTCAAAAATTGCAAGAACAGTTTTTCAAAATAGGTTGTTTTTGTATTACAGGTCGTAAAAGTAGACTTTCACAGGTAGGTCATCAAAGTTAAACAGTTTCCAAATTTTTTTAAAGTTTTTAAAAAATTAAAAAAGTAAATAATATTGCGATTTTTTAAATTTTAGAGATCTGAAAACGGGAAACTTCAATATTGCTCCATAGAGTCTTCCTGTTCAGAATATCAAGAAAGTCAGATGACATGAGGTAAAAAAATGCTAATTTGCTAATGTTCTTTCATGGAATGAACTATATGTTTGCTTGTAAGTATTCATGATTTACAAAATTTACCCTTGTTAACCCTTTCACTACCGACTTTTTGTTTGTGGATATATTTCTATTTTAACTTCAGATTCTTGTTGGGGGACCTTAAATTTTAAAGAAAAAGATTTACATTTACAACACCCCTCCTTCCAATCAAAAAATGGGTTCGAAATGGGTCGAATTTTTGAAAACTTCTAGACCTGTTTTTACCACTAAAACATTCGAATAACCAAAAAATGATTTTATATAAAATTGAGTTATTTGTTTCTGAAATAGCTCTATTAAGACCACTTTTTTTGTTTTGTTTTCCAAACGTTGGCAAGTTGTTTCCAGCAAACCGTATGACAATTGAGCAACCAACGTTTAGTGCCAAAAAAAAAAACAGTTTTTAATTTTATTTTGAAAAATCTATAAGATAAAATTATGTAAGATACCATATATGACACAATATTATCAATATAATTTGAGATATGATTATATATGGTCCAACGCCATTAATATTTTCCTTACGCATGAGATACAATTATGTATTGTTGCATATAGCCCCCATACACAATTATTAAAGCGCCTAATGCCAATTTTTTTTATTTTATTCAAAATTATATATTTCATGACATTTAAGTAGATCCAATTATATCTAAAAATATCTATCCACCAAAATTTTACTTATCTTTTTGGATATAATTAGATTGAACTAGATCTAAATAGATCCCATGGGATATTTTAGAATCTGTTAGGATCTTAAATTACATATTTTGGATATTATTGGATCCCTCAATTTAGAGAACATTTTTGATCTAATTTAATTCAATAATATGTTTAAGAGTTATAATTGGATATTACTGAATATCCCAATTTTGATATTAAATAACTTGGATAAGATTAAATGGCGATCTAAATAAAATGTAAATATTTGAGATATAATATTTTTTGATCTGCTTATCGTATTTTTTATATTTATTGAAAAATGTGTACAGTGGGCCCTCGGTTAACGAACACAATTCGTTCCAGAAGCGAGGTCGATAATGCGAAACGTTCGTTAAGCAAAACCATTATTTCCATATATATCAGTGCAAAATAAAATAATGCGTTCCAAGTCGGAAAAAGTACACACTAAAGTATTTCAACATCAATATTTATTGAAAGTAATATAACATATATTTATCAACATTTTTAAGGAACTGAATATAGGACGAAATGAGACAATCTGCAATGGAAAAAACGAAAAAATTACAAAAAAAATAATTTTGTATGATACCTGGACGCATACCTAGTTCTTCTTTAACAAAAAACTGTCTAGAGTCGTTTGTTTTTGGCGACGCTTAAAAATTTGTTGAAAATGCGACAGCATTATCATTGAAAAAATCTGTTGCGCGTTTAGCCACTGTCTGATTGGGGTGATGCTTTTTAATGTTACGTTACACTTTCACAAAAAATAACAACACGTCTTGTTAATTGTATGAACACAAGTGATGCTAAAGCTAAACACAAACAGAGAAGTTTTATGCGCAATTCGGTAGTTCCCCTTTTTTAACAAAATCATATAATGAACATGTACTATTTGTTTGTATGTCTCAACACTTCTTCTTAATTGTATGAACACAAGTGATGCCAAAGCTGAACACCGACAGAAGTTTTTCGCGCAATTCGGTATTTCCCATTTTGCGTTGGTCGTTATACGAAACTTTGTTCGTTAAGCGAAACATTTTTTTTTTTTAAGTGTATTCGTTGTGCGAAATGTTCGTTAAGCGAGGCGTTCGTTAACCGAGGGTCGACTGTACACTGTAGTGTACAAGGGTAATGAAAGGTTTAACTTTTTTTGATAATTTCAAAGCAATGGTGTTTTGGAGAGAGAAAAAGTTATGTATGTATTTCGTTAGGATTTTTTATGGTTATCGATATTTTAGAATTATTTCGTTAGGGTGTTTTAAGGTTAACGGTATTTTTAGTTATTTCGTTAGGGTATTTTAGGGTTATCGTTATTTTAAGTTATATCTAAGCTAGTGTTATTTTATGGTTAAG
The DNA here is from genome assembly GCA_021234595.1 of Delia radicum. Lineage (NCBI taxonomy): Eukaryota > Metazoa > Arthropoda > Insecta > Diptera > Anthomyiidae > Delia > Delia radicum. Next base: position 215,291,300 of record CM037854.1, read on the forward strand.
AATAGTTCCTTGAAACGGTATTGATTCGTTACCGGTATTTTAGGGTTAATGTTTGAGAATTTCGCCTATACAACTTAAAGATATTAAAAAAAAAATCTAAGAATTAATTTTTGATTTCTTAATGATTGATTTTTAATTTTTTTTTTTTAACTTTGCCTGAGTCTAGTTAGAATTAACTTATTTTTCCTGTTATCTAAATCGATGAAAGTATAACCTTGAGAAATAATTTTCGTTTTCAATATTTACAATAATATTTAAAATTTTCCAATAAAAAACTGAACCTTACAGTGTATTTTGAGTTTGTTAAAACTTTCCTTGAATGGCCTTTTTTTTATCAGTTTAAAATCTTAGTAGAAATTCCATTCGCTCCACCCTAATATGCATGCATTATTATATAGACTTTATAAATGCATTAAAATAAACTCTGTTTTTTACACTGATTTTGGTTTACCTCAATCAATATAAAACTCCCCTTGTGGTTAAAAGTATATCCACAATATGTTTGTATATTTTTTTCCATGAGCTTCGCAGTGATTACCTTTGATGATGCATATGAATCTATTTAAAGCTTCAAAACTATTATAAATATTTATAAATTATATAAATGCACTAAAAATAATATGTAAGTCAAAATGATTTAAAAAAAAATCAGTTAAGTTTAACATAAAATTAGTAAAATTGAATTTAACGGGAAGGTCTGCCGTGTGGTTTATTCCGATTTTTTATGTTTTTTGGATTTTTTATGTTTGTTCTCAAGAAAGTTCTATATAGTAAACACTCATACAAATTAACTTGTAAAAATAACAAAAAAAAAGGTACCAATAATCATTTAAAAATGACCTTGCAGAAAAAAACTGCTAAATTAGCAGTTTACTAATATTTAGTATTTACTAAATATTAGTATTCACTAAATATTAGTATTTACTAAATATTAGTAATATAAGAATAGAAAAATAAATATGTGGAATGTACAAATTTTTAGTTGTATTTAAGCAACATTTAGTTAATTAAAATTAGCAAAATAGTCTACTAAAATCAGCTAAAATATTTACTAAATATTAGTAGACAAAAAATCATTAAAAAAATGTGAAATTTTTAGTTTTTTTTTGCGAATAAAAGTCTGTCCTTATGAAATCAGCAATCCACAATTTTTTAGCAAAACTTTCTGTTGATTTTAGTAAAATAAACTGTTATTTGCATTCTACTAAATTTGAGGTAAATATAACAAAAATTTTGTTAATATTACAGTTTTTGTTTGCTATTTTGAGTCTACAAATATTTAAGTAAAAGTTTTTGCTAATTTTACAGAGTAAAATGCTATTTGCAATTAACTCTAATTCACATTTAATATAACTAAAATTTTGTAAAGTTAACAGATTTATTTTTGCTGATCTTATTTTATAAATATTTAGTAAAAAAAAACTGCTTAATTTGGCAGTTTTTTCTGCAAGGTTATTTTTATCTAATTTTTAGTATATTTTTCTGCTATTTTTACAGTTTTATTTCTAGGAGTGTAGTTCTAACAAGTGAAAACAAATATTTTTTACACAGACTCAAGGAAAAAAATTTCGCGGAAAACAAAATTTGGCGGCAAAATTTCAAAAAAATAAAAATTCGAGGAAAAAAATATTTTCCTAAAAAAAAATTTCTCTAAAATTTTGGGAAAAAATAATGGTTTCACAAATTCAATTTTTTTCTTTAAGTTTGAAGAAAAAGAGTATACAATTAGAAAACTCGTTAAAATATACAAATTTTAAAATCCAAAAACTCTGAACAGGTTTTAGGTATAAAATACTGTATTTTTATAATATTCTGATGACAAAATAACGGAAAGTAAAATTTTTTTTTTGGAAAATTAGGAAATACCCAGGAAAACTTGTACCTGTTCCGCTACAAGTTTTACTACTACTTCTTTTAAGCCCTACTGCTTCTAGTTTGACGTTGTAGCCCATGATTTTTGTTTGAAATTGTCACCATTAGAACTAGTTCTAGGGAGCGTTTAAAGAACAGGTACTAGTTCAATAGAACGGTTCTAGAACTCATTCTTGTATCCGTGATTTTTGTTTGATATTGTCACGCTGGGAACTGGTTCTATGGAACTGTTTTAGAACCTATTCTTACATCAGTTCTACAAATTTTAAAAAAGCACGTAGAGAAGTAAGGACGCCTTTCAACTCCACTCTTTAACAAGAGAGCGTTAAATTATTTCCTGAAGATCAACAGCAACAGCTGTTAAAAATATTGAAAAATAAAAATCAAAGCGTATAAAAAAAAATAGTGTTTTTAATTTTTAAAACCTTACGACCTTGAGCCGAACAAAAACCATCACACAACAACAATAAAGGTCAACTATAATCTTTTAACAAATTGAAAAAAGGTTATATGAAATGAAAGGAAATTACAATAAAGGAATAAAATAAAGTGCTTTCAGTTGTTTACTATCACAATATGATGTAAAAGATACAAAAGGAATCCAGTTTTAATTGATTGATGGCAGATTTCTCCAAAAAATGGGTTTTGTTCGTGTACGTCATTCAACTTTTGTGATATATATATGTCAAAAATTTATATTTTGTGATATATTTAATGCGTCACAAGAGAAAATCTCACGATTTGTATAGTAAATATCTATTGCTCTCTACTGTATACCGTTTTTGTCCATCATTTCACCGCCAATTTTTGTATAACAGTTTAACAGTTTTTTGACACAAAGCATAAACATAAATCTGATATTCGTGTCGCCTCCAGATATCATTTATTTTAAGATTTTTTTTAAGTAAAGATTCAAAAATTGTGTAAAAAAAATCAAAGTACTTTTTCTAATGTCGGATCCAACATGACGGAAAGGGTAACTATTTAACGGAATGTTTTGAGGGTCGCTAAATACGAATCTGACATTTGATATTTGAAATTAAAGATGACGGATCTAACTAATAACTAGTTTAAAGAGTATCCAATTACTTACGTAAAATAAATTCACCTGACATATTAGATGGAAAATAAAGTTTTCACTTCGGTATTAAAAATTTTTTGTAAATACTTTTTCTTTTTGTATTTGTTTGCCTTTAAGCGCCCCTCTAGCGGAAATATTAGTACCCGATAAAAATCAACATTTATACATCCATTTATAAACATGTATGAACTCATTCATGCTTATATATGAAGTGATTCGAGATCATACATAGCCATGTACCACCATATAGGATTCATATCGCACACCTAGCTTCAAAAGTGACTCAACTCAAAATTTTTAATTTTTCAGAAATCGAAAAAAATATTTGCAACTTTATACCAATTGAAACATAAAGAAAGACATAACTGTTTTTTTAGCAACGGTTAACAACAACAAAATACACTGAAATATTTTTTATAGATAAACAAGTGTACTGGTGCATACTTTAAGCATATAAAAACGAAAAATTAAAATTTTGAGTTGAGTCACTTTTGAACTATGTAGGTGTGCGAATATATGTTCATAAAAGTTCATATGTGGATCACACATGTAAATATTACCTCAATTTTCGTTAATATACCCATATGAACATGTATTGAAATGTATAGACATATATGATTATAAAGGGTGTTTTTTATAGAGGTATAAAACTTTGAAATGGAATACTACAAAGATGCATATGTAAACGCGGAAGATTAAAAAGGTTTATTAACTTTAATCAAGTAGATTAATTTCGTTGTCTAAATCTCTGTTTAAAATAGTATTTAAACAAAATAAGTAGTTGAATTTTTTTTTTTTTATTCTAGCGAAACGCAGTTGTAACTTTTTTTGACCTATTATCTTGAGTTATTATTTTGAGTGTAGTATTTTATATTGCTCATTCTCGTTACTACATTACATGAGTTTATGATCAATTATTTTGTGTGTTTCTGTTAATTTATTTAAAAATATGAATTAAATTCACTAAGGGAGTTCGTATTATTGACTTTTAATTAATGTTTAACAAAACAATTCTTTTAACACCTTCAAACTAGAATAAATTATTTGACTCTATAATGCCCAAGGAGTTTTAGGAAACTAAATTTATTTAGCTAAATGAAAATTGCACATTTTTGTTCAACAAATTTTAAGTAATTTAAAATAAAATAGATACCCATCACCACGTGATAGTGACGAGGAAAAAAGTAAGTTAGTAGAAAATGTTAGTAAAACATCTTGTAAATCAGGTATACTATTTTTCAGCAAATTTTTTGCTAAAATCATGTTTTAAACTAAAATTTTAGTTATACTTAGTCAGCACTTAACTGTTTTGAACTAATTGTTCTACTAATTTACTAATGTTTTACTAATTTATTTTGCTAAAAAAATTGTGCTGATTAGCACATCAATAGTGTGAACGACAACAGATTAAAAGTTATACGCAGAATGAATTAGATGTCAAGATGTAGTAGTGACGAGGAAAATTATACTAAAAAGTACAACTCTAGTAAGACACATAAAAAAATCAAACATGGAAGATTATACATAAAACAAAATTGTGGATTGAAACAACTTAAATTTTGCGTTTTCACCGGCTTGCGAAAGTAATTGTCTATTAATTAAATAAAAGACAAAATAAAACATTTAAATTTAAATTTAAAAAAGATTAAATGTGTATTTGTAGTCAAATTGAGTGGTCAAGTTGATAAGAAATATACAGCAGATAGACAGACTAAAGCGAAAGCCATACATTTTAGGTAAATTTTTATGTTTCCTTTTTCTTATTGCAAAAAACGGGTTGTATATGTTACATTTTGTTATTTTTTCGTTTCGTTTCTATAATTCTCTGCGGCATTAGCGTTCCTTTAAAAGATAGCATCATTGAGACAACCATTGATGTAAGGTAGTTGGAAGATAATTTTGTTTATGTTATATATAATTATTTCTATATATTTGCAGATATTGCATTAATTCATGTCGTCAATGTGGGAGTATGAAAATTTTTATATTTTGTAACGTATTGTAAATTATTTTAAAAAGAATCACAAAAATATGTTTATGATTTTCAGCAAAATAATTTAACTAAAGTAAAAATTTTCTACAAATTTTTTGAGTTTTTTTTTAGCAATGGTTTTTTAATTTCTAATCCACTAAGAGCTAGTTTTTGGGATGTAGTTCAACCTTGTTTATAGTTTTAACGAAGTTTAAACTTAAAATGCTGTTTTTGAGATCAAGTTTATTATATTTTAATTGTAGTTTAACCGGCCAGCGTTGGCCGTTTAAACTAAGTTTTGAGTTGTCAAATCATAACAGCTGTGAATGAAAATTATACATAAATAAAGCAGCTGTTAACTAAAAGTCCAAAAAAAAAACAATATATACGAAATTTTTGAAAATGTGTTTTTATTTATATAATGATTTGGAGTTTTATCAGCGCTTCCGCTCGTCCAAACCATCGGCTTATATTTTTACATTTATTTTAGAGTCCATTTTATATTTAATTACAACCAATATTAAACAAAAGAAATATTTAATTGTTGGGCACAAAATAAACAAACATTTTTTTTCTATGCGCGTTGTTTTGTTTGTTTTTCATTTTTGACATTCGCAAGTGCTACCATATTTCTTTTGAAAATGGCATTACTCTTTTTGGTGTAAAATATGGTAATCTTATTTAATTTGAGATTTTTTAAACCATCACTGAAAAACAGCATGGAGGTTTAAAAGCAGTTTATATCTTATTTAAGTTTAACTAAACAGCTGTAAAACTAAGTTTGATCGTCCTCCCAAAAACTGGCTCTAAGTGTTTGCAAAACTTTTGCTGAATCTACTAATTTTACTGCTAAAAATCAGCTCGCTGATTTCAGCAAAAGATTTTGCTGACATTAGCAATTTGTTTGCAAGCACCCTCCTGGCTAAAATTTTGCTGACTCAGCAAAATTTCTTGCTGAGTTTACTAACTTTTTTATTTGAGTGTATGGATGATTAAAATCCATTTTTCGGGTAATTTAAAAACAAAAACCTACATACAGCATAAAGTTCATGTTCCAAAAATGCATTTTTTGTATAATGGCTGCACAACATATGAAATTATAATAACAAAATTTTGGTGAAATATTGATTTATGCAACAAATTATGGCAAAATATGCATTTATAGCAAAATATGAATTTATATCAAAATATGCAAAAATATTTAACAACAAATCGATGAAATTGTGAAGATCGATTTTGAGCTACTGACTACAAACATGCATTTGTATGGAATTTTTTGCCCTATTAATTACCAACAAAATGTAGCTCTGCTAGAAGAAAAAAATTTAAAAGTGAACAGTTTGAAGTGAAAATTTTTGAAATATATAAAAAAAACCATTTTGAATAGTTAGTAAAATAATAAAAATGTGTTTATAATATTTAAATATTCAACAAGAGTAACAAAAATAAACATTTTCAAAGTAATTTAATAAAATTTAAAATTAATTTTGTATTTAAGAACCGTTAGTATTGTGTAGCATCAAGTACTGCAAAGTAGCCGAATTTACCAGCCCTACTAGCAATCATATACAATATTTTTACGTATGAGTAATATGAAATTATTTAAAATCACTCATACGCTCCGAATTAATATAACTATAGACAACATTTATTCACCTATAAACAAATGGTGTTGACCCAGGAAAGAAATAATATATTTGTTTACTGTAGCAAATAAATTTTAGAACATTTTTAATTAATTATACTTCTAAAAAATTAAAACACGTACAAATAATGTCATTTATTTAATTGCTACTGGACACAAAATTCAATGTCAATGCTAACCACAACGAAACAAAAATAAATTGAAAACTACACACATTTCAGTTCGATTTTTCATGCAAAAACAAATAAAAAGTAACATACGCAAAAAAAAATCAAAAAATCATGAACGCTAGTAAAACAAAATTGTACATTAGAGAGGCATTTTTTTTTTCAACTTTCGGTTTTTATCAATTATTGTTGCAATTATTAAAAAATCAGGTCTAAAAGTTAGGTTTTGCGAATTTAAGAAAAATCGGATAGTCCCGGTTCACACACGCCAATTTTACTTGCGCAATTTTTCTTCAATTCTTCTTTGAAATTGCTTTTGTGTTCACACTGGAAAAGTTTGTTTCAGCAATTTTCGTATATCAACCGGCAGTGTTGAAAATTGCGGATGACAAAACAAAACGGAATTGAAGTACGGGCAAGTCTGTACCCCTTTTCATTCTCTTTTCCTCCCTCTTCTATAAACTCAAGAATTGCGCAAGTAAAATTGCCGTGTGTGAACCGGGACATAGCATTAAGTATTTTTTTGTATAAAGGAAAACTTTTTTTTTGAAAATTTCAATTTATTGTTGCAAAGTTTTCGATATTTAAAAAAAATTTAAATCGGAGTAACGGTTTTCGAAATATTTCTACTTGATTCTTACTAAAAATGGAATTTTTTTCCTATATTCTACAATTTTTTTAAAAATTATCCTAAAGTTTTTTTATTTTTGCATTAGCAAAGTGGACAAACCCACTTTTAATTTGAGCATAATTATTTCGATATTGGTTGAAGGATAACTTGTAAATTAACCTATAAATATCTCAGGAAAACGGAAACTTTACATAGTAAAATTATTATCAATTTTATAGCGTGGCCGATTCGAATGCGGGTATCGGTAAGGGTAACGCTATTTTCTTTTATTTGGGTAAGGGTATTTTAGGGGTAACGATATTTCAGTTATTTCGGTAAAGGTTTTTAGAGTTAACTGTATTTTTTATTTCGGTAATGGTAATTTAGTGGTAACGGTATTTCAGTTATTTCGGTAACGTTATTTTAGAGATAACGATTTTTCAGTTATTTCGGCAACGGTATTTTAAGGGTAACGTTATTTTAGTTATACAGGTAATGTTAAATGTTAGCGATATTTTTAATCCCATTATGCCCGAGTTTTAATGACTGGCTAGTTTATGATCAAACTTTGAGGATATATATATATATTTACAGCCATTTTTATTTTCAGATCTGGTTCGATTATTTCGGTAACGGTATTTTAAGGATAACGCTATTTTAATTATTTCGGTAGCGGTATTTTAGTTATTTCGGAAATGGCATTTTAAGGGTATTGATATTTTAATTATATCGGTAATTGTATTTTACGGATAACGATATTTCAATTATAGCGATAACGTTATTATAGGGATAACAGTCGTCAGTTGAAAGGGTTTTTTATTTATAACGGTATTCTAGCGGTATTGCCTGCCATCCCTGTTTTATATACATGATTATTGAAGGAATATTTACTTTAAACTTTCGATTTTTAATAATTTATGCTTTGTAGCACTAGGTCCAATATTTTTGTGGTGCGGAACAGAGAAACAAGCCGATCGGCTGCAAAATCGGCTGAGCGCCGCCGCCGCCGATTTTTTTCAATTTTCAGCCGCCGCCGTTTTAATCTACTCGCATCGGCTTAAAATGTGAGCCGGCTAAAGCGGCAGCATGCCGAATTTTTATTTGCGCTGCCAATTTTTTGATTAGAGCGTAATAGACCAATTTTGTTACCATTTTAATCAGTCGTGTTTGGTTGTAAAATGTGTAAAAAAAAAACAAAATTTCACAGAAAGAAGAAGAAAAGCCAACACTTTGTTGAGAATTTCAGCAACATCGGCTGCATCGGAAATTGTACAAATCAACATAAAAACCATGTCATGTCAAATCAACATAAAAAGTAGATCATTTTGGCACCAGCATCTCTGTTTGTAATGAAAAGTGTTCCGAACTTTACCTTTTACAAAACAAATACTCTCACAAAGTTTCAGATTTCTGGCCCGTCTAGTTTCTGAAATATATCACAAAAATCAAAGAATTTCAAAAAATCTAGCGGAATTTAAAAAAAAAATCGGATTACTTAACCCTTGGCGATCTGCGCACAAAGCCTCTGATATATGAAAAAAAAATTAAATTAATTTTAAAAAATATATTTTGTGATACATCACCTCTAATTTCAGACATAATCATAATTATGATCAAATGAAACCATGTTTTGTGAAGAATTCGTGTTCGGCATGACAAAATTAATAAAAAAATTATATGTCGCAAGACATAATTTTATTAAAGCAATTTAAAAAAATTTTCAAAAATCGAAAACTTTGGAATAATAAATCGAAATTTTTCAAAAAAGTTTTTTTTTCATAAAAAACAAAACGCCACTCTATTGTATATACAAAAATTGGTAGCAATAAATAGTACTATCCAATCAACCAAACAACCAGCTAGTCAAGCAAAAAAAAACAACCAGCGTAAGTGTAGTAAGTGGATTTTTTTTTGTAGCACGTGCTTGACAAGCAAATATAAACCTTAAATCGTATGATAAAAATCATTGACCCTATGATTTCAGTTAAGTTGATGTATTTTGTGGACTATTTGAATATTTTGTGTGTGAGTGACAAAAGCTACCGTAAAAATGGACAACCAAAATCCATACATACAAAAAACAAGTCGTACTTCCGTTTTAATTTAAAACCAAAAAAAAAACTCTAGTTAAATTAATAATGAAAAAATAAAATCCTTGAAAATGGTCTTTAAAAGCATGTACATATGACAGCAAAAATAACAAAATTTAAAATGTGGAACAAATTATTTTTAGCATGATTTTGATTAATATTTTTTCAACTTTAAATTTGTTTTAAAATTAAACTACTTAGTGGTTGTTTTATATGTAAGCTGTCAAAAATTTAATTATTTTATAAGCAATGATGCGTTTACCTTGTATTATTGCCGTATAGGGGGTGCTTTAGTTTGTGCTCTGGTGTAAATATGTTTGTGTGAGATTGTATCAGTGTCCAACGAGATTGTTTTATTTAGATACTTTGACACTTAGAACTACTACCACAGTAACAGTTGAATTTAACCCATGTTAACCTAAAATAAACAAAAAATATATAATTGTGCATTAAATAAAAAAAAAATATTTTTTTAATTTAAAATTTAATTGAATTTAGAGCTACACTCATAATAATCCATGCATAAAAATACGAAATTATTGTCAAAAGCACAAAAACTTTCGTAAAATGTACAAATTTTCGTTTATTTTACAAAAAATTTGGTTATTTTGACATTTTTTCGTAATTTTACGCATGGATTATTATCAGTGTATTAACTCATTAAGGAAACGTCATAGATATAGACCTGCAGGACATTTTTCAACCAAACTTAGCCGATATATTTAGCAAATAGTCCATTAAAAAATGTTGCAAATTTTTTTGCCTTTACACTAGAAGTCACATCGTATTTTGCACACACTAAGTACTTTCTTCGTCAAAGCGACGAAGTCCATTTTTAATGCGGTCCCGTCCACTCCTAATATAAATAACTTTGATATTTTAATATTATTGAAAAAATAATTTCCTATTTAACACAAATATTTGAAAAATTAACTTCAAGTTTTAGTTTCCGATGTAAAAGGATTTCTAAATTTTTGATTTGCATAAAAATGCTACGAGAGGTAAACGCAAAAATTAAAAAAGCTCCAACAAAAATCTTTATTTTAATTAAAAACAAACTTGACAAAAATTTGAAAATGTTTCCACGTAAAGGACTTTGATAGAAAATCGTTCTTACAGTTTAACCTATGCAGTCTCCCATATGCATCAACATGTTGTTTCGAAGAATAGCCACTTTTAAAGATAAGTTTACTCCTAAAAAAAACCGAAACAATCGCCCATGTCCCTACTTTAGAACGTTTTGCAATTAGAACGAATTTGTGAAATCACACGAAATTTAAATTTGGTGTTCTCAAATCCGAAAAGCTTTCGAAAACTCGAATTTTTTTCGAAATTATTATCGAAGTGCCAAAAACATATGGTTTTATGGAAAATAAAAAGCATATGGAAAGTAAAATGCTTTTAAGAAATGCTTCTAACATTGTTGTCAATTTGTTTGAGTGTTTTCTAGAATATCAAAACAAAAAAATGTTTTTTAAAACAGTTTTTTTGGAGTTTAAACTATACAGCCAAAAATACAATAAAATCAGAAATAAGTAAAAAAAAAGTTCTAAATTTTTAATATTAAGCAACATTTTTGACCCTAAATTGTAGTTTATTAGTAAAAAGGGGCATTCGTTTTACTTTCGACCAGGCTTTTTTACACGAATTAAAACCAATAAAAAGTAGGGAAAAACGTTCTGATTTAATCGCAAGAACACCGAAAAATTCTGAAATTTTCACTTTCGCTCTGATTTAAAAGCCGTAACAGGGGTGAATACTTTTAACTTTGTAGGAGTTAAAATAAATTTAACTTGCGCTGAAAATTATAATAGAATTGTATTAGATTGTATTAGATTGTATCAAGTTGTGTAGCTAATTGTATCAGTTTATATATAAACTGATGTAAAATATATATAATTATATGAAAACCAGATATTATTCTATTCGGATTTTTACCTGATATAATTGTATATGATTTTATGTACTAAATGTTACATTTTTTGTATGTGGTTGTATGAAAATATACACAATTTCATACACCAGGAGCTAGAGTCGTTCTTGTTAACAAATATAAAAAAATTTTAAGTTCACTAACTCAGAAATCTCAACACCGGAATTATATCATTATATCTAAAATCACTAAGAAAATATTTTTCATATGGCTCCACATATATGTAATTCTATGTGGCTTATAATATATGCGATATAATCATATCTGAATTCAATTAAAAAATATTCAAAGCATTGGACCTCATGTAGTTCTATATAATTTTGTATGGAACAAATAAGAATTAAAAAAAAAAAAAATTCCCATGAAAGTTTTATATAATTATATGTACAATTAGAATTCAATTATATTCGAACGCATATATAACTCTGCATTGTATATATTAGGGCGGGTCGATTTGTAGTGAGGCAAAAAAAAAATCGCTCAACGTACAAGGAAAATCGTATTCTAGGGATCAAAATAAGAAACTTTTCCGAAGGAACCATATCTCTAAAACGAATTCTGATGTCCCGACTTTTGACCCGTAGCGTCAAATTTCGAAAAAGCCCACTTTGATATTTCAGAAAGTAGTAGGAATCTCTCCAAGATTATGGGAGCTACTTCTTCTCCGGGAGACGCCCTAGCAGATTAATGCATAAATCATCATTCTAGGTGACCGTTCGGAGTTAAAATTTAAGTTGAAAGAGGGCCTTTTTAGCCGTGTTTTTATAGCAAAATGTACAAATCTCGGGATAGAGATATTTCAGAAAGTAAGAGAAGTCTTTCCAAGATTAGGGTCTCTATTTCTTCTCCGGAAGACGCTCTAGCAGATGAAAGCATAAATTATATTCGATTGGGTTGGATTCGATTGGGGCACTCTAAATGGGTCAAAGTGGGATTTTTCAAAATTTGAACCTACGGGTCAAAAGTCGGGACATCAGAATTCGTTTTAGAGGTATGGTTCCTTCGGCAAAGTTTCTTATTTTGATCCCTAGAATATGATTTTCCTTGTACGTTGAGCGATTTTTAAATCGACCCGCCCTAGTATATATAGTAATATATAATTGGGTATATTAAGTATAATTGTCTATAAGACAATATAAAATAATATTTTGCTATATATTCTCCCATATAAATATTTTTGAAACACAAAGTTATATACAATTAGATACACATATTTACGCTTTAACATATATGTTTATATGACTATATAAATGTATACATTAAAACATTTAATTGTATCTGAATACATAAAAACTTTTTTACTTGGAACTGGTCATAAGTAAAGAATATCACCACAAATTTACAGTTTTTTTAAAAAAAATCGAAATAGCAGTTATTTGTTAACAGTAATTCTAAAAAATCAAAAATAAAATTTATTAATAAGTGTTTGGTTTAAAAAACAAGAATAAATCTACTTTGTGATTTTTTAAATTAATTTCATGATACGAGGGCGGATCAATAAGTCCGTGACTTTTTGAATGAAACACAGATTTTTTTGGCAAAAAAAAAATTATTTTTCAACATAATCTCCTTTTAGCTCAATACACTTAGTCCAACGTTTCTCCAATATTTGTGTCCCTTCCAAAAAATAGGATTTTTTGAGGTCCATAAAATAGGCATTTCTTGGCCATATGGGTTCTTTTTTTTTTAAATCCTCGTTAAATCGGTCCAATAAATTGGCATAATATTCGCCATTTTTATTGTTTTTCCCTTTTGAAGGTAATCGATGTGGATTATCCCGCGTGCACCGCAAAAAACTGTTGCCATCACCTTATTGGCCACGATTACGTTTATGGTCAATTGAGAGCAAACGCGGCACCCATCTTTCTTAAACCCAACTGATCATTTAAAATCGAAACCACACTGCCATATGGAATGCCTATGGTATCAACAATCTCAAGCACTTTTACTATTCGATCGGCCAACACCATGTCGTAGATTTTTTCCACATTTTCGAGTGTATTGACATCAATTGGCCGGTCCAGAACGTTCAACGTCATTTGTACTTGTTCGACCACAACGAAAGTCAGTAAACCACTTTTTTACCATTGAAATCTATAATCGATGATCGAAATTTACTTTTTTCCATTTTTAAAAAAATCCATGAGGTTGTATGTTTTGAACAGCTGTTAAACGCAAAGTAAATGAGGAAACTTGCTCAAAATTTGACAGTAGTCTATTAACAGATGGTACTTGATGGAAGCAGTGTTGCATTTCATGTAACTACGAGGGAAGTACGAAAAGTCACGGACTTATTGATTGGCCCTCGTAAAAGTCGTATGTGATAATTTCATAAATTTAATTTTATTAAATTAATTTCCTTTTTTCTTTTCAGTTAACTGAATACCGCTGTAACAACCAACTTTATGCAAAAAAAAAAATAAACAAACAAAGCTGATTTTATTTCTTTCACATTTAGTTTTTGTATAGTGAATTTAGATCAAATACAAATTAAAACAGTTTTAATTTATTTAAATTATATTGTTTGCTATTTTGACTGTGTCTGTAGTAGATTTTTGTTAGTAATTTTTACTACATTTGCATTTGATTGAATAGTGCTTATGTTGTTCATCTTGATATTCATATATTATGCAGTTATTTTTTTTTTAATAGCTTAAAATATATTTTTTTTTTAATAGAGAAGAGCATTTATTAAATTTAAATTATAAGACAGTCGTGTCTCAAAATTAATCTTAAAATATTATTAACAAAAACCCGTAATGTTTAATAAAGGATTAATATAGAACATGTTTTTAATACACTGAAAGAATTTTCCTTCATGATATTAAGGAAACAATGGACAATTTCATTGTATACAAGAAATTTCATTAATATTATGAAATTTTTCAAAAAAAAAAATTTCATAAAATTTCATAGTTCCATAAAAAAATTTCATTTGATTTCACAAGATATCTCTTCATACGTTTAATAAAAGTTTTCTTAAGAGCTAATAAATTATTTCAAAGACTTAACTTTTTTATTTTTTATATTCTTCTTAGAGGCAATTTAAACGACGCAATTTTTGCATGCAACGTTGCGTGCAATTATTGTTTGTAGGCAAACGGGGTAGAGAAGCAAGCGGGGTAGCAAAAATTGCACGGTTTTTCGTTTTTCAAGATATTTTTTGACATTTCTTTTTGCTATCGTTCGTATTCTTGTTAATTTGTTTTATTCGTATTCGGCTTCTCAAGTATTATGTATCGAAAATATTTCGTAAAATAAAAAATTAAAAGATTGGCAAAATAAACGTCAAAAAAATTGCATGCAAAAACTCCGATGAAATTAACTGCAGGCAATTTTTGAATTCTCTTTTAAAGTTGCTTCTAAAAATCATGAACATTTGCACGAGGAGTTTTTGCATGCAATTTTTTTGATGTTTATTTTGTCAATCTTCTTTAATTGTTCATTCGTTGAAATTTAATTTATTCGTAATAATTTAAAATAATATAATTTAATAATATATATAATATAAAATAATATAATTTAAAATAATATATAAATAGTTCTTTATTCCACATTATTTATTTTTTATTTTACGAAATATTTTCGATACACAACACTTTAGAACCCGAATACGAATAAAGCAAATTAACAAGAATACGAACGATAGCAAAAAGAAATGTCAAAAAATATCTTGAAAAATGAAAACCGTGCAATTTTTGCTACCCCGTTTGTTTCTCTACCCCGTTTGCCTACAAACAATAATTGCACGCAACATTGCATGCAAAAATTGCCTCGTTTAAATGGCCTCTTAGTTAAAACGAGCTTGAGATCATTTATTTATTAATTATTTATTTCTAATATTTCGTCTCCACATTGATTGACTTCTTCAGGGAACAAATATTATAATTTAAAAAACTTGTTTTAATAATTAAAAAAACTTATACACATATTATATTCTTAATTATTAAAACAAGTTTCTCAAATTGTAATATTTGTTTCCTGAAGAAGTCACCCAATGTGGAGACGAAATATTGGAAATAAATAATTAATAAATAAATGATCTTAAGCTTGTTTAAACTAAGAAGAATATAATAAAAGAAGATCAAAGAAAACTTGATATTTTTTATTTTTTTATAAAATTTCATTAATTTCATTAATTTTCATACATTTCAAACTTTAATTTTAAGATTTAATTCTCATGTGTTCAATATATTTTATAAATTTCTTTATCAATTTTGGGCTTCCATGAAATTATTTCAAAAATTATATAAAATGGTTCATTTGCTAAGCATTTTCAAGCCATTCATGAACAGTTTTTATAATTCAATAAAACTTCTTAATATTATAAAAGTGTCTGAAACTGTTTCATAAATTCTATGAACGCTTCATTGGCTAAATAATTCATTAGTTTTATGAAGTTATTCACTAATTCTACAAATATTTCAGAAACATTGACTTTAATGAAACCTCTTTCATAGATTTTATGAAAAGTTTAAATGGACGAGATCCAGTGACACTTTTCATTAAAGCTATTCATTACTGAAGTGAAGATAAGTCTCACAGTGTAGCACTGTTTTTAATTTCAAACAAATTAATTTAACCCTATAAATGACCTTTAACACAATAACATTTTTATATTGAACTTAATTTTTTTTTTTTTTTGTTAACTGTCTGTATGTTTGTCTAAAAATGCCAGCATTAACAATGTTTTTCTGTATCCATATCAAGTAGTTTTTATTTGTTGTTGTATGTAAACAACATTTTTAGTTGCTGTTTCAAATGAACTTGTTCTAAAAGCAGGTGGTCAAAGATTTTTATATGTTTTTGTATAATTTTTTTTGTTATCACAACACGTCGATCAATCATAAAATAGTGTATAGATTTTGTTCACACAAAAGATTTTAAATAAAAAAAAAAATAAAATATGAGGTTATCATAAAGTTTATTAGAACCTAATTTACTAGCATTGTACACAAATTAACACAAAAAAGTGAATATATCTAAAACAAGGTTGATTGATCAGTTGGGGGGATTAAAAATTTCTGAAATAATAAAAATGCAGAGATAGAAGTTTGATGAAAAATTATTGTTTGATACTAAATTTTTTAATTTTACCTGTTTTTAGTAATAAAAAACAGTAACTACACAGACGCCGATCCAGGGGGAAGGAAAATGGAACATTTCCTGACCCAAATATTTAATTTTTCAGTACAAAAATGATAAAGATGTTACAAATTTTAAATAAAAGAACCCTAACTTCCCTCCCCAAAACCTTTTTCTGGATCCGCGCCTGAACTACAAGTTGGTCACTTGTGTAAAAATAGTAAAAGAGGCTGGCAACACCAAAAAACCAACACTGTCTATTTACTTTTGGTTCTACACACTATAGTTTACTTTAAAAATAGATTTGTTATTACAACCCCTAGATTTATTGAAATGGTTACAAATGAAAGAAATCGATTTTTTTTTTGAAAACGTTAACCAGTGCCGAAGTGTTGCCAAAAATGGTCAATTGCTGAAAAAAAGTGTATTTTTAATAAAAACTCACAAAATTTGATTTTTAAAATGCCTTATTTAAAGATATAGATTGCAATTTTTATAATAAAGGGTCCGCCATCTAACGTTTTTTTTTTCAACTAGTGCTTATTTCGTGAATGGTAACACTTAGCTCATGTCTGATTTGAAAGATAATTAGTTTTATCCTTTCGCTGAACGAATATGGTCCGTATGTTCGTTATCTTGTGAAAAAAGTGAAAGAAACTGACATCCTCATCGATAAACTAAAGCGTGAAAAGCCAAAAACAGTGCGTACACCCGAGAATATTGCTGCTGTGGCAGAAAGTGTACGTGAAGCGCCATCAACATCAATTCACCGTCGTTCTCAACAATTGAACATTTCGGAGACATCATTGAAACGAATTTTGCATAAAGACCTTGGTATGACGCCATACAAAGTCCAATTAGTTCAGGAGTTCAAAAAAAAAAAGTTATTTGGCGCACCCTTTATAATAGTTGTTATTAAAGAAAAAAAAAATAAATTGAAGAAACACCGTGTATGAATAAAACTAGTTTTAATCACAACAAAAACTCGATCTGACGATAGATCAGTGGGCTAAAGCGCTCTGTCTAACGTGTAGTGCGAGTGCATGTGTCATTATAAATCAGTTTATCTATACCACGGTCAGTGATTGCACAGAAAATTTCATATAGACGCAATCGAACAAAAAAAAAAAACATAACAAATATAACATAATTCAAAAAAACAGGGTCACTGACGAAGGTTCAATACCAGAAACTGCGCAGTCTGATTCAGAAAAATTGAAAATTTACAATTTAGTTATGATTTTTAGAAAATACACTCATTCTTCTCTACCACGCCTTTCACAATTAAAATTAAATAAAATTACATATTAATTATAGTATTAATTGCAATTGTCTGAAAAAGACGTTAAAATTCAAACTCAAACAAACATCAAGCTTTGCTCTCTGGCAATTCTTCCCTAACTACGTAAGCGCCATCTATCGAATATACAAAGGATATATCATAGATGTGACAACACTTTCAACATATGGGAAAACAGTGGACATTAGAGTGAGGTAAGTTTCTAAAAATAGAACTGTTGTGTTGTTGGAGTTGTACTTCTGAGATTATGTATGCAAGAACAAAAAACACCGTGTATTGAATAAAACTAGTTTTAATCACAACAAAACTTGACCTGACGATAACTCAGAGGGCTAAAGCGCTCTGTCTAACGTGTAGTGCGAGTGCATGTGTCATTAGAAATCAGTTTATCTATACCACGGTCAGTGATTGCACAGAAAATTTCATATAGACGCAATCGCACAAATAAAAACATAACAAATATTACATCATTCAAAAAAAAAAAACATTGAAAATTTACAATGTTGTTATGATTTTTAGAAAATACACTCATTATTCTCTACCACGCCTTTCACAACTGAAAAAATTCGAGTTTGTGTTTGAAGCGACTCCTTTCCAGGACATTTTATTAAAATTGCTTATTTGGTCAAAAATTTATATGTATAACAAAATTATGATGTTTTCATTAAAGTTTTCATAATTTTTTTAATTTGATTGGGCTATAATTATCTTTACTTTTATTTAAAACAATCTTTAACCCTTAGTGGTTGGGACAAAAAAGACCCATGAAACCTAATTTTAATCATGACTACAAGATAGTAAAGCATGTAAAATGATAATAAAAAAAATCTCCACTTGATAAAAAAAAATTATTTTATTTAAATTTATATATTTATACATTAAGCAATGTTACTCTAAACTCTTACGTTATGGGTTTTTGCTAAAAAAAAATATAAATTCAAAAAAACTTAAATCAACCGGCATTTTTTTAAATATTTGGAAAATATTCAAGAAAAACAGAAAATTTCCAATAAATTAAAGTTTTCTGTATGAAATGCATAAAATTGTTATTAAAAATTATTTTTTGCAACCAAAGAAGTAATAAATTTATTAAAGATTTCCTTAAAAACTTTAAGCGATAGTTCGACTATTCAAATTGAAATTAATAGTTTCGCGTTATTTACCATTTTACTTAAAATTTTCTCAATTTAAAATAATTTCTCACAATTTAGTTGATAATTTTTGCAAATTTTAATATTTAATATTTAAATTTTTTTATAATTATGATTCTAGTTTTAAAAATTTCAGAACAATATATAAAACTTTCTGCAGAGGTATTAAATAGAAATATCATTTAAAAATTTTGTTTAATTTTAAATGGCAAACCATAATTTAATTTGTAATTTTTAACATTTCCAAAGCTAAATTTAAGTTTGACATTTGTTACTGATAGGTTTGTTGAACTACCTTTAAATAGTCAGCTAATGTGCAAAAGGGCGTAATTAAAATTTAAATTTTGTTAAGGAGATGCAGATATTATTAGACATTTCAACAACATTTAAACCTGAAAGTTTTAATCAAAGAATGTTAAAGTTTTGTGGTGAAATGAAATTCGATGCAGAGCTTTGTAATCATTAAACCGCACTTTAAAATATTTTTTAACATTAATTGCATTTATAGTAATTAAATGCGCTAATATCTCAAAACTTATTTAACAAATTGTGAAAAATAATTTGTTGTAAACTGTTCCATATCCAGACTTACTGATAATTGGTTATGTGTTGCAAAATAATAATGAGTTACTGGTAATTGGTTACATAAGTATCGATTTCATATTTTTTTATTCTAATATTGTATTTATTTGCTTTAAACATTTTACAAGTAAATTTTCCAAGCTAAAGTTATTTTAAATTTGTTTTCAGGATTTTTTAAAAAAATTAACTTAAAGATAACCACATATTTTGTAACTAATTCGTAAGCACTTATTCTATCATTGTGAGTAACCACGTATTCATAATATAAAAGTAATTACTTATTCTCTCAGGTAACTCATTATTCTAAGTTTTTTTGTAAGCGAGTGGGTAATGACCACCCATGAATTTTGGGCCATCGCGAACAAAGTAATCAAGAGAGTAAATAGCATGGCAATCTCTTTGTGCGCTACTTACACGCCTAATTACTTGGTAATGGCTGTTTTTTCTGGGATGCTAACTAAACTAGGGTATAAGGGGGAGGTTTCGCCACTGGGGCACATATGCCACACCCGATTTTCGCTATATTTAAAAAAGTTATTTAAATGTTTCTTTCCATAATTTGTGTTGTCACCAAATTTTACACTTGTACTTCGCACGTGGTCGATTATAGGCATGTTTTTGTGTGTTTTGGGTTGTAAAAATAATAGTAGAGTTAGTGTATTTTTGATAACTTTTTCATTTAGTGTATTAAAGCAAAACACCCTTTAAGATGTCGAAGCGTTGGTACTATTTTATTATTCTTATACGAACTTTTTAAAATTTATTTCTAAAAATTGTAAACAAAACATATAATTATTTGAGCTACTGAATATGGGGCACATACGTCAGACCACCGGGTGGGGTAGTTTCGCCATCAAAATTTGTTGGCACTTTAAAATACGTATACGTTATATTAATTCGAAACATGGTTATACTATGTGTGTCACGAGTTCAGTTTGGTTCAACAAATTTGAAGAATTTAAATTTTTTTTGTAATTTTTTTGCTGAAGTTACAGTTTTTGCTATAAATCTTTATGAATATTTAATATAAAATATAGGTTTGCCAGCAGAGCGGTTATATTTATATGACATATGTGCAACATAAACTTGGCGAATTTAACTCATAGGTGTGTCAGTTTAGCCGATTTGAGTTACTTTGGAATTCTTCAAAACAGATATATAAGGAATAAATATAATTTATATTTTAAACATGCAAATTAAAGTTAAGATGTGTAAAATGTTTGCTAAAAAGAATTTTTTCAAAAAAATTGTTTGTTGAGCAAGGACAGCGCTTTAAAAAAAAAGTGGCGAATGTTCCCCCTTCTACCCTATACCATATGTAGTAACATATGACACATCTACGGTAATATTAATCAATATATATTTAGATATTAATATGTATGGGACCATATCAAAAATGTTCAAAGAAAAAACAAAAATTCAAGATAAAATTATATATGATCATATACGACATCATATCCATTTTATAATAAACAAGATATGATTATACATTAGGGTGGGCGATTTGAACATCTTAATGGGCGCTTCGCGTTTCTGATTCTTGGGATTGTACTGAGCAAAAAAGTCCACTAGACCATACGTCTACAGTGAAAATCGAGCTTCCAGATTTTGACTTTTTAGCCGTATTTTGTGAAAGTAACAATGTGTGGGATGGACATATCTCAGGAAGTAGGATTAGCTTATCCAAGATTAGGGTATCAATCTCTTCTTTGGAAGATTCTCTAGCAGATTAATGCATCAATCATATTTGTGGTTGGGGTTTAAAGGGTTAATTTTTAATTTCAAAATAGGGCTTTTTTGCCGTATTTTGTGAAAGTAACAATGTGTGGGATGGTCATATCTCAGGAAGTAGGAGGAGCTTATCCAAGATTAGGGTATCAATCTCTTCTTTGGAAGATTCTCTAGCATATTAATGCATCAATCATATTTGTGGTTGGGGTTTAAGGGGTTAATTTTTAATTTCAAAATAGGGCTTTTTTGCCGTAAAGTCAAAATGTGGAAGCATGATTTTCACCGTAGACGTATGGTCTAGTGGACTTTTTTGCTCAGTCCCAAGAATCAGAAACGCGAAGCGCCCATTAAGATTTTTTTCCTTCCATACAAATCGCCCAACCCTATGAATATGAATATATATGAAATTTAATCAAATGTAAATAAAAAATAGTTTATTTATTTATTTAAATGGTAACGTTTGATATTTTGACTGTCTGTTGTCTGTCTGTACGTAGTTTTTACTACATTTACATTTGATTTTACAATACAAGCAATTGTTTTATGTGGGTCATTTTGACTATTTTGTACAGTTGAACAGTTCATGCGAATAAAGACGAATAGACCATTTGTAGAATTTTACAGGGGACAATAAAAACGCAGGAAACGGTTAAAAAATAATATTTTTTTCAACTTTTTGGTATTAGCTTAAATATTTAAGTCACATCTACCTATATACAAAATTTTAGTAAGGTATTCGAAAGAGAACTTGCCAAAAATTGGACTTCAATTTTTGCTTAAATGGAAAAAGGGCGAATATCCAAAAAAATGTATTGAAATTTGAATAAAAATGTGTTATTTTGCAGCAGATTTTGACTACATTTTCATGAGATTTGCAAAACTTGGCGAACTATGGTTGGTATTTGCTTGTAACACTTTAAGGACATTAAGTACAATTTCAAATTTTAGCTAATATCAATTTTAAACTCGCAGCTAAATAATTTTTACATAATATTTTGTTAAGGATGGATATTTGCCCTTTTTGCTTTCCACACTTTAAAGTCTTATAACTCAAGAACGGTAAAATTTTTTGCCAATATAATAAGTGTGGTTTGTTCCTCGTAATGTTCTTTTAACACATTGTTACCGAAAGTAAAATTTTGTATGTTTTTGTGTTGTATTTAATCAAAATTGTGCGTTAGTTCACTCCCAATTTAAACAAAAATATAAAAATATACGAATTATTGCACTTTCAAAGTCATTTTTTTAGCCTTAAAAGTCAAAATTTCCCCAAAATTTCTGCATAGGATTGTAGCGCTCTGCTAATAAAATGCATTTATGCAAAAAAACGTGTTTGCGAAAAAGTGGTATATTCGTCCTTATTCGCATGAACTGTTCAGTTGTTTAACTACATTTACATTTGATTTACAATACATGTTTTTGTGTAATGTTGGTTATTTTAAACGTTTTGTACAGTTGTTTTTACTGCATAAGTAGTTATTTTTTTAATAGTTAAAAATTGTTGCAATATTAATAATATTTATGAAAAATCGTGCCTCCAGCTATATTTTCCTGTGTGTATCTACTAGTCGACAACTAATCAATATTCTCCTAATTGAAATACCTAAAATTCTAATATTTTATAATTAACTCTAATATAGCCCTCTACTTCTAACATTCTAAAAAATATGTCACTTTACAACCTACAAATTTAAAAATAGCATAATAAAATAAAGATTGTGAAAGTCTTAATCATAATTATAAATCGTTGAAGGTATTTTAACTAGTTTCAACTACGAGGCTACAGTTTATAGCAATTATTTTTATTTAATTATTTTTTTAATAAATTTTTTTTTTGTTTAACTATGATTCCGCATAAATAATAGATAAGTGAATGTTTTTATTGTACAAAAAAAAAACATAAAAACAAAATATTTTTATTAATTGTTTTAGCAAAAATTTTTTTTTCTACACTTTAACCGGTAGCAGCAGTCAAACAAAATATAAAAAAATAACAACTTTTAAAAGAAGCACTTGTCAAATTAACAAGAAGAAGCCTGGCACTGAATTACGCACCTACAACACGAAAAAAAAAATTAACATCACTAACATCGCATTATAATAACATACAAAAAGCATTTGATGCTACCAAAAAGATAAATTAGTTTTATATTATTTTTGTTTTTGCAAATTCATGCAAAAATTATTTTAAGAAACTTGTTTAATGTTGGCTAAAAAATTCAATTAACATTGGTTTTAGATTAAAAAAAAACAATGTTAAAAAGTTTAAATGGCAAGTTAAGCAATTGACTATTAGGGTTCTTGATTTACCTGATTAAAGCACTTCTAAATAATGGCAAATCTCCCTTTCTTATAAAATTTATATTTATAAAGCAATTTGTGGTTTAGTGGATTGAGCAGATTTACTTAAGAGTTATTAGTTTCCATATATGTATATTAGGGTGGGGCGATTAGTATAGAAGGAAAAAAATCTTAATGGAAGCTTCGCGTTTCTGATTCTTGGGATTGTACTGAGCAAAAAAGTCCACTAGACCATACGTCTACGGTGAAAATCGAACTTCCAGATTTTGACTTTACAGCCCTATATTGAAATTAAAAATTAACCCCTTAAACCCCACCCACAAATATGATTGATGCATTAATCTGCTAGAGAATCTTCCAAAGAAGAGATTGATACCATAATCTTGGATAAGTTCCTCCTACTTCCTGAGATATGTCCATCCCACACATTGCTACTTTCACAAAATACGGCTAAAAAGTCAAAATCTGGAAGCTCGATTTTCACCGTAGACGTATGGTCTAGTGGACTTTTTTGCTCAGTACAATCCCAAGAATCAGAAACGCGAAGCGCCAATTAAGATGTTCAAATCGCCCCACCCTAATGTATATCTAGTCAGAAATTACTAAAAGTTACAGTTAAAATAACTACAAATGTAATCAAAAAGGAGATGACTGTATTTTTCATAAAAATTACTCATATTGTAGTAATTTCTAACTAAATAAAATAGCAAAATTACTCATATTGTAGTAATTTCTAACTAAATAAAATAGCAACATAATGTATTAAAAACAACCGTACAAAATGGCCAAAATGGCCAACATTAAACAATTGCTTGTACTGTAAAATCAAATGTAAATGTAGTAAATATGACAAACCAAAATTTAACTAAAACTGACACAGTCACAATAAAAAGGAACACTAATTTATTAACTAAAACTGTTTTAATACACATTTTATCAAAGACAATTAAATTAAATGCAAAAGAAATAAAATCAGCACAATTAGTTTTTGTACATAAAGTTGTTACTGCGTTAGTCGTCTAACATATTATATATTCATATATTTAGTTGGAATTAGAGATGGGCACGTGAGTGATTTTTCACTCACGCTCACGCACGCTCAGGAAGAAAAAATTATAATCACGCACGACTCTCGCATGAAAAATGTTTGCTTACTCACGCTCACGCACAATCACGTGAGTAATTTTACATTGACTCACGCTCACGAAATAATCACGAAATTTTTAATGCATATACAAATTAAGTATCTTAAATTAAAATTGTTACACTCTTTGTTCAAAATTTGGTATTGTAAATTATTACGGATTACTGGTTAAACTACAAAGTAAATTTTGTTAAAATTTGTTAATATTTTATAAAAAATATTATTCCAAATTTTTATGAAGAAACAAAATCTTGTCAATGTTCTCTCCACGAAATCGGCTTCTTTTTTCCTCAAGAATTCTTCCTGATGTAGAAAACACACGCTCGTTAATTGCTGAACTGACTGGAATACACATTATTTGTGTAATCTTGCCTTCAGCAGCAGACAGTGGCCGAATATTCTTAGTTACAGAGTTTAACTGCTAAAGAACAATTTCAGTTTTGTGTTTTTAGGAACTTTTTTACATGCAAATGAATCGATTTTTTTTTTGCAAGGCAAGGTCGATGGTATTGGTGAATTTCGACACGTTTGACTTAATAGACTTCCAGTTCCTTCTTTTGTCGTATATGATAAAAGTGAATTGCATTTATTGCAACGCGCGAAATCCACAACTTCTTCTCCCAATTTAATAAGATCAAATTTTTTCCAAACATCACTCTTTATAAAAACTGTATATTTATTCTTATTTTTTTTTTAATATATGATTCAATTTCTTTCTTTTTTTGTTCATGTTGAATTTATTTATTTGCACTATTTATTGTAAAATGGCAGAGTCAAAACAAAAAAACTAACACAGAATAAAAAATTTATATTTTTTTTGACGTTTGCAAAATTTGTAAACGTCAAAAACGTTTTGTAAAAGTATTGAGTATTTGAGTATTTGAGTATTTGAGTACTCGGCACGCTATACCAACTAATTTTACGGGTATCGAATTCCAAAAATAAAATTTGATTTTAAAAGTTTCTATTATAGTTTAGGGGCTTCAAACGAAGAGCGAAATTTGTTCACAAAATTTGTGGAAAAATACTGCCGTTAATAATGCAAAGAAATTCAACATTAATAAAAAACTAAAAAACTATTGAAAAATAACAACGTTGCAATGAAATAAGGGAATGATTAGATAGAATGAGAAATGAATTTAGTTTTTTAGTTTGTACAAAATAAATGTGAATTAAAAAATTCAAAAATATGTAATCAAAAAGATCGCAAAAATACCTAAGAAATACTTGAAAAAAATTGAGATCACGCAGTAAATTTGACTCACTCATGCTCACGCAGGAACATGTTTTTTCTACTCACGCTCATGCACGACTCACGTGAGTAAAATTGTTTACACTCACGATTACGCGTGAATCACGCAAATTTCGTGACACGTGCCCATCTCTAGTTAGAATATTTTTCTACCTCAAGTACAAAATCTAAGATGATATTGTCATATTAGATTTTGTTTGTTGCTTTTGACTTGAGGTAGAACAATATTCTAAATAAATATATGAAAATATTTTTGTCTTTTGTTTTATTGAGCAAAAGATCCTTTATTTTATAATTATAATTATTTATTTCCAATATTTCGTCTTCGCTTTGGAAGACTTCTTCAGGAAAAAAAAAAAAAAAAAATTTTCCTCGAAGAAGTCTTCCAAAGCGAAGACGAAATATTGGAAATAAATAATTATAATTATAAAATAAAGGATCTTTAGCTCAATAAAATAAAAGACAAAAATTTATTTAAAAAGATCGAAGAAAAATAAGAAAATATATGAAAATATGTTAAGTTATATTTGATATTCCTTTATTTAATTATTTTTCTTTTAAACCAGCTTAAGATCCTTTATTTATATGTTACAAATATTTATAATTATAATTTATAAATAAAGGATATTAAGCTCATTTAAAAGAAATATATGAAAATATTTATTTTGTTTTTACAAATTATAATACAACAAAGGCACATATATACAATGTTATGCAATAGAGTGGCCCAAAAATAGATGCAAGTTCGATCTCCTTAATGTCTAAAAACTCCATGTGCCAAGTTTCACCTAAATTCGTTAACATTTAGAGCTTGCAGAAAAAGTTAACTTTTAAGAATTAGTAATTGGTCTCTCGAAGTAATTCTCACAAATTTAGGGTTGATTGGAACACCCACAGGGTGCAATTCAACAAGTATAAGGCGGATCTAAAAAGAGCAAAGAGGCTCTCATGGAGGCAGTTCTGTGATTCCATCGAGAATGTCAACGAGTTGTCTAGATTCCGACGGATTTTATCCAAGGATCCTAGATGCCTTGGGTATATCCAAAGGAATGACGGCTCATGGACTGAGTCCAGCTCTGAGGCCCTAACCTTGCTTATGGAGGCGCACTTCCCCGGGTGTTCGGAAATTGGAGGTATGGACGATTGTCAAGGGGACGGGATGTCTGTGACATTGGGCAATACGTCCGCCCTCATCGAGGAAATAGTCACAAGGGAGAAGCTAGGATGGGCGGTCAATACCTTCGACCCATATAAATCACCGGGTCTCGACGGTATTTTTCCGGCCATGCTCTGCAACATCCCGGACGATGCACTATTTCTGCTGGTGAATATATATAGGAGATGCCTTAGTGGGGGGTATCTGCCTAGGGGGTGGAGAAAGGTCAGGGTAATTTTTATACCCAAGGCTGGTAGGGCGGGCCACTCGAAACCGGAGGCTTACAGACCTATTAGTCTGTCTTCATTTTTGCTGAAGACACTTGAGAAACTGATAGATCTGTATCTTAGAAGTAAAATTGATACCCATCTCATAAGCAACGCTCAACACGCTTACCTGAAAGGTAAATCCGTTGAGAGTGCGCTACACGAGGTGGTGGGCTACATTGAGCACGGCCTGAGGTATAAGGAGTATACTCTTGCTGCGTTTTTAGTAATGATATGTCATTATGTTGCGTGATTCATAAAATCAAAATATTTTTTTTAGTTATTTAAATAGTATTGTTTCTTATTTTGACTGTGTATTAGGATGTCTCTTAAAAAACAATTTTTAGATTTTCGTTCATTATACCTAGCAGGAAGGAGTCGATTTTTTGAAACGAAAATGGCCCATTTTTGGAAATAGTAAATTTTTATAAAAAATCCCAAAAATTTAAAATTTTTAAAAATGTAATTTTTTATTTCATTTATGCCTATAATTAACTTAAAATTATTTAGATATTCAATTCTGATTTCATTGTATACCATTAAACTACGTTAGCCTGGAATCAAAAATTACTAACAAATTTGATAAAAATGCAAAAATTAATTTAATTAATTTTAAAGATTTTTTCAAACTATAATTATCTTTACTTTCATTAAAAAAAATCTTTAACTTAGTAGTCTGGGCACAAAAAAGACCCATGTTACGTAATTTTAATTATGACTACCAGATTGCAAAAAAATAATTTCCACTTGATAAAAATAATTATTTTATGTAATTTAATCCACATTTTGACCAAAAAACACTTTCAAGGTAATTTAGAGAATAATTTCTTTCAGATTTTTATTAAATTTGGATATGTGATAAAGAGTACTAAATTAACGAACAAGCGAAATTCTTTACCGTAGCGAAAACAAATAAACATATACCTCTTAATTAATTTTTTTTTTTTTTTTTGTAAATCGTTAGATAGATCTTTAATTTGAATCCCATTTTTGTATAGTTTCTTTGAAATATATGTGAAAAAAGGAATTTGAATCTATTTTTGACCCCATCCTTGTAACCTTTGAAAGTAAGATTTGCAGAATTGCGCTTGTTCGTTAGTTTAGTACCCTTTATCACACATCCTAATTCAAACAAAATCTGAAATAAGTCTTTCGGTAAATTTCCTAGTCGGTCTTTTATTGGTCAAAAGTAAAAACATATGCCCTATATGAATAAAATTACATAAAATAATTTTTTGTATCAAAAAAAGATTTACGCTCTTATAGTCATACAATAAATTACGTTTTATGGGTCTCTTTTTGTTTTATGGGTCTCTTTATGAAACAGCTTCATCATATTTATGATGTGTTACTGTGGACGAAAATCAATGAAGTTTTTCTTCATATGTATGAAGTTATTCATAAATATGATGAAGCTTTTGATTTGAGTGTACTGTAGATTTCAGTTTAAACATTATTACTACATGTGCAGTTGATTTTATAATACAAGTAATTGTTTCATGCTGGTCAACTGCGGAGCTCGTCGACAATTCATTGGCCCTGAAGCCTTCTGTGGCGTACCCAATGGGTATGTCAGAGAGAGGCTCAGAAGATGGAGGGAGTCGGCATTTGGGCCTATTTCGCCAGATCTCCTGGGCAGCGGCAGGCGAGGCTGTTTATATCTCCTCTGGGGAGTGGTCACGAAAACTCTTGTCTATGACGAGGGGCGAACTAAGGAACGTAACGGGTTACCTCACAGGACACTGTGGCCTTAGGTATCAATTGTACAAGATGGGACGATCCTCTACGGATACGTGCAGGTTTTGTGAATTGGAACCCGAGACCTCAGAGCATGTTCTCTGCAAATGTCCGTTATTTTGGTGGTCGAATAGTGACGCCATCGGACGTTTGGAATTGTTTACCTGGTAGGATAGTTGGCTTCGTAGGGAGCCTGAACTTATAGGGTGTATTCGTTGGCAGCACAAAATACCAACTTCTGGTCGCGGTGCATAGTGCCACTCTAGTCTAATCTAATCTTCATGCTGTAACTACATTATGTAGTTATTCTTTTTTTTTTTTTTTTGATTATTAAAAATTACTACAATTTTAGTAATTTTTATGAAAAATACAGAAAACTATCAAAATTAAATGTTAATTTTAAAGTATTTATGGTTTGTTTTAAAAACATTTGTTAGTCGTTTTTTTACAAAAAAAAATAGAATGTTGATGAAATAAAACAGTTTTAAACAAATTTTTTTTTACTAAATTGTTTGTAATTTCAAAGTTTCTATAAAGTTTTAAGTATTTATCAATTAAACTAGTCGAAAATAATTGCTTATAGAAAAATTCTTTTAAAGTTAACCAAAAAAAAAACCAATCACCATTAATCTTTGTTATAGAAAAAATATACTTAACCTTCGCCATTGACCACTACCACTGAGCATTGACACTCGGTGGTTAATTTTGAAAAAAAAAAAATATTTGAAATTTTAATTGCGACCTGTTTTGGTTGATGTTAGTACGAGTAAGTATGTGAATTTCTTTAGATTTTTTTTTTTTTAAACCAAACAAAACCAAACAATTGAAGGTTATTTAGGGGTTGCACAGGTTAACAAACTAACTAACAAATCAAGCTAGAAAAAAATGTAAGAAGTTTCTATTGAATATTTTGTTGTTTAAAGTTTCATGCTAATTAAATCAATTCAATAGAAACCAAAATTATAGGTTTTTACTCATACTACAAACATTGCTGGCTGTGTAGTTAAAGTATTCTTAATGAAACTCAATAGAAAAATCTTAAAAAACAAACATATTTTGTATTTTTTTAAATAAAAAAATAATAATTAGGAAGCCACGCTTTAAAGTCACATTAGTATGTTTAAATTTTGTTTATGTCATGTTAGTGTAATTTGTTACATGGATATATGCCTATAACTTTAAAGGTCATGTACAGACAATAAAATATATTTATAATAAAATTATTAATTATATACATATGTAGCTACTTACTGTATGTAGATTCTTTACCAGTTGACAGCAAAAAAAATTTAAAACTTATTTAATAAATTTAAATAAATTTTAGTTTTTTGTGTCTGTATGGGTGATTGGAACAATAAGTTTATGCATTAAGTATAATTATATACGTAATTCTTAATAACAATTAATAAAATTTTTAAATTTTATGAAATGTATTATAGTGTAGAGGGTTTTATTGGTGTAATATTGTGTGCTTGTCATATTCGAAAACGAAAGACTTAAGAAACAAACTTGAAGTTGTTGTATATTTTAATTATGATGACATTCTCTAAGAAAACGATTTGTTTTAAAGAAATTTTTTTTGGCGATCTCTATGTTTCGGAAGTGGACAAGACATATATCCCTATTTTATTCACACTGTCTGCACAACTGCACTGAGAGAATTATCTTCACTTCAGTAATGAACTTCTTCATAGGTTTAATGAAAATTGTCACTGTAACTCGTCCATTGAACTTTTCATAGAATTTATGAAGTATTTTTCATTAAGGTCAATGTTTTTGAAATGTTTGTAGAATTAATGAAAATCTTCATAAAATTAATAAATCATTCTGACAATGAAGTGTTTATAGAATTTATGAAACAGTTTCACGCATTTTTTTAATATTAAGAAGTTTCCTTATTTTAATTAAACTCTTCATGAATGTCTTGAAAATGCATTAAAACTAAGCCAATGAGCCGCTTTATATGATTTTTGAAACAATTTCATTGAATTCCAAAATTAATAAAGGTTACATTAATAAAGCACTTTATAAAATATGTTGAACATTTGAGAATTAAATCTGAAAACTAAAGTTTGAAATGTATGAAAAATAATGAAATTTTATGAAAAAATAAAAAAATTAAGTCTTTGAAATAATTTCATTGCTCTAAAGAAAATTTTCATTAAATTTATGAAAAGATAATGTATGAAATCGAATGAATTTTTTTTTATGAAACTATGACATTTGATGAAAGAGATGTAATATTGCAACGAAATTCATACCATGTGCTCCACTCGAAAAACAAATAACAAGTTCTTCAACAAAATTATTTATCGTCGCCTAATTTAGGCGATATGAGCCAAAATATTTTAGGGTGCATTTTGGAAACTAAAGCATATAAAAGAGAAGTTTTGGACACAAAATATTTCTCTTACCAAGATATAACCACGATCGAAAAACTATTTTTTTTTCTGCTCCTATTTAAGAAGATATCGCGATTTTCGCTTTTTGAAAAAAGCGAAATTAGGCGAAAAAGTATCTAACCTTCCATTTATACTATTCAAACTTCAACGCTTTGCTATTAATACTTAATGTCTTCTTTCTGCAAAATTTCATAAAAATGCGTCTATTAGTTTATAAGTTAAGACGATGTCCTTTAGAGGAATCCTGATAAAATCCTGTTATTCCTTGGACTACAGTAAGGACTTATTATTAAAGATAAAGCTTCAATCTTACTTATATTTTATTATAAAGAGTTTTTACTCAACTTAAATTGGTTTTTTAGATTTTTGAAAACTATATTTTTTTAAAAATAATTAGTTTTTGAAATTTTACGAAATTTTGAATTTGAAGCTTTCTCGCTTCCAAGCCGTGGACTGCACACGAAAAATGTCTTTGGAAAATATTTAGCAAATTTAGTTTTCTATCGGAATATATTAATTTCTAAGTATAAAACGCTCATTTGACGCATTCTTATTTTATACAAGAAAAAAAATACAACTTTTAATAATATTCAAGTAAATAAATTTATTTTCTATTCCAAATCTTTCCCTAATATTTTTTTATTTAATAAAATTTACAGCGTTATTTTTAATTTATAACAAGCTTCCAACCTCCGTATATTTACAAAAATAAAGTAAATCAAACATATTAGCTAGGTTAATACTAGTATTTCGATCTGGCTAAAGAACTTATCAGAACCCGAAGTTTTAGAAAAGTATAGGCATTTTCATTTTATTTGTCTATCTTCTTTAACATTCTTCAAATAACTGTCATACTGTAGAACTTTTCTTAGTGTACAAACCACCGGTGATAAAAAATTTTCTAGAGTTAAAAATTTGTAAAATGAATTTTATTAATTTTCAATTTATAACGAGCTTTCAACCTCCGTATATTTACAAAAATAAAGCAAATCAAACATATTAGCTAGGTTGATACTAGTATTTCGATCTGGCTAAAGATCTCATCAGAACCCGAAGTTTTAGAAAAGTTAGAGCCTCCGAACTTTAACAAAAAACCTATTAATAATCAATTTTGCTCCATTCTTGTATTCTTAGTAATCAAGCACGTGGTTAGGTCTTTTCCTAACAAGCATCATGACGTTACTAAACTTTGAAGACCAAAAATGTTCTATTTATATAAAAAACTTTTAGTTTGTACTCTGGCTCATGTAATATTTTTTACAGTTATATTAGTTTTTTGTTTTTATATACATCGAGATTATTTTTATGTTATTTTCAATTTATAACGAGCTTTCAACCTCCGTATATTTACAAAAATAAAGCAAATCAAACATATTAGCTAGGTTGATACTAGTATTTCGATCTGGCTAAAGAACTCATCAGAACCCGAAGTTTTAGAAAAGTTAGAGTCTCCATAATAGGCATTTTCATTTTATTTGTATATCTTCTTTAACATTCTTCAAATAACTGTCATATAGTGACTGTAGAACTTTTCTTAGTGTACAAACCACCGGTGATAAAAAATTTTCTAGAGTTAAAAATTTGTAAAATGAATTTTATGAAATTATACAAAAAAAAAACACTATTTTAGTTAATTTAATACAATTGTTTGTTATTTTAACTGCATTTCATATGCATGCATATGTAGATATTAGTTAGCCACATTTGTAATTGATTTTACTGTTAATTGTAAGTTAGTTATTTCGACCGTTCTTAGCGGTTGTTTTACTACATTTTTAGTCATTCTACAGTCTACAGTTACCCTGAGTGCATAACAACACCGACTATTATCAAAACTGTGTATTACTGAAAGAAAAATCATCAAATTTTATTATTGATCGAAAAACGAGTTTAATTAATTTGTTTTAATAACTTCTTACCATTTTATTTAACTTATTTTATTTGTTTACCACAGTTTTTGTTTTTGCTAATAATTTAAAATATATTTATTGTCATTTTGACGATTTTTAGTACCTAAATTACTAAATGACGATTGGACGATTTTTGCTTCCAAAATGACGATTTTTCACAATCGTTTAATATGTCAGCAAAACATGTTTATTTGCTATTATTAAAAAATCACCGGATCTATTTTTGGGTTTTTATTATTTCATTAAAATTAAAAACTATTTTTTATTGAAAGTTTAGCAAAAAGGTTATTTTATGGATTCATGTTAGGTTTATTTTAAATTATTTTCTGCACTTAATAAAGGTAAACCCCACTGCAAATGTAGCTAAAAACAAATGAAATTTGACTTGAAAAAAGAACGACTTATATTTTAGTAAATTCAACTAACATAGTAATTTGTTTTTTACTGTTAAAAAAAAAATAACCACAATTGTATTAATAATGATTGGTTCAGTCAGTGCAGTAAAAAATAAATAAACATTAATTTGTTTTATTTTTTGAAATAAAAAAAATACTGTACAAAATGAATGTAAAATCATAATACTGGAATTTTATGTGGTTTGTTTTTTAAATTAACTAAAAAATAAACGAACAATATTAAAAAAAAAATAAATAATAATATAAATAATAAATACTTTTTAGCAATATTAAAAACCAACCCAAAATGAAAAATATGAAATAATCAAAAATTTCACAATTTATTGTATTAAACTATGTCATCACATGTAATGCAATTTGAAACTTTAATTCGTTAATGGAAGTCCAAATTTAATAATTAATGAAAATAACATTGTTAAAGAATTTCTTAACTATGTAAAAGAATTTAAGATTTAAAAATTGTGCTACTGTGGTGGTGTTTACAGAATTATGTAGAAGGAATTAACAGTTAAAGTGGTAAAATGCTATCGTTATAAAATATCATGATTTTCGAAGTTTAAATTACAGAAAAGTGTAAAAAAATCGTATTATATTACACTTGAAATGTGAATTACATTATTATTCTTTTTTTATTAAAACTTTATCCCACTTGTAACAAATATTTTTTGGTTTGACGATTTTTGAAAATATAATTACGATTTTGACGATTTTTATTGGAAAATTGGACGATTTTATGCTCAACATACCTGGCAACACTGTGTGTTTAACAAAAAGCAAATAAACAGGGTTGGTTTACTGGTGTTGTCATTTTAGCGGTTTACAGCACCTTTTATGGTTTATGCTACAAATTTTCTAATTTTTAATAAATTAGTTACTGTAAGAATATTGTTAGTGTAGAGTAAAAACATAAAAACAATAACAGATAAAATTAGTAAAAGTACTAACTAAATCAATTTTTCTTCAAACACTTAAAACTCTTCAATTATGTATATCTTAATTTAATTCATTACAAAAATTTAGATTTATTTGAAAATAAAATTTAAAATAAATTAATTCTAACAAATTTCACCTAAACAATTTACCTTGACAATGAAATATACAACAACCAGTTGTTGTTGTTATTGTTATAAATTACGCATGACTAAAACACAAAAATGTCAAACACGCACTAATAGCGTTGTCATATGAATTTGTTGCGTTTGCTTGAACATTTGCAGTTTTGAATCGAAGGTCAAGTTTAAAAACTTTAAGTGTCAATTTTGTTTAGAGTTTTACATTAGTGATACAATTTTATTTTATTTTTTTTTCTATATTTTATTGAATTTCCGCACAATTAAATTTCAAGAATCATAAGACTACAAACAGCTGGGGCTTACAGCTATAGTTATAATTTTTATATGAACAAATTACTTATTGCTAGTTAAAAGTTATTAGGTTTTTTTTACTTGACATGCTTGAAAGCATATCAGCTGTATAATGAACTATTTAAAGCATTTTCAAGTGTAAATGTGGCCTTAAAAAGTTGTAGCTTAATATGTATATTATTAATGATTGTCATTTGTGGACAAGAATTTAAGATTTTGACAATTTTTTCATACAAAAACATTGAAAATTTTAAATATGCTAATCTAAGATTATGATGTTTTTAAAATAATTAGTGTCCGACCGAACAGTTCGGCCAAAAAACTATATTTTGTCGGTTTTTTGATATCTAGAGGCAATGATGACAAATTTTGGTATTGGAAACATGTTTGTTGAGCCGATTTAATTCGATTTTGTGTATAAAATTTAAGAGAAAGCCGAAGTTTAGCTATAAAGTTAAAAGTTCGGCCGTGTAGGGTCCTGCCTCAGAATTTTTGTTTTATTTTTTTTTACATATTTTTACTTTACTTGAGTTGCGATCATAAATTTTTATAATTTCTATTTTTTACAATTTTTACATTGTTTTACACTTTTATACAACGCCATCTATTAGTCAAACCAAGTCACCACTTTGATTTAACAAAGTATGTTTTAACTTCTTTTAAACCAATTTTTATCTGTATTTGCTACTTACCAATACATAAAATTTGGAATAAAAGCGTTAGGTCGTAAATTTTGCGAAGTCATCTACCAAAAACCGAGCTTTCTTTTGGGAGCCATTAAAGATTCTCTGCCATTTAATCGTTGTCAGCGCATAAATTTGCATTTAAAACTCTTAAACAAATCAATTTCCTATTAAAAGTTTTTTTAGTTTTTTTTTTTATTAAAAAAAGTTAATACCAAACGTTTTTTTTAGTTCAAAAATTAGTATTTTTTTTAAAAAAAAAAAAACTTTTCTTCTTTGTGAGCCCGTTTGACTTTGTAAGTAAATATTTCTTATTAAAATTGTTATTAATTTTTATTTTTGATTTTTGGGTTTTTTTTATTTTTTTGCCAGCCTGGGGTCTGGGTATTTTAATCCAAATTGAATTTTTGGCGAAAACCAAAACTGGAACGTAGTGTCCAAGGATTAAATTAGAGTTTTGGTTGAAAAATCTTTTCAACTCAAAAATCTCTAACTGGGAGTAATTTATTATTTTCCCTAAAAATAATTCTTCAAGAAATTGATAATTTACATGGTAATTACACTGTGCACCAGTGAAAAAAACACAAGAACTTGACTATATAGGTTCGATTGTACTACTAAAAGGTAGTAAAACCCTATACTCGGTTTGTCCAGATTGGTGACCAATTCCTTTTTATGGGCCTCTAAAGTTTCTGAAAAGCAGTGGGACCCTCAAAATATGGTATCATTAGTTTTTGCCCTAAATCTTAATAAGACTTGGTGCGACGGCCTAACTATATTTGGCAATAATGTGGCTAACAGTCCACTAAACAAATTCTTTCAACATTTTATGCCAAAAAAAATATTTTTTTCCTGGAGTTTTTTTGAAAAAACATAGGAAAAAAATATGTTTTTTTCACTTTTTCCAGTATTACTTACAGGGACTGTTAAATTTTTCTTAACAATATTTGGCAAAAGTGTAGCCAAGGTAACGCCGAACAACTCTTCTGAACATACCAACACAATCTGAACATGTTTAGGCATTCTAAATAGCTCATAAAGACCAGCGTGTACATTAAAATGTGTGTTTTTGGCTAGACTATACTTTTATTGCAATTTTTTTACACGTTTTTTTTGTATTTTTGTTCAACAAATGAAACATTTTTTATGTCAGAGTTAGTTCAAAGTCCTGTATGTAGGCCCAGAGGATTTTAAAATGCTATTTGGCCCGCCCCTTTTTATGGGCGTGGATATAAGAATGAATTCAAATAATAATTAAATTGTATTACTTAAGTGCAAAAAACATAATAAATGATTTTGTAAACATTTATCGCGTGGGGAAGGTGCCCCCAACATAACTCACCGACTACCAACAACCCCCACACCTCCGAAAACTCCCTGCTATTTTTTAAATTTTTTTACATATTTGGGGTATAAGGATTCGACACAGCCGAGTTAAAGTTGTTTTTTACTTTAATTGTTATTGTTAAATTTCTTGTGCTGCTGATTTCAATATTTTTAAGTTTTATCGTTCCTGCGATCGCGAACAATAGCATTACAATTTGCGTTTTCCTTAACTATGCAACATCTATCAATTAAAGTTTTGGATCAGGTATAATTTTTTTAGAGGGGCGATATTTTTTACCTAGATAATTTTTTAAATTACAGTTTTATCTCGAAAATTCATTCAAAAACTTCAATAATCGAAATAACACGTGTGCAAAAAGTTAAAGAAAAACAAATAAATAAATATATTTATACTTAAATTTTACCGCCCCCTAAATTTTAGTTTGGGGTTCGTCTTTAGTGAAAGCATACATTAAATAGCAATATTTTGTAATTTTTTGATTGCAGTTTTCAAAAATAATAATTCCAAATTTTATCGCGATTGGTGCGTGTACTTTTTTGACATTCGCGAAAAAGTAAAAACTTTTGTCTTCATAGTTTTTCATGGCCTATGCGACTGTGCTATGCCAATTTTGATATTTGCAAACAATTTAAAAACGTATTGCCCTAATATACATGTACAAAAAAAACTTTAAATAATAAAATATAAATTAAAAAACAAAAACCATAAGTTCGTACAAAAAAAAAAATTTTCTTCTAAAAAACAGAAATCCAAATAAAAGTTTAATGGGGGTCGGTCTTACATTTTATCCATCTAGAGGCAACTGCGGGGACTTTTTGTGGATTTTTTTAGTCAAAAACGACAATTTTTAAGGTGCAGAGTATTATTTATGAGCTGTTTAGAGTGCCTAAACACGTTCAGATTGTATTGGTATGTTCAGAAGAGTTGTTCGGCGTTACCTTGGCTACACTTTTGCCAAATATTGTTAGGAAAAATTTAACAGTCCCTGTAAGTAATACTGGAAAAAGTGAAAAAAACATATTTTTTTCCTATGTTTTTTCAAAAAAACTCCAAGAAAAAAATATTTTTTTGGCATAAAATGTTGAAAGAATTTATTCAGTGGACTGTTAGCCACATTATTGCCAAATATAGTTAAGCCGTAGCACCAAGTCTTATTTATATTTAGGGCAAAAACTAATGATACCATATTTTGAGGGTCCCACTGCTTTTCAGAAACTTTAGAGACCCATAAAAAGGAATTGGTCACCAATCTGGACAAACCGAGTATAGGGTTTTACTACCTTTTGGTAGTAGAATCGAACCTATATAGCCAAGATCTTGTGTTTTTCAAAAAGTCTTTTTTTGTTGCATAGTGTTATTATACTTTATTTTTTTATATAAAAAAAAATCTCTCCCCAATTAAAGACAAACGAGTTTCATTAAATTTTTTTTTATTGTCATACAGGTATAGCACTTAAAGCGCCTTTAACAAAGAAAAAAAGCAGAAAAAAAACCTTTTTAATGAGAAGTGGGAAAGAAAGCTATGACTCTTTTTTGTCTATGGTGGTGTATTTGATGATCAGCTCTATAAATTCAGTTTGACTTTAATTTAATCGGTGACAGTTCGGCTATAGATGATTTCGGCGTTTTTAGTGGAAAAAAAAGTGTGTGAAAGTGTAAAAGGCATAGGCAAAAAAAAAAATGTGAAAAAAACCTTTAAAGTAATTTAATATTTAATAATTTAAAATAATTAAATTTACAAACTTTTTTTTTGAGTGTACTATCGTTAACCATTCATGTAGTTAACGATAGTACGGTTCTCTGAGTGTAGTAGGCTAACAATCAAATATGTGCATTACTGATTATTTTTAATAACTTTTTAAAAATGAAGGTCGAATTTCAACAAAAGTTTTAATTTATTTGCAACAAATTAATTTATGTTTACCTCAAACATATAGATAATGTTGTAATAAAAAATACATGCTGTTAACATACTTGCTAGTTAAAAATGTTCTATATTACTCATTAAATTTCAAAGTTAAACAATTGCATTAAATATTCACATTACAAGTTAAAGTTTAGAAGTTTTCCGTAAACATTAAGGGTAATCACAGTTGAAACTCAATTAGGTCAAAACTAAGCAAATGATAATACATTCTCAACAACACAAAGGCTATTTATTATATGGCATGCCCACATATCTTGACAAAACGAGTGGAAAAGAATAAAGAGCTTAATTACATGTTTTGGCAAAACACGTGTTTTGCATTTAGTTCAAACATTGTACAAATTTATTGTGATCACCTATCATAAATAATTTAAAAAGCAATATAAAAAAAGCGTCTACCCAATTGTAAATTTACTCAAGCATTAACTCCAGTAACAACGAAACAAAACAGCTCACATATGTATGAAAAATCCTTGATTTTCATATCGTTTTACTTTAAGCACTACAATGTGTTGAAAAATGATTACTTTGAAAATTAATATTGTAAAATAATGCAAAATTCTTAATATTTTGACCTACAGTTTTGTAAAAACACAAACAAAAAAAGGAAAACCTTATATATTTGTTATATGTACACTCAGAAAAATTCTTACAGTAACTACATGTAGGTCATTCGAGTAGTAACAGTAGTAGTTGTTTTAACTGTTATTGTAGTAATTTTTCTATGAGAAAATGGTTAACGACTATTTTAGACAGTAATAATACGGTGCTACAGTGAAAACAAACTTGGAAAACGACCTAGCGTGGGTTATAGGTCTTGTTGAGTACATTACAAATTGTGTCAAAAAATTTCAGAAACACCCTCAAATTCAGAAGTTATTCTAAAAAAAAACCGTTTTCAGTGATGTTTGTCAACTTATCGACCAGTAACTCAGTCAGTTTTTGTCCGATTTAAATTTTTTTAACGGGTTTGAAAGAAAACTGATTACGCTTTAAAATGACGTGCAATTTTTGATACATTTGTAAGTTATAAGTATTGTTTTTGTTAAGAATATCTACAAAAAAAAACGAAAATTATAAACTTTTTTGATTTTAGTAGCTTTTTATTGCTTATTTTAATATGAAAGCTTATAAAAATTTATACCAACTTATAAAGAAAATTTAGTTCTTAACAAAACACGGTTTTCATTTTTCAAATCGGATGAAAATTGTAAAAGTTATTCAACTTTTCATTAACACCTGTTTTTAACTATACATGTGAACTTCGGTTAAGCTATTTGTACAGTTTTTAATTTACGTTTGTAAGTCAAGTGGTTTACCAAAAGAAAAGTCTGCAATCTCAAAATTTTTACTTTAGAAAAAGTTTAGTAACTTTTGCAAATATAAACCGATTTTAACAAATAATACCCCGTTTTTTTCTATATAAAATTGTCTTTAAAATACAGTGCAAAAAAATGTAGGTTTTCATAGAAAAAAATGAAAATAACTCTTGTTGAATTTGAAAAATTAGGAAAAAAAAAATAAAAAAAATTAGAAACTTTTGATAAACACTTACCTAATTTCTTGGAATATATATTTTATGAATACATTTCATAAAAGCTTAATTCATTGCCTTTCCAAAATTGTTTTAAAATTTTGAAATCGGTCAAAAAATGTGTGAGTTAGAGGTACTAAAGTGCTACGACCTACCCTAAAAAAGTTTTTTGAAAATAACTCAAAATTTTGAGGGTGTTTTAAAATTTTTGAAAACGGTTTTTGTATGTCCTCACCTAGGCCTACAACCCCCCACTAGGTCGGTTTTCAAGTTCTGACAAAAAGTGTTTTTTGTAGTTATTTTAGTATTTCAATAAACAACTACCAAAATAGTAATTTTGCACTAAACAGTAGGGTATTCAATCGGTTAACCGTTACTCGATTAATCGATGAATTTTAATCAAACAACTGTTCGAGTAAATTTAAATTTCGAATTTCGAGTAACGAATAACGAATAACGTATAACTCGAACAATTTGGTCGATTAATCGAGTTAACCGAGTAAATAAAAATATGTTTTTTTCAGTTATATTTCATTAAAAAAAATTAAATTGTTTCGTATTTTTTAAAATAATTTTATTTGTAATCGAAAACTTATTTTGGGGTTCAATGTGTGTAGAGCAATGTTTCAGTTATCGTGTTAATTTACATTGTATACTATTAAATATATGTGTAGTAGGGCTATAACTTTTTAACGTGGCCGCACGATATAGAAAATACTGTACTGATAAACAATATAAGATATCTTCAAAATATCCTTGAACATTACTGTACTCAAATGTATGCTCGAAAATATA
The DNA here is from genome assembly GCA_021234595.1 of Delia radicum. NCBI lineage: Eukaryota > Metazoa > Arthropoda > Insecta > Diptera > Anthomyiidae > Delia > Delia radicum. The sequence continues at coordinate 215,332,754 of CM037854.1, forward strand.
AAAAAATTTAATACCAAAAGGTCCGATTTGCATAAATTAAGCGAAATGTTTAAGTATCTAACTATTCAACAAAAAATAAAAATCGCAAAACCTTTAGTTTGTGTTAAATTTTTTTGAAAGATTTGTATTGTACTTAACATATCATAATTTTTTGGTGTTACAGCTAGAATTAAACCGTTGACTCTTTTCTTCAATTTGGTTCTATATTAAACTTAATCAAATAAATAAAAGTTAATGTAATTTACATATCGCACTTGATCAACAAGAGGGTATTAACTCAAAATTTTAAAATTTTCAGTAGAGTCAAAAAACTGTTTATGGCCACATTTTAACAGAATTTAAGAATTCAAACATATCATAATAAGCAAATTCCATTTGAAAATATATATACATTGGTTTTGTTTTAAATTTCACCACTCATTGCAAAAAAAAATAAATTTTTTGAATTAATACCATTTTTTTGAAATTTTATCGATTTAAATTTATAGAATAAAACAAATTTTATCAACAAAATAGTATCAACTCAAAATACAACAAAATATAAATAAAACAGTTTGATTATTTTTAACATAAATAAAGGCTCAAATCAAAATAATACCCTTTTTATGAAAATACACGATTCATTTCTATTTGAACTTTTGTATTAACTCGAAATAATACCTTCTTGTTGAAATAAAGGTAAACACTACCTTATCATGAAAATGGTCTCAAAAGTGGTTTTCGAGATGAAAGATATTGATGTTGTTAGTTGATTTCTTGAAGAAAGTGATATTTTAAAAAATTTTGAGTTAATACCCTCTTGTTGATCAAGTGCGATATATGATTTATACTAAATATTTTTCCTCTATATTATTCTATTACATTATTCCTCTATTATTCTATTATTTTTTATTATTATTCTATTATTTTTTATTTTTTTTGATATTTGCAAAAATATTCTAGAAGTTATATCTCTAATGTCTTCTTAAAGTCGAACTTTATAAAAACGAAAGAAAATAATTTTAAACCCCTCAATTGTACAGGGTGTCCGCCGGGAAGGTATACATACCACTTTGTTTGTTTATAATTTTTGATTAAATGAAAGAGAAATGATCTTATATTGATAAAAGTTTTATTTAATGTCGGCAATTATGTATGGAATACAATATAACATAAATGTCCGCCTCTGTTAGCCTCATAAATGGGAGCCCTTTGGAGCACATTTTTCATTACATTCTCACACATTTCACGCGGTATTTCATTAATTTCATCAGGAATATTTTGTTCGAGTTGCTTAAGCGTTTCTGGTTTGTTTGCATAAACCTTGCTTTTCAGATATCCCCACAAAAAGAAGTCCGGAGGGAGCAGTCAAATCAGGCGACTGTGGAGGCCAAACAACATCACCATTTCTTGAAATAGCTTGTTGTGAAAAGAGGTCTTGCAGTAATTCCATTGTAATCCTGGCTGTATGCGATGTGGCACCGTCTTGTTGATACCACATGTTAATCAAGCCCAAAGCATGCAGTTGTGGCGTTAAAAAGTTTTCAATCATATCACGATATCGCTTCCCATTCACAGTTACCGTTACGCCGTTTTAATTTTCAAAGAAGTAAGGTCCAATGATTCCTCCTGACCAAATTGCACACCATACTGTCACTTTTAAAGGATGCAAAGGTGACTGATAAATAATTTGAGGGGTTTCCATTGCCCAGAACCGACTATTCTGTTTATTCACATATCCATTCAAATGAAAATGTGCCTCGCCACTCATTATGATTTTTTCATGAAAATCGGGGTTGTCATGGGCGAGCTGTAACATCCTATTGGCATATGTAAGGCGGCGTAAATGGTCTTGTGGAAGAAGCTCTTGTGTCAACTGAATCTTAAATGGAAACAAATGCAAATCCTTGTCCAAAATTTTGGCCAAAGTTGTTCTTTGAAGACCAAGCTCCTGAGCACGGCGTCGAATTGAGGTTGATGGATTGTTTTGAACACTTTCTTGAGCAGCAGTAATGTTTTCAGCCGATCTTGCAGTACGTTGCGGTCCATGCTTGGGCCTATCACCTACAGACCCTCTTTCTTCAAAATCATTCACTACACGATAAATAGTGCGTTTGGTTGGCACGTTGTTCCTCTCAAAAATTTCACTTAACTTTCTCATCGTCACAGTAATCGATGATTGATTTTGATAAAATGTTTTAACGATTAAAACACGTTGGTTTATCGAATATTTTTCCATAATAAATTTGCCACGTGTCTACTTCACGACTGCCAAATATGAACTGTCAAGACTAATGTTTACCAAAATGGCGGCAAAGCAAAGTAGTATACCTTCCCGGCGGACACCCTGTATATTGATTTAGAATATTTTTTTTAATTTTAAATTAATTTTCCCAATCTTATTTTGTTTTTTTTGATAAACTACATTTCGGAACGCTCGATTTTGTATTTATTTTGTGTTTTATTATGAATTTTTAAGGAAAAATTAATTAAATAAAACTATTGAAATTATTCGAGTTACTCGAGTAATTTTAAAATCTTACTCGCTTAACGAGTAAGTTAAAAACCTTTCCGAGTTACTCGAAAAATTTTAAAATCTTACTCGCTTAATCGAGTAAGTTAAAAACATTTTCGAGTTACTCGAATAATTTTAAAATCTTACTCGCTTAATCGAGTAAGTTAAAAACCTCAAAATTGAGTTACTCGTTTACTCGAACAAAACCAAACCCGAGTAATTTGAATACCCTATTGAACAGTTAAATTTTTTAGTTATTCAAAAATAGAAGATTATGATTATGTTTTTAAAAATTCTCGTTTAGTTTATATTTGTTTTTATTGATATGTTTATAGTTTGCAAATAATAATTAGAAAATTTCTTTGTATCTTCAATGCTTAAAACGTCATAACTGGAATACCGTTTGGAAATTTGACTTTGCATTTTAAATAGGATGTATGAAATACAAATTTTTATTGTAATAAAATAAAAAAATATATATAATATATATATATATATATATTATACAGGGTGGCGCAGAATGAGCTATATGGTTTGAATTGTTTATAACTTTTTTAATTATTATTTTTTCTTTGTGTTTTTTTTCAGCATTTTGTAAATAAGATTTGGGGAATTAATTATGAATCATTACACGATCGAGCAACGTACAAGAATAACTGAATTTTATTTTTCAAACCAACATTCTATTGTGTTGACACAGCGTGCACATGGTCGTCATTTTAATGTGCGCATTGCACCCACAGCGTCAGCAATAAACCATTTGATTGCAAATTTTCGTCAACATGGGTCTGCAAGAACCCTTCCTGGTGCCGGAAGAGCACCTACCGTGCACACTGATCAAAATATTGAACGTGTACCGGAGAGCGTGCAGCATAGTCGATCAACATCAACAAAGAGGCGTTCGACACAATTTGGACTATCAAGGCGGTCGCTGCAGAGAATTTTGAGTACATTAGACTTTTCCCATATAAAGTTCAACTTGTGCAAGAATTGAAGACGACAGACTACTAGCAACGGCTTGAATATGCCATTGGTTTCCGTGAAAAAGCGGAGGAAAATCCAGACTTTATTCACAATTTGGTAATGAGTGATGCAGCCCATTTCCTATTAAATGAGTATGTCAACAAGCAAAACTGCAGGATTTGGGCTACGGAAAATCCAAGAGCAGTTCATTAGCGACAATTACACCCACTTAAGTGTACTGTTTGGTGCGGTGTATCCTTCGAAAGGATAATTGACCCATATTTTTTTGAAAATGAAAGTAGTGTCTCAATCTCTGTCAGCGGTGGTGCATATCGGACGATGTTGGAAAATTTTGTTAGGCCAGCTTTGGAAAACCATCAAAACTTGTGGTTTCAACAAGATGGAGCCACAGCACTTACTGCAGGTGCCTCGATGGCTTTGTTAAGGGACATATTCGGCGAACGCATTATTTCGCTCACAAGCGATTTTAACTGGCCTCCACTTTCACCAGATTTAACAGCTCCTGATAGTTTTCTTTTTTTTAACAAACCAAGAACCATACTCCAACTAAAAACCAACATTCGAAATGAAATCATGGCCATTACACCCGAAATTTTGCGAAAAGTTATGGAAAATATGCTAAAAATAGCACGTATGTGCGAAGCAGAAAATGGACATCACTTACAGGATATCATTTTTCAAAGCTAATTGAAAAAAATTCCCCAATAATATACTGTATTTAAAAAAAAAAAAAAAAAAAAAAAAAAAAAAAAAAGTTATACTACTCGCATAAATAAAAAAGTTATAAACCATTTAAACCATATAGCTCATTCCGCGCCACCCTGTATATATATAGCAATTCCATATGAAAACGATCAAAATTGGCAAATTTTTGGACGACCCCTCTCCGATTTTAAAATAAATAGTCTCAATCGATTGCCCAGCAAAAAATAATGTACCTACATATTTTTTTTTTTTTTTATAGTGACTGGTTTAGTGGTGGTGTGCACCACTGTCATGTGACAAAATTGAAGAATTCTTCATAAGGGACCTCATTGAAAGTTGTTTTAAAAAAAAACTACTAAAGCGATCGCAACGAGTGATAGCTCGTTGGAAAGGTATTGAATCAGGCTTATGAAGAATTCTTCAATTTTGTCACATGACAGTGGTGCACACCACCACTAAACCAGTCACTATAGAGCAATTCCATATGACATGTGACAAAATGAAGAATTCTTCATAAGGGACCTCATTGAAAGTTGTTTTAAAAAAGTACTAAAGTACTAAAGCGATCGCAACGAGTGATAGCTCGTTAGAAAGGTATTGAATCAGGCTTTAATTGAAAAAAAATTTTCTTAATTTTTCTTGTTAAATAATTAAAAATAATTCAATTATAAAAAATATAAAAACAATGAGAACAAGGTGGTCTCTTAAATGCTCTTCTCCTGTCCAAACAAGGAGTCGGGGCCCATTTTTTTTATTGCTGATTCTTAAAGCAAAAATTATGAGGAATCCAAAAAAAAATAAAATTAGCCGGAAAATTTAGGAGCTTTTGTGGAAAATCGGAAAATTTAATTTTCATGGGAAAATTTAATTTTCATGGGAAAAAAGGTAAATTTCTGAGAAAAATTAGGAAAATTTTATTTTTCAATTAAAGCCTGATTCAATACCTTTCCAACGAGCTATCACTCGTTGCGATCGCTTTAGTAGTTTTTTTAAAACAACTTTCAATGAGGTCCCTTATGAAGAATTCTTCAATTTTGTCACATGACAGTGGTGCACACCACCACTAAACCAGTCACTATAAAAAAAAAAAATATGTAGGTACATTATTTTTTGCTGGGCAATCGATTGAGACTATTTATTTTAAAATCGGAGAGGGGTCGTCCAAAGGTGATCGCTTTCATATGGAATTGCTCTATATTCATTTAAGGTTAGTTGGTTTTGACCGCTTCATTAGTTGTTTTTACTACTATTGTAGTTTATTTTATCAATAGTTAAAAATTATTACATGGTTAGTCATTTTTAGGACAAATACAGTCATCGCCTTTTTGACTACATTTGTAGTCATTTTAACTGTCATTTCTACCTTTTTAATTTTCTGAGTGTAGGTACTATGAACAGACATCAAAAATATAAATTTTTAATTTAGAAACTTGGAAATTTAATAAATATGTAACTGAAAAAACATGTTTTTTTGTTACTAAGGTTTTTAATTTCAATTGTAAATGTAAGTGAGTGGAAATGTTTGATTCGCTGACTGGCTGTTTGGCATAGTTTTAGTAGCCGACCGTTTTTTTTTTATATATAATGCGCTTCAGTGATTATGAGTGTTAACAGGCCTTGTTTCATGAACTCTGATAGATAATAATTATATTAGAAAAAGATTTTAAATCTTATGTTCGTTTGTGATTAGAATATAACAAAATATGTTAAACAAACTTACTTTTACCAGAGTGGAGTAATTTGTCGATAAACCTTTAAAGAAATAATGTCAAAGTGTTTTTACACAAGATCAATTTATTAATCTAGCAGATTATAAGTACACTCAGGAGATTAAGAAGCTAGAAATGACTAAAATTGACAGTTGAAATGACTTCAAATGTAGTCATGAATGAATGATGAATGTATTTGTCAAAAAAATTACTAACCTTGTAGTCATTTTTAACTATTGATAAAACAACTACAATAGTAGTAAGAACGAATAACGAAACAGTCAAAACAATTAATCTTAAATGAATGTATAAACCATAATTACGAGAAACAAGACAATAAAAATAATGAACATAAAACGACTACATAAGTTGTAAAAACAACTGTTTTTAACAGTTATTTTTTCGGAATTTCAATTTTTATTTTTTCATAAAAAAATATATTTTTTTTTCTTTTAATTATAATAAAAATTTGTATTTCCTACAACATATTTAAAATGCAAAGTCATTTGTGGCACTTTTGACTGCTTGATGGCCCTGTGGTACTTTCTTATCTATATTGGCCCTTTCAGCTCAAAATTGAACTAACTACTTTAAACCGTTTAGTTCAGACTTTTATGAAATTTGAATGATTTTTTTTATTTGATGATAGCATAGGCTAGCTCCTTAGAGAATGAATAACGAGGAGTTGTTTAATTTTTTATAAAAATCGCATTCAAAATCATATATTTTCGTACCAGGAGGTCAGGTTTTAAAATTTTTGAATGCAGAACGATAACATTTTTAAATCTTTTTATATTTGTCCAAATTTTTAATTCAATTCATTTTTATTAAAAAAATGTGTTTTTGGAGGCTTTTTAAAAATGTTATGTTATCGCAAGAGCGGAAATAGTTTATGAGAATTCATAAAATATGTTAAACTTTATTGTCAGAAGGGTTTGTCTTGCATTTTTAAAGAAGCATTTAAAATGACGAACTCTAATTAACAAATTAATATTATTTTTATTTTAGTAAAATCTAATAATCGAATAGTACCAACCAGCATAAAAAATAGTACTTTTCGACCCTCATAGTACTAAATACAAGTTTTTATTATAAATTAAAGTTTTTAAAATTTATTTGTATATAAAAACAAAATTTAGTTGATTTTAGTTACAGAATTTATAAAAATTATCAGACTATTTCTTAAATTCACCTTTTTTGCAAGGAAATCTATTTCATTACTCATTCGATTTTAGAATCACAATGCAAATTTGAAGATGTTGGCAATGTCCTTTTTTCAATTGTACTTTTTTAAGATATTTATTTATCACTTTTCGAACACTTTTTTTTTACTCGAACTCAAATAAAATCATCTTTAATCAATTCCATTTACAACGATTGGATCCAAATAAATACATTTGATAAATGTTAATTTATGAATGGGTAATTGAATTAAATGTTGAGTCTTGAAGTTTCTCTGAAGTTTCTAAAAATAGAAATGTTGTGTTGTTGGAGTTGGAGTTGTACTTCTGAGATTATGTATGCAAGAACAAAAACACCGTATATTAAATAAAACTAGTTTTAATCACAACAAAACTCGATCTGACGATAGATCAGTGCGCTAAAGCGCTCTGTCTAACGTGTGGTGCGAGCGCATGTGGCATTAGAAATCAGTTTATCTATACCACGGTCAGTGATTGCACAGAAAATTTCATATAGACGCAATCGAACAAATAAAAACATAACAAATATTACATTATTCAAAAAACGTGTCACTGACGAAGGTTCAATACCAGAAACTGCGCAGTCTGATTAAGGAAAATTGAAAAATTTACAATGTAGTTATGATTTTTAGAAAATACACTTATTCTTCTCTACCACGTCTTTCACAATTAAAATTAAATAAAATTGCATATTAATTATAGTATTAATTGCAATTGTGTGAAAAAGACGTTAAAATTCAAACTCAATCTTTAATTTTTATTTATATGTTAATAGTACTAAAAGGGTCAAAGGTACTTTTCCGGATCAAATAGTACCAAAAAAAAGTACTATAGTACTAACTTTATCATCCCTGTGGCCCTATCAATGGTATTTTGGCCCTTTTAAATAGTCAATTTGGCCCAAAACAAAAAAACTCAAATGCATCACTGGTTTGATATAATTTTTGTTAAAAATTAAAACTATGTTTTTTCGACTCTATAGATTATTTGTTAGGATAATATCCTAATAAAGAAATATAGAGTATGGCCTCGAACTTGAATAATTTTCGCGTATTGGGAAAATTTCCCATTGTCCCTCCCCTTGGAACCGTGACTGCCTCAATACAAAATTTTCATGAGAAAACGAAGGACTGTTAGGAACACAGTTAAATGTTCAACAGGCAGTTGCTGCAGGAATGCCAGCGGGGGACAACCGAATAGCCATCTTACATGTCAGAAAGGATCATCGCAACTTTGAGTGCGAAGTCTATAGGTATATAAGAGTTCCCATGGACGAAGCATCCCACAGGACAGGTCTCAACGATATTCATTGAGGCACGGTAAACGATGCCATCAATTCTTTCTCAGAGGACCTCCCCAACAATTTTGGAAGACGAGAAAAAAACTCTGCCACGAAGAACAAGTGTGGTCATTGTAAGATTGCGTTCGAGAGGGTTCACACGTCTCATATCATACTAGTATCGGATCGAGCCCACCATCCCCAACACATGCCCCGCTTACCAAAAAGGTCCCTATGATATCAACCACAAACTACACAGATAGGAAGCAGCTGATAAATCCAAAAGGTTGGTAAGAAAATGAGTAAAAATTAAATGTCAAATTATAGTTATATACAATTTATATGGGGGTTTTATTTCTATCTAACTGCGCAAATCATTTTAATGCAAACAAAAACATACGGTTCAAAATTACTTTTTTGGGATATGTCATTGGTAACCTGTTTGTGTAGTCTGTGCTGTCGACGACCTCTTTAGCAGCTGAGCAAACCCGACGAACGTATCTATGAACCTATCCGGCTGATGAAGCCCGGAACTAGATGAGTCAGTAGAACCGAATGACCTGGATCTAGATGAGTCAGTAGAACCGAATGACCTGGATCTAGATGAGTCAGTAGAACCGAATGAAGGAGACTAATAAAATTATATACACATTTGCAGGTAATGTTGCTACAAGCACAATTTTTAATAACTCTGGAAAATGCCTTTCATTTGATAGCCAATTTTCCTATTGTTGCTTAGAAATATAGCATAATAAAAAAAAAAGGATTTTTTAAACATATGACCTTCTCTATCAAAACTCCAAATCCCAACTAGTGGCACACTCTAATATAGTGAATCTTTCCTAACGGAATTTTTTTTAAATTATTGTGAATTAATATAACCTATGCAAATTGCTACCTCAACCTGGCAGTGCTATAAATTGTTTCGATCTATTGTGAATGATTTAGTATTAATCACCAAACAGCTGACACAGAAATAAACAAAAAAAAAAAATATCGCAAAATTGACTTTCAGAAAAATTAAAACAAAAATTAAAAATAATAAGCCTTTCAGTTTTACAATTTCCTAAAAAAAAACATGGAAATTGCAAATACTTATTACAGTAAAGACGAATATGTAGAGACGGTAAGTTATAAATTGAACTTCTATACCATGGTCAAAATGATGATCTCATTAACACTTTCAACTTTCTAGGCTTCCGGCAACAAAGTTAGTCGACAAACTGTTTTATGTGGCTCACAAAATATTGTTCTTAATGGCAAAGTAATTGTACAAAGTGGTTCCATAATACGCGGTGATTTGGCCAATGTACGAACGGGGCGTTATTGTGTGATTAGCAAAACGCCGTCATACGACCACCTTATAACAATTTAGTAAAGGTATTGCATTTTTTCCGATGCATATTGGAGATCATGTTTATATTGGTGAGGAAGCGGTAGTGTCTGCTGCTGTTATTGGATCATTTGTGTATATAGGAAAGAATGCTATTGTGGTAAGTTTTAAAAAGTGCTTAGACAGTAAAGTTAATTTTCATATTTCTAATGCTTACAGGGTAGAAGATGCGTTTTAAAAGATTGTTGCATTATAGAATATGGAGCCGTTTTGGCCACCCGAAACACTGTGGCCAGTTATATGCGTTATACAGCAAAAGGCACCATAGAGGGTGGTCAAGGAAATCCTAATTTTGTACCGGCTGCCATGCAAGATCAATGGTTGATTTTACAAAATCATTTTATGAACATTATTTATACGTTTGCCTCAAGCTTGTTAATTTAATTTAATTGCAATTATTGAGATTAAAAAATGAATTCCTTTTGATTATTTATAATTTTTTTTTTTAATAAACTAAAATTTTAAGGAACTTACTTTCTCTTTAAATCTATTAAGCCAGTTTCTATGTCATATGCACTATGGGCCCATTTCAAATACGGGTCCTGTTAAACCGGTACGTAGGGCTATCTGTTCACGCAGTTTTCTTCAGAATTGTTTAAACGATTGCGGCTTAAACATTGGGATCCATTAGTAATATCATGGCTGTATACGACAGTTTCGATACAGAGGCTGCTATATGAAGTGGCGTTTGTTTTCCATCCGATGGAGCATTAACATCGGCTCCATGTTGTAGTAATAGTGAAACACATTCCGCATTACTCCATTTGCAGGCAGAATGTAATGGAGTCCATCCCCATATAGTTTTAGCATTAGGATTGGCTTTATATTGCAACAACAGTTTAGCAATATCAACAAAATTATTGTAACAAGCTCTATGTAGTGGTGTATAACCATCATCATCTTTGGCCGTTACTGCCTCTGGATCTAATTGTAAGATTTCCTTGACTTCGCCGATTTATTTTCATTGACTGCCCATAATATCATACGTTCAATGCTAGCTGTAAGAAGGAATTAATCAAAAAAAAACTTTGTTGCACCTCGGGATTTTCTATAAAATTAATAAATTAACCTTGAGGATTGCGGTCTTCTTCAATCAATTCATCGGCATCATCATCCAACCACTGACATGCATGCCGCGCGGGTACCTTGGCATATCGTAATTTGTCCAATTGTGATATTTCTTCATCTGAATCATAATCTGCCATGTCTTTCACTTGTTTTAAGATTTTTTATGGACAATTAATTTAATTAAAATTGCAGTTTTTCTGGAACTTTTGTTTATTTGTCGAAAGCGAACATTCACAATAGTTGGTTAAGAGTCGCCAGACTTATTAACAACTAAGAGTTCTACAGAGTGGTCGGATCAACAATCGATCCCTATCTCCAATTTGAATGTTAAAAATCCCCAAAACTTAAAGAAATCTCCATAAAAACAAAGCAATCAATTTTTTACCAAGCATAAATTCTGTACGAATTTTTTTGACAAAACTTAGTAGTAACGTAGATTGGTTTCCCAGTAAACACCTTCAGTAAATTTTATATACAATCGCTCCCTCTTTTGGTGATATTACTAATTAAAGTTTTAACTTTGACGTTATTTTTTCTCAATAGGAAAAGGGACACAAACTTAGCGTTTTGGGCCACCGATGAGTTCAAATTAAAAAAAAAAATGATTACGCAATTTTGTATTGATGCAAAAGCCGTTAAAAATTGATAATATCCCAAAATCAAATTTTCGTGACGAACTCTAATATATATACATTTAAATGACAACCTATAATTCACAACTTGTATGTATGTAAACTATATCTTAACAATGGTCTACATTCATCAATTTTGGTAAACCTAAATTAAACCTAAAATATACCAAGTTTTGTCCAAATCGGATAAAAATTTCGATTATCAACCATGGATAAAGTTGCAAAAATAATGATACAGATTAACGAAAGCACTTATGTTAATGAAATTTTCATGTAATAAATATTTATTTATATTAAAGTTGGTGCGTAATATAACATGGCTGCCATAAAAGTTTATATTCGAAAAGTATGTAGAAAAGATGGCCCCTCTTTAAAAATTTCCAAGAGAATATATTTTTATATGTTAGAACTTTTAGTACAGATATCAAATCAGTACTTCTGAAGTCAATATTCAGCTTAATTCTAAACCTCCCAAAGTGTAAGCAAATCTCTACATCTGGCAGCACTATAGAAAATTCAAATTTTAGTACTTTCTGAACAAGTCTGTAAACAAAAGCCTCAACAGCTTTTTTCAAAATTATTGTGAATTAAAAACCATCAATTTTTCCCGTAATCAGCTGTTTTTGTTTGCAAAAAAAGTGAGAATTTCACAAACTATACATTTTGCAAATAATTTGCCGACAAGACGTCAAGGCATCATAAAAAATAAATAAGAATATTAAATAAGTAATAAACAAGATGAATAACGAAAATACTACAGATAATCGTAAATTACAAATATTTTTCTAGAAGGTTGGGAAATATATGAATTTCTTGATGAAACTACCATAGATACAAATGGCGTCGAATATCAGGTAATATTATTAGTTCCAGCTTTAGGGATTTGTAAATTTTAATTGTATGTATTTAATTGCAGCGCAAAGTTAAATTGGGCATGGAACAATTTGAATTGGTCACAACTATTGTCAGCCAAATTGGTATGTTTAGTGCCAATGAAACGATTGATGAGATGTCCACCGAATCATTGCAATATCTATTGTTGCCTTATTTTTTGGGTAATTGGCTCTAAAACGCAACGAACAGGATCGTTCGGATGCGTTAAGGGTTGCTGATATATATTTTAGGTAAGTTTTGGAAAAGGGATCTCAAAAATTCAGTACTACAGAATGTTGTTAGGCAAATATGTTGCAAAGTTGTCATAGAGAATGTTGGTAAACATATTGCACAGAAAATGTTGCTTAGGTATGTTTTAATAATGTGGATATATACAGTGGGGTAGAAAAACTAACACTGCATGACATCTGTATATTTCGGACTGACTGATTTCAATGGTGTACTTTATTTTTTGATGTATCATTAGGGTGACCATTCGTACTGATTTATCAGTACATGTTCTGATTTTTGGTCACGTGTACGGGTTCCCAACAAACAAAATTTACCGTTTACGATCCGTTTAAGGTACTGGATGAAACGGACTCCGTCACCGTTTACGTACCGTTTTCGGATGCGTATACTGACCAGAAAACGGATTATAAGGAACATGGAATCCGGTGAAAGTACGTCAAATGACGGACCGTTTATGAACAGCTTGGTTGTGTATAATTTAAAAAAGTGTTATACATACACTTTTACAATATTATTGCAAATATTATTGCCCTGCACAAAATATGACACCACCCATTTGTTCTGTTTCGGGGGGATATAGAATAGCACAACATGACCAACACACTTTAAAATATTGTTCACATTTATTGCAATAAGA
>CM037854.1:215346081-215644744 GCA_021234595.1 Delia radicum
GGCGCTTCACGCACAGTTTCTGGCACAGCAGCAATATTCTCGGGTGTACGCACTGTTTTTGGCTTTTCACGCTTTGGTTTATCGATGAGGATGCCAGTTTTCTTTCACTTTTTTCACAAGATAACGAACATAACGGACCATATTCGTTCAGCGGAAGGATAAAACTAATTATCTGTCAAATCAGACATGAGCTAAGTGTTACCATTCACGAAATAAGCACTAGTTGAAAAAAAAACGTTAGATGGCGGACCCTTTATAATATAAAATAATATAATTTAAAATAATATATAAATAGTTCTTTATTCCACATTATTTATTTTTTATTTACGAAATATTTTCGATACACAACACTTTAGAAGCCGAATACGAGTAAAGCAAATTAACAAGAATACGAAACGATAGCAAAAAGAAATGTCAAAAAATATCTTGAAAAACGAAAACCGTGCAATTTTTGCTACCCCGCTTGCTTCTCTACCCCGTTTGCCTACAAACAATAATTGCACGCAACATTGCATGCAAAAATTGCCTCGTTTAAATGGCCTCTTAGTTTAAACGAGCTTGAGATCATTTATTTATTAATTATTTATTTCTAATATTTCGTCTCCACATTGAGTGACTTCTTCAGGGAACAAATATTATAATTTAAAAAACTTGTTTTAAATAATTAAAAACTTATACACATATTATATTCTTAATTATTAAAACAAGTTTCTCAAATTGTAATATTTGTTTCCTGAAGAAGTCACCCAATGTGGAGACGAAATATTGGAAATAAATAATTAATAAATAAATGATCTTAAGCTTGTTTAAACTAAGAAGAATATAATAAAAGAAGATCAAAGAAAACTTGAATATTTTTTACTTTTTTATAAAATTTCATTAATTTCATTAATTTTCATACATTTCAAACTTTAATTTTAAGATTTAATTCTCATGTGTTCAATATATTTATAAATTTCTTTATCAATTTTGGGCTTCCATGAAATTATTTCAAAAATTATATAAAATGGTTTATTTGCTTAGCATTTTCAAGCCATTCATGAAAAGTTTTTATAATTCAATAAAACTTCTTAATATTATAAAAGTGTCTGAAACTGTTTCATAAATTCTATGAACGCTTCATTGTCTAAATAATTCATTAGTTTTATGAAGTTATTCACTAATTCTCCAAACATTTCATAAACATTGACTTTAATGAAACTTCTTTCATAGATTTTATGAAAAGTTTAAATGGACGAGTTCCAGTGACACTTTCATTAAAGCTATGAAGGAATTCATTACTGAAGTGAAGATAAGTCTCACAGTGTAGCACTGTTTTTAATTTCAAACAAATTAATTTAACCCCATAAATGACCTTTAACACAATAACATTTTTATATTGAACTTAATATTTTTTTTTTTTTTGTTAACTGTCTGTATGTTTGTCTAAAAATGCCAGCATTAACAATGTTTTTCTGTATCCATATCAAGTAGTTTTTATTTGTTGTTGTATGTAAACAACATTTTTAGTTGCTGTTTCAAATGAACTTGTTCTAAAAGCAGGTGGTCAAAGATTTTTATATGTTTTTGTATAATTTTTTTTTGTTATCACAACACGTCGATCAATCATAAAATAGTGTATAGATTTTGTTCACACAAAAGATTTTAAATAAAAAAAAAATAAAATATGAGGTTATCATAAAGTTTATTAGAACCTAATTTACTAGCATTGTACACAAATTAACACAAAAAAGTGGATATATCTAAAACAAGGTTGATTGATCAGTTGGGGGGATTAAAAATTTCTGAAATAATAAAAATGCAGAGATAGAAGTTTGATAAAAAATTATTGTTTGATACTAAATTTTTTAATTTTACCTGTTTTAGTAATAAAAAACAGTAACTTCACAGACCGCCGATCCATGGGGAAGGAAAATGGAACATTTCCTGACCCAAATATTTAATTTTTCAATACAAAAAGATGATAAAGATGTTACAAAATTTAATGAAAAGTACTCTAACTTCCCTCCCCAAAACCTTTTTCTGGATCAGCGCCTGAACTACGAGTTGGTCATTTGTGTAAAAATAGTAAAAGAGGCTGGCAACACCAAAAAACCAACACTGTCTATTTACTTTTGGTTCTACACACTATAGTTTACTTTAAAAATAGATTTGTTATTACAACCCCTAGATTTATTGAAATGGTTACAAATGAAAGAAATCGATTTTTTTTGAAAACGTTAACCAGTGCCGAAGTGTTGCCAAAAATGGTCCATTGCTGAAAAAAGTGTATTTTTAATAAAAACTCACAAAATTTGATTTTTAAAATGCCTTATTTGAAGATATCGATTGCAATTTTATAATAAAGGGTCCGCCATTATTTCGTGAAATGGTAACACTTAGCTCATGTCTGATTTGAAAGATAATTAGTTTAATCCTTCCGCTGAACGAATATGGTCCGTATGTTCGTTATCTTGTGAAAAAATTGAAAGAAACTGGCATCCTCATCGATAAACCAAAGCGTGAAAAGCCAAAAACAGTGCGTACACCCGAGAATGTTGCTGCTGTGGCAGAAAGTGTACGTGAAGCGCCATCAACATCAATTCACCGTCGTTCTCAACAATTGAACATTTCGGAGACATCATTGAGACGAATTTTGCATAAAGACCTTGGTATGACGCCATACAAAGTCCAATTGGTTCAGGAGTTCAAAAAAAAAAAAGTTATTTGGTTATTTAAAGAAAAAAAAAATAAATTGAAAAACACCGTGTATGAATAAAACTAGTTTTAATCACAACAAAAACTCGATCTGACGATAGATCAGTGGGCTAAAGCGCTCTGTCTAACGTGTAGTGCGAGGGCATGTGGCATTAGAAATCAGTTTATCTATACCACGGTCAGTGATTGCACAGAAAATTTCATATAGACGCAATCGAACAAAAAAAAAACATACCAAATATTACATTATTCAAAAAAACGAATGTTCAATACCAGAAACTGCGCAGTCTGATTCAGAAAAATTGAAAATTTACAAAGTAGTTATGATTTTGTAGAAAATACACTCATTCTTCTCTACCACGCCTTTCACAATTAAAATTAAATAAAATTGCATATTAATTATAGTATTAATTGCAATTGTCTGAAAAAGACGTTAAAATTCAAACTCAGACAAAAATCAAACTTTGCTCTCTGGCAATTCTTTCCTAACTACGTAAGCGCCATCCATCGAATATACAAAGAATATATCATAGATGTGGCATTACTTTCAACATATGGGAAAACAGTGGACATTAGAGTGAGGTAAGTTTCTAAAAATAGAACTATTGTGTTGTTGGAGTTGTACTTCTGAGATTATGTAGGCAAGAACAAAAACACCGTGTGTTGAATAAAACTAGTTTTAATTACAACAAAACTCGACCTGGCGATAACTCAGAGGGCTAAAGCGCTCTGTCTAACGTATAGTGTGAGTGCATGTGTCATTAGAAATCAGTTTATCTATACCACGGTCAGTGATTGCACAGAAAATTTCATATAGAC
The DNA here is from genome assembly GCA_021234595.1 of Delia radicum. Lineage (NCBI taxonomy): Eukaryota > Metazoa > Arthropoda > Insecta > Diptera > Anthomyiidae > Delia > Delia radicum. The sequence continues at coordinate 215,349,598 of CM037854.1, forward strand.
GCAATCGCACAAATAAAAACATAACAAATATTACATTATTCAAAAAAAAAAAACATTGAAAATTTACAATGTTGTTATGATTTTTAGAAAATACACTCATTATTCTCTACCACGCCTTTCACAACTGAAAAAATTCGAGTTTGTGTTTGAAGCGACTCCTTTCCAGAACATTTTATTAAAATTGCTTATTTGGTCAAAATTTATATAACAAAATTATGATGTTTTCATCAAAGTTTTCATAATTTTTTTAATTTGATTGGGCTATAATTATCTTTACTTTTATTTAAAACAATCTTTAACCCTTAGTGGTTGGGACAAAAAAGACCCATGAAACTTAATTTAAATCATGACTACAAGATAGTAAAGCGTGTAAAATGATAATAAAAAAAATCTCCACTTGATAAAAAAAAATTATTTTATTTAAATTGATATATTTATACATTAAGCAATGTTACTCTAAACTCCTTCGTTATGGGTTTTTGCTAAAAAAAAAATATTAATTCAAAAAAACTTAAATCAACCAGCATTTTTTTAAATATTTGGAAAATATTCAAGAAAAACAGAAAATTTCCAATAAATTAAAGTTTTCTGTATGAAATGCCATGAACAAAGGTTTAAGGGGCTGGATAGTAAACATATGTGGAGAATTTTAAAGTCGAATGGTTGTGTGGAATCACGAGATAATGTCAATGGTGTTGACCCAAATGATATAAACGATTTTTTTATCTCAAATCAGTCATATGAGTCAACAAGTGATTTTTTAGATGAATGTAACTTTGTTAATGAGGATTCTTTTTTTTCAAGGCATAAGTGAGAGCGAGGTGTATTCAGCACTTTGTAAAATTAGTTGGAATGCTGCTGGTCATGACAGTATACCGCTTAAATTTGTCAAAATAATCTTTTCTTACATTTGTATGCCACTCACTCACATTATTAATACAATTTTTTTGACTTCCAGATATCCCAGATCTTGGAAAATAGCACGTGTGGTCCCGATTAAGAAAGAGGGAAATTCAAACGCGTTGGATAATTTACGTCCGATTTCTATGATACCTATACTTACTTAATAGTAATAATTTGATTCACTCACATCAGTCAGGCTTCAGGCAAAATTATAGTACAACCACCCTTTTGATTGGGCTAACTGATTCAATTAGACAAAAGCTTAATGACAAGAAATGTAGTGTGCTGATTTCATTGGACTTGTCAAAAGCGTTTGATAAAGTTTACACTCAAAGTTAGTGTACAAATTATGTAGTATGTATAATTTTTCTAAATCAGCCTGTAAGCTGGTGCAGTCGTATCTCCGTGATAGAACGCAGTTTGTGTCAGTTGATGGTAGGGAGTCATTGACCTTGGAGGTTACTAGTGGTGTACCTCAGGGGTCAGTAATTGGCCCCGTTTTGTTTATGATGTACCTGAATGATTTTGTTAATATTCAATTGAGACATTTTATGTGCTGATGATGTTCAGATTTTGTTTTCATCAGATAAACATTTTTAGATGTGTTGAAAGCCAACATTGATTTTTTTCTTAGCCAAATCAGTCTGTGGATGCGGGAGAATGGGTTGAATATTAATCCTGGTAAAACTCGGGCAATGTGTTTTGGTTTAGATTCAAATGACTTAAATATATCGTTGGATAATGTGGGGCCAAATTTCGTTTCTGAAATGAAATGTTTAGGCGTTTTTATAGATAATAATTTGAGTTTTGTAAAACATATTGATCATTTATGTTCCCGTGTTAATAGTATCATTAGACGGTTATATTCATTAGATTTATATTTGCATCTCCGCGTGAGGAAGCATGTTGCCAGTTCACTGCTCATGTCGCAGATTATTTATGCTATGGAAGTATTTTCAGGTACAAACAGTGTTGTTCTAAGAAGGCTGCATCTTACTTTTTACCGTATTATTAGATATATTTATAAACTGAGATTAACGGATCATGTGTCTCCCTTTGTAATGGACATTGTTGGGTTTTCTTTTGAGAATTTTATTAAATTGAGAATTTTGTTAATTTTCGAAAAGTCGTTATGCGAAATTGTCCTGAGTACATTAGAGATGATTTTAGATTTTCTAGATCAAGTAGAAACCCTCAGATAATATGTCACCGTATATCCTCATCTATATATGAAAGATCTTTTCATGTACGTATAACTAAGGTGTGGAATATCCTTCCCATAGATTTAAAATTATTTGCATTCACAGATACCACCTTTAAGCGTAAACTTAAACAGCATTTTGATGCTCTTTAATTGATTAATTTACCCCCCCCCCCCTGTTCTTTTACGAGGGTTTCCATCACTGACTATAATTTCCTATATATAAATTTCTGTTATAAGCTAGTTAGGGCCTTTAGTTTTTAGTATTTAGGTTAATTATATAACTTTTTAGTTTTAAGAAATTGTTTTTTTATAAATATACTTTTTTTCTTTTGATTTGTAATGTTTGTTAATGAAGTAGTATTTGAACCATATTTGGCCTTAAAGGCTTGGTTCTTAAATTTGAAATAAATAAAAAAAAAAAAAAAAACCCATGCATAAAATTGTTATTAAAAATTATTTTTTGCAACCAAAGATGTAATAAATTTATTAAAGACTTCCTTAAAAACTTTAAGCGATAGTTCGACTATTCAAATTGAAATTAATAGTTTCGCGTTATTTACCATTTTACTTAAAATTTTCTCAATTTAAAATAATTTCTCACAATTTAGTTTATAATTTTTGCAAATTTTAATTCAAAATTATAATTATGATTCTAGTTTTAATAATTTCAGAACAATATATTAAACTTTCTGCAGAGGTTTTAAATAGAAATATCATTTAAAAATTTTGTTTAATTTTAAATGGCAAACCATAATTTAATTTGTAATTTTTAACATTTCCAAAGCAAAATTTAAATTTGACATTTGCTACTGTTTATAGACGTTTGTTGAACTACCTTTATATCGTCAGCTAATGTGCAAAAGGGCGTAATTAAAATTTAAATTTTGTTTAAGAGATGCAGATATTATTACACTGATAGTAATCTATGCATAAAAATACCAATAAATGTCAAAATAACAAAAACTTTCGTAAAATAAACCAATATTTGTTCATTTTACGAAATTTTTTGTTGTTTTGACATTATTTTCGTATTTTAAGCATGGATTATTATGAGAGTAGACATTTCAACAACATTTAAACCTGAAAGTTTTAATTAAAGAATGTTAAAGTTTTATGGTAAAATGAAATTCGATGAAGAGCTTTGTAATAATTAAACCGCACTTTCATATTGTTTTAACATTAATTGCATTTATAGTAAATTAATGCGCTAAAATCTCAAAACTTATTTAACAAATTGTGAAAAATAATTTGTTGTATGCTGTTCCATATCCAGACTTACTGAGAATTGGTTATAGAAGTACTTATATGTTGCAAAATAATAATGAGTTACTGGTAATTGGTTACATAAGTATCGATTTCATATTTTTTATTCTAATATTGTATTTATTTGCTTTAAACATTTTTACAAGTAAATATTCCAAGCTAAAGTTATTTTAAATTTGTTTTCAAGATTTCTTAAAAAAATTACCTTAAAGATAACCACATATTTTGTAACTCCTTCGTAAGCACTTATTCTATCATTGTGAGTAACCACGTATTCTTAATATAAAAGTAATTACTTATTCTCTCACTATGAGTAACCAATCAGTTAACTCATTATTCTAACTTTTTTTGTAAGCGAGTGGGTAATGACCACCCATGAATTTTGGGCCATCGCGAACAAAAGTAATCAAGAGAGTAAATAGCATGGCAATCTCTTTGTGCGCTACTTACACGCCTAATTACTTGGTAATGGCTGTTTTTTCTGGGATGCTAACTAAACTAGGGTATAAGGGGGAGGTTTCGCCACTGGGGCACATATGCCACACCCGATTTTCGCTATATTTAAAAAAGTTATTTAAATGTTTCTTTCCATAATTTGTGCTGTCACCAAATTTTACACTTGTACTTCGCACGTGGTCGATTATAGGCATGTTTTTGTGTGTTTTGGGTTGTAAAAATAATAGTAGAGTTAGTGTATTTTGATAACTTTTTCATTTAGTGTATTAAAGCAAAACACCCTTTAAGATGTCGAAGCGTTGGTACTATTTTATTATTCTTATACGAACTTTTTAAAATTTATTTCTAAAAATTGTAAACAAAACATATAATTATTTGAGCTACTGAATATGGGGCACATACGTCAGACCACCGGGTGGGGTAGTTTCGCCATCAAAATTTGTTGGCACTTTAAAATACGTATACGTTATATTAATTCGAAACATGGTTATACTATGTGTGTCACGAGTTCAGTTTGGTTCAACAAATTTGAAGAATTTAAATTTTTTTTGTAATTTTTTTGCTGAAGTTACAGTTTTTGCTATAAATCTTTATGAATATTTAATATAAAATATAGGTTTGCCAGCAGAGCGGTTATATTTATAGCTGACATATGTGCAACATAAACTTGGCGAATTTAACCCATAGGTGTGTCAGTTTAGCCGATTTGAGTTACTTTGGAATTCTTCAAAACAGATATATAAGGAATAAATATAATTTATATTTTAAACATGCAAATTAAAGTTAAGATGTGTAAAATGTTTGCTAAAAAGAATTTTTTCAAAAAAATTGTTTGTTGAGCAAGGACAGCGCTTTAAAAAAAAAGTGGCGAATGTTCCCCCTTCTACCCTATACCATATGTAGTAACATATGACACATCTACGGTAATATTAATCAATATATATTTAGATATTAATATGTATGGGACCATATCAAAAATGTTCAAAGAAAAAACAAAAATTCAAGATAAAATTATATATGATCATATGCGACATCACATATATCCATTTTATAATATATATGATTAAACAAGATATGATTATACATTAGGGTGGGGCGATTTGAAAATCTTAATGGGCGCTTCGCGTTTCTGATTCTTGGGATTGTACTGAGCAAAAAAGTCCACTAGACCATACGTCTACGGTGAAAATCGAGCTTCCAGATTTTGACTTTTAGCCGTATTTTGTGAAAGTAACAATGTGTGGGATGGACATATCTCAGGAAGTAGGAGGAGCTTATCCAAGATTAGGGTATCAATCTCTTCTTTGGAAGATTCTCTAGCATATTAATGCATCAATCATATTTGTGGTTGAGGTTTAAGGGGTTAATTTTAATTTCAAAATAGGGCTTTTTTGCCGTATTTTGTGAAAGTAACAATGTGTGGGATGGTCATATCTCAGGAAGTAGGAAGAGCTTATCCAAGATTAGGGTATCAATCTCTTCTTTGGAAGATTCTCTAGCATATTAATGCATCAATCATATTTGTGGTTGGGGTTTAAGGGGTTAATTTTTAATTTCAAAATAGGGCTTTTTTGCCGTAAAGTCAAAATGTGGAAGCATGATTTTCACCGTAGACGTATGGTCTAGTGGACTTTTTTGCTCAGTCCCAAGAATCAGAAACGCGAAGCGCCCATTAAGATTTTTTTCCTTCCATACAAATCGCCCAACCCTATGAATATGAATATATATGAAATTTAATCAAATGTAAATAAAAAATTGTTTATTTATTTATTTAAATAGTATCGTTTGATATTTTGACTGTCTGTTGTAGACTTCTTTCTGTATGTAGTTTTTACTACATTTACATTTGATTTACAATACAAGTAATTGTTTTATGTGGGTCATTTTGACTATTTCGTACAGTTGAACAGTTCATGCGAATAAAGACGAATAGACCATTTGTAGAATTTTACAGGGGACAATAAAAACGCAGGAAAACGGTTAAAAAATAATATTTTTGTCAACTTTTTGGTATTAGCTTAAAGATTTAAGTCACATCTACCTATATACAAAATTTTAGTAAGGTATTCGAAAGAGAACTTGCCAAAAATTGGACTTCAATTTTTGCTTAAATGGAAAAAGGGCGAATATCCAAAAAAATGTATTGAAATTTGAATAAAAATGTGTTATTTTGCAGCAGATTTTGACTACATTTTCATGAGATTTGCAAAACTTGGCGAACTATGGTTGGTATTTGTTTGTAACACTTTAAGGACAATTAAGTACAATTTCAAATTTTAGCTAATATCAATTTTAAACTCGCAGCTAAATAATTTTAACATAATATTTTGTTAAGGATGGATATTTGCCCTTTTTGCTTTCCACACTTTAAAGTCTTATAACTCAAGAACGGTAAAATGTTTTGCCAATATAATAAGTGTGGTTTGTTCCTCGTAATGTTCTTTTAACACATTGTTACCGAAAGTAAAATATTTGTATGTTTTTGTGTTGTATTTAATCAAAATTTTGCGTTAGTTCACTCCCAATTTAAACAAAAATATAAAATATACGAATTATTGCACTTTCAAAGTCATTTTTTAGCCTTAAAAGTCAAAATTTCCCCCAAAATTTCTGCATAGGATTGTAGGGCTCTGCTAATAAAATGCATTTATGCAAAAAAACGTGTTTGCGAAAAAGTGGTCTATTCGTCCTTATTCGCATGAACTGTTCAGTTGTTTAACTACATTTACATTTGATTTACAATACATGTTTTTGTGTAATGTTGGTTATTTTAAACGTTTGTACAGTTGTTTTTACTGCATAAGTAGTTATTTTTTTAATAGTTAAAAATTGTTGCAATATTAATAATTTTTATGAAAAATGGTGCCTCCAGCTATATTTTCCTGTGTGTATCTACTAGTCGACAACTGATCAATATTCTCCTAATTGAAATACCTAAAATTCTAATATTTTATAATTAACTCTAATATAGCCCTCTACTTCTAACATTCTAAAAAATATGTCACTTTACAACCTACAAATTTAAAAATAGCATAATAAAATAAAGATTGTGAAAGTCTTAATCATAATTATAAATCGTTGAAGGTATTTTAACTAGTTTCAACTACGAGGCTACAGTTTATAGCAATTATTTTTATTTAATTATTTTTTTAATAAATTTTTTTTTTGTTTAACTATGATTCCGCATAAATAATAGATAAGTGAATGTTTTTATTGTACAAAAAAAAAACATAAAAACAAAATATTTTTATTAATTGTTTTAGCAAATTTTTTTTTTTCTACACTTAACCGGTAGCAGCAGTCAAACAAAATATAAAAAAATAACAACTTTTAAAAGAAGCACTTGTCAAATTAACAAGAAGAAGCCTGGCACTGAATTACGCACCTACAACACGAAAAAAAAAAATTAACATCACTAACATCGCATTATAATAACATACAAAAAGCATTTGATGCTACAAAAAAAATAAATAATTTTATATTATTTTGTTTTTGCAAATTCATGCAAAAATTATTTTAAGAAACTTGTTTAATGTTAGCTAAAAAATTCAATTAACATTGGTTTTAGATTAAAAAAAAACAATGTTAAAAAGTTTAAATGGCAAGTTAAGCAATTGACTATTAGGGTTCTTGATTTACCTGATTAAAGCACTTCTAAATAATGGCAAATCTCCCTTTCTTATAAAATTTATATTTATAAAGCAATTTGTGGTTTAGTGGATTGAGCAGATTTACTTAAGAGTTATTAGTTTCCATATATGTATATTAGGGTGGGGCGATTAGTATAGAAGGGAAAAAATCTTAATGGACGCTTCGCGTTTCTGATTCTTGGGATTGTACTGAACAAAAAAGTCCACTAGACCATACGTCTACGGTGAAAATCGAGCTTCCAGATTTTGACTTTACGGCAAAACAGCCCTATATTGAAATTAAAAATTAACCCCTTAAACCCCACCCACAAATATGATTGATGCATTAATCTGCTAGAGAATCTTCCAAAGAAGAGATTGATACCATAATCTTGGATAAGCTCCTCCTACTTCCTGAGATATGTCCATCCCACACATTGTTACTTTCACAAAATACGTCAAAAAAAGCCCTATTTTGAAATTAAAAATTAACCCCTTAAACCCCTTAAACCCCACCCACAAATATGATTGATGCATTAATCTGCTAGAGAATCTTCCAAAGAAGAGATTGATACCATAATCTTGGATAAGCTCCTCCTACTTCCTGAGATATGTCCATGCCACACATTGTTACTTTCACAAAATACGGCTAAAAAGTCAAAATCTGGAAGCTCGATTTTCACCGTAGACGTAGTTTACTTTTTTGCTCAGTACAATCCCAAGAATCAGAAACGCGAAGCGCCCATTAAGATGTTCAAATCGCCCCACCCTAATGTATATCTAGTCAGAAATTACTAAAAGTTACAGTTAAAATAACTACAAATGTAATCAAAAGGAGATGACTGTATTTTTCATAAAAATGACTCATATTGTACACCCAAAAAAATAAGTTAATAGAAAAGTTAGTAAAACGTCTTGTAAATCAGGTATACTATTTTTTAGCAAAATTTTTTGCTAAAATCGTGTTTTCAGCTAAAATTTTTGTTATACTTATTCAGCACTTAACTGTTTTATACTAATGCTTTACTAATATACTAATGTTTTACTAATTAATTTTGCTAAAAAAAAATTGTGCTGATAAGCACATTAATAGTGTGTACGACAACCAGATTGAAAGATATACGCAGAATGAAGTAGATGTCGCGGCATGTCAAGATGTAGTAGAGAAGAGGAAAATGATACTAAAAGTACAACTCTAATAAGACATATAAAAAAATCAACCATGGAAGTTTTTGTATCTCTTTTTCATACATAAAACAAAATTGAGGATTAAAATAACTTAAATTTTGCGTTGTCACCGGCTTGTGAAAATAATTGTCTATTAATTAAATAAAAGACAAAATAAAATATTTATTTATTTAAACTAATTGTTTATATGTGTGGTCAAATTGCAAACAAACATATACAGAAATGTAGACAGAGTAAAGTGAAAGACAAAGACACACATCTTAGGTAGATTTTTATGGTTCCTTTTTCTTATTGCAAAAAGGGTTGTTTTTTTTTCGTTTCGTTTCGTTTGTTTTTGTTTATTTTTTCGTTTCTATACTTATCTTCGGCAGTTGCGATAGCATCATTTAGACAACCATTGATGTAAGTAATTGAAAGACAATTTTTGTTATGTTATATATATTTATTTCTATATATTTTCAGATATTAAATTAATTCATGTCGTCAATGTGGGAAAATGAAAATTTTTATATTTCGTTATTATAGTAAATTATTTCTAAAAGAATCACAAAAATATTTTTTATGATTTTCAGCAAATAAATTAACTAAATTACAATTTTTCTACAAATTTTTTGCGTTTTTTTCAGTCTACTAAAATTCAGCAAAAAATTTATTAATTTTTAGCAAGGCTTTTGTATTTCTAATCTACTAAGTGTTAGCAAAACTTTTGCTGAATCTACAAGTTTTGTTGCTAAAAATCAGCTCGCTGATTTTCAGCAAAAGATTTTGCTGACATTAGCAACTTTTTTGCAAGCATCCTCCTGACTAAAATTTTGGCGACTCAGCAAAATTTTTTTGCTGACTTTACAAACTTTTTTTTTTGAGTGTAGTAATTTCTAACTAAATAAAATAGCAACATAATGTATTAAAAGCAACCGTACAAAATGGCCAACATTAAACAATTGCTTGTACTGTAAAATCAAATGTAAATGTAGTAAATATGACAAATAAAGCCCCCATTATGTTACTACTTTGAGGTTATACGGAAGGGATTCCGCGAAACCGTTAACTAATCATGGAGGGACAGAATGGACTGCAGGGTGTCTAGGGCGTTATGGCCCGCATTGGACGCAAGGGCAACCAAGGTTCTTTTGGGACTGGACAGGGAAGGTCTCAGCACCCTTACGGGGTTCCTGACCGGTCATTGTTCTGTCAGGGCTTTCACAAGCAGATGGGACAGGGACATACCGGATTTTTGCAGGCTGTGCGAGGACGTTGAGGAACTGGAGACAGTTGAGCATATAATGTGCCACTGTCCTAGGTTGCAGGGTCTCAGACAGAAATGGCTAGGAGAGAGATTTCACGACGATCTCGGGTGTGTCGCTGGATACAATCCAGTAGATTTGCTGAGATTTGTCAGGGAGATAGGACGGCTGTTTCTAGTAAGGGGACGATAGGAGCTGGTTTCTGGGGAGTATACATTCTTTCTATCTTTCTTTATATCTATCTTTCAAGCTATGTTTTCTGTCTATTTCTATTCTTTCTCACCGTTTTTTCTCTGAAGGGATTCACAATGGACCGTATTGGTCTCCGAGTGGAGATGTGCCTTTGGGCACGTAACCCTTCCTAACCTAACCCAACCTAAAAACATATGCCCTATATGAATAAAATTACATAAAATAATTATTTGTATCAAAAAAGGATTTACGCTCTTATAGTCATACAATAAATTACGTTTTATGGGTCTCTTTTTGTTTTATGGGTCTCTTTATGAAACAGCTTCATCATATTTATGCTGTGTTACTGTGGACGAAAATCAATGAAGTTTTTCTTCATATTTATGAAGTTCTTCATAAATATAATGAAGCTTTTGCTTTGAGTGTACTGTAGATTTCAGTCTAAACATTATTACTACATGTGCAGTTGATTTTATAATACAAGTAATTGTTTCATGCTGGTCAACTGCGGAGCTCGTCGACAATTCATTGGCCCTGAAGCCTTCTGAGAGGCTCAGAAGATGGAGGGAGTCGGCATTTGGGGCCTATTGGGCCAGATCTCCTGGGCAGCGGCAGGCGAGGCTCAGAAGATGGAGGGAGTCGGCATTTGGGGCCTATTGGGCCAGATCTCCTGGGCAGCGGCAGGCGAGGCTGTTTATATCTCCCTCTGGGGAGTGGTCACGGAAACTCTTGTCTATGATGAGGGGCGAACTAAGGACCGTGACGGGTTACCTCAGGGGACACTGTGGCCTTAGGTATCAATTGTACAAGATGGTGACGCCATCGGACGTTTGGAATTGTTTACCTGGTAGGATAGTTGGCTTCGTAGGGAGCCTGAACTTATAGGGTGTATTCGTTGGCAGCACAAAATTCCAACTTCTGGTCGCGGTGCATAGTGCCACTCTAGTCTAATCTAATCTTCATGCTGTAACTACATTATGTAGTTATTTTATTTTTTTTTTTTTGATTATTAAAAATTACTACAATTTTAGTAATTTTTATGAAAAATACAAAAAACTACCAGAATTAAATGTTAATTTTAAAGTATTTATGGTTTGTTTTAAAAACATTGTTAGTCGTTTTTTTACAAAAAAAAATAGAATGTTGATGAAATAAAACAGTTAAAAATTACTAAAATATTTGTAATTTCAAAGTTTCTATTAAATTTTTAAGTATTTATCAATTAAACTAGTCGAAAATAATTGCTTATAGAAAAATTCTTTTAAAGTTAACCAAAAAAAAAAACCAATCACCATTAATCTTTGTTATAGAAAAAATATACTTAACCTTCGCCATTGACCACTACCACTGAGCATTGACACTCGGTGGTTAATTTTGAAAAAAAAAAATATTTGAAATTTTAATTGCGACCTGTTTTGGTTGATGTTAGTACGAGTAAGTATGTGAATTTCTTTAGATTTTTTTTTTAAACCAAACAAAACCAAACAATTGAAGGTTATTTAGGGGTTGCACAGGTTAACAAACTAACTAACAAATCAAGCTAGAAAAAAATGTAAGAAGTTTCTATTGAATATTTTGTTGTTTAAAGTTTCATGCTAATTAAATCAATTCAATAGAAACCAAAATTATAGGTTTTACTCATACTACAAACATTGCTGGCTGTGTAGTTAAAGTATTCTTAATGAAACTCAATAGAAAAATCTTAAAAAACAACATATTTTGTATTTTTTTTAAATAAAAAAAAATAATTAAGAAGCCACGCTTTAAAGTCACATTAGCATGTTTAAATTTTGTTTATGTCATGTTAGTGTAATTTGTTACATGGATATATGCCTATAACTTTAAAGGTCATGTACAGACAATAAAATATATTTATAATAAAATTATTAATTATATACATATGTAGCTACTTACTGTATGTAGATTCTTTACCAGTTGACACCAAAAAAAAATTTTAAAACTTATTTAATAAATTTAAATAAATTTTAGTTTTTTGTGTCTGTATGGGTGATTGGAACAATAAGTTTATGCATTAAGTATAATTATATACTTAATTCTTAATAACAATTAATAAAATTTTAAAATTTCATGAAATGTATTATAGTGTAGAGGGTTTTATTGGTGTAATATTGTGTGCTTGTCATATTCGAAAACGAAAGACTTAAGAAACAAACTTGAAGTTGTTGTATATTTTAATTATGATGACATTCTCTAAGAAAACGATTTGTTTTAAAGAAATTTTTTTGGCGATCTCTATGTTTCGGAAGTGGACAAGACATATATCCCTATTTTATTCACACTGTCTGCACAACTGCACTGAGAGAATTATCTTCACTTCAATAATGAACTTCTTCATAGGTTTAATGAAAATTGTCACTGTAACTCGTCCATTGAACTTTTCATAGAATTTATGAAGTAGATTTCATTAAAGTCAATGTTTTTGAATGTTTGTAGAATTAATGAAAATCTTCATAAAATTAATAAATCATTCTGGCAATGAAGTGTTTATAGAATTTATGAAACAGTTTCACACATTTTTTAATATTAAGAAGTTTCCTTATTTTAATAAAACTCTTCATGAATGTCTTGAAAATGCTTTAAAAACTAAGCCAAAATGAGCCGATTTATATGATTTTTGAAACAATTTCATTGAATTCCAAAATTAATAAAAGGTTACATTAATAAAGCACTTTATAAAATATGTTGAACATTTGAGAATTAAATCTGAAAACTAAAGTTTGAAATGTATGAAAAATAATGAAATTTTATGAAAAATTAAAAAAATTAAGTCTTTGAAATAATTTCATTGCTCTAAAGAAAATTTTCATTAAATTTGTGAAAAAGATAATGTATGAAATCGAATGAATTTTTTTTTATGAAACTATGACATTTGATGAAAGAGATGTAATATTGTTTGCAACGAAATTCATACCATTTGCTCCACTCGAAAAACAAATAACAAGTTCTTCAACAAAATTATTTATCGTCAACTAATTTAGACGATATGAGCCAAAATATTTTAGGTTGCATTTTGGAAACTAAAGCATACAAAATAGAAGTTTTGGACAAAAAATATTTCTCTTAACAAGATATAACCACGATCGAAAAACTATTTTTTTTTCTGCTCCTATTTAAGAAGATATCGCGATTTTCGCTTTTTGAAAAAAGCGAAATTAGGCGAAAAAGTATCTAACCTTCCATTTATACTGTTCAAACTTCAACGCTTTGCTATTAATACTTAATGTCTTCTTTCTGCAAAATTTCATAAAAATGCGTCTATTAGTTTATAAGTTAAGACGATGTCCTTTAGAGGAATCCTGATAAAATCCTGTAATTCCTTGGACTAAAGTAAGGACTTATTATTAAAGATAAAGCTTCAATCTTACTTATATTTTATTATAAAGAGTTTTTACTCAACTTAAATTGGATTTTTAGATTTTTGAAAACTATATTTTTTTTAAAAATAATTAGTTTTTGAAATATTACGAAATTTTGAATTTGAAGCTTTCTCGCTTCCAAGCCGTGGACTGCACACGAAAAATGTCTTTGGAAAATATTTAGCAAATTTAGTTTTCTATCGGAATATATTAATTTCTAAGTATAAAACGCTCATTTGACGCATTCGTGGTAAATTTTATAAAGATTGCCCTGAGACAGCCTTACCCGTTAGAGGGTAAATATACAAATATTAAATAGCTACAAGAAAAGAAATACAACTTTTAATAATATTCAAATAAATAAATTTATTTTCTATTCCAAATCTTTCCTTAATATTTTTTTATTAATAAAATTTACAGCGTTATTTTTAATTTATAACGAGCTTCCAACCTCCGTATATTTACAAAAATAAAGCAAATCAAACATATTAGCTAGGTTGATACTAGTATTTCGATCTGGCTAAAGAACTCATCAGAACCCGAAGTTTTAGAAAAGTTAGAGCCTCCATAATAGGCATTTTCATTTTATTTGTCTATCTTCTTTAACATTCTTCAAATAACTGTCATACTGTAGAACTTTTCTTAGTGTACAAACCACCGGTGATAAAAAATTTTCTAGAGTTAAAAATTTTTAAAATGAATTTTACTAAATTATACAAAAAAACACTATTTTAGTTAATTTAATACAATTGTTTGTTATTTTAACTGCAATTTCATATGCATGCATATGTAGATATTAGTTAGCCACATTTGTAATTGTTTTTACTGTTAATTGTAAGTTAGTTATTTCGACCGTTCTTAGCGGTTGTTTTTACTACATTTTTAGTCATTCTACTAGACTTTTAGTCATTCTAATGACAAATACAGTCATCACCTTATTAAATATAATTGCAGTTACCCTGAGTGCATAACAACACCGACTATTATCAAAACTGTGTATTACTGAAAGAAAAATCATCAAATTTTATTATTGATTGAAAAACGAGTTTAATTAATTTGTTTTAATAACTTCTTACCATTTTATTTAACTTATTTTATTTGTTTACCACAGTTTTTCTGTTTGCTAATAACTTAAAAATATATTTATTGTCATTTTGACGATTTTTAGTACCTAAATTACTAAATCGTCGATTTGTTATTGGTTTGACCCACCGACCGTTTTTGAAAAAATTGAGTTAGGTATGGATTATATATAATGTAAATATACCGAACCCCGTTTTCACGATATATCGTATCATACCTGAGATATCCAGTATCTAATTTGATCTACCTGTCCATTTTTCATACAAAAATTAAAATGTATGTACCTTCTTTATCGTTTTCTCGATAACAACTTTTTGGCGTATGGGTCAAACCAATAATAAGCCGACGAAATGACGTTGGACGATTTTTGCTTTCAAATGACGATTTTTTGACAATCGTTTAATATGTCAGCAAAACATGTTTATTTGCTATTATTAAAAATCACCGGATCTAGTTTTGGGGTTTTTATTATTTCGTTAAAATTAAAAACTATTTTTTATTGAAAGTTTAGCAAAAAGGTTATTTTATGGATTCATGTTAGGTTTATTTTAATTTATTTTCTGCACTTAATAAAGGTAAAGACCACTGCAAATGTAGCTAAAAACAAATGTAACTCCACTTGAAAAAAGAACGACTTATATTTTAGTAAATTCAACTAACATAGTCATTTGTTTTTTACTGTTAAAAAAAAATAACCACAATTGTATTAATAATGATTGGTTCAGTCAGTGCAGTAAAAAATAAATAAACATTAATTTGTTTTATTTTTTGAAATAAAAAAAAAATACTGTACAAAATGAATGTAAAATCATAATACTGGAATTTTATGTGGTTTGTTTTTTAAATGAACTAATAAATAAACGAACAATATTAAAAAAAAACATAAATAATAATATAAATAATAATTTGTAGCAATATTAAAAACCAACCCAAAATGAAAAATATGAAATAATCAAAAATTTCACAATTTATTGTATTAAACTATGTCATCACATGTAATGCAATTTGAAACTTTAATTCGTTAATGGAAGTCCAAATTTAATAATTAAAGAAAATAACATTGTTAAAGAATTTCTAAACTATGTAAAAGAATTTAAGATTTAAAAATTGTGCTACTGTGGTGGTGTTTACAGAATTATGTAGAAGGAATTAACAGTTAAAGTGGTAAAGTGCTATCGTTATAAAATATCATGATTTTCGAAGATTAAATTACAGAAAAGTGTAAAAAATCGTATTATATTACACTTGAAATGTGAATTACATCATTATTTTTTTTTTTTATTAAAACTTTATCCCACTTGTAACAAATATTTTTTGTTTTGACGATTTTTGAAAATATAATTACGATTTTGACGATTTTTTATTGGAAAATTGGATGATTTTATGCTCAACATACCTGGCAACACTGTGTGTATAACAAAAAGCAAATAAACAGGGTTGGTTTACTGGTGTTGTCATTTTAGCGATTTACAGCACCTTTTATGGTTTATGCTACATATTTTCTAATTTTTAATAAATTAGTTACTGTAAGAATATTGTGAGTGTAGAGTAAAAACATAAAAACAATAACAGATAAAATTAGTAAAAGTACTAACTAAATCAATTTTTCTTCAAACACTTAAAACTCTTCAATTATATCTTAATTTAATTCATTACAAAAATTTAGATTTATTTGAAAATAAAATTTAAAATAAATTAATTCTAACAAATTTCACCTAAACAATTTACCTTGACAATGAAATATACAACAACCAGTTGTTGTTGTTATTGTTATAAATTACGCATGACTAAAACACAAAAATGTCAAACACGCACTAATAGCGTTGTCATATGAATTTGTTGCGTTTGCTTGAACATTTGCAGTTTTGAATCGAAGGTCAAGTTTAAAAACTTTAAGTGTCAATTTTGTTTAGAGTTTTACATTAGTGATACAATTTTATTTCATTTTTTTTTTTCTATATTTTATTGAATTTCCGCACAATTAAATTTCAAGAATCATAAGAGTACAAACAGCTGGGGCTTATAGCTATAGTTATAATTTTTATATGAACAAATTACTTATTGCTAGTTAAAAGTTATTAGGTTTTTTTTTTACTTGACATGCTTGAAAGCATATCAGCTGTATAATGAACTATTTAAAGCATTTTCAAGTGTAAATGTGGCCTTAAAAAGTTGGAGCTTAATATGTATATTACTAATGATTGTCATTTGTGGACAAGAATTTAAGATTTTGACAATTCTTTCATACAAAAACATTGAAAATTTTAAATATGCTAATCTAAGATTATGATGTTTTAAAAATAATTAGTGTCCGACCGAACAGTTCGGCCAAAAAACTATATTTTGTCGGTTTTTTGATATCTAGAGGCAATGAAGACAAATTTTGGTATTGGAAAAATTTAAGAGAAAAGCCGAAGTTTAGCTATAAAGTTAAAAGTTCGGCCGTGTAGGGTCCTGCCTCAGAATTTTTGTTTTATTTTTTTTTTTACATATTTTTACTTTACTTGAGTTGCGATCATAAATTTTTATAATTTCTATTTTTTACAATTTTTACATTGGTTTACACTTTTATACAACGCCATCTATTAGTCAAACCATGTCACCACTTTGATTTAACAAAGTATCCCAATAGACCAAAACCCTTTAGAAAAATATTATATTAAGCTTGCAAGCATAAGCGTTAAGCTTTAAAAAGACTTTAGAAAGTATTGAAAAACGCTTTAATTTTATTGTAGAAAAATCAAAACGGAACCCTCGTGATAATATTACTGAAATAATATTTAAATAAGCTTATGCCGCTAATTTTAGAATAAGCTTATGTCAACAATTGTAGAATTAGCTTATGCTTACAAATTTAGAACAAGCTTATGCTACCAATTGTAGAATTAGCTTATGCTTTTGTAAATTTTTTTATTATCGCCCCGATTTTCAGAAATTTTTGTGACTGTCTTACATTTTTGTGACTCTTACCTAGAATTTTTTTTTTTCAAGGTAAGATAGTCAGACAAATTTAGGACAATTACAAAAATGTGTAAGAATCGGGCCTTATGTTTGAATATAAGAAATTCACATTTTATTTAATTTTTTTTATTAAGAAATTTTTATTTAAGTTTTTGGAATTGAAAAACACTTGAAAAAAAAACAAAAAAAACACTATGACAACCGCACTATCTTCGATCAAAATTGACAATGACAATGCAAAGTAATCAACGACGTACATACAGAATTTAACGGGACTTTGCTGCAGCGACATGTTGTCAGCACGTTGTAAAGAATACTACTTTCTCAAACACGGTTGAAAAAGGCTTTAGTATTTTTTTTAAAAAAACCTTATTCTAAAGTACTGTTATACTTTACTTATTTTGTGGTCCATTGGGATGTTTTAACTTCTTTTAAACCAATTTTTATCTGTATTTGCTACTTACCAATACATAAAATTTGGAATAAAAGCGTTAGGTCGTAAATTTTGCGAAGTCATCTACCAAAAACAGAGCTTTCTTTTGGGAGCCATTAAAGATTCTCTGCCATTTAATCGTTGTCAGCGCATAAATTTGCATTTAAAACTCTTAAACAAATCAATTTCCTATTAAAAGTTTTTTTAGTTTTTTTTATTAAAAAAAGTTAATACCAAACGTTTTTTTTTAGTTCAAAAATTAGTATTTTTTTAAACAAAAAACTTTTCTTCTTTGTGAGCCCGTTTGACTTTGTAAGTAAATATTTCTTATTAAAATTGTTATTAATTTTTATTTTTGATTTTTGGGTTTTTTTTTATTTTTTTGCCAGCCTGGGGTCTGGGTATTTTAATCCAAATTGAATTTTTGGCGAAAACCAAAACTGGAACGTAGTGTCCAAGGATTAAATTAGAGTTTTGGTTGAAAAATCTTTTCAACTCAAAAATCTCTAACTGGGAGTAATTTATTATTTTCCCTAAAAATAATTCTTCAAGAAATTGATAATTTACATGGTAATTATTATACTTTATTTTTTTATATAAAAAAAATCTCTCCCCAATTAAAGACAAACGAGTTTCATTTAATTTTTTTTTATTGTCACTTAAAGCGCCTTTAACAAAGAAAAAAAGCAGAAAAAAAACCTTTTTAATGAGAAGTGGGAAAGAAAGCTATGACTCTTTTTTGTCTATGGTGGTGTATTTGATGATCAGCTCTATAAATTCAGTTTGACTTTAATTTAATCGGTGACAGTTCGGCTATAGATGATTTCGGCGTTTTTAGTGGAAAAAAAAGTGTGTGAAAGTGTAAAAGGCATAGGCAAAAAAAAAAAAAATGTGAAAAAAAACCTTTAAAGTAATTTAATATTTAATAATTTATATTTGATTACTACTTATTTGATTACTAAGAAGACAAGAATGGAGCAAAATTGATTATTAATAGGTTTTTTGTTAAAGTTCTGCCTATTATGGAGGCTCTAACTTTTCTAAAACTTCGGGTTCTGATGAGATCTTTAGCCAGATCGAAATACTAGTATCAACCTAGCTAATATGTTTGATTTGCTTTATTTTTGTAAATATACGGAGGTTGAAAGCTCGTTATAAATTGAAAATAACATAAAAATAATCTCGATGTATATAAAAACAAAAAACTAATATAACTGTTAAAATAATTAAATTTACAAACTTTTTTTTTGAGTGTACTATCGTTAACCATTCATGTAGTTAACGATAGTACAGTTCTCTGAGTGTAGTAGGCTAACAATCAAATATGTGCATTACTGATTATTTTTAATAACTTTTTAAAAATGAAGGTCGAATTTCAACAAAAGTTTTAATTTATTTGCAACAAATTAATTTATGTTTACCTCAAACATATAGATAATGTTGTAATAAACAATACATGCTGTTAACATACTTGCTAGTTAAAAATGTTCTATATTACTCATTAAATTTCAAAGTTAAACAATTGCATTAAATATTCACATTACAAGTTAAAGTTTAGAAGTTTTCCGTTAACATTAAGGGTAATCACAGTTAAAACTCAATTAGGTCAAAACTAAGCAAATGATAATACATTCTCAACAACACAAAGGCAAGACAAAACGAGTGGAAAAGAATAAAGAGCTTAATTACATGTTTTGGCAAAACACGTGTTTTGCATTTAGTTCAAACATTGTACAAATTTATTGTGATCACCTATCATAAATAATTTAAAAAGCAATATAAAAAAAGCGTCTACCCAATTGTAAATTTACTCAAGCATTAACTCCAGTAACAACGAAACAAAACAGCTCACATATGTATGAAAAATCCTTGATTTTCATATCGTTTTACTTTAAGCACTACAATGTGTTGAAAAATGATTACTTTGAAAATTAATATTGTAAAATAATGCAAAATTCTTAATATTTTGACCTACAGTTTGTAAAAACACAAACAAAAAAGGAAAACCTTATATATTTGTTATATGTACACTCAGAAAAATTCTTACAGTAACTACATGTAGGTCATTCGAGTAGTAAACAGTAGTAGTTGTTTTAACTGTTATTGTAGTAATTTTTCTATGAGAAAATGGTTAACGACTATTTTAGACAGTAATAACACGGTGCTACAGTGAAAACAAACTTGGAAAACGACCTAGCGTGGGTTATAGGTCTTGTTGAGTACATTACAAATTGTGTCAAAAAATTTCAGAAACACCCTCAAATTCAGAAGTTATTCTAAAAAAAACCGTTTTCAGTGATGTTCGTCAACTTATCGACCAGTAACTCAGTCAGTTTTTGTCCGATTTAAATTGTTTT
Source organism: Delia radicum (assembly GCA_021234595.1). Taxonomy (NCBI): domain Eukaryota; kingdom Metazoa; phylum Arthropoda; class Insecta; order Diptera; family Anthomyiidae; genus Delia; species Delia radicum. The sequence continues at coordinate 215,369,888 of CM037854.1, forward strand.
TTAACGGGTTTGGAAAGAAAACTGATTACGCTTTAAAATGACGTGCATTTTTTGATACATTTGTAAGTTATAAGTATTGTTTTTGTTAAGAATATCTACAAAAAAAACGAAAATTATAAACTTTTTTGATTTTAGTAGCTTTTTATTGCTTATTTTAATATGAAAGCTTATAAAAATTTATACCAACTTATAAAGAAAATTTAGTTCTTACCAAAACACGGTTTTCATTTTTCAAATCGGATGAAAATTGTAAAAGTTATTCAACTTTTCATTAACATCTGTTTTTAACTATACATGTTAACTTCGGTTAAGCTATTTGTACAGTTTTTAATTTACGTTTGTAAGTCAAGTGGTTTACCAAAAGAAAAGTCTGCAATCCCAAAATTTTTACTTTAGAAAAACTTTAGTAACTTTTGCAAATACAAACCGATTTTAACACTCAATCAAGACCTTTCTACAATCTCTGAGTGGGGTCGCGCGAATAAGGTCGATTTTAATGCACGCAAGACCCAATGTTGTATGTTAACCCACAGACGGGCTGTGGAATTAACATTGTCATCTGTAGCTATGGATGGTATATGTATCGAGGAATCGGATACTCTTGATGTTCTGGGCATGACAATACAGTGTGATGTCCGCTGGAATAAGCACGTATTTCAAGTGTCGAAAGAAGCATTCAAGTGCCTTGGTTTTCTGAAACGGTGCAAGACTTACTTCACTCCATCCGATCTCTTTACTATTTATACCAGCTATATCCGGCCGAAAATGGAATACAACTCCCATATATGGGCAGGGGCTTCAGTGTCTATTCTGAAGCTTCTGGACCGTGTTCAGGGGAGTGCGGTGAAGCTTATCAATGACAGTAGTGTATCCAACTCTATTGATTCATTGGAGCATCGTCGGAATGTGGGTTGTGTGACACTTTTCTATCGATATTACCATGGGAGGTGCTCATCTGAGATAAGTGAACTTATTCCTCGAGCCCGAGTTTTTATTCGTAATACTCGCTTATCTAGTAGAGCACATCCGTTTGTAGTTGATTGTCCTGTGTTTCGCACAACGCATTACAGAGAAAATTCGTTTTTTAGTCGAACAATTCGTATGTGGAACAAACTTCCCGCAGAAGTCTTCCCTGTTACTTACAATTTAGAAAAATTTAAATCAAATATCCACAAGCACTACTCCCTCTTTCCTCCTTCCCATACCCTATTTTCCTGATCAATACAATGCACTGCATGAGTAGGGGGAATCCCCTGAGTATTGGTTAAATTATAAAAAAAAAAAAAAAATTAGGAAAAAAAATAAAAAAAATTAGAAACTTTTGATAAACACTTACCTAATTTATTGGAATATATATTTTATGAATACATTTCATGAAAGCTTAATTCTTTGCCTTTCCAAAATTGTTTAAAATTTTGAAATCGGTCAAAAAATGTGTGAGTTAGAGGTACTAAACTGCTACGACCTACCCTAAAAAAGTTTTTTTGAAAATAACTCAAAATTTTGAGGGTGTTTTAAAATTTTTAAAAACGGTTTTTGTATGTCCTCACCTAGGCCTACAACCCCCACTAGGTCGGTTTTCAAGTTCTGACAAAAAGTGTTTTTTTGTAGTTATTTTAGTATTTCAATAAACAACTACCAAAATAGTAATTTTGCACTAAACAGTAGGGTATTCAATCGGTTTAACCGTTACTCGATTAATCGATGAATTTAAATCAAACAACTGTTCGAGTAAATTTAAATTTCGAATTTCGAGTAACGAATAACGAATACGTATAACTCGAACAATTTTGGTCGATTAATCGAGTTAACCGAGTAAATAAAAATATGTTTTTTTTTCAGTTTATATTTCATTAAAAAAAATTAAATTGTTTCGTATTTTTTAAAATAATTTTATTTGTAATCGAAAACTTATTTTGGGGTTCAATGTGTGTAGAGCAATGCTTCAGTTATCGTGTTAATTTACATTGTATACTATTAAATATATGTGTAGTAGGGCTATAACTTTTTAACGTGGCCGCACGATATAGAAAATACTGTACTGATAAACAATATAAGATATCTTCAAAATATCCTTGAACATTATTGTACTCAAATGTATGCTCGAAAATATAAAAAAATTTAATACCAAAAGGTCCGATTTGCATAAATTAAGCGAAATGTTTAAGTATCTAACTATTCAACAAAAAATAAAAATCGCAAAACCTTTAGTTTGTGTTAAATTTTTTTGAAAGATTTGTATTGTACTTAACATATCATAATTTTTTGGTGTTACAGCTAGAATTAAACCGTTGACTCTTTTCTTCAATTTGGTTCTATATTAAACTTAATCAAATAAATTAAAGTTAATGTAATTTACATATATGATTTATACTCTATATCCTTATTAATATTATAAAATGACTGTTGGTTTGTTTGTTTGTTTGTGTGAGCATCACGTCCAACGCCTGAACCGATTTTATTCAAATTTGACACATAGATAGTGGGCGGTCTGGAAGGAACTATAGGCTATATGAAATTTTTATATGATGGGCGTGGCACTTTTACGCCCACTTTTTCACTATTTTCGATATGGCTTTACCGATGCAATTGATATTTGGTACCCAGAAAGAGATGTCACAGATAAGCACTTTAAGTTATATAGATTTTATTGAAATTTGGTACACAGATATTGGGATGACTCATAAGCACTATTTGCTATAATAGATTAAGACATGGTGGGCGTGGCAGTTTTACGCCCACTTTTTGTTATCTTTATATGGCTTAAAGGATTTTATTAAATTTTGGTACACAGATAGTGGGCAAACTGAAAAGTTATCCATCATCCCAAAAACTAGGTCTAAGGCACGCTAACAACGTAGCGGACAACGCCCGCTAGTTATATATATATCTATATACATATATAAAATACAATGTTTGTATGTTTGTCCTCTATAGACTCTAAAACTATCCAACCGATTTTTTTTTTTTTTTTAATTTTATATTTCAAGTGGGCGTGTCCCCTCCCACATAAATTGAATAGCATCATATATCTTGACTATTGTGATAGCAAGAGTTTTGAAACATTGCAGTAACCCATATGTTACTGATTTGAATAATCAGGAAAAAAAATGCACGTTGATTATTTGTTAATGTGAATAGTCATGGGAAAAATGGGCGTGATCGGACCAGTGGATGTGTCAGCTCCCATACAAAGTAAATATTTAATATCATATATCTACAGTTCTATAATAGCCAGAGTCTTAGAAATTTGTGCACGTTGATTATATTATGAATAGTCATGGGAAAATTGGGCGGGATCATACCAGTGGGCGTGGCAGCTCCCATACAAAGTGATTATTTAGCTCATATACAAAATTAATATTAATATTAAATATCTAGGGTTCTATATTAGCTATATAGCCTTCAAATTTTGTACGAGTCCATCAATTACAAATATTAGTAGTCGAACTGAAAATAGGCGGAATGGGATAAATGGGCGTGGTACCAAAAGCAAAAAACAAATAAGCATTAAAATAAATTATCACATTCAAGACTTTTTGCAAGGTTATTTAATAATGTTGTTATAGTCGAACTTTATAAAAACGAAAGAAAATAATTTTAAACCCCTCCATTGTACAGGGTGTCCGACGGGAAGGTATACATACCACTTTGTTTGTTTATAATTTTTGATTAAATGAAAGAGAAATGAACTTATATTGATAAAAGTTTTATTTAATGTCGGCAATTATGTATGGAATACAATATAAGATAAATGTCCGCCTCTGTTAGCCTCATAAATGCGAGCCCTTTGGAGCACATTTTTCATTACATTCTCACACATTTCACGCGATATTTCATTAATTTCATCAGGAATATTTTGTTCGAGTTGCATAAACCTTGCTTTTCAGATATCCCCACAAAAAGAAGTCCGGAGGGAGCAGTCAAATCAGGCGACTGTGGAGGCCAATCAACATCACCATTTCTTGAAATAACTTGTTGTGAAAAGAGATCTCGCAGTAATTCCATTGTAATCCTGGCTATATGCGATGTGGCACCGTCTTGTTGATACCACATGTTAATCTAGCCCAAAGCATGCAGTTGTGGCGTTAAAAAGTTTTCAATCATATCACGATATCGCTCCCCATTCACAGTTACCGTTACGCCGTTTTAATTTTCAAAGAAGTAAGGTCCAATGATTCCTCCTGACCAAATTGCACACCATACTGTCACTTTTAAAGGATGCAAAGGTGACTGATAAATAATTTGAGGGTTTTCCATTGCCCAGAACCGACTATTCTGTTTATTCACATATCCATTCAAATGAAAATGTGCCTCGCCAATCATTATGATTTTTTCATGAAAATCGGGGTTGTCATGGGCGAGCTGTAACATCCTATTGGCATATGTACGGCGGCGTAAATGGTCTTGTGGAAGAAGCTCTTGTGTCAACTGAATCTTAAATGGAAACAAATGCAAATCCTTGTCCAAAATTTTGGCCAAAGTTGTTCTTTGAAGACCAAGCTCCTGAGCACGGCGTCGAATTGAGGTTGATGGATTGTTTTGAACACTTTCTTGAGCAGCAGTAATGTTTTCAGCCGATCTTGCAGTACGTTGTGGTCCATGCTTGGGCCTATCACCTACAGACCCTCTTTCTTCGAAATCATTCACTACACGATAAATAGTGCGTTTGGTTGGCACGTTGTTCCTCCCAAAAATTTCACTTAACTTTCTCATCGTCACAGTAATCGATGATTGATTTTGATAAAATGTTTTTAACGATTAAAACACGTTGGTTTATCGAATATTTTTCCATAATAAATTTGCCACGTGTCTACTTCACGACCGCCAAATATGAACTGTCAAGACTAATGTTTACCAAAATGGCGGACACCCTGTATATTGTTTTAGAATATTTTTTTAATTTTCCAATCTTATTTTTGTTTTTTTTTTTTAAAAATTAATTAAATAAAACTATTAATTTAAAAATTAATTAAATAAAACTATTGAAATTCGAGTTACTCGAATAATTTTAAAATCTTACTCGCTTAATCGAGTAAGTTAAAAACCTCAAAATTGAGTTACTCGTTTACTCGAACAAAACCAAACCCGAGTAATTTGAATACCCTATTGAACAGTTAAATTTTTTAGTTATTCAAAAATAGAAGATTATGATTATGTTTTTAAAAATTCTCGTTTAGTTTATATTTGTTTTTATTGATATGTTTATAGTTTGCAAATAATAATTAGAAAATTTCTTTGTATCTTCAATGCTAAAAACGTCATAACTGGAATACCGTTTGGAAATTTGACTTTGCATTTTAAATAGGATGTATGAAATACAAATTTTTATTGTAATAAAATAAAAAAATATATATAATATATATATATATATATACAGGGTGGCGCAGAATGAGCTATATGGTTTGAATTGTTTATAACTTTTTTAATTATTATTTTTTCTTTGTTTTTTTTTCAGCATTTTGTAAATAAGATTTGGGGAATTAATTATGAATCATTACACGATCGAACAACGTACAAAAATAATTGAATTTTATTTTTCAAACCAACATTCTATTGTGTTGACACAGCGTGCACATGGTCGTCATTTTAATGTGCGCATTGCACAAACAGCGTCAGCAATAAACCATTTGATTGGAAATTTTCGTCAACATGGGTCTGTAAGAACCCTTCCTGGTGCCGGAAGAGCACCTACCGTGCACACTGATCAAAATATTGAACGTGTACCGGAGAGCGTGCAGCATAGTCGATCAACATCAACAAAGAGGCGTTCGACACAATTTGGACTATCAAGGCGGTCGCTGCAGAGAATTTTGAGTACATTAGACTTTTCCCATATAAAGTTCAACTTGTGCAAGAATTGAAGACGACAGACTACTAGCAACGGCTTGAATATGCCATTGGTTTCCGTGAAAAAGCGGAGGAAAATCCAGACTTTATTCACAATTTGGTAATGAGTGATGCAGCCCATTTCCTATTAAATGAGTATGTCAACAAGCAAAACTGCAGGATTTGGGCTACGGAAAATCCAAGAGCAGTTCATTAGCGACAATTACACCCACTTAAGTGTACTGTTTGGTGCGGTGTATCCTTCGAAAGGATAATTGACCCATATTTTTTTGAAAATGAAAGTAGTGTCTCAATCTCTGTCAGCGGTGGTGCATATCGGACGATGTTCGAAAATTTTGTTAGGCCAGCTTTGGAAAACCATCAAAACTTGTGGTTTCAACAAGATGGAGCCACAGCACTTACTGCAGGTGCCTCGATGGCTTTGTTAAGGGACATATTCGGCGAACGCATTATTTCGCTCACAAGCGATTTTAACTGGCCTCCACTTTCACCAGATTTAACAGCTCCTGATAGTTTTCTTTGGGGTTATTTGTACGTTAACAAACCAAGAACCATACTCCAACTAAAAACCAACATTCGAAATGAAATCATGGCCATTACACCCGAAATTTTGCGAAAAGTTATGGAAAATATGCTAAAAATAGCACGTATGTGCGAAGCAGAAAATGGACATCACTTACAGGATATCATTTTTCAAAGCTAATTGAAAAAAATTCCCCAATAATATACTGTATTTAAAAAAAAAAAAAAAAAAAAAAAAAAAAAAAAAAAAAAAAAAGTTATACTACTCGCATAAATAAAAAAGTTATAAACCATTTAAACCATATAGCTCATTCCGCGCCACCCTGTATATATATAGCAATTCCATATGAAAACGATCAAAATTGGCAAATTTTTGGACGACCCCTCTCCGATTTTAAAATAAATAGTCTCAATCGATTGCCCAGCAAAAAATAATGTACCTACATATTTTTTTTTTTTTTATAGTGACTGGTTTAGTGGTGGTGTGCACCACTGTCATGTGACAAAATTGAAGAATTCTTCATAAGGGACCTCATTGAAAGTTGTTTAAAAAAAAAACTACTAAAGCGATCGCAACGAGTGATAGCTCGTTGGAAAGGTATTGAATCAGGCTTATGAAGAATTCTTCAATTTTGTCACATGACAGTGGTGCACACCACCACTAAACCAGTCACTATAGAGCAATTCCATATGACATGTGACAAAATTGAAGAATTCTTCATAAGGGACCTCATTGAAAGTTGTTTTAAAAAAAGTACTAAAGTACTAAAGCGATCGCAACGAGTGATAGCTCGTTAGAAAGGTATTGAATCAGGCTTTAATTGAAAAAAAATTTTCTTAATTTTTCTTGTTAAATAATTAAAAATAATTCAATTATAAAAAATATAAAAACAATGAGAACAAGGTGGTCTCTTAAATGCTCTTCTCCTGTCCAAACAAGGAGTCGGGGCCCATTTTTTTATTGCTGATTCTTAAAGCAAAAATTATGAGGAATCCAAAAAAAAATAAAATTAGCCGGAAAATTTAGGAGCTTTTGTGGAAAATCGGAAAATTTAATTTTCATGGGAAAATTTAATTTTCATGGGAAAAAAGGTAAATTTCTGAGAAAAATTAGGAAAATTTTATTTTTCAATTAAAGCCTGATTCAATACCTTTCCAACGAGCTATCACTCGTTGCGATCGCTTTAGTAGTTTTTTTAAAACAACTTTCAATGAGGTCCCTTATGAAGAATTCTTCAATTTTGTCACATGACAGTGGTGCACACCACCACTAAACCAGTCACTATAAAAAAAAAAAAATATGTAGGTACATTATTTTTTGCTGGGCAATCGATTGAGACTATTTATTTTAAAATCGGAGAGGGGTCGTCCAAAAGGTGATCGCTTTCATATGGAATTGCTCTATATTCATTTAAGGTTAGTTGGTTTGACCGCTTCATTAGTTGTTTTTACTACTATTGTAGTTTATTTTATCAATAGTTAAAAATTATTACATGGTTAGTCATTTTTAGGACAAATACAGTCATCGCCTTTTTGACTACATTTGTAGTCATTTTAACTGTCATTTCTACCTTTTTAATTTTCTGAGTGTAGGTACTATGAACAGACATCAAAAATATAAATTTTTAATTTAGAAACTTGGAAATTTAATAAATATGTAACTGAAAAAACATGTTTTTTTGTTACTAAGGTTTTTAATTTCAATTGTAAATGTAAGTGAGTGGAAATGTTTGATTCGCTGACTGGCTGTTTGGCATAGTTTTAGTAGCCGACCGTTTTTTTTTTTATATATAATGCGCTTCAGTGATTATGAGTGTTAACAGGCCTTGTTTCATGAACTCTGATAGATAATAATTATATTAGAAAAAGATTTTAAATCTTATATTCGTTTGTGATTAGAATATAACAAAATATGTTAAACAAACTTACTTTTACCAGAGTGGAGTAATTTGTCGATAAACCTTTAAAGAAATAATGTCAAAGTGTTTTTACACAAGATCAATTTATTAATCTAGCAGATTATAAGTACACTCAGGAGATTAAGAAGCTAGAAATGACTAAAATTGACAGTTGAAATGACTTCAAATGTAGTCATGAATGAATGATGAATGTATTTGTCAAAAAATTACTAACCTTGTAGTCATTTTTAACTATTGATAAAACAACTACAATAGTAGTAAGAACGAATAACGAAACAGTCAAAAACAATTAATCTTAAATGAATGTATAAACCATAATTACGAGAAACAAGACAATAAAAATAATGAACATAAAACGACTACATAAGTTGTAAAAACAACTGTTTTTAACAGTTATTTTTTCGGAATTTCAATTTTTATTTTTTCATAAAAAAATATATTTTTTTTTCTTTTAATTATAATAAAAATTTGTATTTCCTACAACATATTTAAAATGCAAAGTCATTTGTGGCACTTTTGACTGCTTGATGGCCCTGTGGTACTTTCTTATCTATATTGGCCCTTTCAGCTCAAAATTGAACTAACTACTTTAAACCGTTTAGTTCAGACTTTTATGAAATTTGAATGATTTTTTTTATTTGATGATAGCATAGGCTAGCTCCTTAGAGAATGAATAACGAGGAGTTGTTTAATTTTTTTATAAAAATCGCATTCAAAATCATATATTTTCGTACCAGGAGGTCAGGTTTTAAAATTTTTGAATGCAGAACGATAACATTTTTAAATCTTTTTATATTTGTCCAAATTTTTAATTCAATTCATTTTTTATTAAAAAAATGTGTTTTTGGAGGCTTTTTAAAAATGTTATGTTATCGCAAGAGCGGAAATAGTTTATGAGAATTCATAAAATATGTTAAACTTTATTGTCAGAAGGGTTTGTCTTGCATTTTTAAAGAAGCATTTAAAATGACGAACTCTAATTAACAAATTAATATTATTTTTATTTTAGTAAAAATCTAATAATCGAATAGTACCAACCAGCATAAAAAATAGTACTTTTTCGACCCTCATAGTACTAAATACAAGTTTTTATTATAAATTAAAGTTTTTAAAATTTATTTGTATATAAAAACAAAATTTAGTTGATTTTAGTTACAGAATTTATAAAAATTATCAGACTATTTCTTAAATTCACCTTTTTTGCAAGGAAATCTATTTCATTACTCATTCGATTTTAGAATCACAATGCAAATTTGAAGATGTTGGCAATGTCCTTTTTTCAATTGTACTTTTTTAAGATATTTATTTATCACTTTTCGAACACTTTTTTTTTACTCGAACTCAAATAAAATCATCTTTAATCAATTCCATTTACAACGATTGGATCCAAATAAATACATTTGATAAATGTTAATTTATGAATGGGTAATTGAATTAAATGTTGAGTCTTGAAGTTTCTCTGAAGTTTCTAAAAATAGAAATGTTGTGTTGTTGGAGTTGGAGTTGTACTTCTGAGATTATGTATGCAAGAACAAAAACACCGTATATTAAATAAAACTAGTTTTAATCACAACAAAACTCGATCTGACGATAGATCAGTGCGCTAAAGCGCTCTGTCTAACGTGTGGTGCGAGCGCATGTGGCATTAGAAATCAGTTTATCTATACCACGGTCAGTGATTGCACAGAAAATTTCATATAGACGCAATCGAACAAATAAAAACATAACAAATATTACATTATTCAAAAAACGTGTCACTGACGAAGGTTCAATACCAGAAACTGCGCAGTCTGATTAAGGAAAATTGAAAAATTTACAATGTAGTTATGATTTTTAGAAAATACACTCATTCTTCTCTACCACGTCTTTCACAATTAAAATTAAATAAAATTGCATATTAATTATAGTATTAATTGCAATTGTGTGAAAAAGACGTTAAAATTCAAACTCAATCTTTAATTTTTATTTATATGTTAATAGTACTAAAAGGGTCAAAGGTACTTTTCCGGATCAAATAGTACCAAAAAAAAAGTACTATAGTACTAACTTTATCATCCCTGTGGCCCTATCAATGGTATTTTGGCCCTTTTAAATAGCCAATTTGGCCCAAAACAAAAAAACTCAAAATGCATCACTGGTTTGATATAATTTTTGTTAAAAATTAAAACTATGTTTTTTCGACTCTATAGATTATTTGTTAGGATAATATCCTAATAAAGAAATATAGAGTATGGCCTCGAACTTGAATAATTTTCGCGTATTGGGAAAATTTCCCATTGTCCCTCCCCTTGGAACCGTGACTGCCTCAATACAAAATTTTCATGAGAAAACGAAGGACTGTTAGGAACACAGTTAAATGTTCAACAGGCAGTTGCTGCAGGAATGCCAGCGGGGGACAACCGAATAGCCATCTTACATGTCAGAAAGGATCATCGCAACTTTGAGTGCGAAGTCTATAGGTATATAAGAGTTCCCATGGACGAAGCATCCCACAGGACAGGTCTCAACGATATTCATTGAGGCACGGTAAACGATGCCATCAATTCTTTCTCAGAGGACCTCCCCAACAATTTTGGAAGACGAGAAAAAACTCTGCCACGAAGAACAAGTGTGGTCATTGTAAGATTGCGTTCGAGAGGGTTCACACGTCTCATATCATACTAGTATCGGATCGAGCCCACCATCCCCAACACATGCCCGCTTACCAAAAAGGTCCCTATGATATCAACCACAAACTACACAGATAGGAAGCAGCTGATAAATCCAAAAGGTTGGTAAGAAAATGAGTAAAAATTAAATGTCAAAATTATAGTTATATACAATTTATATGGGGGTTTTATTTCTATCTAACTGCGCAAATCATTTTAATGCAAACAAAAACATACGGTTCAAAATTACTTTTTTGGGATATGTCATTGGTAACCTGTTTGTGTAGTCTGTGCTGTCGACGACCTCTTTAGCAGCTGAGCAAACCCGACGAACGTATCTATGAACCTATCCGGCTGATGAAGCCCGGAACTAGATGAGTCAGTAGAACCGAATGACCTGGATCTAGATGAGTCAGTAGAACCGAATGACCTGGATCTAGATGAGTCAGTAGAACCGAATGAAGGAGACTAATAAAATTATATACACATTTGCAGGTAATGTTGCTACAAGCACAATTTTTAATAACTCTGGAAAATGCCTTTCATTTGATAGCCAATTTTCCTATTGTTGCTTAGAAATATAGCATAAATAAAAAAAAAAGGATTTTTTAAACATATGACCTTCTCTATCAAAACTCCAAATCCCAACTAGTGGCACACTCTAATATAGTGAATCTTTCCTAACGGAATTTTTTTTAAATTATTGTGAATTAATATAACCTATGCAAATTGCTACCTCAACCTGGCAGTGCTATAAATTGTTTCGATCTATTGTGAATGATTTAGTATTAATCACCAAACAGCTGACACAGAAATAAACAAAAAAAAAAATATCGCAAAATTGACTTTCAGAAAAATTAAACAAAAATTAAAAATAATAAGCCTTTCAGTTTTACAATTTCCTAAAAAAAAACAATGGAAATTGCAAATACTTATTACAGTAAAGACGAATATGTAGAGACGGTAAGTTATAAATTGAACTTTCTATACCATGGTCAAAATGATGATCTCATTAACACTTTCAACTTTCTAGGCTTCCGGCAACAAAGTTAGTCGACAAACTGTTTTATGTGGCTCACAAAATATTGTTCTTAATGGCAAAGTAATTGTACAAAGTGGTTCCATAATACGCGGTGATTTGGCCAATGTACGAACGGGGCGTTATTGTGTGATTAGCAAAAACGCCGTCATACGTCCACCTTATAAACAATTTAGTAAAGGTATTGCATTTTTTTCCGATGCATATTGGAGATCATGTTTATATTGGTGAGGAAGCGGTAGTGTCTGCTGCTGTTATTGGATCATTTGTGTATATAGGAAAGAATGCTATTGTGGTAAGTTTTAAAAAGTGCTTAGACAGTAAAGTTTAATTTTCATATTTCTATGCTTACAGGGTAGAAGATGCGTTTTAAAAGATTGTTGCATTATAGAAGATGGAGCCGTTTTGCCACCCGAAACAACTGTGGCCAGTTATATGCGTTATACAGCAAAAGGCACCATAGAGGGTGGTCAAGGAAATCCTAATTTTGTACCGGCTGCCATGCAAGATCAAATGGTTGATTTTACAAAATCATTTTATGAACATTTTATACGTTTGCCTCAAGCTTGTTAATTTAATTTAATTGCAATTATTGAGATTAAAAATGAATTCCCTTTTGATTTATTTATAATTTTTTTTTTTAATAAAACTAAAATTTTAAGACTTACTTTCTCTTTAATCTATTAAGCCAGTTTCTATGTCATATGCACTATGGCCCATTTCAAATACGGGTCCTGTTAAACCGGTACGTAGGGCTATCTGTTCAGCAGTTTCTTCAGAATTGTTTAACGATTGCGGCTTAACATTGGGATCCATTAGTAATATCATGGCTGTATTACGACAGTTCGATACAGAGGCTGCTATATGAAGTGGCGTTTGTTTTCCATCCGATGGAGCATTAACATCGGCTCCATGTTGTAGTAATAGTGAAACACATTCCGCATTACTCCATTTGCAGGCAGAATGTAATGGAGTCCATCCCATATTAGTTTTAGCATTAGGATTGGCTTTATATTGCAACAACAGTTTAGCAATATCAACAAAATTATTGTAACAAGCTCTATGTAGTGGTGTATAACCATCATCATCTTTGGCCGTTACTGCCTCTGGATCTAATTGTAAGATTTCCTTGACTTCGCCGATTTTATTTTCATTGACTGCCCATAATATCATACGTTCAATGCTAGCTGTAAGAAGGAATTAATCAAAAAAAAAACTTTGTTGCACTCGGGATTTTCTATAAAATTAATAAATTAACCTTGAGGATTGCGGTCTTCTTCAATCAATTCATCGGCATCATCATCCCAACCACTGACATGCATGCCGCGCGGTACCTTGGCATATCGTAATTTGTCCAATTGTGATATTTCTTCATCTGAATCATAATCTGCCATGTCTTTTCACTTGTTTTTAAGATTTTTTATGGACAATTAATTTAATTAAAATTTGCAGTTTTTCTGGAACTTTTGTTTATTTGTCGAAAGCGAACATTCACAATAGTTGGTTAAGAGTCGCCAGACTTATTAACAACTAAGAGTGTCTACAGAGTTGTCGGATCAACAATCGATCCCTATCTCCAATTTGAATGTTAAAAATCCCCAAAACTTAAAGAAATCTCCATAAAAACAAAGCAATCAATTTTTTACCAAGCATAAATTCTGTACGAATTTTTTTGACAAAACTTAGTAGTAACGTAGATTGGTTTCCCAGTAAACACCTTCAGTAAATTTTATATACAATCGCTCCCTCTTTTGGTGATATTACTAATTAAAGTTTTAACTTTGACGTTATTTTTTCTCAATAGGAAAAGGGACACAAACTTAGCGTTTTGGGCCACCGATGAGTTCAAATTAAAAAAAAAAAATGATTACGCAATTTTGTATTGATGCAAAAGCCGTTAAAAATTGATAATATCCCAAAATCAAATTTTCGTGACGAACTCTAATATATATACATTTAAATGACAACCTATAATTCACAACTTGTATGTATGTAAACTATATCTTAACAATGGTCTACATTCATCAATTTTGGTAAACCTAAATTAAACCTAAAATATACCAAGTTTTGTCCAAATCGGATAAAAATTTCGATTATCAACCATGGATAAAGTTGCAAAAATAATGATACAGATTAACGAAAGCACTTATGTTAATGAAATTTTCATGTAATAAATATTTATTTATATTAAAGTTGGTGCGTAATATAACATGGCTGCCATAAAAGTTTATATTCGAAAAGTATGTAGAAAAGATGGCCCCTCTTTAAAAATTTCCAAGAGAATATATTTTTATATGTTAGAAACTTTTAGTACAGATATCAAATCAGTACTTCTGAAGTCAATATTCAGCTTAATTCTAAACTCCCAAAAGTGTAAGCAAATCTCTACATCTGGCAGCACTATAGAAAATTCAAATTTTAGTACTTTCTGAACAAGTCTGTAAACAAAAGCCTCAACAGCTTTTTTCAAAATTATTGTGAATTAAAAACCATCAATTTTTCCCGTAATCAGCTGTTTTTGTTTGCAAAAAAAACTGAGAATTTCACAAACTATACATTTTGCAAATAATTTGCCGACAAGACGTCAAGGCATCATAAAAAATAAATAAGAATATTAAATAAGTAATAAACAAGATGAATAACGAAAATACTACAGATAATCGTAAATTACAAGATATTTTTCTAGAAGGTTGGGAAATATATGAATTTCTTGATGAAACTACCATAGATACAAATGGCGTCGAATATCAGGTAAAATTATTAGTTCCAGCTTTAGGGATTTGTAAATTTTAATTGTATGTATTTAATTGCAGCGCAAAGTTAAATTGGGCATGGAACAATTTGAATTGGTCACAACTATTGTCAGCCAAATTGGTATGTTTAGTGCCAATGAAACGATTGATGAGATGTCCACCGAATCATTGCAATATCTATTGTTGCCTTATTTTTTGGGTAAATTGGCTCTAAAACGCAACGAACAGGATCGTTCGGATGCGTTAAGGGTTGCTGATATATATTTTAGGTAAGTTTTTGGAAAAGGGATCTCAAAAATTCAGTACTACAGAATGTTGTTAGGCAAATATGTTGCAAAGTTGTCATAGAGAATGTTGGTAAACATATTGCACAGAAAATGTTGCTTAGGTATGTTTTAATAATGTGGATATATACAGTGGGGTAGAAAACTAACACTGCATGACATCTGTATATTTCGGACTGACTGATTTCAATGGTGTACTTTATTTTTTGATGTATCATTAGGGTGACCATTCGTACTGATTTATCAGTACATGTTCTGATTTTTGGTCACGTGTACGGGTTCCCAACAAACAAAATTTACCGTTTACGATCCGTTTAAGGTACTGGATGAACGGACTCCGTCACCGTTTACGTACCGTTTTCTGGATGCGTATACTGACCAGAAAACGGATTATAAGGAACATGGAATCCGTTGAAAGTACGTCAATGACGGACCGTTTATGAACAGCTTGGTTGTGTATAATTTAAAAAAAGTGTTATACATACACTTTACAATATTATTGCAAATATTATTGCCCTGCACAAAATATGACACCACCCATTTGTTCTGTTTCGGGGGGATATAGAATAGCACAACATGACCAACACACTTTAAAATATTGTTCACATTTATTGCAATAAGAATCAAAACCTCTTATTTTTTTTTTCTCAATATATTGTACAACCTTCCAGTATGTCATACACACTGGTAATATTTTGCACAATAGCAAAAGTTGCACAAAAATATTGCTTAAATTAGATTTTCCAGTGGTTGTTCCATCCTCTTTCATTTATTTGTAAACGAATTTTAAATAGGATTTACTGCAAAGAAAGAAAAAATATTAAGTAAATAAATGATTTGTATGTTTCAGCAATTGAGATGATTTAGTTTTTTCGTATTATTTGTTATTAATAGTTATTATTGTGGAGTATTGGACATTTGAAAAGCAATTAACTAGCATCTTCAATTGATTTTTTTTCTGTGGGTCCACTGCCTTGTCATTCCGTCATTTAATGGTGGGTGAACCATGTGAACTGAATTACAAAATTGTATATCGTTTTTTGAAATTTTTTCCTAAATTACTTTAATAAAAATATGTCTAGCGAAGCATTATTTTTTTTATTAATTTTGGCATGCTGATCACGAATATTTATTTAAATTCGACTAAAAGTTTTTGAGATATTGCAATTTGATGTTCACTAAAAATGCAGTCTTTTTTCCTCTATCCTAGACATTTTTTAAAAATCATATTAGAAGTTTTCGTTTTTGCATTCAAATACTACACAAATATGCTTTATGTGGGAAACCTATTTAAAATCTAAGATTATTTTGTAAAAATGTGTTTTTAGTACAACAAACATTCAGGATGGAAAATATTCGTCAGCCCGAATATTTTTCTAGAGATGAAACGCCATAACTTGTATTTTGAAATTTAATAACAAATGTTTGATTCTGAATTTTTTTTATATAAGTTTCGATATTTTTTATAATATGAAGTTTCTTTTGTAGGCAAAACTTCCCTTAATCGTAATTTTTATATAAGAAAAGTAAATGTTATGTGTTTTTTTGGAATTCATTACATTCATAAAATGTTTAGAAATAGCATTTCAAGAGAAGAAAGTTTTTAAAAAGCAATTTTAAATAATAAATTTAAAATAAGCAAAAACGGTTAAAAAAAAGAAAAAGCCGAATTTGCCTTCTCCGGTAATCAAACTGATTTCTTTCTGTTGACATCTGAGGACAATACCAGTAGTAATATTTATGGGACATATTTCATTAACAAAGCTTAAGATTAAACCAGCTGTTAAACGTTTTCTTCTAATTGTTTCTGTGTAAGGAATGTTTTTAATAGAAAAACCATTCTGAGGACTTTTAAGAAGGACTTTTAACTTGGGTTTTTATCAAACTCATTTTTCTATAAAAACTTTCAAAAATATTGCAATTTTTTTTTTTGTTATAGAGACTTTCTTAAACGTTGCCAAGAATATGACCTTTGCGAAGGACCTAAACCGAATAATGATGATAAATCAGATAACCAAGTAAGTGGTTGCATAGATACGACACAACAGCTAGTGGCTTCAGCTATGGCACGCAATAATAAAATAGCACAATATAAACGTAAAAAGGAACTTGAAGAACAAGTTAAACAAATGAAAAACGCTGTTAAAAACAGTACAGTAGATGATGAAGTTAAACGTGATTTCTTTATGAAATTCATTAAGAAAAGTATAATTGATGCTGGAGAAGAAGTGGAGAATGTTAAATTGGAAAAGGGTGTAGTAGAAATGAGAAAACAACGTATGGCTGAATTTGGCACTACAAAAATGGATGATTTTATGATGCCACCAAATGATGTAGAATCAAATCTATTTGCTGGCCATTCCCATGGCAGTCATGGTCATTCACATCATCATGGTCCTCCTCGTCGACAAGCACCACCAAAACCTAAACCTATGCAACCTTTTATTATTACTAAAGATGCTACACAAAAAGCAGTTTTTGGCTTAGGTTATCCTAGTCTACCTGTTATGACTGTTGATGAATTCTATCAATCACGTGTAGACGAAGGTGTATTCCCTGATGAAGAAAAAATGGCTCGTATTAATAAAGAAAAGGCTTTGGCTGCTTTGGAAGATCCAGAAATCAAGGAGGAAGAGGAAAAAGCCGAAATTGAACAACAAATTGAAGATGATGATCCAGAATATATTGCACGTATGAGACGTATGGATGAATATAAAGATGTTGTAAGGCGTGGTGATGGTAATCGTCATAATCGCAGTTAAATTTTGAAAATTAAAATGTATTCTAAAAATTAATTTAGTATTTTTTTCAAACAAGAAATGCAAGATAATAGATTAAACACTGAAACAAAAATGTATATTCAAAATGTGCATTCATCTTTTTATAAAATCACTTAATAGTAAGATTTTAATAAGATTCTAATAAATAAAAAATTCAGATTATCTTATAAACCATTCTTAAGATAAAGAAAAACTCTTGTGTAGTTGTGCCTTCACAATTTTTATTTTTATGAAACATTTTAAATAGTATAATTGTCCTTTAATTTGTAATACATAATAATTGATGTTATTATAATTATATATTATCATAAAAAAAAACGAAATGTCACTTTTTTAAAACATTTTCAAATGCTATTATCTATTTAATTATTTCGAAAAAACTTTCCACGGCGATTTCGCCAATTCCACCAAAGTGATAAATGTTTTTTTTTTGTAATGAGCTGTACAGATAATTTCTCAAAACCGAATAAATATTCGCTATACGAAAAATGTGTAGGGTAATGTCTTAAAATGTTTAAAATTATCTTCAAAACTATTCTTGCCCAAAAATGGAACTGTAGTTTAGAAGTTGCATATTTATTACTACTTTTTAAGTTTGGAACCACTGTGCGTAGTAGACCAAGCGCTTTTTGGTTTGATATTTTGTGTACAAATACAATTGGCAACACTTGCTCAATTTTAGCTGGTTGGAACCACTGTACGTACATAGACTGCGCTTTTATTAAACATATCGCACACCTAGTTGAAAAGTGACAACTCAAAATTTTTCATTTTTCAGAAATCGAAAAATATTATTTGCAACTTTGTACCAATTGGAACATAGAGAAAGACATAACTGTTTTTTTAGCAACAGTTAACAACAACAAAATACACTGACATATTTTTTTATAGATAAACATGTGTATTGTGCATAGTTTAAGCATATAAACCCGAAAAATAAAAATTTTGAGTTGAGTCACTTTTGAACTAGGTGTGCGATATGTTGTATGTAATTACATAGCACTTCGGTAATATTCCCGCAGTACTTTTCTGCGTGAATGGGCGATAAAAAAATGTTTGAATTTTAAAACTAATTTATCCAGCTCTGAACAATAAAAAATCGTTGAGTTGGCAACATTGTTACTGACAAAAAAAAAACTTTGACATTTAGATGACGTTCGTGCTATGAACAAGTGAACAGCAACGACGAAAGAATTTTTTCTTCCAATTGAAAATTTAATCATTGAAAAAAGTGCAACTAATTAATAAAACATCAATTGCGATTTGTAGTAAACGGACAAAAATAATAAAATGCCATTAAAATTAGATATTAAACGTCGTTTAACCTCCCGTTCGGATCGTGTAAAATGCGTTGACATACATCCAAACGAACCATGGATGTTGTGTGCCCTTTACAATGGCCACGTACACATCATGAATTATGAGAACCAACAATTGGTAAAAGATTTTGAGGTATGCGATGTTCCCGTGCGTTCGGGACGTTTTGTGGCACGTAAAAATTGGCTCATTACCGGTTCGGATGATATGCAAATACGGATTTTTAATTATAATACATTGGAAAAAGTTCATTCATATGAGGCTCACTCAGATTACATACGCTGCATTGCCGTACATCCAACACAACCGTTGATATTGACTAGTAGCGGTGAGTAAGAAGAATAGAAAAAAGATAAACAAACTAAAAAAAAAAGAAAGAAAAACATGAATTAGGGACGGACGGGCAAACGTACGATATATGAAAACGATAGTGGTTTGTTGTAGCATTAATTTCAGTCATTGAATTTACAGATTTCATCAGACAGAAAATTGAATAGATAAAATATTATAGATAAAAAAAATGTATTGAACAAATTACCAACTTAAAATGTATACGAAAGGTATCGCCTGAATGAAAGGACATAGAAAACGGAGATTTTCCGGAAATAAGTACACTGGATGTGGTTCTAGTAAGCATTTCATATCAACACTTTTTAATATGCGTTGTCTTTAGGGAATGCATTCACGGATTCCCCGTAAACAAATCTTTTTTTGTTCCCGGAATCCAGGGAGTTTGGTGGGGCAATCCCGGAAACTGACAGTGGCACAAGCGCTGGCATACCACTGGTTATAAAAATAAATTACTGGCACAACAATTGTTTAATACGATTTGCCAGCTTTTCCAGAAAGCGTTTTGCCAGTATTTGTTTTACAATAAACATCGTCCAACAATTGGCTGAGACCACTTTGCCAACGTTGGCGTAAAGTGTTTTCTCAGTGCTATTTAAACAGAAATTGCCAACGTTTCAAAAGTCTAACCACTGGCAGAGCATTATTTTATAAAAATGATAATGCTTTGTTTAAAAAAGTTTGTAGTCGAAAGGTTCCGAGTTCGATTCCGGTTTCAGGCAACCATTTTTAATGTGATTTTTTTATACTTTTAATATTTTTTTATTTAAAATAGATTTTTTGTTTCTGGAAAAGAACTTATAAGACCAATTTTTTCTGTTTTCCCAACGTTGGCAAGTTGTTTCCAGCAAACCATATGCCACTGCTGATATATTTGTGCTGCTGTACGCTTTTAGCTCAGTGGTTAGAGCTGTCGGCTGTCAATCTGGCGGCCAGGGTTGAAATAGCCGGCGGGACCAAAAAATTATAAATGAACTTTCTTTAAATTTTATTTTGGAAAATATATTTTTAGACCACCTATTTCATGGTTTTACAAACATTTTGCCAACGTTGTAAATTGTGTATCCCCAGTGCTTGTAAGACACTTTTTGAACAAACGGACAATTTGTAAAATGATGTTATCATTTTGGGATTGGGAAAGCACTTGATGCCAGCAAGTTTTACAACTTGCTACAGTGCCTTGCCAGCTGTAATCCGTTTGTCGTTTTCTGACTGGGAAACTTCGCGGTTTAAATAAGATTTTGATCTTAAATTAGGCAAACAATTCACTCTAGATCGATCCTTAAAAAATTGAACATTATAAAAATTTGTCAAAACACTTTATTATTACCAAATACTGTCCAAATTCCGATTTTAGGCCGAGTTCTTCGGTTGGACTCGATTGATTTTATTATTTGTCTAGTTTATTTATTTCTTAAAATTTGTTTTTATTATTTTAATCTTACAATTTTTTATACTGAACAAACTCTTAAGATTTGATGGAGTTGCTGTTATGAAGTCAATTTCTTTTCAGACTTAAGAAAAATTTGACAAAAATTTATAATGGGGACACTTATATTGATGACATTATTCTTAATAACTGTTAAAGGTTTATCTTAGTTTCAAAATGTTGTCATTTAACTAATGTCTTTCATACCCATATAGACTCATAAAGGTGTCTTCTTAAAGGTAATCAAGTTGACTCTTTTATACTGATTTTTCAAAGGCTTTTGACAAAGTGTCTCATACCATTCTGTTTTTAAAATTACATCAGTTTGGTCTTCACTCTGTTTTCCTAGCTTGGATTAAATCATATTTATCAAATAGAGTATGCAAGGTTGTTATTGAAGGTTTTGAGTCTAAGCCTTATTTTCAAACGTCTGGCGTGCCGCAGGGCAGTGTTTTGGGTCCACTTCTTTTTAATTTGTTTATTAATGACATTGCAGCTTGCTTTAAAAATCGAAATTTCTTTTGTATGCGGATGATTTGAAAATATTTCGTAAACTTTCCTCATTTCAAGATGTTTCTAAATTACAGGTTGATTTGAATAATTGGGTGCATGGTGTACGTTAAATAACTTACATCTTAATCTTTCTAAATGTTTTCATGTTTCATTTAGCAAATCTCTGAATCCTATTATATCAAATTTCAATATTAACAACCAAAACTTGAAAACTGTTAAGTCTACACTTGATATTGGCGTGGTTTTCGACTCGTCGTTTTCTTTTGTACCACATGTGGATTATATTATCCCTAAAGCTTATAAAATGCTGGCATTTTTGAAAAGAAATTCTTCTGATTTTTCCGATCCTAATACTTGAGATTAATTTATACCTCGTTTGTTAGATCAAAGTTAGAGTATGCTGCAGTTATTTGGAATCCCTATAACAATACTCATGTCACTCGCGTTGAGAGAGTACAAAGAATTTTTATTAAATTCGCTTTAAGGTTACTTATCTTTGTTGATCCCATTCCTTCTTATAAATCGAAATGCGTCTTATTAGGTTTGCAGACTTTAGAATATCGTAGATTATACCAGTCGGCGTTACTTGTCTTTGATATAGTAAATGGTGTAACTGACTGTCCTGATTTGCTGTCTCTTATTCCATTTTATGTCCCTCCTAGAAGTTTAAGATTCATTGATATTTTAATCAATATATGTTGAAGATTATGTGCGTTTTTGCTCAATTTCGCGTTTTTCGAAGAACGAAAATCGCCATATCTTTCTAAGTAAAACCACAAAAAGGGTAAATTTTCGAATGTAGTTATAAGAGGTATAATTTGTGCCTTAACTTACTGATTTTTATGGATCAGTTATTGTGATTCTCTCCAAACCTATTTTGGTCCATATCGCCTAAAATAGGCAACGATAAAAATTTTGGTAGAAGAACATATTGAAGCGATTTTACATTGATCGATAATATTTGGGTTTGGCTAAAACTTTGAGGGAGAGACTTCTACCCTTTTGTCCATTCCCGTAGGATTTTTCAAAAAGCCCCTCAAAGCGGGTGTCTACTCCGTATAAGCAATCCACATACCAAATTTCAAGACTCGTGTTAGCGGTTTTCTGCTGCCAAGGGCGTGATTTCGCCCTTCACTCCCCTACCAGGATTTCCCAAATTTCAAATTACTCACATTAGCGGTTTGGCAGGACTCTATGGTGGAGTCTTTTCCTTTCATGCCCATCGTCTTAGATATTTACAAAAATCCCGTCTATTTAGAAACACACATTCCAAATTTCAAGTTCCTTGCTTTAATGGTTTGGTCAGGCCGTCAAGAGGGTGTATTCCCCATGTTGCGCCTCTCTGTAGGAATTTCCAAAAATCCTGTGTAAGTGGATGTTCACGAAGGATTTTGAACTAACATAGCATATTTCAAGCTCCTTGCTTAAATGGTTTGGTCAGGCCGCCAAGAGATACCTTTCCCGTTTTGTACATCCCCACATAACAAATTTTAAGTTCCTAGCTTCAGCGGTTTGGGGAAAACTTGTTTCTTCATGTCCCTCCACAAAACTTTTATGTTATTGGTGCACCAAAGCGAAATTACTATTCAACTACACAGATCCTTTAGTGACCGATTAAAACTTTAATTTTTACTTTTCCCTCAAATTAACATTACTTATATTATTAATAACCACAAACAAAAATCGTGTTTCTTATTTTCCAGATGACATGCTTATCAAGCTTTGGAACTGGGAAAAAATGTGGGCCTGTCAACGTGTTTTCGAAGGTCATACCCATTATGTTATGCAAATTGTTTTCAATCCAAAAGATAACAATACATTTGCCTCGGCCTCTTTGGATCGTACCGTTAAAGTTTGGCAATTGGGTTCAAATTTCGCTAATTTTACTTTAGAAGGTCATGAGAAAGGTGTCAACTGCGTTGATTACTATCATGGTGGTGACAAACCTTATTTGATTTCTGGTGCCGATGATCGTTTGGTAAAAATTTGGGATTATCAAAATAAGACATGCGTACAGACATTAGAGGGGCATGCTCAAAATATATCAGCTGTATGTTTCCATCCAGAATTACCAATAGTCTTGACTGGTTCGGAAGATGGTACCGTTCGTATATGGCATTCGGGTACATATCGTTTGGAAACATGTTTAAATTACGGTTATGAACGTGTCTGGACTATTGCCTGTATGCGTGGCACCAATAATGTAGCCTTGGGTTATGACGAAGGTTCGATTATTATTAAAGTAGGTCGAGAAGAGCCAGCAATGTCTATGGATGTCATTGGCAGTAAGATAATATGGGCAAAACATTCTGAAATGCAACAGGTATGTAGTGTATGATTAAAACACACAGAGAGTTGATGTGTATACTTATCTTTTTGTTAAAATAGGTCAACTTAAAAGCTTTAGCTGATGGGACTGAAATTAAAGATGGTGAACGTTTACCAGTAGCCGTTAAAGACATGGGAGCTTGTGAAATATATCCCCAAACTATAGCTCATAATCCAAATGGTCGTTTTGTTGTTGTTTGCGGCGATGGTGAATATATTATTTACACATCCATGGCTTTGCGTAATAAAGCCTTTGGTTCAGCCCAAGAATTCGTATGGGCTTTAGAAAGCAATGAATATGCTATACGTGAAAATAATGGCACTGTACGTTTATTCCGCAATTTCAAAGAACGTAAAAGTTTCACTCCTGAATATGGAGCAGAAAGTATTTATGGTGGTTACTTGTTTGGTGTTAAAACGTCATCTGGTTTAGCCTTCTATGATTGGGAAACTTTAACATTAGTGAGACGTATTGAAGTGCAACCACGCCATGTATTTTGGAATGAATCTGGTTCTTTAGTATGTTTAGCTACTGAAGAATCATTCTTTATATTATCGGTTGATACGGGAGCCATTACGAATGCTTTGGAAACTAAACAGGATTTGGAAGATGATGGCATTGAAAGTGCTTTTGATGTATTGGGTAAGTAGTAGCAATTACTTACAAAACTATTCATATAAAAAAAAATTTCAACTTTATGAAAGTCTTTTTTTAGAAGCTATCTTAGAAATCTTGTTAGTTTAAAAATTTTAAGAGTCAGACTTAAAGAAAGCCTTTGGCAATCTGAGGAAATTTTAATTAATTATTTTAACAGAAAATCGAAAAAACGTCCACCTTCAGTAAGTCAGTAGTTACCATAAGAAATGAGAGTTTAATGGAGAAACTTCCAATTTTAGTTCATCCCCTCAAAAGTTTTTAAAAACCCAGTCTTAGTAGATGAGTCATTCCAAATTTAAAGTTTCCAGCTCCAGTGGTTTGGGTTGGTTGACTAAGGGGGAGACGTTCCCCTTTTTAACTATATTTAAACCATGTTTGTATTGGAGAAAATTTAAAAACTGTCTTATCAGTGGGCCAGAAAAGATGTATTTCAATTTAAATTATTTCCCACCCCTTAAGATTTTCCAAAAAGACCGCCTAAGCGGGTGTCTACGCTGTGCTAGGAACAACATACCAAATTTCAAGACCCTCGCTTTAGCGATTTGCCCAGGCTGCAGAGAGCGTGACTTCCCGTTACACCCATCCCTAAAGATTTTTCAAAAATCCTGGTTGTAGATGTCTGCGTAGGATAAGGAATCCGCATACTGAATTTTATGTCCTTCGCATTAGCTGTCTTGCCAGGCCGCCATGGTGGTGACTTTTCTCCTTTATGCCTCTCCCCGAAGAAACTTACAGAAATCCCGTCTAAGTAGATGTCTACGCGGTATATCAAACCGACATATTAAATATCAAGTTCATCGTTTATGCGATTTGTCCATGCCCTCAAGGGGGAGATTTTACCATGCATGTCCTTCCCGTAGGAATTTTCAAAAATAACGACTAAACGGATGTTTACAGAGGATAAGGAACCCACATACCAAATTTCAATTTCCTACCTTCAGCGGTTTGGCCACGTACCAAATTTCAAGGTCCTCGCTTTAATGGTTTGGCCAGTCCGCCAAGGGTAGACTTTCCACATTTTGCTGATGGTTTCGATTACGTTGAATTATCACATTGGTTATTACCGCACGGGGCCACGTAATTATCATTCCAGTCTCCTTCCTGAGATCATCCCATGCTTATACTTTATCTAAACGCAACATTCACAAAAATAAAGTTAACCGTGATAACGGGGTTATACCGCCCATACTAGCTCGACAGAGCCACGTTAGATATAACAGCGGACAAAAAGTTCTGGGTGGGCAGTGGGTAAGGTTGACATCTGAAAAAGATTGGATATGTGTACAAATAAATCATTTGTATTCGATTGACCGGTCCTGATATACTTAGCTGATCAATGGTCCTGTATTTTTTTTAATTCCAATAGAATTTTGAACAAGTTTGCAATCCTTGGTCTTGGTTATGTGGACTCTGACTCGTTCGGCTGCGAAGAGCCGAGTGCCAATTTTGGAATAGGTACTTATGCTTAAGTGAGAGCTTCTCATTGGAATACAATAACTTAGAAAACACAAAAAAGTTCGTCTTTGATGAAGTAATACACTATTGATTTCTATCCTGTAATCATAGAGCAACTAACAATTTAATTTTAATTCACAATCAACACATTTTCATGGACAATTGATAAATTTAAAATCAAAATTTTTTAATTGATTTTTTTTTTACCCGCAGACTGATTATTTTTTGATCATTTGGACTATTCTAGTCAGAGCATTTAATGTATTATTTGTTCCATTTCAATTTAAATTTACAGCGCAATTCCAATTAAATTATTTTACACGTTACAGTTTTAAAATTTTCTATTCATTTTAATTATTTTCTTTATTTTTGTATATTTATCTAGGTGAAATCAATGAAATTGTTAAAACTGGACTTTGGGTTGGCGATTGTTTTATTTATACAAATTCTGTAAATCGTATTAACTATTATGTTGGTGGTGAAATTGTAACCATTTCTCATTTGGACCGTACCATGTATTTATTGGGCTATGTTCCCAAAGACAATCGTCTATATTTGGGTGACAAAGAATTAAATGTTATTTCTTTTTCTTTGCAATTGTCAGTATTGGAATATCAAACTGCTGTTATGAGACGAGATTTTGAAAGAGCAGATTTGGTATTACCAACCATTCCCAAAGAACATCGTACTCGGGTAGCGCATTTCTTAGAGAAACAAGGTTTTAAGTCACAAGCTTTACAAGTATCTACCGATCCAGATCATAAATTTGATTTGGCTTTACAAATTGGTGAATTGGATATAGCAGTTAAATTGGCACGGGAAGCAGAAAATCCACAAAAATGGTCGCAATTAGCTGATGTAGCATCGCGTAAAAATAATATGGCATTAGTTCAGGAATGTATGGAAAAAGCTAACGATTTTAGTGGACTTTTACTTTTGGCCACTGCTTCAGGTGATGCTGAAATGTTAAAGAGCTTGGGTGATAATGGTTCTGCTCAAGGACGTCATAATATAGCATTCCTTTCGGCATTCATACGTTCTGATGTTGAACGTTGTTTGGAAATTTTAATAGAAACAAATCGTTTACCCGAAGCAGCATTCTTTGCACGCACTTACATTCCCAGTCAAATGTCAAGAATTGTTGAACTCTGGCGTGAAGAATTAACTAAGTTTAATGAAAAGGCAGGACAGTCTCTGGCCGATCCAGCTAAATATGAAAATCTCTTCCCTGGTTTAGGAGACGCTTTACAAGTTGAGGAATTCCTTAAGCAAAAAGAGCAACATCAATTACCAGCTCATGCTGCAGCATCTTTGCCATTAAATATTGAACGTAATCCTTTGGAAGAAATGCAAATGGCACACCAAAAGGGTATATATGAAAGTAATTCTAAAGTAGATGTACAAGACTATAAGAAAAGTGATGATTATGCTGCAGCAGCTGCAGCAACGACAACAGCCGCAGCTGCATTTGCTCTTAACCCATCGTTAACAGTGCCTCCATCTACAGAAGACGATGATGATGATCTAGATTTGGAAATTGAAGGCATAACATTGGATGATAATATCGATACCACAGATGTCAATTTAGATGATGAGTTTTTTAGTGATGATTAAGTTTTTCTTTAAAATACACTTCATAAGTTTAATATTTTCCTCCACATCCTCGTTTTCGACTTATAATTTATTTGTCAAGGTCTAGGACCTTTATTAGAAATAACATATACCATGTTTAAAGGTCTCTTTTTTTCTCTGCATATATTCGTTAAAAAGATGCAATTAAGTGAATAAAAACTCTGTTTATTTTCATTTATATATATTGCAATTTAATTTTGAAAAATTTATCCCTATTTACCCTCTATTTACAACAATTTTTAATAATTAAATATGTCATTATAAATCTTATTTTATTTTGATAAAATAAAACGATTTAAAAATAAATCAAAAATTTTTACAACTTTCCCCATAGTTTAGTGAAAAGAATATTTAATAGATTCCAAAACTTTCCCTACTCAACAGTGTTTAGACAAATTATTTCTTTTGACAACTTTTCTTACTTTGTATTTTTCTTTTCGAAGTTTATATAGCGTTTATTTCGATCACAATAAAATATACACCGACGGAAAGGTCTGCGAAATATTTATTTATAAGGACCCCATAAATTAACCACTTTTTTAGAAAACCCCTATTAAAAATTCAATGCTATTTTCGAACTTACAATGGAAATGTTTATGACAAAAAATTCGAAAGCATATGAAAATTAAAAGAAAATAATACCGTGTTCTATTTATAACCCATGTATGAAATTATACTTTAAAGCTCTATGAAATTTAAACTAATCAAGTTACCTTGACTTTTTTAATTGGGTTGGTATTGTCAGAATGTCAGTTAGTTAAAATATACATATAATAATTACGATATTATTTTTTTGTTTTGCATTTAGGTGCGAACGTGTCTAAAAATTTAGCCCATATTTTGTTTTTTCGGACTATTTTATTCTAATTTAAAGATATAGAGAATACTGGTACATAAGACATGTTCAAAAACATTTTAATATTCTGGTTTTTCAAACAAATATGATTTATGTAGGGATGTGCTATTAATCGATCTTTCTGATTGATCAATTAATCGATTAATCAAAAATTTCAATTAATCAAAAACTTGATTAATCGATTAATCAGGAATTTCGATCATTCAAAATCATGCTTATTTGATTAATCATGATTTTGAATATTATATATAAGTGGACAGTGGATTTCTTAAAAAATACCTACACTAAGTAATAAAAATCCCCTTTCCCCCCTACATTCTCGAATTTTTTCAACTACAAAAATCCGTATGAGTTTTTTTTATATCATAAACTAAATATGCGTTGAAAAGTTGTTTCAATTTAATTTTTTTCTTGGTTGCGCAATAAGAATTAAAGACTTTTTTCCAATATATTGTACAACCTTCCAATATGGTAATATTTTGCACATTAGCAAAAGTTGCACAAGAATATTGCGTAGTGTATGGGTACCTTAACATGAACGATTTTTGTGCAAACAGGCCTGCCAGATGATTTGTTTGTTATCCCCAAACAAATCTAAGGTTGTGTTTACATTAACCTAGATTTTGAAATCTGGTACGTGTTTTCTATTAAGCTGAAATTATTTGCCCAAGCGAAACTAATTTTTTCTAAAAACTACAATTTAATATAATCTTTTATAATCCTCGTAAAATCCTCAGTCCCCATGGCGAACAATCCTCTAATTTGGAGATAAAATCCGAAGACTGGCCAGCCTGTATGCTAACAAAGTTGGCAACATAGAACGACAGCCAAATCAGATTCACAAATGCAGTTTTCCAAATAGTACCAACCAGCATAGTACCAACCAAATAAAACTTTTTAAGCACACTTTGCACCAAAAAAGCACACAATGTACCAAAAATATGTATTTTTTCAAAATTATAGACAAACTATGTATAATAGCTCCTCACACTTAACATGGAAATGAATAAAACGATTGACGGCACTTTCAGTATATTTATATACAAACTGACAACTTATCGGCGTTGAAAAAATTAAAAGAGAACGCTTAAAATGCTTAATGTCAAATTTTGTGTAGAATTCTTTATTAATTCTTTGTTAACAAATGTCTTTGATAACTCATTCAAATTAAAGCTTTCTTCTCGCAAATTTCCTATTTTAGAGGAACATTTGTAGATAGTACTAAATAAGTTATAAGAGTACCTATCATATTTTGTAGGTTCCATTAGTACCATAAAAAGTACTAGAGTACCAAATTTATCATCCCCGAACCGAAACACATCTGGTAATTTTTTTTCATTATTGCTCGTATTTTTCTTGTGTGAAGGAGGCCGATTTTGCTGCTCTTTATTTGAAGATAAATTTAGTGAAAATTACAATTTATTTTTGAATAAAATTCAGTGCAAATCAACCAATTAAGGTAAGTGAATAAATTTCTATATATATTTTGCATAATTTACTACAAATTCAATAAAAAAATTTAATTAATTGCCAAGGCTGCTAAAATTTTCAACTTGTGCAGTCGTCGGCTTTTATTGCAATTATTGATTTTTTCCGGGTCTCATTTTTATGTGTATACATGTTTTTTTTCTACTTCCTGTTAGATTTTCAACGTATAGATAAAAGGGGTGAAAAGTTAACAAAAAAAGCTTTAACGAAATGGATTCTGTACCAAATCCTGACATTCATCAGCAAGCTGGTTATGCACCACGCCGTCAATATGAACAAATACCAACTAATATAGCTGCTCCTGTAAATATGGCTAATGGTCAGGGACAAGTTGGCCCTGTGCCTGTTGCGCCGGTGCCCACTCAAATATTGCAGCGTCCACCTAAGGTAAAGAAGGAAAAAATGGCTGAACTGACTACAGCTACAAGCAAATTGGCACTTGAGGAGTCTATGAAGATGGTAAGAACTTAGGTTATAGATAGAATTTTTTTTTTTGTATTTAAATGTTTCCATAAAATATCGAGACTCTAAATTGCTTTAGTGTTGCCAAAAATTAACAATTTTTCCCGTTGAAAAGTGTTTAAAATCTCTTTCAATTTTGGTATTAACATAATAGATCAGAGGCTCTTAACCTTTTTATTTTATCATAGTATAAAATTTATTTTTCCATAAAAAAAAAACAATATTTACCATAAAAGCCATATTTACAGATAAATATTTTTTGCTAAAACGCATTTAAGCGCTTTATTTTATTAAAACAGTTATACTATACTCGTTTTGGTAAAACGCATGCTTTACATTTGGATATTTTGTAGTTGCTTTTCGAGCTGATTTTCAAAATATATTTTTTTTGTCGAACATGCACCCTTTTGAGTGGGCGTGGCTTTTAAGTAAAAATTAAATTTTTTATCCAATCCGGAAAAAGTATACACCAAAAGAAATAAAGTTTTTTCGCGTAGCCGGGCTTCTACACACAAAATAATCGTAGCCAAGTAATTATTAGGAACATTTCAACTAATGAAGTTTTTTCACATAATTCAAAAATTAAGTAAAGGGTGCGCCAAATAACTTTTTTTTTTTTGAACTCGAACCAATTGGACTTTGTATGGCGTCATACCAAGGTCTTTATACAAAATTCGTCGATGAGATATGAAATCGATTATCGTTTCATTCGTTTTTTGTGACACAGTGAAGTGGTTATAAGTGGTGTCCCTCAGGGGTCCGTTATTGGTCCTCTACGGTTCACTATGTTCTTAAATGATTTCTTCAGTATATTGAATGTTGGAAGATGTTATCTGTTTGGGTATGCGGATGATATACAAATTTTGTTTTGTGGTAAAAAGGATAATTTGAGTGTACTACAAACGGTGATAAACTATTCAACTGACCGTATTTCGAATTGGATGATGGATAATTACATATCCATTAATACAATGAAAACAAAGGCAATGTTATATTCCAACTCAAACCATTTTGCTCAGGATTTATATTTATCTATCAATGATACTGATATTGAGTTTGTACGCCATTTATCGATTTTGGGAGTAGTGATAGACTGTAATTTAACATTTGAACATTACATTAGATATCTTACGTCAAGAGTATTTTTCATATTAAGGAGATTATATAGTACAAATTTGATTATTCCAGTTTATGTTAGGGAGAGAATTGTCCATAGTACTATAATGCCACTTTTTTTATACTGTGTGGAGATATATTCTGTCACTTGGGATTATAACATAAATGACATTCGATTGCTCTTTAATAGAGTAATAAGATATATATATTCGGTGCGAATCCGGGAACATATTACAGAACTTGTTTATCGTTTTCTGGGATTTTATAAGTATACGTCTTCTGCTTTATTTTTATCGCGTATTTAGTATAAGATGTCCTTTGTTTGTATCAAACTATTTTAGATTTACTAGATCGAATTTGCTTATTATACCATTTAATATTCCTTGGGTAAGTCGGTCTTTTCAAAGGCGTTTGGTTTTGTTATATAATGCAGATTTTTAATTTCAAATAGAAATTTAAAATTGTTCACTTCATATTTGCTTTAAATTCACATTTATCTAATTCATATTACAACTTTTAATATTTTATGGGAATCCCCAAATGATACATATCGCACTTGATCAACAAGAGAGTATTAACTCAAAATTTTAAAATTTTCAGTAGTCAAAAAACTGTTTATGGCCACATTTTAACAGAATTTAAAAATTCAAACATATCATAATAAGCAAATTCCATTTGAAAATATATATACATTGTTTTTGTTTTAAATTTTTCCACTCATTGCAAAAAAAAAATCAATTTTTTGAGTTAATACCATTTTTTTGAAATTTTATCGATTTAAATTTATAGAATAAAACAAATTTTATCAACAAAACAGTATCAACTCAAAATACAATCAAATATAAATAAAACAGTTTGATTATTTTTAACATAAATAAAGGCTCAAATCAAAATAATACCTTTTTTATGAAAAAATACGATTCATTTCTATTTGAACTTTTGTATTAACTCGAAATAATACCTATTTGTTGAAATAAAGGTAATCACTACATTATCATGAAAATGGTCTCAAAAGTGATTTTCGAGATGAAAGAGTAATCGGAATACGTTGAAATTTTTACAATAGATAGATATTGGTGTTGTTAGTTGATTTCTTGAAAAAAGCGATATTTTAACAATTTTGAGTTAATACCCTCTTGTTGATCAAGTGCGATATAATAATTATTTAAAAAAAAAAATAAGTAATTATTTGTTATGTCATCTATTGCTTAAATTGCCACGGTTTTGTCTATTAATTTTTTTTTGTTTTACAATTTACAACTAATTTACAGACTGATGCTAATGGTATGGCAATGAAAACTCCGGTTTCTTTGCTTCAAGAACTTTTAAGCCGTCGTGGCATAACACCAAGTTATGAGTTGGTACAAATTGAAGGGGCCATACATGAGCCCACGTTCCGTTATCGTGTATCGTTTAATGATAAAGATGTACCGTTTACAGCTATGGGCGCGGGACGCTCTAAAAAAGAGGCTAAACATTCAGCAGCTAGAGCTTTGATTGATAAATTGACTGGGGTACAATTGCCCGAAACTCAATCGTCTTCTACGGCTGCAGCAAATGTAAGCGCTGAAATTAATGCAAATGCTGCTGGTGGAGAGTAAGTATTTTTAATTTAATACTTATTTAAAAATATTTATTTACTTTTCTTTTCTTTTTTGTAAATTTTTAGTGCAGCTGATAAAATTGTTGGAAATCCAATTGGTTGGCTTCAAGAAATGTGCATGTCACGCCGTTGGCCACCACCAAATTATGAAACCGAAACCGAAGTTGGTTTGCCACATGAGCGCCTATTTACAATTGCATGCACTATACTTAATTTCCGTGAAGTCGGCAAAGGTAAAAGCAAGAAAATTGCCAAACGCAGTGCTGCCCATAAAATGTGGACACGTTTACAAGAGACACCAATTGATAATAGTCAATTGATTGAAACTATGGGCACTGAATTGGGTGGTGATGTAAGTACAATTTATAATTATATTTTCCTCGTTTACTTTTTTTTTTTATAAAGTAGTAGGGGTGGGGTTATTTTTCATTTGTAAAGTTTTTATTTTAATAATGGCTATCGGGGTAGTTTTGATATGTCTATGGTAGTTTTGAACAATTTTTCGTTTACAATTTATGTCGATATATTTTCAAATCACCTTATAATTGGTTTTTATTTTGTTTTATTTAATTTACTATTTCTTTTAACGAATTTTTCGTATACATCTCTTGAAATAGATGTTGATTGTCTTTTGTTTACCCTTTTGTTTTCTTCTTACAGAAATCCAATTATTATGGTGATTTGAAAGATATCACTGTACCGACACTCACCAGTCAACATAGTAATAAAGTTTCACAATTCCATAAGACTCTTAAGAATTCAACTGGTAAAAAATTGATAAAATTGCAGGTGAGATTTTGAAAATTTAAAACAATTGTTATATGAGTAGCGAAAGATGATGCAAAATTACAAAATCCTTAACCGCCAGATTTAACAAACTTAGAAAAGATATATAACTTTTTTCTACTAAAACATCATGACAATTTAAAATCCACAGATTCTACTTAGTTCACCACAATAAAAAGAAAAGAAACTTGATTTCAACATCGTTGTATTAATTGTATCAAATGTAACAAGGTAGAATTTCAATTTGTCTGAAATTCGGAAACGTGATAGAGGAGACTAAATTAACGGACACAATCTAATGTTTATAAAAAAGTCGGGAAGAAATAAGGGAGTTAAAAAATGCTGCGAAAACGTTAAAAATATTGCTATCATTTAAAATCATCCAGCTTACTTAACATTTTTCCTCTTTTTGCCAAATCTCTAAAGATTTCTCATATCAAATCTCTGAAAGTCTGTTGCGAAGTTCTCCTTGATTTTAATGAAATTTGTATATTTGATAGAGGGGACAAAAGAACTAAACATAGACCTCAAGTTCATATTAATTGTATTCAAGACAAAAATTTTGCTCTGAAAAAATGTTACTCTTGCAAAAATGCGAAACTGGAAAATTGCATACAAAAAAATGGAGCAACATTTCCAGCAAATTATATTGTCCTTTTAAAACAACGCTGCATTTTATGATTTTAATTATAATTTTTTAATTATAATTTTTATTATTTATTAAATAATTTTATTTAATTCCAAGAAAAATCACAGCACATGGTAAAAAAGTGATGCCAAGTTTAATATTTGTGAAGTGTTGCTACTTTAGTACTTTTTACTAGAGTTGTAAATTAATCGGGTTTTTATTTTGATTACAAACATTATCAAACGATCAAGCAATTATATATATTATATCTATTTTCATAATTATTCGATTAATCAAACGAATAACAAGCAAAAATACATTTTTAAATTTAATTAATTTTGATCCCTAATTGAAACTACAAAAATATTTTACTTACAATAAAGCCAAGTTCACACCTAAATAATATTATAAAAGTTCTTTCATTTTTCCACTCGTTTTAAAATATAAAAGCTCATTAAATGACTTTTTTGATACAGTTTCATTATATCGACTATAATTTTTTTCAAAGCGTCATTGTAAGTAAAATATCATGATTTAAAATTTCAAAAATCGTGATATTCTTACGGCAATAGTACGTTAGCATTTGTACTGTGAATTCCTTTGTATGTATATTTTTGGTTTAAGGCCAAATCAATAGAATTTTGATTGTTTTTTGTCTAATGCAATTTAAGCAATAGTTTGTCTAATACAATTTTTAGCAATTTTTTTTATATTTTTAAATATTCCAAATGGTTTTAATTAAAAAACGTATTTTCGATTGATCGAATAATTTTTATTAGAGTGGTATGGTAACCCACTCTTACAACACTACTTTTTACATTTTGATGCCTATTCCATTTCGGTAAACAACAGCAATACTATTGAAATCAAATACATTTATGTCCAAGATAAAACAAAGTCGGTAAAGTGGGGCCTAAATCCACAAATGGTCTGTCTACTGGTCGTTCAATACTATTGTTAAACCGATGATCACCTATGCTGCCCTTGCATGGTGGCCAAAAGTTGAGCAGAGTAAGGCAAGTGATGCTCTTAAGAGAATCTACCGTCTTGCGTGTGTTGGCATTACATTCAATTTTCTGAATCAGACTGCGCAGTTTCTGGTTTTGAACCTTCGTCAGTGACCCTGTTTTTTTGAATAATGTAATATTTGTTATGTTTTTATTTGTTCGGTGGTTTTGTTCTTGCATACATAATCTCAGAAGTACAACTCCAACAACACAACAGTTCTATTTTTAGAAACTTACCTCACTCTAATGTCCACTGTTTTTCCATATGTTGTAAGTGATGCCACATCTATGATATATTCTTTGTATATTCGATAGATGGCGCTTACATAGTTAGGGAAGAATTGCCAGAGAGCAAAGTTTGATTTTTGTTTGAGTTTGAATTTTAACGTCTTTTTCAGACAATTGCAATTAATACTATAATTAATATGCAATTTTATTTAATTTTAATTGTGAAAGGCGTGGTAGAGAAGAATGAGTGTATTTTCTAAAAATCATGACTACATTGTTAATTTTCAATTTTCTGAATCAGACTGCGCAGTTTCTAGTATTGAACCTTCGTCAGTGACCCTGTTTTTTTGAATAATGTAATATTTGTTATGTTTTTATTTGTTCGATTGCGTCTATATGAAATTTTCTGTGCAATCACTGACTGTGGTATAGATAAACTGATTTCTAATGACACATGCACTCGCACTACACGTTAGACAGAGCGCTTTAGCGCACTGAGCTATCGTCAGGTCGAGTTTTGTTGTGATTAAAACTAGTTTTATTCAATACACCGTGGTTTTGTTCTTGCATACATAATCTCAGAAGTACAACTCCAACAACACAACAGTTCTATTTTTGAACTGATAATTATTTTAAATGGTAACATTGCTAACGGATGGAATAGGCTATATAAATTTGTTAATAATGCATTAAATTATAGGCAAATAATATTAGAAGAATTTGTATAATTACTTAGTTTAAACTTAGGTTTGTTAAGGTATATATTTTTATAGCAGACTAAATGATCCATTAGTCTTGCCGTTCCGAGCCGTGACAAATCAGCGGTTTCGTACATGGCTTATGTGAGGTGATTTTTTGAAAAACGCATTATACATAAGCAAAAAAAACACACAGCTGATTCGATACGGCACGGAACGACAAGACTAATTGAGCCTTAAGTCATTGTTATGAATTACCTACTTTATTTATTTTCATTTACATATTAAATAAAGATTTCAAATAAAACTCAAAGAGAAATCAATTTTATGGTAAAGGGAAATGCGTTACTACTAGTTACTTTTTACAATGCATTCTTTATGTAAACTAACGAGTAAAGATGCCACTTTTAGTTTGCAACACAACCAGAGAACGAAGCCGATGTTGTATTTCGGCTGGCGGCGGCTAAACAAGATAACAGTCGGCGTCGGCTAAAAGTCGACTAGAGCCGAACATTTTTCGGCGGCGGCGGCTGAACTAAAAAAAATCAGCGGCGACTAAAAGTCGACGATTCTTTGACAATAATACACATTCTTGTAATTTAATTCTATTTTTAAAAAAATATGCGAGTATATTAAAAAAATAACAGGAACTAGCTTTTGCTTATAGCATTTCAGAATAGTTATATAATTGTTTTAATTAGATAAAAATGGTGCTACTATTGCCCTGTTGTCATGAACGAACAACTGTTTTTTTCACGAGTAGCAGGATTAAGACAACTTTTTAGAATTAACGCAGCTTCCAGCGACCCGCTGAGTCAGAATCAGTAGGAATTTTTGGATTAGTTTGTGTAGTAGAGAAATAGTTTTTTTTATATTTTTTTGCGACATTTTAAAATTTTTAATATTCACTTTTTCTTGCAACGCGAAAAATATAACGGGACTTTTTTTACAGACGTTATGGAATATTTTTGTGTTGCCAGTTATTGAAACACATATTGAAAACTTAATGTTACCAGGTGGTTGGCGGTGTTTAAAAGATAGATGATTCTCATAAAATTCACCTTTCGTTTATAAAAAATTATAAACGTCGTTTTCTAGAGGCAATCAACCAACTTAGCTGCTTGAGTGCCTGAAAAATAGTCGGCGGAGGCTAAGACGCGGCTATGAGCCGATCGGCTTCGTTCTCTGAACACAACCCACTTTAGCGACTTTTTTTTATTATGATATAAATGTATTATTTATATATTAGGCTTTTTTATATTTTAAAATAATTTTTAAAATAATTATCAAAAATTGATTTTAAGAATAAGTATTTGTCTACTCTGGATAACAATTTTTCACAATTTTTTTATTCGCGATTATAGTCAAGAAGTTAAAAAAATTTAAGGTTTTTAAACCACTTAATAACCTTTTTCCAGTCATCATAAATATATCTGTTTAAAAGTATTGGGTCAAAATAGGAGCAGTGTGTCAAAAATTAATTAATTCTGATTTTGATTAACCCAGTAACTGTCAACCTTTTGGCTGTTTCTTATAATAAAACATTCTAAAAACTGCTTTACGAGGACACCATTTTTGTTTTTCGGGAATGTTTTTTTTTTATCGATTTTGTAGTTATCCAATGGATTACCTTTATTTTATGTATATATAACTTTTCTTTTTTCAGAAAACTTGCTTAAAAGATCACAAAATAGATTATGTTAAACTTTTGGGTGAAATTGCTAATGAAAATCAATTTGAAGTCACTTATGTGGATATCGAAGAGAAGACATTTACCGACAAATTTCAATGTTTGGTACAATTATCCACATTACCAGTGGGCGTTTGTCATGGTTCTGGTGTAACACAAGCTGATGCCCAAAAAATGGCTGCACAAAACGCTTTGGAATATTTGAAAATAATGACCAAAAAATGAATAAAAGCTAAAAGTGAAAAATCACTTAAAATATTTAGTCTGTAATGCGCAGCTGTTTAAAAAAAATGACAAACTAATTTTAAAACAACAACAAAATTTCAAAGCGAGTTAAATATTGGGTTTATTTTGATTTTTTATTTTTTTCAAATTGAATTGGTATTTTATTTTATTGATAAATACAGGTTATGGATTTATTTTATTTTCCAAATTCCTGCACTTTATGTTTTTGGGCAATAATTTAAAAATGTATATGAATTTTTGTTTTTTTTTTATACATTAAATGTTTGTATTTTAAAGAAAAACTTTTAAA
Organism: Delia radicum; assembly: GCA_021234595.1. Taxonomy (NCBI): domain Eukaryota; kingdom Metazoa; phylum Arthropoda; class Insecta; order Diptera; family Anthomyiidae; genus Delia; species Delia radicum. The sequence goes on from CM037854.1 coordinate 215,408,460, forward strand.
TTATCGACGAATAATGATTAATCTTCAAACAAATATATTTATTAAAAATTTTGTACGATTTTCAAAATGAGAGTAAGGCATGAATTTGTTATCAAAATCGTATTCAAAACGTATTTAATTGGGAATGAAACTTGTTTAAATTATTAAAAACGTAAGATCTGAAAACGTAAGATAGGAAAGCTTTAAGCTTAAAATTTATAGCTTTACCTAAGTGGTTTTAGAAGATTATTTAAAAACATAAAAATTCACAGTTTATTTGCTAAAATCGCTATAAAAAAACTTAAACAAATTTTAATAATTTATACAAGTTTCATTACAATTAAATAAATATTAATTTTAATTTGGGCCCTAATTTTAATTTTGAAAAAACCCTTTGACAAGCAGCTAGCATGCATTAAAAAATAAAAAAAAAGATAAAAAAATATATTATTTAACTAAATACATAAATAACTAATATATAAAATATGCATTTTGCAAATATCAATTATACTTAAAAAATATATAAAAATACAAAAAAAAACTTCATGAAATATTACAACACTAAAAGCTTAAATATTAAAATTACAAAAAAAAAGTTACAAAAACAAATTTAAATGTTAAACTTAAGAGAAAATCCCTTAAAAAAAAGAATTATAATAATTATCTTTTTGACAACAAAAAAAAAATGGAAAATTTATATTTTAAGTTATAGTTATTTATGTAACTAGTTCAATCATAAAATTTACAAGTGTTGGATTATCTAAAACATAAAAACATACTTAAAAGGACAAACAAACGAGTATATTCCTTTCCAACCAAATTATACATTTTTTTACTATCAAACATGCAAAAATAATTGTTTAAATAATATAGTTGCTGCAAACTATATTGAGTTTAAACACCTACAAGCTATACTTTGCATGGACCTAATGATAAATTTTCCACAACAAAAAGATAACAACATAGATAATCTTAAATTACACCACAAAATTACATATATTTTGTCACATTTCATTTCATTTATTTTCAGTTATTTTGTGTTCAAAGAAAATTTTAAAAAATATATTTAAAACAAATCTGGAAAATTATTACATTATTTTAGTGCAAAGTGTAGAGGTTGTAATTTCTATAAAAATATAAAAAAATATAATAATAATAATAAAACAATAAAAGAAGAGTTCTCAGATTGTAAAAGAAAAACTTGTATAATTTAAGTTAAACAACAGAACCTTGAATTTCTCTTAAAAATATAAGTTTTTTTTTAGAACTCTTCTTTTCCATACAATATTTTAATTAAATATTGAAAAATAATTTAAGATATAACAAAATCTAGAAAGACACCTCGTACATTTATTATTATTCTTTGGCTTTTGATCATTTACACTTTATTTTACATTTATTTCATTTTAGTATTCACATAAATAATACATTATTAATATTCAAAATACAACCAAACTTTCAATTTACACTTCTAAGAAAAATAATAATATTCATACAATAAAAGAATTAATTGATGTGCAAATGTATTTAGTTTTAATGTTGAGAAAAGAGTGCTATCGGGATTTCTGGATTGTATAAATGTGGCGTAAATAGGCATGGAATATGCTTAAATTGTCAGAAGACAAAAAATGGCAAAAATCATCCATTATGTTTATGGCAAAAAATATTGGAAAAAAGCAGAAAAATAAAAAGTAAAAAATGTTGAGGAAAAAAAGCATTTAAAGCGAATATCCGAAAAAAAACAATTTTTAAGCTCAAAAATCCTAAGAAAAAGGTGTTCTTAAGCCCAAAACTGAAAAATAAAAAATTGCAAATGTGAGTAAAAATGGCACAAAAAATGTCTTCTGGTCATTTCTTCGTTTTTGATTCCTGCTAAATTAGGAGGTTTTCGTAAACCTTGCACAATTTGTAAAAAGGAATTCCTAGTAACAATTAAAATGTTTTTCTATTTTGTGGTTCATACTCTAGCACACTACATATAAAAGTTAATAAAAGAAAATGTTTGCTAAAGAATTTCAAGATTTCCAGAATTCGAAAATTTTTTTAGAATTGAGACGCGGTTCCACAATATTTTGTCATAGAATTTTGCAGATTTCAAAATAGGTTTATGATTTTACCATTTTTATTGCGCGTAATGTGTATTGAGTGGTGAGTACTTAAAACTCGGGAGAGTTTGTAAAGGAGCTAGTTATAAAGGGCATCAAAATGGTAAAATAATTACAAAGGGATTAAAACGAAGTCTTAAGTAAACTTCCTCCTTTTTAAAATTAAATGTTATACGACATTCACATTAGATTGCAAAGTACGTGTTTTGCCAAAACGAGTGCAATAAAATAAAGAACTTTTGTAATAGAATAATGAACTTAAATGCAAAACACGCGTTAAGCATTTAGGTGTGAACTTGGCTTTAAGGTACTCATAAACCTCGCAATATTATTGTCGTCATTTTGCCCTACACAGTACAATAAGTTCTGCAATACTTTTGCAAAAAAAATATAGCACTACATGATTTCTATTTCGGATGTATATAAAAATTGCACAATTTTAAAATATTTTTCAAGATTATTGTTTGTGCAATAAGAATCAAAAGCTTTTTCGATTTTTTTTCAATATACCACAACCTTCCAATATGACATACCCACTTGCAATTTTTTGCACAATAGGAAAAATTTCGCACAACAATATTGACTAGTGTATTGGTACCTTTACCCGTTATCGAAACAAATTAATCGAATAACGTATCTGATTATAATTCTATTATACGATACGACAACCCTTAAATCAATATCATTTATACTAAATTTATACAACCATGTACCGGCAGCATTTGGGTAGTAGATTGTAATAGTGCTGCCAAGATTTTGCTTTTTCCCATGGATTCGGGGTTTATATTTTTTACGGGTTAACTTTGGAATTGAAAATTAAGAAAAGAAATATTAGTAAAAGCTTTGTCGTCAGAAAACTAAGTTTTCCGATTAAAGAAAATTATTAAAATAATTAACATTTTAAGTTACCCATACACTAGTAATGTTATTATGCAATTTTTCGATGTTAGTCTTTAATCTATTACAACATATGGTAGTAGAATACAAATCAAAAACGGTAAATTGCACTATAATAATACCAGTGTATGTGTAGCTTTAATTCACCCATGCACTAGCAATATTGCGCAGTTTTTCCATTTTTTTCTTTAATCTATTACCACATATGGTAATTGAATAATGAACAACAACGAGAAGTTGTGCAATAAAATTGCTAGTATGTATACGTTTACATATGATATCATTAAAAGTATTTTTATATATTTTGTTACGACAGTGCTAATTGGGAGATATTTTTTAATGATTTGGTAGAAACTTATAAAAATTACCTTGGCAACACTGCCAGAAACATCGTTTTAATAAAATATAATACACGGAAAATACTTGATCCTTAAATTAAAACAAACTTTTTAAATAAAACACAATAAATATACTATTTTCAAAGTTTATTAAGCACATTAACCTAAATATGATACCTCTAAACTATAGTACCATTTACAAAATACCCGATGATCATAATCCACCAGATGAAACCGAATTGGCCGAAAGCACAGACTATCCAAATTTAAATTCACGCGATTATGCCAAGCGTCCACTAAATCACACGGTGCGTATGCATGAGGCTTGGGAATGCATGAGTATAAATACACCAGTTACGGAGGAAAATGGTAATATTGCTATTTGCACGAATAAACTAAGTGGACGTGAGTGGACCGGCACGTTGTGGGGTTTTGAAAAAAATCAAGTTGCTAACACCAAAGAGTGGCCCGACATTAAAACATCCTGTTTTAAATTGCAATGTCCGGCCATAATCAATTGTATGGATTTTGTATCATCAAATATAGTAAATAATCTTTGTGGAATATATATTAAGGGACTTTTTTTAATTAGAGTTGTCTTAGTTGTTATTAGGTTTGAACACCGGAATATTACAGGTGTGGTCAACACGTTCTGAAGTGCGTAATTTTAAAAATCCTTACTGCCTCTTTTTAATTGGTGAAAAATGTGAACATATAAAACCCATAACATGTTTAGGAGCCTTCAAAACAAATCCTCACAAAGCTATAACTGGTAGTAAAGATGGTGCTTTAAAGGTATGATATATTTTATAATACATATTTTTGAAAATTTAAAAAAAAAATGAAAACTATTCAAGTTCGAGGCCATACTCTATATTTCTTTATTATGATATTGTCCTAACAAATAATCAATCAACACATTCCTGAAAGTGGTCAATTAATAAATTTGAAAACAAAAATAAAGAAATATAGAGTATGGCCTCGAACTTGAATAATTTCATTTTCATTGCACAATTAAAGGTCGAAAAAACATAATTTTTATTTTTAATAAAAATTATATCAAACGGCTTTTTAGGCCGTATTTTGTACAGTAAGTGGAGGAGGCGCTAGCCTCCTCCATGGACTTTTTAGGTGGGGTTTAAACGGGTTAATTTTTAATATCAAAATAGGCCTTTTTTTGCCGTATTTTGGAAAGTAACTATGTGTGGGATGGACATATCTAAGGAAGTAGGAGGAGCTTATCCAAGATTTTAAGTATCAATCTATTCTTTGGAAGATTCTATAGCAGATTAATGCATCAATCATAATTGTGGGTGGAGTTTAACGGGTTAATTTTAATATCAAAATAGGCCTTTTTTTGCCGTATTTTGTGAAAGTACTATGTGTTGGATGGACATATCTAAGGAAGTAGGAGGAGCTTATCCAAGATTTTGGTATCAATCTCTTCTTTGGAAGATTCTATAGCAGATTAATGCGTCAATCATAATTGTGGGTGGGGTTTAGCGAGTTAATTTTTAATATCAAAATAGGCTTTTTGGCCGTATTTTATGATAACTATGATAACTTTTTTCTAAAGAAACAATTTTAGAGGCTTTTTTGTTTAACAAAAAACAAATGTTTTTGAATTTGAATAATCTTGATCACATTAATAATTTATGATAAAAGATCAAAAAATAAAGCATTTGGTTTTAATTTTTAAAATTTAAAAGTAAACTGTTTGAAAATTGCAGAGTACTGCAAAACTGACTTGTGTTTCTAATGCTATAGTCAGAAAGTGTTATTGTCTATTTTATAAACACTAACAACACAGTGTATTATGACTAGAGATGCTAGCCTGTACCAGAGAACGAAGCCGACATTAAATTGTCGCCGGTGGCGGCTAATCAAAATATACTCGGCGGCGGCTGAAAGTCAACTAAAGCCAAACAATTTTCGGCGGCGGCGGCTAAACGAAAAAAAACTCAAAAATGTATTATAATTTAATTCACTTATTTATTTGTAATCTAAGCAAATTTTACAAAATTTCATGTTTTCCAATATGTGTCTATCTTTTATGTATAGAGTTAGGTTTACTTGAACCTTTGCCATTTTTTTTTATATCAGCTTTTCTTTTAAACAAGTCTTCATAATATGGTATATCGGCAGATTTTGAAATAAATGTATTTACATCAATAGAAGCATCTGAGTTAGAATCAGAATCAGATTGAAATTGTGGGATTAGCTTGTGTAGTATAAAAAAAGTTTTTTATATTTTTTTGAGCCATTCAAAGATTTGGAAAATTTACTTTTTCTTTTTCTAGTGAAGCGCAATATAACGGCACATTTTGCAAACGCTAGAGAATTCATAATGAAAACCTATGGCTGCCAGATTGTTGGGTACAAAAAGCCGGCTGAAGGCGGAGGATTCTTAAAATAATATGATTTTTTAGTTAAAATGAATTTAGATAAAAAAATATCGGCTAAGCTGATATAGTAGGCTCAGCTGATATAGTCTGCTCATATTTTGTAGCCGAAATTAGCCGCTCAGGTCGGCGGCGGCTCGAGTACCTAAAAAGAGATCGGCGGCGGCAATTTTTCCATAAAAATTGCTCATAAATTTATCCTATACATATTTTTTTTATGATTCTGAGGACTTTTCTACTAGATGAAAATTCTTTTACTCTGAAACATTTTTCATAATAGATTTTTTTTCTAAAAAAAAAAAAACGTAAAACTTAATTTTTTAACTCATTGTAGATTTGGGACATGGGTAGTGCTGATTTATTTTCGCAACAAAGTTATCGTTTTGCTCATACAGATTCCATCACAAGTTTGGCTTCATCTCCCAATAGTGATGCTATATTTGCCTCCTGTTCCTTGGATAAATCATGTCTATTATGGGATGATCGCGAAACTAGACCAGCAATAGGTAAAAGAGCTCAAAGCAAATTTAGCTGTATAAAAATTTAATTAAAATAATATTTCTAGCTTTATATGAAAATCATAATGTTCGATTTAAAAGTGTTTGCTGGACTTTGGATTCTAGTAAAAATTCTATATATTTGGGCGATGAATCTGGTAATGTACTTACCTGTTGATAATCGCAAACCTAAAGAGATCGTAAACAAAATACAATATTTTGATCGTCCCATAAGAAAAATATCACCAAATGGGTAAGCTGTTTTATTAATTCTCATATATAATACATGATTTTAATATTTTCTTTTTTAATTTTAGTGATAATTTCGCTGTTATTGCCGATACGAATTGTGTAAAAATTTCCAAATCTTCGACCCATTCAGTATTCTATGAAAATTCAGAAACTCAGAATTTTATACGTGATTGCGGTTGGCTATCCCCGTCAGAACTTTTAACTATTAGTTTTGAGGGTAAATTACGCTGTCATGAAATACAATAATTCTATTTGTTGAGACTATATATACTACGGGTAGTAAGTTGAAATTTTAATTTAAAGAATGCTGTGATCTTCAAAAGAACACGAGTAAAAACAATTTACATACAGATATTACAATTTAAATAGATTTTGTTTTTAGATTTAGCCATTACAATATGTACAGTATATTTTTTAAGTTAACAATAACCTATTTATCTTGTTTTATTCGAATTTTATATGCAAACCTAGTAATTAAACTTATTAAAGCTGTTTTCCAATTGAGTCTGCTAAAACTTGAGAATTAAGTCAGCCTTTGGTTTGTCTTTTTTGTTTCTAGATTTTTAATAAAGGCAAAGTTCTTTTGATAAATGCATTACTCATTACTTAAAGTATGTACTTATATAAATTGCTATTCGCTTGAAAAGTTTATATAAAATTTGAATAAAACAATGCTACGTCTGAAATACATTGTATATACTACATTATATATTTCTCAAAATATTCGATACTTTAAGAGTAGCGATATTTTTCTTACAATTTGTTTGCCAACAGTGGAGAAAAATCTATATACGAGGAACTTCAAACTTGACACCTGTTCAAACTGACTTTTTTTAGATGCCCATTATTTTTCAAGGCTATTTGAATTGAGAGAAACGGTGGGCAGGATTAGGTAGAATATACCTAAAAACTAGGACATGCAAAGTTTTACTTTGGAAAGTCTTAATCTAAAGAATTGCTAGCCATTTAAAAGTCGAAAAATTTAATTCATTAAACTTACAAGAGTTTTTTCATTTATTTTAAGTTTTTTTTTACAAGCAAACCCAAATTCCCCGATTTTAAAACTTTCGGAATTTTTTCCATAGGGTTTTTGCGCCGTTTAATAGAATTGAGCTCAAATAATAAATATTTATATAACGGGATATGAACATAAACATAAACAGTAAATGCTTATTTATTTTTTTTTTTCAAAAAGTAATAAGTATAGCTAATGAAAGTAATAACAAGTATAGCTAATGGGCCTGATTACGGTTGTCGTAGTCGTATTTCGACTCTAGCCGAATATGTTTTCTTATTATTTTATTTGCAGCTATATAGTACATAATAAGACTACAAATGGTTACAATGTATTATTAACAGCACATGCTGTATATCGTCGTATGAATATTGGTGAGACCTATAGACCATTTCTGGCAAAATTGAGTTAGGAATTGATTATATATGATTAATGTGTCCTCTTTCTAAATCTTTAATCCGTTTAAATATATACCTCGTATCAATTAGGAGATATGCAGCCCCATATGTGCTGCGTATCCCTATTTTTACAAATTTCTTAAAATTGGTATGGTGTATTGACCACTTTTTGGCCAATGAGTCAAACTTTCTATAGAAAAATAAAAACATTATTCGTCAATCTTGGTTTGACACATTTGAAATAAGCAACGCATATAAAACAAAAAACAATAAAAAAGTTTAAGCATTGGTTTGCACTATGACAACCTAGTTTTATAATGGTTAAAAGAAAAAAAAAAACTTTTGACCTACTTGAAAGAAAAACCATAAAATTGTGACAAAACCGGCTTATAGGCCATATAATAAAAAAATCCTTTTTTAAAAAATTATTAATAACTCTGGATACTCAGTGCAAAAAGTCGTACAAATAAACAATATTGTTTATAATAAATGCAGCTATAGATATAGCAAACAAAAAAGAAAACCTATCTTGTAGAAATTTAATAATTTTGTTGTAAACTTTCTTTATCGTTTTTATTTGCAAAAATGTTTTTGGTCGGTGCGGCTCTACAATAATCAATCGACGATATGTCGCAGCGTTTAAAACATGTCGCATATAGCTGTTAATGTCGACATTGTAATTTTTCCTGTTGATGACTGTTAAATCAATTTAAAAACTATGCATAGATTTATCTTCAATTAATTTAACAGTGTTCTCTTATGTTATTGTCAAACATGCACAAGTGTTGCCATGTATTTTTTTCAAAAACTGTAAAAAAACTGTTTTTTAAGAAAAAACTGTTTTTTTTTTTTAATAAAAAACAGTAGAAAAAACAATTAATATGTGCATTTTGAATTCAATTGCATTTTATTTAACAAACACATAAAAAACATTAAACACATAACATAAAGCATTTTATATACACAGAAAAAAAATATTTTTTGTTGTAGACTAACTAAAAACAACACAAGAGAAACGAAAACAGACAGAAACAAAATGACATTCAGGGTTTCAACAAACAAATGTTAAAAAGGGAGTTAAAACTTACTACACAGTTGCATTCAATGCGTAGTATTACTTTTTATTAAAACATTTTGCGCAACTTTTGCATTAAATTTATAAATTCAAGTAAAAAAAAGTAAATCGAGCAGGTAAACTGTTGAAAACTGAAAAAAAGGCTGAAATTAAACAAAAACTGTTTTTTTTCATGAAAAACTGGAAAACTGTTACGCATCCTAAAAAACTGGAAAAAACAGTTAAAATTGACAATATGGTAACACTGAACATGCATAAGCCGCATAACATAACATGTCAATAACATTAATGTGGTCATGTCGACATGATTTATATGTCAACAGTTGCAGCTCTTTAGTCTGAAATTATTCACTTGAGATGTTATAAACATTTTTGATTGGCTGTGCTTAATTTAAAGCCATTTTTTTTTAAATATTGAATGCATTATTTCTTTTTAGATGTTCGCTATAAAATGTTCAACACTCACTAGAACTTGCTCAAAACTGCCGCACGCGTAATTTTCACACCCCAGGCAAAATTACCACATACTTTTCATCGACCACGCCTACTTTTTTGTCCACCTTTTTGTGATTTTTTTTTATTTTACGTTGTGATATGTTTTAAGTTTAGTCTACCTAACAGTATCCATCGTTTATCTCTAGTCAAAAGACCTTGAAAAATAAGAGACATCTAAAATCAGTTTCAGCAGGTGTACAAAGCTTTTGAAATTACTCATATAAAGTCATTGAACTATTTTCTGTTTACTCCTTATACAAATTTGACACAAAATTCTTATAATCATTAGAAAATGATGAACAAATTCCGTTAAATTTACTTATTTAAATTATAATGCAATAAGGGTGTTAGCACGAGAATTTTACCCATTATTCAATTCCCGAGTATTTTCCTCAGAGCTCCCAGGAATTAAAAAACTCTAAAAAAGTATCCAAGAAAAAACATAATAAAGAAAAAAAAAATCAAATTAATAAAAAACGAATTTTAAATATTATTAAATAACGAATATTTTTTTCCATTTATTCTTAACTACGCATTAATATAATGAAAAATATTTTACAAAAAAAGTCATTAAATAGTAAACAAAATTTTGTTCAATATAATGGCCGAATTAAAAAAAGAAATAGAAATTTAAATAACAAAATAAATACCTCTTCAAAGGTATAAAAGTTCCGTCTGATTACGGTTGTCGAATTTTTCGACTCCATACCAATTGGTTGTGCTTAAATGGAAAATTATAAAGAAATTAAATCCTGCTTAAATATTTTTTTACAATCGGATTGTTATTTATGATAAATTCAGTTGTAAAATTGTTCAAAATTTGTGTTTTAAAAGTAATTTTCAGCAAATTTGACTTACTCTAGAATTCGACTACGACAACCGTAATAAGGCCGATTAAAAAAAAAAGATTGGAAAAATCTACAAAAATTTTATAAAATATTAAAAAAAAGTAATTATTTTTGTTGGCAAAAAATTTTTTATAAGAATTTTTAGCTCATCACAGATAAAATGCACTGTACAATATTATCGGGTATATTTAAAGGTTCATCACATAATTCTCCGGTATACTTGTCTACCATATATATTTCATTTAAAACTATATCAGGATTATCAGGATCTAAAGTTGAGACTAGCACTAAAGAACCCTCAGCTAATTCTGTTAAAATTTGTTGAATATCCTGTTCATTCAATGCACGTTCTGATAACATAGATGAACAAGTATCGTTATTAATAACATCTGGTGGAGAAGAGGGAGCTGCAAACGTTAATGGTGTTTGAGTTTCAAAATGTTCTGGTGAATGAGATCGTTGTGTTGTTAGGGGTGGTAGTAAAGTAGTGGGTGGTAATGGTGCAGAGTATATTGATGTAGGCGTTTGTTCTGTTGTTACCTCATTGAATGTATTTACAGAACCATCATCTAAATTAACAAATGTACGTGTTTCATATTGATCTATATCTTCATAATAACTATCATCAATAATAAAATGTGAAGAATCTGTTGTTATAGATGATTCATCATCTTCCTCCTCATTAGCATTGTGTTCCTGTTCTATTTCTCCTTCTTCTCCTTCATCTTCTCCTTCTTCTTGTTCTTCTGCTATAGCCATATATGATGGATCTGTGTCATGCAATGTTTCACTATTATTTTGCAATAGATCATCCATTTCCGTTTCCAACTGTTTGACATCATTATATTCTGCTGGCGGTGATGTTACTGTAACAAATAGACTATTGGCTTCCGGTTTATTTTCGGTTTTTATAATTTCTTCTTTAATTATAATAATTTCTTCCTTTTGTGTATTATTTGGGGCTCGCTTTCGCCGTCGTTTAACTTTAACGCCTTCTTCAACTTTTATGTTGTTATTATTTATAATATTATTGTTTTTATTACCATTTATATCAGCCGCTCCACCATTTATTTCTTCAGATGGCTGATCTGTTAATTCAGCATTATTTTTGTTAGCATTTATTTTTTTGCTTCTTTTCGGTATTTGTGTATTTTCATTTTGATAAACATCGTCAGATGAACTTAAAATACGATTTGCCACACTTGTTGTAGAAGTTTTTTTCTAGAATATAAAAATGCAAAGTTTTAATAATTTTTTGTAATGAGATTTGTTTCATAAAAAAATACTTCAGATTCGAAGAGCTTTTTCTTACGAAAACCGGTACAATCAGAAAAGTTCTACAGTTACTACATGACAGTTATTTGTGTAATAATGCGTTTGTATTTATTTTAACTGCAATTGCTGTAGTTTTACTTGGAAATATAATTTTTAACGTTTTTGAGGGTTGATTTTTTAACAACCTACCAAAATTACTGCATTGCAGTAACAGTTCTTGGTAGGGCGGACTCAGGAAGTGTGCAGGGCCTGTGGGGAGGACGAGGAGTACCTAGGAACACTATCTCTGTGAATGCCCGGAATTTGCTGGGATTCGGGTCGAAATACTATCCAGTGACCCAATATCCACATTGGGGGATCTTAGGGGCATAGGATGGAAGAAGTTGAGGAGTTTCGTCAGTGCGACGGAGTTCCTGGGGTAGAAAGGTGACATAGGACCGATTGTTTAGAGCGCACAACAAGCCGACATTCTGGCTTAAGTGTAAGTCCTCAGGGACTTGAGTCGGATTAGGGAAGCATTTTCCCTTCTCCGAATCCTCTTTTCGACCTAACCTAACAGTTCTTTTTGCAGTTGTTTCGACTTTTTGACAAAGTGTCTGTGAATAAAAAGATACAAAAAAACCGATATGGCGGTAGCAACAAGCGGCTTGTTAATATATTTTCCTCTTTTATCTTTAGTGTAAAAGAGAAGCAATAAATAAAATATTAAGGTAAGATTTGGAATAGAATATAAATTTATTTACTTGAATATTATTAAATGTTGTATTTATTTTCTTGTAGCTATTTAATATTTTTTATATAAGTCAATGAGACGAAAATCAATCATGGAAACAATATTACATCTCTGAAAGACAGACCTGAGGCAGAAATGATTTGGAAAAATAGCATGAAACGTGAATGTGTTCTTTTATAGACTACCAAATTTATTGTAAAATAAATACTGGAAAAACGCTTATTGGAAACGCTGGTAAAGGTTAAAATGGCGAAAAACCGTCTGAGGAACTTAAAATTTGGTATGTGGTTTTCTTTTACCGCGTAGTTATCCGGTTTAAAATAAAAAAATTGGCAAAACTGCATATTCAGAGAAATTTTAAGTTGAAAAATCTCAATTTATATTTAATTTTTTTTCTCGTGAGATTTTATTTCGTGAATTTGAGTGATTCACGCGTGAGTGTGAGATATATTTATTTACATGAGCGTGAGTAGAAAAAAATGTTCGCAGAGTTTCCTTTCCTGTGCGTGAGTCAAAATTCACTCACGTGCCCATCTCTAACTACAATGTTCGAATTCGGAAATTTTAAAACTCTTGTAGAATGATATCCGTACTTAAAAGTCCAACTTTTTTTTACTTTTCGCATTTAATAGATCATTGTCTACACGTTTTCAACATTTTTACCCATTAAAAAGTACTATTAATTACTTTATTTTCAATTTGAAAATTCTGTTCGAATCGAATTCGAATCGAATTACGTAATAACCCCCCAGATTTTAGGAAACAATGCCTTCGTATATGTAAGGGAATTTTTTCCTATACAAAAATCAAAGATTTTGAGGATTTTTAAAACTTTTCTAACATTTTGCGGATTTTGAGAAATATTTCCAAATTTTGAGGTCTTACAGATTCTAAGGACTTTTTCCTATGAATATTTTATCAGCTTTAAAGGATTTTTTCCAAATGAAAGAACCTTATACTACAAATTCTTTTTACTAAAGAAATTTCTTCCGATTTTAGAATATTTTTCTTATAGAAAGACCCTTAAATTTTGAGATTTCTTATTTTTTCAAAATCAAAACTTTTTATGTAATTCTTACCTTTAATTCTTTTTTATATGATTTTTTTTGTGCCTTTGTTTTTTCTTTGCGATTTTAACCTGCTTAGCCATTTCTTCTCGGGCCTTTTCCTCTTCTTCCACTTGTTGCTTCAATGTCTCAATATCAAATTGCTTTGGATATAATAAAGCCTTATTGATTAAGTGTCCATTTATCTTTTCTTCTTTCTTAAATTTCAATTTTAAATCACGCCGCGTACGATTTGGAAATAATGATACCATAAGAGAAAAATCCGTGCCCACATTCTGGAGACAACGATAAAATTTTATAGTTTCTGCAGAGGGCCATTCACGGGTACGTTTTTGACGAGAATAAAAGCCATTCATGCCAGTATTTTCATCAAGATAAATAAGCGAGGAATTAGCTAACACTTTACGGGCTTCTTGTTCGGCGGTTGTCTCAATAACTAATGATTTATCGTCAAGTATGAGTTCACCATTAGAATTGAGTTTTAATTGTGGTACTGGCACAGCTTCGGCTTCTGCTGTTGCTGCAGCAGCCGGTGCATCAGAGTCTTTTTCTTTTTTCTCTATAAATGGTTTGACATCATTTGATGGAGTCGAAGATTCTGTACCTTCTAATTTTACATTAGGATTAGGCTTTTGTTCCATTGGATTTGTGTCAGGATTCCAGAAGATTAAATCGGCCATTTTTAAGGCCGATTTGTCTGGTACACCATTAACAAAACGTGCCTCAAATTCACGTCGAGAATGTTGACGATGATTATGTTCTTCTGTTTTACGTGACTTATGTGATGAAGTATTTGTATCTGAGTACACCGAACAACCCGATTCAGTACGTATTCGTCCCATGCCACCATTTATTATACCAGCTGGCAAGTATTTATGTGGTGTATGATGATAATAATGAGCAGATGAACTGGAATTGCCTGATAAAGAGGCTGAATGATGTCTTTCTCGTCTTGGCGTTTGGTTAGGTTGTACAAATTCATTACTTGTATTATTCGTTAGGTTATCATCGTGTCCGGCATTATGTGATGGTGATGATCCAACAAAACTATTGCGTCTTTGTCCAAAATGGGGTGTTGGTCGTATACGTTGTCTGGTTTGATTTTTAGATGGAGACATTGGAAATCCATTTGGCGATTTTTGAACATCCATTTGTAAGGCATTCTCTTCTATATCGGAATAGAAAACATCATCAGCTCCACTATTGGAAGTGTGGCTTATAGTACGTTGATATCCAACTTTAGGTGGACATTTAAAAGCATTTGAATCTTTAAATGTATCGTGTACCTCGTTTAATTTATTTTCCTTCCTTTCTTTGTTTATTGAATTTTGCTCCTGCTCTCCATCTACATCATTGTCCTTATAACCATTATCTTCATTAACACTATCATTGTTTAGGTTATCTTTATTTGCCGTCGTGTCACTGGCGGGTTCTGTTCTAACCTCTTGATCATTTTGTTCCCCCTTAGCTTCTGCTATAGTTTGTACTTCTGGTGTTACTTCATCAATTTGTATATCCTTTAAATTTGAATCTTTTTGAATTTCATTTATAATATCCTTTTCACAATTTATAGTGGGTTTTACATCATTTGTTGTTTTAGGTTTACGTTTAGCATTTAATTGTATATTGGCTACCGCCTTTATACGTGGTCTTCTCATTGCCATTTTATATGTCTTTATTTATTTTTTAATTAATTTCATTAATTATTTTATATTTTATATACTGTTCTCGCAATTTTTAAAAAAAATATTAACCAAAATAAAAACAATACAGGCAACCACGAGCACTGTAGCAAATATAGTGATTTTCTCATTATATCTAGCGATTTTAAATGACTACCGGGATTAGATTGCTTTTACATTGAAGTGTATTCACAATAAAAGTTAAAACTTATGCTACGTTTCGACTGAGCGTGTTTTGTAAACAAAATATGTTTTTCCATACATATTTTTACTAAAACACATATTTTGCCCCCGAAGTGGAAACGCAGTATAAGCGAGAAAAATTGTTACCATACATTTTGTATGAAAACATGTTGTCTCAAAGTGCATTTAATACTCTGTTTCCATTTAAGTGTCTTGGTGAAAAAATATGTATGGGAAAACATATACAAAATATGTATGGGAAAACATATACAAAATATGTTTTGCTTCAAAACACATTCAGTGGAAAACTAGCGTGTTAGTTCTAGCGATATTTATACTTTAACGAGTCAGTTTTTTAAGAAGTTGACATCAGTGATCACGAGGCAGAATGGCACGGTTGTTAATAACAGTACTATATACTACAAACTACTACAACTTACCAGACGTTATTCAAAATTTTAAAGGACTGTCACATTTTGCACAAAAATACTATCCAGAAAAACCTTAAAAAGGTCCGCTATTTTCAGACATTAAAATTTCGGGTCTGGTTATTTTGTACTTTAGGAATAGATCGTCAGCTTATTATTGGTTTGACCTACATGCCAAAGAGTTTATCTCGAGAAAAAAGATTAAGGACTAATTTTTCTTACAATATACATGATATATATTTATTTTTCCAATTCGTTGGAGCGTATATTCGAAATATCAATGTAAATGTTTATACTTCTATATTAATTGAATCTAAAGTTATAAAGATTTTACGAAAAGTTAATATTCCTTGTTCTGTACTGCATATCAAAATTTTTTTTAATATAACTTTCTATGCTGCACTACCATACAATTTGACGTCAAAAACCAGTTCTCTTGTTTGTTTGATTTTACGGTCGTTGTTTTGGTAATGAAATAAAACTATTCCATTTAAACCATTTCTAACTAAATTTTTAAAAATGGTCAATGGGTCAAACTAATAGTAAGCTGACGATTTACATCACCTACACCGTACGTGTTTAGAATATGCTACCATCGCACGATCGAATCCGCTGCGCTAACGAATTGGGTTAGATTGTGTTTACATTACGCTCGAAATCTAGATTAAACTAGGATTTTGAAATTTAGTTTGTGTATCCTTTAGACGTCCTTTGTAATCTAGTGTGAACGTGTCTTTAAGCTCTTTATTCTATTACAACATTTCTAAATTCTTTTCCATTCGTTTTGACAAAACTATAGTTTTGTATTTAGGTGTGAATGCCACATATGACGTACTAACTAGAATTTAAGTACTGGTAAAACGATTTCCCAATACTGATAAAAAGAATTGTCAAAGTGAATGGTCAAATATGGATATCGTGAACATTGTCCCTTATTTGTTAAAATATATATTGCGAATGGGCATAATAACCCTGGTGTGCAAAACTCCCCAAAAACACACAACCCGATTTCCAGCGCAGCTACGATATACTCTCCTGAACTCTGGCAACTCTTTCATTAAACTCTTCTCACTTTGACAGCTGTGATTTTTCTTATGTTTACTTTTTTGATAATTGCAGTGCACATGTACTGGGCACATTTTTCGTTTAAAAATTGTTATTGCTAATTATTAACTTATAAAAAAAAAAGATAAAACTGAATCGGCAATAATAATAAAACACCATTAAAATTTATAAATTTTTTAAAAATAACAATAAAAATTTTAAATTCAAAAGTAAAGCCGGATTATTACAAATCAATCAGAGCGAAGGAGTATAATGTTATGCAAGCAGACAAATTGTGAAATTCTAAACTTTTAAGAAAACATGTTTAAAAAATTGTAAATTCTCCTAGAAAAGTGCAGCAGCAAACAATAAAAAACATGATTTTCAAACGTATGCTTATGAATATAAAACATTCTTCAAATGCCACCTTAAAATCCTGGTGCTATCAATGTGAATCGATATTGGCCCAAAGATCTAGACGTCTACAACAATTATTTACATTTTATCATAGAGTCTATGGATCACATGGCCTGAAACTCTTAATAAGATCTTATCATCGACAACTGCCACAATTTAAGGGCACCAATTTGGTATTAAGTGCCGTAGGAGTAGTGGGATGTTTAACAGGAAATGGTGGTGGCTCTGCATTTGATTGGAATACTGAACGCATAAGTTTGGCTAATTTTGAAGTATGCCGTCGTGATGTTGAATTTATTAATAGCATACAACATAATAACAATAAACTTTGCGATTTATGTAAAGAATATAAAATGAAATATTGTTATTGTTTGGTGGGCAATAAGAAATATCCAGCTGCAAATGGTCAAACATCTATAAAGAATTGCAATAAACGTTTGAATTATGAAAAAGAGGGTGTAGATGGTGCTCCCGTTAAGGGCAATGCAATGATTGAAAATGCTATGGAAAAACAGTGGGAACCATATTTTAGTAAAGATCAATTTTATATATGGAAAAGAGAAGAACATCCTTCTATGTATTCCTACAAGGTATATGCCAGATTCAATGATATATCGGCGGCAGATTTCTTTCATGTACAAGTTGATTTAGAGTATCGTAAACAATGGGATAACACCGCAGTGGCTTTACAATATATCGCTGAAGATCCTATGCCGGGCACCAATTCCCATTTGATATATTGGGAAATGTTATGGCCAAAATTATTTAACAATCGTGATTATGTTTATTGTAGACGTTTTATATGCGACGATAATCATAAGGTTATGATGGTAGCCAATCGTGGTACTCAACATCCAAAATATCCCGAACTTAATGGCAAAGTTCGTGTTAATGACTATTGGAGTTTTATGGTTATTAAACCATATCGTAGTTTCCAAGAACCTGGTGTTCACTATGTACTGACCTATTATGATGATCCTGGATTGCCAATACCACAAAGTATTAAATCTTGGGTTGTCCAAAAACAAATGCCAGATGTTTTATCAAATATGTATCATGCGACTAGGAATTATTCTTATGAAAAAGCTTTGGCCATGAAGGATGTTTTTAGTACTTATAGTATGCTAAATAATGAATATGCCGGTAATAAATCAAGAGAAAATTGGTTGAAAAAAATATGGCGTCAACGTAGTAGGGATAGAACAACTGATAAAGAGTAAATATAAAAAAGTGAAAGTTAAAAAATTAAGAATTCTTTATATAAAAAAAAAACACACAGTTGAATGTTTTGCTCGAATAAGGGTGTAAGCGTTTTTCTTTTTTTTTTTTGCATAATACTACATTTTAGCCATAAATACATCATCATGTAAAGAAATATGGGTAATAATTTAACTAAATCCCTTTGAAATCGCAAATAATACCAGTCGACAACAACATTTTTTCTTGGGTTTCTGTTTTAATGCAAAAATTCTGATTCTGGACATCGAAAAATACCAAAATATTCATTTAAAGCTTTTAAAGTTTGTTTTTACGGTTTTACGTCTATATGTAAATTATGGAGATTTTACGATCGGCAACGTATAGCACTTAGATAAAAAACAAACTGATAAAAAAAAAATATTCATCCCTTTATTTGTAACAAAAAAGCAAACAAAAAGTGACATTTAGAAGTTAGACCCCAAAAATCATTTGAATATCTAAAAATCAATATAAAAAAAATAATGAAAAATTAAGGTAAATTCATATTTAAATGCAAAATTTAACCACTTCTAGGTTCAATATTTCTCAATGAAATTTTCTACATGTATACAATTAGACTTGTATTATCGAATTTTAATAAAAAAATTATAAAAAATGTTTCTTTATAAGGGATTTTTAAAAAAAAAAAGGGATTATATACCCCTATTCGAGCGAAGCATTCAATTGTTTCATAGCAAAGATGAATGAAAGAGGGCAAAAAAGATCAAAGTTAATTCGAAGCAGATTTAATTAAGAATTTAATAGCAAAATTAAATAATTAAATTTATTGCAAATTACTGTTTAAATTTTGTTTTATAGCTAAATTATATTAACAAAAGTTGAAAAAGTGTGACATAATTCAATTATTGTATTCATTAAATGATTAAATGGAAAAACAAAACTAAATATAAAAGCAGATAAAAGAGTTAAAAATAACGACTTGTAAATTCTATATACATATTAGTGATATCATGAATAATGTATACGTAACATTAACGAATACCGAATATTCGTCTAAAAAATCTGTTATTTTTCATGCGCCGGTTTAAAAAATTTAAAATAAAACCGTTTAAGATTTTAAGTAAAAAATTGCTTAAAATAATAATAAAAAAAAAATGCGAATTTCAATAAAAGTCGAGCAGTCATTAAAATTTAAACAAATTTTAATAAATAAATCGGTTATTTTTCTTTTAAAAGAAAACCTTTTAAAAATTTTAACGAAAAATTTCTTAAAATAAAAAATATGAATTTTAATGAAAGTCGTTTTTAGAATCCTAAAATAAATTAGAAATGATTTACCACACGATATACTTTAAATCTTTCCGAAAGTTTAACCATTGTCTAAAGTTTGAAGCAGATTTCTCTCGATTTGCTCCCTACTAAATGACGAGGCAGGCCTAATTTCCGGCTCCCTATAAACAAATTTAAAATTAATACAGAGCCGCAATTGTGTATCTTTTTTACGACACACGACATTTCATTGTTTTAACAGCGTAAATGTTGCATCTGTCTCATTTGACATTTAATAGTGGCCGACCGAATGCACTTTTTCGCGCCGCAGTCGACGCCGAACATTGATTAAATTTACAATAATCAGCCGATGGCGATTATACCTAAAACTAGTGTCCGACCGAACAGTTCGACCAGAAAATGCATTTGGTATTTTATAGCATTATGGATAAATTTGGCGGATGGAAAAATGTTTATTGGACTGATTAGATGCTATTTTATACACAAAATAGAATTAAATCGGCTCAACCAACATGTTTCCAATACCAAAATTTGTCATCATTGCCTCTAGATATCAAAAAACCGACAAAATATAGTTTTTTGGCCGAACTGTTCGGTCGGACACTACCCAAAACAAACAAAGCAACAATTTACATACAATTTTGAATCCGACAACGCTTATGGGTTAATGCGTTAAATTAAACAGAAGGGTGTCCCGATAAAAAAAAAGTAATACCAAAATCAAACGATGTGTATTAATAAATATGGGAAAAATAAGTTTAAAAAAGTTGTAGGGAATATTTAGTTCCCTACCCTGATGTATATCGGTGAAAAAAAGTTAAACATTTTCAAACAAAATTGATATCAAAATTTTCTTTATGATGTGGCCGTTACAGAAAACAGGTTTTAAATTTTTGTTTGATTAATTTGGTTCATTAATGCTTGAAAAATGTTGTTTTTTTAATATCCTTCTTTTTAAGTTTTAAAGGCAAATGAGTACAACAATTGTTCCGTAGAACATACAACATAAACAGACTATTTAACGAGCAACTCGTAAGACCCCTTTTGAAAAAAAATAAACATAATTTGCATCTTAACAAGCCAATAGTGTACTCAATTTACTCCACCAACATTTTTTAAGCTAGTTTTTTTAAGTCGCTGGTAGGAAATTCAAGATTCCCTTTGTTTATTTTTCCGTATTCAGCATCGTTAGAGAGCATTAATCAATATCCAAGAAATTTATTTATCAGGACACTCTATTGAACATTCATATTTCAATTGCGGTAATCTAAAATAGACCAAAAACTCCGCCGTGCTTAAAATTTTATGTTAATTATTTCGAGGTGTTTTTTTGGGTAATATTAGTTAAACGGCCATAATTTGGTCGATTACTGAAATTTGTAGTAGATTTTCAACCAAACCCGTTTAGGTCGGTCGGACACAATGTCAAAAAGTTAAGGCGCATTGCATGCAGTGTGTGTAAACACTATCGTGACTAACCTTAACAAAAATTCAAAAACAACGTAGACATTTTATAGCGTTTTCGAGTAAACAAAAAACTTTAACAAAATTTTTTTTTTTTTTGCCACTAAAAAAATGGGATTCTGTCTTTTTTTTAATACTATGTAAATCGAGATTTGACTGTATTTTATATAAATTTAGACAGTTGTAACTTAAGTATATTTACAGTGCCAAATTTTATCTTAATCGTTTCCAATTTAAGGCAATTTTTAAAAACACCTATTTTAATTTTTAAAATGTGTCCAATATATCGGTTTTAATTTTGTTCGCCTTTTTACAATTTGAAATTGAGTGATTTAAAAAAAAAAACTCGATTTTCTACAGACAATTAATTCAAAGTTTCAATCGAATATAGCTTTTTTTGTCGAATATTCGGAATAGTTTGGTTAAAATTTCTAAACCGATTAATTTTAGAAAAGTTTCAAAGTTAATGCCAATATTTGAGTTTTAATTGAACGTATGTCAGCAAAAGAACCAAAAGTTACGTTACTAGAGTAGAAGTGTATAAACGTTTAGTTTCAGAAGCACAGCTATTGTATTAAGCGAAAATTGTAAACACAGTTCAAAAAAAAAAAAATATAAATGTATAAACCAGAGTAAACAAGGCAGGATTCCCACTTTTTAATTCACTTCATAAATGATAATTTTTATCACTTTCTTTATTTTATATAAATTAGGAAAGTGTAATTTGTTTTTTCGCAGAACGGGAATCCCGGTCCAAATAAAATAAAGCAAATTTATATAGGGCAATGTCGGGTATATTGGAAAACTGATGCGACTTCAAAATTGTTTGTCTAAATTTTCGTATGATTTAAAAAAAAAATATCAATTTTCCACATTGCTCTCCTGTTGATAATACATATATACACAAATACTTTCTCTAGATCAATCTTTGCTCCTTTCTATTTACCAAAAATTTACTAATAATTATTTTAAACATAAGTACTAGGAAGTTAATTTAAAAAAAAAAAGAGTATAGCATAGGAATAACAACCTAATATCACATCACTTTAAGCCCATAACAAATTAACAAGACTAAGGCTCGATAACTGAATGCTTAGTTAAAAAGTTAATAACAGTTAAATTGAAAATTTATATGGGAAACAACAAAAACTGTGTCAGTTAGAATCCCAGTTAGTAGCTAATGGGACATGGAGAAAATGAGGCTAAATAATAGTTAACTTTTAACAAACAATACTTTTTCCAGCCTTAAAATACAAGAGATTTCTTTAATATTCTCTTGAAAAAATCATTGTTAAACATTTTCTAAGTTCGCCATAATTTAAAATGATTTTGTTGATTATTGTTAAATAATTTTAATTTAAATTTTGTTTAAATTTCTTATTTTTACTTGTTATATTCTGTGCAATATATTATAACTGCATTTTTGTCAAACATAAGGATGCATTTTAAATAATTTTTAAAACTATTTGAAACGAATTCTGTTTCAGTTATAATTAAATTATGAACGAAAATTATAACAAATTAATGCATACAATTTTGTTTTTGATCTCAAAAAGACTATAAAGTGGAGAATTTAAGAAAACAAAATAAAATATGTAATAGAAAGAAAAAAATATATATATATAAATGAAAATAAAGTTGTTAAAATGAAAGCAAAAACAAAAAAAAAATGTGTTTTATTAAAAGCAATCGAAATACAGTCGAACACCGATAAGTTCTTTTTACGAGACTACGGCATACTGGAATTTTTTTAAATCTTTTTTTAAGGGGGGACATGACATTGACCGTTTTTTAAAAACGACTTTTTTATAAACTTGTATTTTAGTAAATATTCTTAAGATTCTAAGAAAAAAAAACTTCATGGAAAAATTCCTACGGGTTCAAAATGAAATGTGATTTATATGATTCTACATGAAATTTGTATATTTCTCTGTATAAATATAATAAATAATAGAAAATTGGATTTTAAATCCTAATATTGTGTTTGTTTTTTATTTTTTCACATTTTTGGAGAATTTTAAAAATGTGGCTAAATTCTAAAAATCAAAATGTTGGTCAATTTAAAAATATGGTTAAAAAATTGTTTGGGTGCAAAATAAAAAATTACCTTTATGGTCAAATGATACATAGCCTATTGTGCTTTCATATGGTATATAACACTTTAAGATTCTTATTCCGTTTGTGGTCTAGAACATTATTTTAAAACCATGTCCATCTTGGGGCCCCTTCCCCTACAAATATTTTTATATTAAAGTTTGTGTAAAACTAAAATTTATTTTAAAAACATTTCTTATATTTAAACTTACAATATAAAAAATTTAAACTAAATAGAAAACAAACCAATATATTATTTCTTCTTTCGATCTTGTGTACATTTTGGACAAAACCATTTGCCTTTGGGTTTTGTAGTAAGACCAACACAAGCAAAATGAAACCATTCAATAGGACACTAAAAAAAAAGAGAAAAACAAATTATTATAAAAAAAATATAGAACTTGCTCGAAAAAAACGTACATCGGGATTATCACATCCAATCATTTCACCATACGATACTTGATGACATAAACAATATGTTGGCTCATTTGGATCTACAGGCATATCCAAAACATCACTCGGATGTGTAGCTGCGGTAAGACAAGATTCTTTTTCTGAATCATCCAAATCGACATTTTTCTGCTTTAGAAATTATAAAATTAAGATGGTTTGATCAATTTTTTACAACATGTCTTAAAAAAATTGTTAAAGCTTGAATGTATATTTTTATAAAACGTTTTTTAAGGATTTAAAATTTTTTGAAACCATCCTTGAAAAAGTTTTACCATACTGTATTAAGAGATTCATGCGTTAATTATGAAACAATGAAGAAATGAGTGAGTGAGAAATTAAAATTTAATACAAGGACCGTTTAGAAATTTAATTAATCAAGACTTATAAAAAAACTAAACTATTTCTTATAGAAAGCATGCAATAGTGAGAATTAAAATCATATTAAGGGATTAAACTATCTTTAGATATTTGTTATTTATGACTTTTTTATTTTTATTTCACATTTCGACAGCTTGAACTTTCTTCTATATAGATACTGTAAAAATTACAAAAAGTTCGCAGAAATAAAACCGTTACAGCTTGTTAAACAAACTTATTTAAAATTCATTAGAATTCGATATTTTTCTCTTGGAAAGGAAGGTTTTTTAGAGTAGTAAAGTATACATACATATGTATTTTAAAACTGTCATGAAATCGGTGTATAAATTTACAAAAAGGCTTTTGAATACAAAGATTTTCTCAATATTAAAGCCTGAAGATTTTATTTATTTACCATAGAACAAGTGATATATCTTTTAAATTAAAGATATATATCTTTTAAATTAACAAAAAAATGCATTTAAACTTTATTTAAATCTCTTATAGTTTAAAACTTATAAGCGATAAAAGTTATAAGCGCTATATGCGAGTAAAAAGTCACTCGCGTAAAACGTTATTTTTCTAAAGTTAAAAAAATTTAATATGACTACTATGACATACATTTAAAAGAGAAGACTACAATTTATCGATCCTAGTCAAAAAATTTCAAATCGAAACAAACTTAGTTTTAAAAATATGAAAATATATTGGTAGCGATTCCTATTCTCACTTTCACCATTCACCTCAATTTTTGAATCTCATTATTTAACGTGTGTTAATTATATGTGCCATTTTGATTTCTGATTTTTTAATATTTGTTTATTGTAAAGACGATTGGACAATAAAAAATTTATAATTTTGTATTATTTGAGAAAAAATGAGGTTCGAAAAATGAGGTGAATGGTGAAAGTGAGAATAGGAATCGCTACCATTGTGTAAAAATGACCCAAACACAACAGGTGTATGTAAAAACTAAATTGCCATCTGTAAAACAAGTTATATTTTTTTTTTAAGTTCTTTTTCATAATTAGAATATATTTGGCGAAATATATAAAATAAAACTTACATTATCTCTATAGGAATAGTTAAAGGTATATAATTTTAACTTTGTTTTTTTTTTTTTTTTTTTTTTAATTGGGTCATTTTGACCCAACAGGACCGAAGAGTTAAAGATAATTTTATGTAGATTTATATTCTTAAAAAAACTTCATGAGTTTGCTATAAAATTTCGAAAAATTAAGCAACATATAAAAAAAAATGAGATGAATGATGTATATATAAAAATCGATATTTTAAAAACTGCAAATGAGAATTTTCTTTTTAATATTAATAAACAGATTTTGTTGCCAAAGCTAACTACGATATTAGATCGTGAATATTTTGTAAGAGTGGCTAAATTATATAACGCTCTGCCCAGAGCGCTTAAAACATTTTCTAATTCATATGCTTAGCAGAGGCGGCGTCTAATTGCTTATGAACAAGCACAAATCACATATTCATAATTTTAAAATACTTTTTATAATAAACATTGTCTATGTAAATAGAGCACGATGATCATATACTTCAGATATTAACAGAATTTCTAATATGAAGTAAATACATACTTTTATTCATTGATAAAATAACTATCGCTGAGTGGGGTTCTTCTTATATTTTTAATATATTATTTTTATTATTATGCACATTAGCTAGTAAGCTATCTTTGTAATTTTGCTATATTGGTCCCAAATAAAATTTTGTTTTTTGCCAGATTTAGGTCGATTGAAAATTGTTTCAGTCAGTTTTATTTTTTTTTGATGCCGCTTAGTGTTATTTTTTTTATTTACTCCAAAAAAACCTTCATCTAACGCGCATTTTTGTTAAAAAAAAAATATACAAATATTTAGGAAAATTGTATAAATTTAATTTTTCGCGGTCCCATATTTAATCAAACCAGTAAAAAAAAGACAATTAAAAAATACCCATAACATTAACCAGGCTACTACAAAAACAACCAAACACAAACTTTACCAAAACATAAAAATAATTAATATGAAATATATGACATAATGAGATGATTACCTTTTGACCCCCTTGCGAGTTTCTTTTTCTTGATTTACCTTCTGCTTTTTCTTTTTACCACCTTGACCTGCCGAAGCAGCTGCTGCAATTGTGGCACAATTATTTGCCTCATCATCTGAGGAGGTATTACGTTTCTTTTCCCAGTAGCTTTAGTGTCTTTAGTTTTTTCTTCGGCCTTCTAAAAGAGAATAATAAGGTGTTAGATTGCTTGAAATATAAAGATAAAAATACTTACTTTTAACTTGTGCCTCTTCCGATTTTCCTCGTGTTGATGATTGTTTTTCCTGTATCTCTCCCTCAAAACGTGCCAGATCATTATCTAAACGTCGTATTTGTTTATCCACCAATTCATAGGTTTGTATAGCCAATTGCACTTTATCATCACTGTATTCTTTAGCTTTGCCAAACAGTTGTTGTATGTCCGTTAAACGTTCCCGTCTCTCCTCATCTGTCATATTTGTGGTATTATCGGCTAATTTACGCATAAATTCTTTGGCATGACTATCTATACTCTTCATAGCCGTTTGTGCTCTATCGTCCAATTTACGCATAAGCTTAAAATTCCTTTCTAACTCAGTGGGTAAGGACTCTAATCCTATATTGGATAAGACTTTAGTAGTAGAACATTTTTTTATATTGATTTCATTGTTTTGTGGTACATATATTTTTTTAAGGTATTTATGTTGGATTGGATGTGCGATGATGGGAAAGTGAAAAAATATTTTTTTTATGAATATATGGATGGGGTAAACTGTTTTTAAGAAAATGCTTATAGCTAAGAACTAATTAAGAGATCTTTGCATTTTAAATTTACTTACCATCTAAATAGTT
This sequence comes from Delia radicum, assembly GCA_021234595.1. NCBI lineage: Eukaryota > Metazoa > Arthropoda > Insecta > Diptera > Anthomyiidae > Delia > Delia radicum. The sequence goes on from CM037854.1 coordinate 215,435,340, forward strand.
TTCTAAATAAATTGCTGAAGACATTTTTGTGTTAATTGAAGTATTTCATTGAATTTTAGTTTATATTTTCTTATTAAACAAATCACATTTGCAAACTGTTGAAGAAAAAAAATGTAGTATCACTGTTGCCAAATAAGCATTTTTCTCTTCAAGTCTAGCGATTTTTAAAATCGTTTAGCGGAACAGTATATGATTCTCTTATAAAAATATTTTGTTTGCAGCTCTAAATGTCTTTAAAAATCAAATTTTTCCGCTGTTATCAAAGGACACAATTATAGCAAACACAAATATTTCGTTTAATATTCTAATGGTTTTGACAACAAAACAAATTTTGATATGGATTTTGAGTTTTTTTTTTTTCCGCAAAAGTAGGTTTCTGCAAGTCGTTCCGTTTTAACACATTTATTTTTTTGTATTATAGTTTGGCTGAATTAATATTAAACGATTTATATCTTAATTTTTAAGCAGAACTAGCAAAATTTTGGTTAGTTTTTAAATTTAAAATCAAATTTTTTTTTATTTAATATGTTTCTGACTGCCTATTATTGTTATATAGAACGATTTTGATAGTTTTTTTTACTGTACTCCGGCTTTCTAATGTCAAAATTGTTGAAAATAACGTTGATAGAAATGTCTTACAACACAGTAACTTTCTAGCGATTTTTAAAACTGATATAAATTTTTTTGTAAAAAGTTAGCTACATTGTGTATAATGCATACGCTCGTCAGCAAGAGATGCCAGATCAATTAAAATGTTTATGGTTACCACATGGATAAAAACAATTACAGTAAAACCTTGATATTGATTCCTTTATACGGAGTTTAGACAGCGAACTTAATATACTCTGTTTAATATAGCAAGGTGGCTCTGATAGCGATCCGGCATAAGAGGAACAAGGAATATGTGTTTTTTTTATTCGTGATGACTTTCTTTTTGTTCTTCTGATCACAATATCAATATTGTTTGAACAAATTGTCTTCGCCGGAAACAAATATAAGTTACTGGATGATGAATTGAATTTTTATTTTAATAAAAAATTTCAGTTTATTGGGTTTAACACATTTTTTTCCCCCAAGGTGATGCCACATTTTGCAAACTTCTCTCCCAAAATAGGGGAAAATAGTGTTGTATCGCTGCAACCTAATTTTGAACGTAATTTTAACCCAGATTGTCCGACAATCTAGTTATGAATTTGTATGGAAAATCAGGTTTGAAATTACTTTTCATAACCAGATTGTCACCAGAATCCTGTTTAAGCCAGATTCGAGTGCAAACGATCATCGTGAAAACCATCAGTGTTTGCAAATCATTGAAAAATCACCGGATCGCTCATCTCTATTGAATATTATTAAAGTTAAAGATCTGGTAACACTATCAATCATTTGTTTGTAAGATAGAGTCAGAAAAAGAGAGCTGAAGAAATTGGTAGCGTAAATAATCAAATAGTATCCGTTTCCATACATAAAATTACTTCCTTTCCCATGTTTGTTAACTTCAAAATTACACAGTTTCTACATATTCTCAACATAAATTGAAATAATACAATACAGAAATAAATAAAAAATATAAAATTATTGAAGATATTCATAACAAATATAATTTTAATTCATAATTACAAAAAAGTAGTTCAAATACTCTCTGTTGACAAAATTCTTTATGCTCTTGATTATTTTCCTTTGTTTTTGTTGATATTATTACGTAGCAGAGCTAGGGTGACCAGATATTTTTATTATGGGAAAATAAAAACTAAAAAAAAATTAATTTTCTATACAAACGTATTTACTGTCTTTAAAATCATCAGCTGTATTTTTTCAAATTCTGAGCCAAATGTTATTCCTGGTTCACACACGGCAATTATAATTGCCCAATTCTTATTCAATTCTCCTTTGAACTTGCTCTTGTGTTCACACAGGAAAAGTTTGTTTCAGCAATTTTCGTTTATCAACCTGCAGTATTGAAAATTGCGAATGACAAAACAAAACGGAATTGGAGTACGGGCAATTCTGTACCCCCTATCATTCTCTTTCCCTCCCTCTTCTATAAACTCAAGAATTGCGCAATTATAATTGCCGTGTGTGAACCTAGTCTTATATTTCATATTGAAACCCAAAATACGTATTTTCGATTTTTTCAAGTTTTCGATTTGAAATTGACAGTGGAAACCTTGAAAAAAAGAAAACGAAAATACGTGTTTCGGGGTTTAGTGTGAATATAGTTTTAGTTATATTCTAACATTAATTATTTTAATTTGAACAAATTTGGTCACCTTAAGTTCTAGCTCACTCTCAAATAAAACGACAATTGAATCGATTTTCAAAACAGAAATATTGCAACATATTAACAAAACACAAAAAGAAACAAATTTAGTTGAACGTGAAATTTCAATAAAAGCAGATGTGTCCATTGTGTACATAAACGGTTGATAGTATTGTTTAGTGCATGCTTTTTGTAATGCAAACACACACAAAAAGCAAATTAAAAATAGTGCAAAAAATCTATATAAACAATATACAAGAACATCATTTTTTTTCCTGTTTTTTTATTAAAGATGGGATGATTATAGTTGTTGTAAATATAAAACACATATCAGTTCAGTTTATATTAAAACGATATTATTATTAAAATATATAATATAAAATATATGAAATTACATAATTACAACAAGAAACAGAAACAAAAGAATTTTTTTGTTGTTGTTAATATAAAAATAAAAATATAAAGGCAAAAAAAAAAAAACAACCTCGACCACAAAAAATAACAACAAAATCTCTGCAAAAATAAATCAAAAGAAATAGTTGTCATAATATAACAGAAGAAGGTCTGAGTTTAATTCATCTGCATTATTCATGTTAATGCGTGTGTGTGTGTTTCTTTTTGTTTAATTTGTGTAAAACAACCACAAGTTTTTAATCGCGAAATCATAAAATTTACGCGCGTGCTTGCCCGTGTTAATTAGGTTCCTTTTCCTGCGGCTTACACACACACACACACAAGAAAATATTTAAAACAACAACAATAGGTGCCCAACTAGATTTCTATACAATGGCCTGGGAGCATTTGCGACCGGGCAGTTCACCGGTAGATTGGTGTGAAGGCAATTATTTAATTTCAGAAAGTATTGCAGAATTCGTAAATACAGTAAGTAAAGTTACACAAAGTACGTAGCCAGAAAAATATTTTAGAAAAAAAATTTGTAATACTACACTGGGAGAATTATACACTCATAATAATCCGTGCATAAAATTACGAAATTATTGTCAAAACTACAAAAACATTCGTAAACTGAACAAATAATCGTTTATTTTTTATTTTCTTCATTTTGTAATTTGAATTTTGTTATTTTACAAAAGTTTTGGTTATTTTGACACTTTTTTCGTATTTTTACGCATGGATTATTATCAGTGTATGCATAATATCAATGATTTTTTACATTAGATCTATGAAATATCACAGGAATTCATCCATTGAAACTTTTCATTAAATTAATGCAGTTTTTCATAAACTTTATAAAAAATTTAATTTTTTCATTTTAATAATTAAAAATTTCATACACCTAATGAAAAAGTTTCATTGAGAATAGTTTAATAAATATAATGAAGCTTTTTCGTAAAGTTTAAGAAAGTTTTCATTCACTTAGTGAAGAAAACTTCATTATTTTAGTGAACAATTTCATTAAAACTCGTCTAAGAAAATTCTCTCTGTGTACATAATATTTAAATTATTCTCACATTAAAAAAAAAAAAATTAAATAGTTAGTACTATAAAGAAATAATTAGCTTTTTAATAAATTAAAATATTTTTTCAAACTTTCATATAGCAGTGTTGTCACAAAATAAATTACACACAGAGAAATAAAGTGTCAACCCAATTGAAAAGTGTATTTTAATGGCAACAACTTACAAATTCAGTTACAACAACGGTATTTACATTAGATTTCTGATTATTTTAGATGTTGCAACTAAAATTTAGTTTTAATAACCGAACTTTGTTGTGAAAACTAATGTTCAATTGTACAAACGGACTAAAATTCGTAATAACGGAATTGGAGTCGTAGTAACCGAATTTCAGTTGGCCAATAGCTAAATTTTTCTCTGTGTGTACAAATTGAACTGAACAGAATTGAACTAATGGCTGTTGAAATTACACAAAAAAAAATAAAAATTACACATTCTATTAAAATAATTAATAACACAGGAGGACAAAATCATAACTTTTAAAAATTTATAAGGCTACACTCAAAAAAAAAAAGTTCCTAAAGTCAGCAAAAAATTTTGCTGAGTCAGAAAAATTTTAGTCAGGAGGGTGCTTGCAAAAAAAATTGCTAATGTCAGCAAAATCTTTTGCTTAAAATCAGCGAGCTGATTTTTAGTAACAAAATTAGTAGATTCAGCAAAAGATTTGCTAACACATAGTGGATTAGAAATAAAAATGCCTTACTAAAAATTAATAAATTTTTTGCTGAATTTTACTAGACTGAAAAAAACGCAAAAAAAATTGTAGAAAAATTGTAATTTAGTTATTTTATTTGCTGAAAATCATAAAACATATTTTTGTGATTCTTTTAAAAATAATTTACAATAATAATTACGAGATATAAAAATTTTCATTTTCCCACATTGACGACATGAATTAATTTAATATCTGAAAATATATAGATATAAATATATATAACATAACAAAAAATTTCTTTCAACTACTTACATCAATGGTTGTCTAAATTATGCTATCTTTTAAAGGACGCAACTGCCGAAGATAATTATAGAAATGAAACGAAAAAATAAACAAAAACAAACGAAACGAAAAAAACAACCCTTTTTTGCAATAAGAAAAAGGAACCATAAAAATCTACCTAAGATGTATGTCTTTGTCTTTCGCTTTACTCTGTCTACATGTCTGTATATGTTTGTTTGCAATTTGACCACACTAGATTATTAATCTATAAACATTTAGTTTAGAAATACATATTAAATTTAAATATTTTCTTTTGTCTTTTATTTTATTAATAGACAATTATTTTCACAAGCCGGTGACAACGCAAAATTTAAGTTGTTTTGATCCTCAATTTTGTTTTATGTATGAAAAACAGATACAAAAGTCTTCCATGGTTGATTTTTTTATATGTCTTATTAGAATTGTACTTTTTAGTATCATTTTCCTCTTCTCTATTACATCTTGACATGCCGCGACATCTGCTTCATTCTGCGTATATCTTTCAATCTGGTTGTCGTCCACACTATTAATGTGCTTATCAGCACAATTTTTTTTAGCAAAATTAATTAGTAAAACATTAGTATATTAGTAAAGCATTAGTATAAAACAGTTAAGTGCTGAATAAGTATAACAAAAATTTTAGCTGAAAACACGATTTTAGCAAAAAATTTGCTAAAAAATAGTATACCTGATTTACAAGACGTTTTACTAACTTTTGTACTAACTTATTTTTTGAGTGTACGACCACCAATTCTATATATTTCAGGCACGCTGATTTCAATGACGTACTTTATTTTTCGATCTAATGTACAGTTTTTTTTCACAAAATGACTTTAAAGATTGGCGCATGTAAACGCGTTTTATAATGAAATTAACCTGACTCCTTTCTGTTGAAACCTTAAGACAACCCCTGTATTGTTATTTGAGGTACTAATTTTTGTTGAAACCTAAAGACAACACCTGTATTTTTATTTGGAGGTACATATTTGATTCACAAAACTGCACATTAAATCCGCTATTTAGTGGTTTTTCTTATTTTTCCAAATTTTTACGGTTTAAGCGAATTTTATTTATTTTATCGCTAAACTACACTCAAAAAAAGCAAAATTTTTAGCAACAAAATTAGTAGATTCAGCAAAAGTTTTGCTAACACTTCAGTGAATCAGAAATTAAAAAAACATTGCTAAAAATTATAAAAATGTTTGCTGAATATTAGTAGACTGAAAAAAAACTCAAAAAATTTGTAGGAAAATTATACTTTAGTTAATTTATTTGCTGAAAATCAAAAAACATATTTTTGTGATCCTTTTAAAAATAATTTACAATATTATAAAAACCTTTTCACCCAAGATACCATCAACAATCAATCCATATGCAGGTCTCTTATCCCTATTGACGTAAATTCCCCTAATACAGATGAAATCGCAGGTGCTATGAACGCATTGAAAGTCAATAAATCAAGTGGGTTAGATAACCTTCCTCCAGAACTTTTTAAAGTTAACAGCACACTGACAGCAACGCTGATTCACCCCGTCATCAAACGTTTCTGGGACACTGAAAACCTACCAGATGATATTAAGGAAGGGCTTATTATAAAGCTACCAAAAAAAGGAAACTTGATGGAATGCTCAAACTGGATTATTTATAATAATCTTCTTAATATTATAAATAAAATCATCGCTCAAATTCTACATCGTCGAATTTTTAACGCTTTGGAATTAAACTTGCGACCCGAGCAAGCTGGTTTCCGGCCAAACAGATCGTGCGTGGACCACATAAACAGTCTTCGTATTATAGTAGAGCAATCTGCCGAATTAAGAGTCCCTCTGTATCTTGTTTTTGTGGACTTCAAACGTGCTTTCGACTCCATCAATCAATCTGCCATCTGGGAAAGGTGTACCCTTTAAAATCAGCAGCTTAATAAAAGCTCTTTACAGCGACGCCCGATGCATAGTTCTCCACGAAGGCCTAAAGAGTAATTGCATTGACATCAGCGTGGGTGTCAGACAAGGCTGCGTTCTTTCCCCCTTACTTTTCAATGTTGTCCTTGATCTTGTAATGAGACAGTCCATTCCGAACGAAGGCGGTGTAAACTTGGATATTAATGCCAAACTAAACGATTTAGACTATGCAGATGACATTTGTCTTATTTCCCATAACTTCAGCGAAATGCAACGGAAGCTTGACCTAATTAGCTCATATGCTGACACAGTTGGTCTTAAAATAAACTCATCTAAAACAAAATCGCTACGTCTAAACACCGATAACACTCGTCAATTTAAACTTTTTGGTCAAGATTTAGATGATGTAAAGGAATATCTCTACTTAGGCTCTATCATTGATAAATCTGCCGACATCCAATACCGACTGAATAAAGCTCGACAAACTTTTGGTTCGCTCGGCAAAGTTTGGTCATCCTCAAATATATCCATAAGAACGAAAGTAAACATCTTTAATTCAAATGTAAAATCAACCTTGTTATATGGATGCGAGACCTGGAACCTGCCAATAAAAGAATCTAAGAAAATACAGTCGTTTGTAAATAGATGTCTTCGACGTATCCTGAAGGTGTTCTGGCCGAATATCATCAGCAACGAAGAACTGTGGTATAAAACTCAACAACCACAAATCGCTGAAACCATAAAAATCCGAAAATACAGATGGCTCGGTCACACTTTCCGTAAACCACAAAATGACATCGCAAGGAAGGTGCTTGAGTTCAACCCCCAGGGTAGTAGAAGAATTGGTCGTCCGAGCAACACCTGGACACGAAATACGCTAAGGGAAATTCAAGATGCAGGGTATTCCTGGAACCAAATCCAACACATAGCCGAAGACAGAGCGGAATGGAAAAAATTTGTTGTGGCCCTATGTTCCTCCTAGGAATTTAAAGGATTATATATATATATATACTGTTATGAAATATTATAAAATCAGAATTATAATTTTCAAAATTTAGAAAGGTTAATAAACTTTTAATGTTTTTTATTTTTCCTTGCTTAACAGGGTGTGTCATATACACAAAAAGTAATAAAATAAGCAAATAAAAAACATGAAAATCCCGGGATTTCGGGATTTATAGATCGGCCCCCTTAGTGTCCACCTATTTTAATGTCCATACATATATGGGAATTTATATAAGTTTTTTGTTGTCGTTTTTCTAGATAATAACAACAAAGATTGGATTGTTAAATAAAATGTACGAATGTATTAAAATCTAAAAATAATATTAGTATTTTTTCCATAAATTATATGATATTTTTTCTTTAAATTTGTTACATTCAAGCACACCTATTTTATTGTCCACGTGTGTATATTTACATATATGAATTTTATTTGAGTTCATTGTACTTTTACTTTATTATTTTTTCTAATTATTCTTCTTCTAACTCTTTTGTCTATTTTACGTTGTTAAACCTTGACCTTTTAAAACCGCCACAATTTTCTAAAACTAATTTAATTTAGTTTTTACTATTACCACATATTTGTTTGAGTATTTCTATGTTACAAATTATCTACTATACAATTATGAAATTAGTGTTATTGTATGATTTTTGATACCTTTTTCATTTAATTTCAATTTAAAACGAACAGGAGGTTCAAATATATGACTGACCTTGTTTTACCATATACGATATACACGACGTACTGTAATTTTTTTTTTTTTTTTTGCAACATGCGAAATATTACCGTATTTTTAATTTAAAAGGAGAACTTTGAAAATAAATGTTAATTTTTAGAGTGATTAAAAATACTATAATATATTAACACAAACCAAAAACTAACTACACCATTTCCACTTGTTATTAATAAAATCACACATCAATCGCCGATTGTAGTTTTAAAATTTCATTTGATTTTCAAAAATTACCAAATGTGCAGTGTTGATAATCTATGCGTAAAAATACGAAAAAATTTTAAAATAACTAAAACAATCGTAAAATTAACGAAAATTTTATAATTTTACGAAAGTTTTTGTAGTTGTGACAATAATTTCGTATTTTTATGCATGTATTATTATGAGTGTGATTAAGAAACACAAATTGTAATTATAAAATTGTATTTGTTATATTAAAAATAATTTGGCTCCAAAAAATTTGACAGTAGAATCTACTGAAAATTACAGTTACAAAAACTGAAAATTCAGTTAAAAAAGCTAAAAATAAGCAATAACCGCTTAAATAACTAAAAATTTAGTTATTTTTAACTGTTGAAAAACGACTAATAAATTTAGTAAAAATAACTAACAACGTCGTAAAAAAAAACTGAAAATGAAAATTATTCAAGTTCGAGGCCATATTCTATATTTCTTTATTAGGATATTGTCCTTACAAATAATCTATAGAGTTTTTGTTTTCAAATTTATTCTTTGACCCTTTTAGGAATGTGTTGATAGATCTATTTCGGGAATTTTCTAGGTTCCCATAATCAGAACACGTTTTGAAAGAGGTAAGAATCCTATGCCATGCCATGTGGAGGTCAACTTAGCAAAATCCGAAAAAATGGTGTTTAGAAAAGGCGGTAAATTATCGAAAAATGAGAAATGGTTCTTTTAATTAGAAGAAATTAAAATTGCTAAGGAGTATTGTTACCTAGGAGTTACATTAACTCCGAAAATGATTTTTAAAAAACATGTGGAAATTAGAAATGAAGCTGCAAAATGTAGTATTAACCAAACGTGGGCAAATTTCTTAAATAAAAGAACTATATCTCTCGGATCGAAATGGAAATTATTCCAGGCAGTCTGTAGAGCTATACAAACGTATGGTGCCCAGGTGTGGGGTTTCTCACATTTTAATGATGTTGACAAACTTGAACTCTACTTCATCAAAAAAATATTAAGACTCCCAAACTTCACGCCAACTTATATATAAGCATTGAAAGTGGTCACTTATACACCTTAGATCTACATTTAAGATATGTGAGCAGAACCCTTTTTGAATATAAAGAAGATCGGCTGCCATACAAGCTAACAAAGGTACTCCTACGGCACGAATTATACTGGGTGAAAGAGATGAACAACATTGGTCGGGAACATAACATATCGTGGACAGATGAAACATTTAGTAAGACGCAGTGGAGTGAAAATCGTTTGAATCTGCTTAGCTCACTGAAAGAGCTAAAAACCTCACAAACGGAAAGAATTTATAAAAAACTAGATGTAATAAATGAAAATACATACTTGATTGGAGAAACAAACATAGAAGATATAATGTGGATTTTTAAAGCTAGAAGTGGTTTAATAGCTCTCAATGGCAATAGGTTTCAAATAAATGGCTCAAATTTATGTTCTCTCTGTAATATTAATGAAATTGAAAATATAGAGCATTTTCTAGGTCGGTGTAGGGCTCTAAGAGAGTTTAGAATTATGTATATAGGAAAGTCTGAACTTAGTGAAAATGAAATTATGGATGTATTAAATGGTACAATACAATAGACTGGAATTTTCTGGCAAACTACATAAAGGCATGTGTTAATTATAGAAATTTTTTAGTAACTGAATATAATTTTTAAACATTTGTATTTCATATCATTCAAACTATCTTTTATATTATTTTAAATAGTTAGTCGACTGACGACATATAGTCAAAGTCGCTCATTACTTATTTTATTCTTATTTTAAGAAACTATGCTTTTTGTAATAATATGTATATTGCTAAATTTAAATAAAGAACACTACTACTATAGATTATTTGTTGGGACAATATCCTAATAAAGAAACATAGAGTATGGCCTCGAACTTGAATAATTTTCATTTTCAGTTATTTTTACGACGTTGTTAGTTATTTTTACTAAATTTATTAGTCGAAAAAAAACATAGTAATTTTTATTTTTAATAAAAATAATATTAAACTTGAATAACTGAAAATTTTTGACAACAAAATGTTCGAAACAACTGTAAATATGGTAAAAACTACTGCTTTTAACGGTATTTTTTCGTTACTTTAAAAATATTAAAAAAAAAAAAAATATTTGTTTCTTTCAATTAAAATTTGTAATTTCTGCATCCTATTTAAAATGCAAATTAAAATTTCAAATGGTACTCCAGTTATGACGTTTTTATGGAGATACAATAAAATTTTCTAGTTTTTATTTGCAAACTATGAACATATCAATTATAACAAATATAAATTAAACTAGAATTTTTAAAAACTCGACATAATCTTCTATTTTTAAATAACTTAACTTAGTTGTTTATTAAAATACTAAAATAACTACATCTAACAAGTGCTCAACTTAAAAAATTTGTATAGTTACTACATGACAGTTGTTTGTGTAGTAATAAGTAGTTGCTGTTTTTAACTGCAATTACAGTTGTTTTTCTATAAAATAACACAACAACTAAAGAAAAATACTGTTTTTTTGTAAAATTTGTTTGTAGCAGTTATTTCAGTATTTTAATAAAGAACTATCAAAACAACATTTCTGCAGTACACTTTTTTTTTAATATTATTTAAAAAAATAAGAAATTTTGTCGAGTTTTCAAAAATTATTCTTTAATTTATTTTTGTTATTATTTATATATTCATATTATTTGCAAATAATATTTAGAAAATTTCATTTACAATGAATAAAAATGTAATAACCGTTTGGAATTTGGACTTTACATTTTAAGAAGGATGTAGGAAAATTTTTTTTTGTTGTAATCGATAGAAAAAAAAAACTTTTAGAACACCGAAAAATAACTGTTAAAAACAGTAGTTTCAACCAATTTTTTCAGTTTTTTCAAAAATTGTCAGTTATTTTTACGACATTGTTAGTTATTTTTAGTGAATTTGTTAGTTGTTTTTCAACAGTTAATAATAACTAAATTTTTAGTTATTTTTGAATTTACAGTTGTTTTAAATGTTTTTTTAGTAGATTATACAGTAGGGTGGGGCGATTAGTATGGTAGGAAAAAAATCGTAATGGGCGCTTCGCATTTCTGATTCTTGGGATTGTACTGAGCAAAAAAGTCCACTAGACCATACGTCTACGGTGAAAATCGAGCTTCCAGATTTTGACTTTACGGCAAAAAAGCCCTATTTTGAAATGAAAAATTAACCACTTAAACCCCACCCACAAATATGATTGATGCATTTATCTGCTAGAGAATCTTCCAAAGAAGAGATTGATACCATAATCTTGGACAAGCTCCTCCTACTTCCTGAGATATGTCCATCCCACACATTGTTACTTTTACAAAATACGCACTTAGGAAATTATGTTGGTAAAGACATACCATTTGAAAAAAGGACGACTTACATTTCATTAAATTCAACTAACATTGTAATTTGTTTTTTAATGTTCAAAAAATGACTAACAATTGTAGTAAAAATTAACCACATGGTAGTAAAAAATAAACAAACATTTATTTATTTTTATTTTTTTAAATAACAAAAAAACAACTGTAAAAAATGAATGTAAAATCATAAAACAGTCATTTGATGTGAGTTGTTTTTTTAAATGAACTACAAGGTTAGTTACAATTTTTTTTTGTTCTACAAATGACTAACATTTACATTAAAAATAATGAAACTGTATTACAACCCAAACACCTACATATTTTTAAAGCAGAAGTTCCCTGAGTGCGGCTAAAAAGTCAAAATCTGGAAGCTCGATTTTCACCGTAGACGTATGGTCTTGTTTGCTCAGTACAATCCCAAGAATCAGAAACGCGAATCGCCCATTAAGATGTTCAAATCGCCCCCACCCTATTATACAGTCAAGATTTGTTAAACAAATTTGGTACACATCCAAACTACATGGCAAAAATTAAAGCTTTTAGTAATCAGATATTTCTTAATGTGTTTATTAATATAACAAGTTTATCCTTTTTTTATAATTGAGTAATAACATTTAATTTAACATTAAAAATTGTCAGTAACAATAATATTAATGTGAAAGTTTTAAATTTCAAAGAGCAAAAACCCCGTTAAAAAATTTAAATTGTCATGAATATTTCTAATCATAATTAAGTTTGTTTGATAACACAAAAATTTTTACAAATTTGTACAAGTTTTTACTGGAAGGTGTTCGTTTACACAAATACTCAGTAAAAACTAGTAAAAAAAAGTTATTCTCTCTTTGAGAGTTTGATGCCAAAGAACTTACAAGTTTTTACTGCATACATTTTTGCCAGTAAAAATTTGTAAGAAGAAAAAAACATATGATTAATAAAATATACTTGTGTTTTTAGTAAACAAAAACAAATATTAAATTAAATTTTAATTGTTTAAGGATTTAAAGTGAAAAATATTAAAGTATTAAATATGTAAGAAGTTAAAAAAACATTTTAAATTATTTCTGGTCGACAATTTCAATTAACTTTTATCTTTTCTGTAATGACCAGTTGATTTTTTTTTTAATATTTGGTATTTAAAATCAGCTGTTTTATCTATTTTACCACTTCTTACAAATTTTTCGTTCGTTTACTTTTTTGTACTCTGTAATTTTGTTACTGAGTAATTTTTGCTGGACTTTACTGGAAAAGTAATCGAACAGACTTATTATGTATATATATTTTTTATTATTAAATAGTCATATTTGTAATATTTTTTTTTAACCCTTAATACCCTGTACTTACTATATGGTAACACAAAATATACATGTACTTTTGTGATGCCACTAAAATAATTTTTAGAACAATAGCTCATTGATTTTAAAAGTTTCATAATCTCAAACTTGGTCAATTTTTGAAAATGCAAAAAAGAGTGACTTTTAAAAGTAAATGTATTAAAAATGGAAATAGTTATTAAAAATATTGAAACAAAGTGTTACTTATTTGAAAATACATTTCTAATATTTCAAAATCATGGACTTGTTTTTTAAAAATATGTGTTTTTTATAAGGACTGCTTTTGGTGTTGCCATATGGTAACTATGGGCGGGTTAGGTGACTGGTTTAGGATACATATGCATTTTAGGATTTTTCTCAAAATTTTAGACGAAAATGATATTTTTGTTGTTGCAAACTGTTAGAGAAAGAAAAATTGTTCATCGTTGAATAAAAATTTAAAAAAAAAACAGTTACAATTTTGTGTGTTATCTAGTGAATTTTTGATTTATCTTTTTTGGCACGTACATATATGTACTTTTGTGACGTTTTCTTTAAAATTCTTTTGTTTTCCAAATTCGTTCATTAGCTGCTAAAAATTAGTTAAAAATGCTTGCAGAAAAAAACAGTTAAAATAACAGAATATTTGTAATATAAGGATAACAAAAATAAATCTGTCTGATATTTAGTTATATTTTAGTTAATTGAAAGTAACAAAATAACCTGCTTAAATCAGCAAAAACATTTACTAAATATTAGTAGACAAAAAAATCATTAAAAAATGTACAATTTCAAGTTTTTTTTTTCAACCCTTGGACAAACACATGGTTGTGGCCAGGCATATTTAATTTTTGAGTGTTAATTAAACATACCTTCTAGTTTAGGTAGATACCTGTATTTCCCGATAGCAGCCTAAAATATTGTTGGCTTTCTTCTGTAAAAAAAAAAAAAATCAAAAATATCGATCCAACACGACGAAAACTGCAAAAGAAAAAAGTCCCCCCTCGAACAAACACATATGCCTGGCCAGACCCCTATACGACAACAACCATATTATAACTTAAATTTTGTAAAGTTAACAGATTTATTTTTGCTGTTCGTATTTTATTAATATTTATCAAAAAAATTTGCTAAATTTGGCAGTTTTTCTGCAAGATAATTTTTAACTAATTTTTAGTAGCTTTTCTTGCTATTTTTACAGGTTTATTTATATGATATACTTTATTTCACATATTACATTATATTGTTTCAATATAATGAAATATTTCCAAATTAGCCAAGAATATTTTCAAAAAGAACTAGTCCAATACTGTATTCTGTGAAAATTTTTTTTACCGATGTGGTAATTTTTTGTATTTAAATTACCTTTTTTCACTATACGTAATCAGATTAAACCTTATAAAATTTTTTTAGTTTAATCATAATTCACATAAATTTATCATTAAATATTAACCCATTTTAAACCACTCATCGATCCCATAGGATTTTTATAACGAAATTTGGTAGGAAGATGTAATGGTATCTTAATAAGCTTTTTCTAAAATGTTTATACTCTAGCGGTGGTATTCGCAATTTGAATTCAAACTTTGACGCTTTGTATGTACGTAACGGATTAAGATTTTTTGAGATTTTTGCTTGTCGTTAAAGCAAATATCTGTCGAACCGTAATACACAATTTTATCTATTGGATTTTCGCGATTTTTTCAAAATTCTAATATGGCAAGACTGGAGAATCAATTTTTACCATTGTTTGTCTGTTAAAAGAAAATATCAAATTTTTTACAGTACAAAACAAATTGAAGTAATTTTCTGAATAGTAAAGTTTTTACAAGTTTGCAAATTTCTTGATCTGATTGTTTTTTTTTTTTTTAATTAATTATATGGCAATAGTGAAACAATAGTCTTATTTTTAAAATTATTTCTATAGATTATTTCCATATGCTTTTTACTGCGTTATTATATCTCCCTCCTACCCAAAATTACCATACCTTAAAAGATGGAGTTGCTTTAAAGCAGCGGCAGTGTAAAATGGGTAGACTTAATAATAGAACAGTCAAAGCACGGTATAACGAATAATCGGTATAACGAAAAGGCGATATAACGAACGAGTAAATTGTTTGCATTGACTCGCTTATATAACAAATTTTTCTAAAAATTTATACTGGATATATATAAATTAAAAAAAAAAATAAAAAAAATTGCAATAAAAAATGTATTTTTTTGTGGAGAGCCATTGAAATTAGGAGTACACCCATAACTGCAGTTTTATTCTTCCTTTTCAATAAACTCAACATTTTGAGAAATGTTAAAATGTGCAGTCGATTTAGTACAAAAATTTGTTGCGTTATAACGAATATTTCTATATAACGAATGGGCCTGACAAAAAATACACTTTCTTGCAAAAATATACATTTTCTTGAAAAAAAAATACATTTTCCGTATGTACAATAACCAATCCCCTAGCCCGCCTACACTGAGAGAATTATCTACACTTCAGTAATGAATTTCTTTATAGCTTTAATGAAAATTGTCACTATAACTCTTCCATAGAATCTATGAAATATGTTTCATTAAAGTTAATGTTACTGTTTATGAAATGTTTGTAGAGTTAATGAAAATCTTCATGAAGCTAATGAATCATTCCGACAATGAAGCATTTATAGAATTTATGAAAAAGTTTCATACAATTTTTTAATATTAAGAAGTTCTTTAAATTAATAAAACTCTTTATGAATGTCTAGAAAAACAATGTTATAGAAGTCCAAAATTAACCCTCTAACTGGCAAACGATGTTTTGCAACGAAATTCATACCATGTGCTCCACTCGAAAAAAAAAATAATTTAGGAATATGAGCCAAAATATTTTAGGGTGCATTTTGAAAAATAAAGCATATAAAATAGAAGTTTTGGACAAAAAAATATTTCTCTTACCAAGATATAATCACGTTTGAAACATTATTTTCTTTCTGCTCCTATTAAAGAAGATATTGGGATTTTCGCTTTTTAGAAAAAGCGAAATTAGGCGAAAAAGTATCTAAACTTCAATTTATATTGTTTAAAATTCAACGCTTTGCTACTAATACTTAATGTTTTCTTTCTGCAAAATTTCATAAAATCCTTCTATTACTTTAAAAGTTAAGACGATGTCCTTTAGTGGAATCCTGATAAAATCCTGTGAGTCCTTGGACTAAAGTAAGGGCTTATTATTAAAGATAAAGCTTCAATCTTATTTATATTTTATTATAAAGAGTTTTTAGTCAACTTAAATTGGTTTTTTATATTTTTGAAAACTATATTTTTTTAAAAATAATTAGTTTTTGAATTTTTACGAAATTTTGATTTTGAAGCTTTCTCGCTTCCAAACCGTGGACGGCACACGAAAAATTTTTTCGCAAAATATTTAGCAAATTTAGTTTTCTATCGGAATATATTCTAAGTATAAAACGCTCATTTGACACATTTGTGGTAAATTTTATGAAGGCTACCCTGAGGCAACCTTACCTGTTAGAGGGTTAATAAAAGGCTACAGTGAAATAATAATTCCCTTTATAAAATATGATTAACACTTGAGAATTAAATCTTAAAACTTAAGTTTTAAATGTATGGAAATTAATGAAATTATGAAATTTTATGAAAAAATACAAAAATTAAGTCTTTGAAATAATTTCATAGCTCTAAAGAAAATTTTCATTAAATTTATGAAGAGATAATTAATGAAATCGAATGCATTTTTTAAGAAACTATAAAATTTTATGATAAAAAGTTAAGGAAAAATTTCTTAATACTAATAAAATTTCTTGCATATAATAAAATTCACATTAAATCTACGAAAAAAATTCTATGCTTTTGTTTCATTAATATCATGAAGGATAATTCTTTCAGTGCATAGTTACCATATGATAGCAAGGCATTCTGAATGTCCTGGAGGCAGGATCAAAAAAGGAATTGCAGTTTTTTTTTATACTTAGGTCAATACTATATCATATGTAAAATATATTTTCGAAATTCAACAACGAAACAATTCTACACTGAGAGAATTCTCTTCTTGATAACAATGAAATTTTGCATTTGATATATGAAATGTCACTGGAACTCGTCCCCTGAAACTTTTTATTAAATTAATGCAGTTTTTCATAAAAATTAAAAAAAAAAAAAAAAAATCATTTTATTTATTAAAAATTTCATACGACTAATGAAAAAGTTTCATTAAAAATAACTTAATTTAAAACTATGAATCTTTTCATAAAGTTTAAGAAATTTTTCATTAAAATTGTGAATAAAACTCCTCCAAGAAATTCTTTATGTGTCGGGTGTTTCGGGTTAATACATTGGTTTGTATGTCATTGTTAAGTATTGATGATAAGATTTTCCTTTTAGGAACTTATGACATTATGCATAATAATTTGTTAAACTTATAACACTTTTAACATTTGATTAATTTTAAAAATGATTATTTATACGACATTTAATCTGTTGTTCTAACAACAAATTAAAAAAATAATCAAATATATTTAATACAAAATTTTAAACTTTGAACATTTTTTTTTACTGTATTACAATCGTTTTTATTGTTAGTTTAATCTCCTTTGTTATATTTTTAATTTTCTTTTTTTAATAGATAAGTAATTTTCTGTTTTTATTACTGCCGCCGGTATTAATGTATCTATTCAAAGAATATGGCCGTTTTGTGACTCAAGGCATACATGTTCTATGGGCCCTTCTTATAATTGTGGGTCTTAGTTCTATGTACTTTCATGCGACCTTAAGTTTGATTGGCCAGTTGTTGGATGAACTCGCCATATTATGGGTATTTATGGCTGCATATTCACTATTTTGCCCAAAAATGTATTTTCCAAGATTTTGTAAGAATAACAGGTATGTAAACAAATTTAATTTTTTATTAAAGACTGTAGTTTTTACCAATTTTTTCGGCTGTTTTAAAATATTTGTAGTAAAAATTTTTTAATTACTTTTACGTCATTGTTAGTTATATTTTAATTGCAATTGTTAGTTTTTGTACAACAGTTAAAAATTACAAAATTTCAAGATATTTTAACAGTAACACTCAAAAAAAAAAGTTAGTAAAGTCAGCAAAAAATTTTGCTGAGTCAGCAAAATTTTAGTCAGGAGGATGCTTGCAAAAAAGTTGCTAATGTCAGCAAAATCTGATTTTCAGCAACAAAATTAGTAGATTCAGCAAAAGTTTTGCTAACACTTAGTGGATAAGAAATTAAAATACCCTAGCTAAAAATTAATAAAATTTTTGCTGAATATTAGTAGACTGAAAAAAACTCAAAAAATTTGTAGAAAAATTATACTTTAGTTAATTTATTTGCTGAAAATCATAAAAACATATTTTTGTGATTCTTTTAAAAATAATTTGCAATTCGTTACAAAATATAAAAATGTTCATAATCCCGAATTAACGACATGAATTAATGCAATATCAAGAAAAAAGAGATATAATTATATATGACATAAACAAAATTATGTTTGAACTACTTACATCAATTGTTGTCTAAATGATGCTATATAGAACGCAAATGCTGCAGATAATTATAGAAACGAAACGAAAAAATAACAAAATATAACATATACATACAGTGAACTCTCAAAAACGTGAACTAATTTTTGCAAGGGGTGTTCGCGTTTCTGATTTTACTACAGAATTGATCCACTTAGAATAAATTCTATTCCAAGAACTTCAGAACCAATCATTATGTTGATTATTTAACAAAAAAATAAAATATGCAAAGATATTGAATATTTTTCTCCTGAAAAAACATACATTTTTAGAAAATAATTTTAAATATTCAGACACTTGCCTATAGAAAAATATTAACACTTTAAGAAATTTTTCGTATTAGAAAACTTTCTAGTTTTGGGACTTTTTTAAATAGACCAAATTCAGAATCTAAGACAATTTTTGCATACCCAAATTATTGATTTTAATACGTTTTTGATATTTAACAGTTCTTAATTTCTAATGCATTTACTAAAAAAATTACTGTTAATTCTATTTAAATTTTATTCTATACGTTTTTAAAACAATTTCGATATAACAAATTCTTAAATTCGGAGATACAGGAAAAAGAGTTAAAGAGTTTTTCTGTTCACGTTAGAAAATGTGTTTACTATAAGAACGTGTTTAAATTATTATTCGTGGATTCCCAAAATTACTAAAATATTGAAGAAAAAGAAACATTTCTTATAAAAAAATGTGTTCACGTTTTAGGGCTATTGAACTTTGTTCACGTTTTGGAATAGTCAATGTAAAAAAAAGTGTTCATGTTTCTGGGACGTTCCTTTTACTGGATGTTCACGTTTCTGCGAGTCCACTGTACAACCCTTTTTTGCAATAAGAAAAACCAAACATAAAAATCTAACTAAGATGTGTGTCTTTGTCTTTCGCTTTAGTCTGTCTACCTGCTGTATATTTGTTTGCAATTTGAGCACACTAGATTATTAATCTCTATAAAAATTTGGTTTACAAATACACATTTAATCTTTATTAAATTTAAATATTTTATTTTGTCTTTTATTAAATAAATAGACAATTACTTTCACAAGCCGGTGACCACGCAAAATTTAAGTTGTTTCAATCCATAATTTTGAAAAACAGATACAAAATCTTCCATGGTTGATTTTTTTTATGTGTCTTACTAGAGTTGTACTTTTTAGTATAATTTTCCTCGTCACTACTACATCTAGACATCTAATTCATACTGCGTATAACTTTTAATCTGGTTGTCGGTCACACTATTGATGTGCCAATTCACACAATTGTTTAGCAAAATAAATTAGTAAAACATATGTAAAATATTAGTAAAACATTAGTTCAAAACAGTTAAGTGCTGACTAAGTATAACTAAAATTTTAGTTTAAAACATAATTTTAGCAAAAAATTTGCTAATTTACAAAATGTTTTACTAACAAAATGTTTTACTAACTTTACTAATGTTTTACTAACTTTACTAACTTACAAAAAGTTTTACTAACTTTCCTACTTTTTTTTTTTTGAGTGTACTAACAAGCTTTTTTGAGTGTACTAAAGACTTTAGCAACTGTAACGAAAACGCAACCTTTTTCATTAGTTGTTTTTTTTTTTTTTTTTAAATAACTGACTAAATATTTATATTATTTAATAGAAGAACAACCACTGATTACTATACAATCAACTGTCATGTAGTAACTGCTAAAGTTCTAAAACTCTAGACATGCCCCCGAAAATTCACTCGAGGGTTAGTAGCGGCTTGGTTTTCCCAAACCTGAACTATGTTAAGGCCGTTTAAGTTGTTCTGCAGCATGTTAGTTTAATTTTTTTATACTAACAAGGAAGGTCTCCCGATGGGTTCTATGCGATCTTAATGAAATTCAAATACAGTGGAGTTCGCACATAACAAACTTTTTTTTTATAACGAACGATTTTTCTTGTTCGAACGCATTTACTAACATATTTCATACAAAATAATACGGTTATAACGAACACCGTTTATAGCGAACTTTTTATGTAACGAATTCATGTTTTAGACCCTTTTACGAATATTCATACAAATTTTTAAGCTTATAACGAACACATAACAAATTAAGTTACTAAAATTAAAAATTTTCTGCAAATCTTAAAAACCTTAGCTTTTTTTATGTAAATTTACTAAGAAGAGCTAAAAATTGTATGAAAGGTAATTTACTGGATAAATTGTTTAATATTACAAACAAAAATTTTAAAGTTTCCAATATTTATTAAAAAATCACGAAATTTTGGTAATTTTTGAATAAAAGTTTACCCGGCTTATAGCGTACTTCGCTTACAACTAACTAAATTTTCCGGTCCCTACTATTTCGTTATAGCCGAACTTCACTGTATGTGATAGATCAGAAAAACATAAGGGACACATTATTTTTAGCGGCTTAATCTCATGTCCGTTGCTTAAAAAGTAGGATAAAAAAATTACCCCATTTTTCGTTTTTTAGGCTTATTTTGAAATGGAACCAAACATTTTTTAGACAAATGGGTTGCCAATTAACTGGTACACACAGAGAAATAAAATGCCAACCGAATTGAGAAGTGTATATTAATGGTACATAACAACTTATAAATTCAGTTAGTACAACGATATTTACATTAGTATTATGAATATTTTGGGTGTTGCAACTAAAATTCACTTGAATTAACCGAACTTCGTTGTTAAAACTGATGTTAAGTTGCGCCAACCATCTGAAATTTGTAATAACAGAGTGTGATCGTAGTAACCGAATTTCAGTTGGCAAATAGCTTAATTGTTATCTGTGTGTATGTGAAACAAGTCTGAAAACTTTCAAGAATTTTTCACATTAGAAAAATGTGTTTTATGTGTCATTGAAACTAACATTTTGTTTAGGAATTAGAGTTGGTTTAAGTTAAAAATTATTTATACTAGTGTCTATTAATCGAGGGGTTGTCTTAGCTTTTTCCGATATTCGTAACTGTTCGTCTGTTATGCAACTTTTGCCGAAAAGCTTGTTTCACCTATATTATAAATATTTAAAATAAATGGCAACGCTAAGTTACTACATAGGAAATATGGGTATCAAAATTTTTGATTTTTGTTTTTTTTTGTTTTTGATTTTAAATCTGAATTTCGTTAATTTCAGACATGTTTCCATACAAAAATAAACGTGAGATTGAGACGCTAAACAAATACGTTCCATTATTTTGTTTTTCCTCGATCACATATCCAATGTTTATTAAGATCGGAGAGAACCAATCGCAAGATATTCCTCGTAAGATAGTTAACAAAAATTTGCCAATTTCTAACATTTCATCATATAATAGTTTCCTTTAAAAGTTTATTAAATATAAATTTGAATGGTGCTTATCTATTACGTATTAACCAATGTTTATTTCACAACTGTGAAGAATATTCATCATCATTAACCGCTTTCCAGTAGATATTTCGTAATTAATAATAGGTCCATTCGTTTACTTTCCAGTAAAATCCAGTAGATGAGTAAATTTTGGGCAAAATTAAAATTTTACTCTCAAAACTGGCTCTTGCACAAAAAAGTAAACGAACGGAAAAATTGCAAAAACTTGCAGGTTAATTCAAACATATGAGCGCTAAAAAGCTTAGTGTTGTAAAATATGTGTTATTTAGACTACCCAGTATATATTGTTTTTGGTACTTGATGCATTGCATTTTAATAATTATAAATTCGTAGCAATTGTATTTATTAAATAAACTTTTGTGGAAGCTTTTAGACTTGTTTAGTTTGGACATGACTTTTAATTTTGTTTCTAGTTAAATAACATACGAAAATACATGAATACTTGATTTTTGATATTCGGTACCCTGAATAATATGCAGTAAGAAGTATTCATATATTCATTAGCTTTACATCTCTAATATATTAATGTAAATAAAAACAATTAACAGAGATATTAGAAAACTGATAAATTGTTACTATAATAATTGTAACTGGCTACTTTAATTTGTTTCAGGTTGAAAATAATAATTTTTAATTTTTGCCGCCCTTTTAATTCAGCTTTTAATCTTTTAAATGTTTTTATTACTAAATGTATGCTTATTTTTGTTTGTTTACTTAATTTAATCATATGTTTTTGTTTTCTACTGGATTTTACTGGCAAAAATTTCTCCAGTAAAAATTTGCAGGTTTTTTGCTGACAACTGTCACTTTACTCTCTTAGTAGATGCTCTCTTTTGCAAATTTATGTGTACGCGAACGCATTTCAGTAAAATCCAGTACAAATTTGTGCAAATTTTGGTGTAAACGAATGGACCTAATATAACAATTACTTTTCCTTCTAATTATAGACGACTGTTTAGCGTACTAATGTTTATATTCGCACTAACCGCAACAGGACTTTCAATATGGAAGCCTATAGTTAATGCTTTTGTACTAATGGGAATGGGCGTACCAACTATGATAATGCTTTATAAAGAATTAAAGAGGTAAGTTAAACAGCCACACACATAAGAGGATATCATTAATAAATAAAATTATTAGAATTATTATCACTGTTGCCAATTAAGCTATTTTCCGGTTAAATCTAGCGATTTTTAAACGCATTTAGCGGTATAAAACATGATCTAGCTATTAGGGGGAAATATAAAATTTTTTTTTCAATTCATCTTTGACGTATTTCTTAAATTTTTAAGCAAAACTAAAAAAGTCCAAAAAAATTAACAATTTATGGCTAAATTTTAAAAAGTTTTTTAAACAGATTTTAAAAAGTTCTACAAATTTAGCGATATATCGCATTTATTTATAATTTAGCTACCCAGCCAGAAATTGCCAATGGTCTGAAAATTCAAGCACTGGCAGAGCACTATTTGCCAATGATCCAACAAATACAGTGCTGGCAAAGCACTGATTTACAACGCTCTGCCAACGTAAGTAAAAAGTGCTTTGCTAGTGCTTTATTTACAAAATTTACAACTGTAAAAAAAATAAAAGCACTGGCACAGCTCTATCTTAGAACACTCTGCCAACGTTCGTAAAAAGTGCTTTGCCAGTACTTGATTTACAAAATTTACAACCGTAAAAATAAAAAAGCACTAGCACAGTACTGACTTAGAACGCTTTCCCAACATTGGTAAAAAGTGCATTGCCAGTACTTATTTACAAAATTTACAACCGTTAACTTAATAAAAACAGTGCCACATCCCTTGTTCACAACAAGAGTGGAAAAATTCAAAACTAAATTGCAATTTATGATTTGAAGTTAAGAATATTAAGGTCTCCTATTATAGTCAGCACAAAGTATAGTTTTTGTACTAAAATTTTACTTAAGAAATTTATTTTCGAATTTCTTTCTTTAGTAAAATTGTAGTAAAAAATCGTGCTAACTTATCACAAAAATAAAAAATAATAAAAAAAATATTCAGTTATTTTGTAATTAACTTAGCTGAAGCAAGCCTATTGTTATTTCTATTCAGATTACCAAAATCATTCAATAAGAAATAATACAACTCTTTACTGAAGTGAATTACTAAGTAGGACTTTATTGATCGTTTTTGGTTTTGGTACTGGCAAAGCTTTTATTGCCAGTGCTTTGCCAACGTTTTAAAAAAGAAACGGCCAAGCCCTGCCCGGGGTTATCATTATGGGGTTGGCAAAACACTTAAATCTTCAGATATCCAACCCTCTGCCAACGCTCATACCACCGTTGAAAGCACTGGGCCAATGCTTTGCCGTTCGTATTTTTCTGGCTGGGATGCTTTGGTTTATTTAAATCTCGTTAGTTTTAAATATTTGAGCAAGTAAAGAATGTCGGTATCTCAGATACTGACGAGACAAAACATACTGAACTAATATAACGAATATACTATTTTTTGCATAAATAATAAAATTATTTGTTAAATCTGCAATGAATGATCTTCAACAAAAAAAAATTGTGACCTTAAATATAACAAATTTAATCATTTTTAAAATTATTCCTTAACATAATGGATTATAAAGGATAACAAAAATTTGTAAAAACTTTTTTACTTGGGTATGTAAAGAAAATTCATTTAACTCATTCCAAATCCGCTGAACATTTTTCAACCAAATTTTGCATTTTTTAATAGCGCATGATTGAAGCACATAAGCACTTTAATTTTTAATAATTACACATTATTTTATCACTTCTCAAAGCACAAAAAAGCTCTTTTCATTTCTTGCTTCCTAACCCATTTTTAACAAGCATAGATTCCGAGCGAATTTTTTGACAAAAATTGGTAGGAAGATACGTTGGTTTCCCAGTAAGCATTTTCAGTAAAGTTTATAGCCTAATTGTGAGCTCTAGTGGTGGTATGATTAATTGAAACTTTGAAGCTTTGTACGCACTTAAAAGGTTAATATTTTTTTAAAAATTTAATTTTTATGTATCAACAATTCACAGCATTTGGATTGTTGTTTTCGCACTAATTTTAAGATTTTTTTTTAAATTTTTAGACAGTTTTTGAAAATTGTTATTTGGCTATTTAAAAACAAAAACAGATTCATTTTCCGCATACTTCAATTTTTACAAAAACTAAAAAATATTGATGCGATTAGTAAATATTTTTCAAAAAGTACATGTGGAATGTAAAATTTTTTTATTTCTAAAATTGTTTTTACATGAATTTGTAGATACCAATAAATCGCGTTTATTATGCCGGTCTTCCTTACATTTTTAAATATTTTTTGAAAAAATTGCTTTAAAAAAAACAGAGAAAAATTGCTTTTTTCAAAACATTATATGGCAATCCTGGAATTACAAATTAAAATTTTTTAAACCACACAAGTGGTTTAAAAAATGACAAGACTTAAAAATTTAATATGCTTTTTACTGCGTTGTTATATCACCTTCCTATCAAAAGTTATAGGCCCTTGAAAATTGGTGTGTCTTTAGAGACACGCTGGATTAAATCACATGAAAGAAACGCTTTTCACCGGCTAAAAAGAGACATACCAAGTGGGACATCGCGAACAAAAATCATACCTTTCGGAAGAAATTCAGCAAGCACTCGGTAATTAAATAATGCCTTCCATAGCTGCTTCTGGGTAAGCACTATTTTTTGCCGGGAAAACTTAAAAAGTCTTTTATACCCGCATTTTGACAGGTTTCTAAGTATTTCGTTACTTTTTAAGGAAAATCGTTTTTTTTTTGTAATATAAATATTATTTGTGCATTTTATTTAAATTTTTATTTGCCTTAACCCTGTAATTTTTTATATCATTCTATTGTTAACATATCGTCACCTAAAATCCAATAGGCCGTAACTAACAAATAATTCAAAATATACATTTTGATTGATTACGATGTTGTTAACTAAACTCGACCTTCCCACAAAATTTTACACGCTTACGCCAAAAAAATTCAGTTTTTAGTATAGAAAATTAATAAGCCGTAACTGCAATTTAAATATATTCATATTCATTTGTTTAGGTAATATTTTTATATTAAACTTTTGTTTTATTTTTTGCATACATTTTTGTATTGGAGTTACAGCGTTTTGATTAAAAAAAAAAAAAAAACGATTACAAAACTACTAATTTTCCATAAATTTTTTTCTCAGAAACAAATCCTTATTTGCTTCTTAAGCTTAATTCTAAAATTTGAATATTAACCCTTTAACCGGCAAAATACCCCGCCTCTAGGCGGGGTATTTTAAATTGGCCATAAGTTCGCCAAAAAAGTGTTTTATTATAAAAATGTAAGCTATATCGATAGAGAACGAAGTTATCCACATATTTTGCGAAGTAATGTTTTGTGTACATGTCACGGTTTGGAAGCTAGAAAGCGTTAGATTTAAAATTTCAGTAATTTCAAAAAATAAATATTTTGAAACAACCACAATTTCGAAAAGTCCTTAAAACACATTTCTGTTAACATGAAACCATCCATATTCCACACAAAGGAAGATTAAAGCATAAACTTTTGGAAAATACTCTAAGTTTGTTCCAAGGACATACATGACTCTAAAAGGATACATATAAAGGACATCATCTTATCTTGAAAACGAGTGGACGGATTTTTATTAAATTTGGCAGAAATATTATATTTGGTAACACTATCAAAGCTTCAAAGTTTCGTCAATATATATTAAAGTTAAGGTTCGTTTTCGCTCGATTTCGCGTTTTTCGAAAAACGAAAATCGCCATATCTTTTTATCTAAAAGCTCAAAACGACAAATTTTTGGACTGTTGTTACATCTTTGTAAGAAGAATAATTTATGCCTTAAATTCTCTAAACCTATTTTGACCCATATCGCCTAAAATAGGCAACAAAAAAAATTTCGCTAAAACAAAATATTATTTATTTCTCGTGCCGAAATAGTGGAATAAATTTCAGTCCAAAAAAGCTTATGCCGGTTAGAGGGTTAAGTACCCAGGAAAAAATTACACATTCCAAAAAGAAGGTGATGCCCACACTTGCTTACATATCTCATTGCCAAATTTAGTAACTGCAATACCAAACTCATTCCAACGATAGAGTCAAAAAGCAAGTAGTATTGTAATCAATTCTTTAAATTTAAACCAGAAAGCATGAACTCAATAACAAAGTAATTATTTACTTAAAAGAAAATAATAATGTTATTAACTTATATGCATAACTTTTTGTATTCAAGAAGTAATCATATACTTTTTCTTATTACAGGACGTTATTGGAAGTAGTTCCTAATTTTGAGAAAAGAAGTTATACAATTTTAAAGAATTTATCTCATGTTGCCTAAATTTTGTTAAACTGTGGTTAGGTATAAATTAGGGAAGCGCACGTGAGCAGAAAATTGTGAGTGGAAGTTGAAATTACTGACGTTATCGTGAGTGAGTGTAAAAAAATTTTTCGAGGGTGATTGTGCGTGAGTCATATTTTTGTTTTTCAATTTTGAATTGTTCTTTTTTTTTGAAAAATTTATATTTTCGTGGTTTATAGCTCCAAAATTATGACAAACCCATGTTATCATAACAATTCGATGTTTCACTTTTTAGGATTTTATTTCCGTATGAATTTTGATCGTTATATTTGAGTGACCTAGGAGAATCACGTGTGAGTAAAAGTTGAATTTACTTATGGAACTACTTTTTTTTTTAATGTAAGTACTTCTTATTTTTTCTAGGGAACTATTTATTTATTTTTTTTTGTGTAAGTACTTCGTAGTTTTACAATGGAACTATTTCTTTATTAAAAAATGTATGTAGTTTTTAAAAATATAAAGTAAATGGTTCTTCGGTAAAAAAAATAATCAATTCTAAAGAATCAATTATTTTAGTCTCACGCCCTGTTAAAAGAATCGAGTAGGTAATCTAGTATGGAATGCGTTCTGCCCAAAATGCTTGATTACAAACCCGCTTACCTTTTTGAAAATTTTTTGCTGGGTAGTTCTTTATTTATGTTTTTGTCTCTCCTGTAAAAAACTAAAAAGTCTAATTACGGCCTTTTGGATTTTAGGTGACGATATGCATTAATGCATGTTTTATATTTACATTATTTTTACAACATGTTTTATATTTATTTATGACACGTTTTACTATGAATTTTTTGATAACATTTCGAAATTATTTTATCTATAAATACACAAATATCGTTCAAACACCTTTTTATAGAAAATATTGGTAAGCCAAAAATCATAAAGAAGGTTTATTAATCATTTAATATATTACCTTTGTTTATCATTGCATAGCACAGGCTTTTTAAACAAACAAAGAAAATGTATTTATTCATAATATAAATACTTATTTATAATTTTTATCACTTGACATTTTCAAAATCATGTGGATTTTAACTTAAACATTAGGAATAAATGATGTATTAATGATAATTCATTAAACATCAATTTAAATTTTGATCGAGTTTTTTCAATCGAAATTATGTATTTTTATATATTAATTAAAAGCTCAATTAGGGATGTTGCATATCGGTTCACAATTAAAAATATGAGTTAATTTTGTGACGACAACACAGGTCAGTAAATGTTTTGTTTTTTATAAAAAAATTATTTTGTAAAAAATTAAAACTGCATAAAATAAGTGTTACTAAAATGCAATCATTTTCGTAAGTTGCTTAAAAAATCAACTGTCAAAAATATTGAAAATTAATTTTCTGAGTAAAACAACTGCAATTACTACACAGATAAATGTCATGAAGTAACTGCAGAAATGTTCTTATATCTTTATTCCTTCTTTGAGAAACAGTCCTTTAAAATTCATTATTATTGTATTTTGAGATTCAGGTTCGCATTCAGCGCACTTCAAAACTTTAGAAAATTATACTACTGGGGCTGGTAAAACTATGGTAAGTGTACCACTAGAATGGATTTTTGTTGGCAATCGATGTTTAAAAAATATATTTCATTTTAAATCTAACAATAAATTCTGTTGATTTAATTACACAGTTCAACAAAATCGGAAAAATTTGATGTATCGGGTATGTGACCTTTCATTTCTAAAAGACTTTTGAACGCAAATGACGAATATGGCATTGGATTTTTAAAATTAGCTATAGTTAAAGAAATATTTGCAAAACACTTTTTTTAGGAAATTTAATTTTTTTGATAAACATTTTATAAAATAATACAAAATTTTAAATTTTAAATAACGATGGCAGGCAATACCGCTTAAATACCGTTATTGATTGGAAACCCTTTCAACTATCGTTATCCCTAAAATACCGTTACCAATATAATTGAAATACAGTTATCCGTTAAATACCGTTACCCTAACTAATTTTTAATTCACTGAAAATAGAGCTTTTGGAGGATTTATAAAAATGGTTGAAAGCACATTATGTTATCGCTAGAGCCGAAATGTTTCAGAAGTCATCATAAATCTAGCATATTTTTAAAAATCCTCAAAATCAGGCACTGTCCCAATGTGGAAACGGTATTTACTTTTCGGACTACTCTCGGCATTACTTTGATACAAATAATAATTACTTACTAATACTAATTTTCCCATTATTTCAATACAAAGAATACTGAGTTAAGTCCTTAGTGTTATCATCATTTTAAATATATAGAGTTATGATCTAAATAGTTTTTGAAAATCTATTTTTAGACTCATTATTTTTCCAACTCTAGTAAGCACATAAATAAATAACTTTTTTTGTAAGATGGAAAGTAATGCAATTTTGTGCACGCAAGTCATTTATGCTGTTATCTATTAAGTATAACATGTCGAGAAAGCTCAGATGGTGGAGCGGTTGACTGACAACCTGGAGTCCCAGGTTCGAGTTAGGTGTGGGCACATTTTATTAAATAAAAATTTCTATAAAAAAAAAATTTTATCGAAATTTTTATTAAAGAAATAACTGAAAACCCGCTATCCTGAAAATACCCTTACCGAAATAACTAAAATACCGGTACCGCTAAAATACCGTTACCGAAATTACTTAAATACCGTTATCGCTAAAACCCGTTACAGAAATAACTGAAATATCGTTGCCCCTAAAATAAAGTTATTGAAATAAAAGAAAATAGCGCTACCCTTACCGATACCCGAATCGAATGCGTCAGTGGCAAATCTTAATTAAAAAAATTCAGATAAAAACATTCAAGTATGTTTAACCCACGTTTTCTAATCAATACAAACCAAGTTCCAGTTAATTGAAGTGCGTTTTCTTAAAAAATAATGATTTAAAGTGATGCATGTTCAAAAATGTATTTTTTAATTTAGAAAAAATGTCAACCATTTTGAACTTCAAATACAATAGAATTATTGGAAAATTTTGATATGAAAGCGATGATTCTTTGGGTAAAATTAATTATGTGAAATATAAGTTAACATCATGTGCTAAAATTTTGCAAATTCGATTAATGGATTTTAGAATATTCATAAAAAAGAACATTACGTGAAGTTTTCACTTATTCGTAGTTTATTCAGGTAAAGAATGGCGCACTTATAATCTGGACTCAGAAATGTTTTAATAACTTTTTAAGAAAAAGTAGCACATACTAGTATGATACATCATACATCAAATTCAAAGACATTAATTCATCTTTGAAAAATATATAAAAAACTTTAATATCTTAATAAATAATAATTTATTAAGATATAATTTTTTATAATATTATACTGGTCTAAAAAGTTATTGATTTTGTTTAAATCCATCTATATTTTATAAAAATTTTATTTCAGCTTACTACTAGCTTTGCATTTGCGTGAACTACATCAAATTGATTTGTGTTTTTTTGTTGGGTATAGTTTTACCAACAAAAATATGATGCAACGTCTGCATTTGAGATAGAAAAAGTCTGTGGTCAGGGTAAAATTTTTTATTGGTTATCCACTTTGTAAAAAAAAAAAACGGAAAATGGCGTTGACAAAATCTTCAAAAACTAAAAATTGTGATGTCAAACCAAATATAGGTGTTTTGAGCAGTAGGGAAAAATAATTGCACTTGGATGCAAAAATAACAATTTTGTGCAAATTTTTTCGTTTTCATATTTTATTCATTCCTTACATTTTCTGCATTTCTCAACCGAATGTCTTCAGAATTTGAGCAAATTATGTCTAAGATATTTCTAAAAATATATATAAAAATCAATTTCGTACTTACAGCTAGGGCCTTGTTATGTATGTATACTTTTGTCCAGATTTTAAGTGGACCATTCTTTATATGAATTAATAAGAAATTTTAAAGAAAAAACTCGATTTTTGGTAAAAGTTAAATTCGTGAATATTTCGAAAAGTGGAGCTTATATTAAAATTTGGTGTTCACATTTGTCATCTACTTCCTAAATTCGATCACAATTAATAAGTTGCATCTCCGATGCATTTTTACGACCGTATTCATAAAAAATCTTAATTCAGATTTCAAATACATTTTAGATATAACATATTTTAAGCCTTAAAACTGTATTCATAAACCAATATTAGCTTAAAATACTTATTTTTTTAAACCTTGTGTAACAGTTAATATTCGTTTATGAATACAGTTTTAAGGCTAAAATTTGTGTTTTAACTAAAATGTATTTGAAATGCTGTTTGATATTTTTATGAATACGGGGGTTAGTGTTTAATAGTGTTGTTTTAGCCATACAAATTTGTAATTTAAACCGATAATGTTGAAACTGTCATAAAAATTACAAATTGGGTTTTGTTTTTACACAGAATTTTGGGTAATAAAAATTTGTGTCCCGCATTAAAAACTCTACAAATTTTAAATGTTAGATAAACTCTAATAGAAAAAATCTCTAGATATTTTTGCTAAAACTATTAATAAAAATTAGTTCAAAATGACGTTGCAGGAAAAATTTCTAAAATTAGCAATTTTATTTGCTAAATATTAGTAAGGTAAGGTAAATCTGTTCATTTTACGAAATTTTAGTTGTGTTTTAGCTAAATTTTAGTTATTTGAAAATAACAAATTAATCTGCTATAACATTTTGCTAAATATTATTTTATAGATTTGTTTATTGATAAAAATTTACCTTTCTAACATCAGCAGTCTATGATTTTCTACCAAATATTTCTGTAGATTTTAGCTTAAATATAAAAAAAATTTGTAGATGTAACAGTTGTTTTTTACTGTTTTTTGTCTACAACTATTTAGCAATATATTTTGCTATTTTAGCAGAGGAAATTGCTATTTACAGCAAACTAAAACTCAACTCAAATATAACTAAAATTTGTTATATTTAAAAGTTAATATTTTGTTTTTCTTGTCTTACTAATATTTAGCAAAAAAAATCTGCTTATTTTAACTAATTTTTAGTAGCATTTTCTACTATTTCTACAGGTTTATTTCTATTAGAGTAAGCAATCTACACCTTTTGCAACTGTCATTCAGAAAATATAAATTGGAATTTAGAAAAAATCAATTGAAATTCACAACTTCCTTTTGAAATTCAGAAAATATTAGTTGAATTTCAAAATTTCCTTTTAAAATTTAGAAAACTATCAATTGAAATTCAGATTTTCCATTTGAAAATCAGAAAATATCATTTGAAAATTAGAATATATTATTTTTAATTAAGAAAATATTAATTGAAATTCAGAAAATAGCATTTGAAATTTTGAAAATTCTAATTGAAATTCAGAAACAAATTCATTGAAATTCAGAAAACATAAATTGATATTTACAAAATATCAATTGAAGGGCTTATTGTAAAAACTTGATAAGCCACATTTTATTTTTAGTTTATTTTTGCCTTTTAATAGTTGAAAAAGTGCAAAAAATATGAATTTTCAGGACGTTTATACTCTAGGCACTTATCAAGACTTCTATCAAATTCTAATCAATGAATGTCTAGAAAACTTCAAAAATCCATAAAACTATAAATGTGGCTTATCATGTTTTTACAATAAGCCCTTCAATTGAAATTCAGAAAATATCAATTAAAATTCAGAAAATATTAATTGAAATTCAGAAAATATTAATTGAAATGAAATGTTGTCTGAATTTCAATTGATATATTATTAATTTCAATTGATATTTTCTGAATAATAAATAAAGACTAAATAATATACACAGAAAAAATTATGGGCCAAAAATATCTAATTAATCGATTGTTTGAATATCAATGGCAATTTAAACAATTTTTTTAATTGATTCAATTAAAAAATTTATTGAATTTTCTAATATATCCATACAGTGTTGAGCAACATGTAAACAACATTTTTAAAAATTTGGCAAACTATTTTTTTTATTTTATTTAGATTAAATAATCAAACAAAGGTTTAATTATATCAATATATTATTTAATTTGTAAATAAAAAGAAAAAAAATCGCAAATGATTAACTTTTAATAAGTTGAATAGTTTACCGATTTCAAATACATCCATAATCGTAGTTATTTCACTAGAGTTTGCAACACTCTTTTTGTTAAGATATTCGTGTACGCACGAAAACTTAATTTAGTTTCGTGTTTTATCTGTGGTAATAAAAGTGCACATGTGGATTTAAATACACCTTATCGAAAAAGGACAATTAAACTATTATTTTTGTAAATATTTAAATTTTCAATAATTATAATTGTCATTAAACTATCATTTTAAAGTTGTGTGTGATTTTTTTAAGAAAGCAATTCAATTACAAGAAAAAGTTCAAGACAAGACAAGCCAAACAAAAATTTTGTCTTAACTTTTATTTGTTTTCTTATAATACATTTTTATATTAAAAAGCTTTAATTTTATTATAAATAAAATGTCAATTTAATTAACAAACCTACATTTCTTTTTTTAATTAATGGGGGGCATATAACAATAATAAAAAAAATACGAGTTTTCAATTAAAACTACCATTATTTTCTTCTCATGTTTCAATTAAAGTTTTAATCAATTTAACTAAAATTTTTAATTGAGGTTGTAAAGAAAAACAATAACTCTTTTAATTGATATTATTATTATTTTAATTGAAAGAGTTTTAATAAACTGTCTGCAAATTTTCTTAGTTAATACTATCATTTCAGTGGTAGGTGCAAAATCAATTAAAATATTAATTGATTCAATAAAATTTTTAATTGAAACCCGTTTTTAGTTTTTTCTGTGTACGTCGTTTCAGCCTAAATAAATTATATATTTGAAAAAAAAAAAAAATCCAAAACTTTATCATATATCCATATTTTCTTTTTCAGAGTACAAGATCAACGTGTCTATCGTTTGGGTCTACGTTCAACTGCAGTATGGTTAGTAGCGGTATTCTGTTGGGTTAATGACCGCATGTTCTGTGATGTTTGGTCATCCATAAGTTTTCCATATTTACACGGCTTCTGGCATGTATTCATCTTTATAGCAGCATACACGGTACTCGTTGTCTATGCATATTTCTATGTTGAAAATGAGCTGCCGCAAAGACAACCAATTTTAAAATATTGGCCAGTTAATGATTTTGAATTGGGCATACCATTTATAGGTATACGGAATCCGGGTAAAGAATTAAAAAATAATATTTAAAATTTGAAATGGTATTAAATTTAAATCAATTAATATAATATAGTCAGTAGTAATCTTTTGCTTCGATAAAAAAATTTAAGATTTTGTAGAAAACTGTGAATTGTATGTTAGGTGATATAAATTTTGAAAAATTTCTAATTATTAGGAATTTTTAGAGTTTGTTATTATTGAAAGAGATTTTTGTTCCAAAGAAAAGTTGTTGATAGTACAGTGATATATTTATTTATAACATGTTGCTCAATTTGTTTTTTTATTACAAAATATTAGTTTAAATTTATTTTTAAAAAATATATACTAAGTAGGATAGGATAACATATTAACATGAAACGCTTATCAAAATGAGTTTATACTACCCTAACCACAAAGGTATGTAATATCGAAAGATTAGGGTAATTTATCAAATATAAATCTCAGACCTCAAACACCACAAAACTCAAGGTATATATTTCTAGTTGTTAAGAAAAATATTTCTTACAAAATTTGCTGTGCTTCAATAGAACTAATCAAAAAATGACTTATTCCCTGTTATAAAATCAGGGGTAAATTTACTTAAGGTTAGTTTTGTTCCACTTTATAAATAATTAATTGGTTATTTATATATATATAATGTATTTCTTACAAATACATACGCTGTAACAGAAAATTTGATAAAGATGTTTTACATTAATCTTTATAGTAACAATTCTAAATTACTTTCCATAAATAACACTATTCGGACATATTTTGAAGTTAAAAACAGAGTGTAATTGAAGTACAAATATACTCTGACGACGACATCTCTTTCAATACGTTATATTAATACTACCAGAGAAGAAAAAATGGGAAAATCCGTTGTGTTTATGGCAAAAAAAATATTTTTGAAAAATGGCAAATAAAAAACTACAAAAAATGTAAAAAAAATCACACTTTTTTCAAAGAAAAAATAAAAAATTTTGATAAAAAACACCTTAAGAAACTAAAATCAAGTTTCAATTAAAATATTTATTAATTCAATTAAAAGTTTAATTGAACTCGGTCGTATTAAAGAAATTGTAGTATCAATTAAAATTATGTGTAAATATTTAATTGATTTAGTTTCAGTTAAGAGTTGAAAAAGTTTCTATATACTCATATACAACTTGATATCATTATATATGCTTATATGTGTGGCAATATATTACGATATGTGTGCACATCTTATACTTAGTTTATGGAATTTTTTTAATATTGCGTAATATATCTTCATATATCATTGTATCGTATTTAATATATTAACATATCTTGTATATCTGATCATATGAAATAGATATAGCGATAAAATTGACAAAATTAAAAAAAAAAACGAATGTATTTTCAATATTAGCGATTTTTTCTCTTATTTGCACAGATTTTAAAATTTTGGAGAGTTTTTTTCAATTTTATCGGTTTTCTCAAGTTCTAGCGATTTTTCCAATATTAGCGATATTTTCACTTTCATCAAATTTTTTATGCGATTTGTTCAAGTTTGTTGATTTTTTTTTTAAGTTTTGGCATTTTTTCAATTTGTTATCATTATGGGTTATAAAAACTGGATATTTTTAATAGATATTATTAAAATTTTAATAGAAACTGAGTTTAAAATCAAACAAAGGTTTAATTGGCATTTTATTGACAGCATTTTTTTCTGTAAAGCCTTTCAAGCAATAAAAATCTGTAAAAACCAATTTTAAAGCTCATGTTAAGAAAATCTGTTTTTAAGCATAAAAATTAAAAACTAATCAAATAAGGAGAAAAATGAAAAAAAAGCAAAACACATTGTCTTCTCTGATAATGGCTAAAAAATATATTTAAAATAAGACTGCGGGAAAAATGTTTTGCTTAAAAAATGCATTTCTTGACTCTTAAGAGTCATAATAATTTTAGGGCGGTCAGAAATTGATCGGCTAAAATGTAAATGTGTGTAAATTTTTTTTTTAAAAATTTAGGAATGTTAAACATTTTTTTAATAAGAACTTATACATATTTATCTTTATCATTGTCGAGTAGTGTAAACCAAAGACCAAGTTGTATATTACATTTTTATTTAATTACAATACCAAAGCTTTTAGAAAAATCTAATTTTTATTATTATACACTAAGAAGCTGGTATGAAAAGCTTCAGATATAAAAATTAAAGGAATGTTCGCTAAATGAGCCTTTCGTTTTTTCCGTGTTGTTGTATGGAAATGCCAAAAATGTCATCAAGTTTAATTTCCTATATCTCTATTTTAAAAAAGTATGGATTTGGAATATTCCACTATGTTTTTTTTATGTATCCCAAAAACTAGTGGCACACATTAGCAAACATTACCTTACTATTATAGTATGTAGTACAAACTAAAACCGTTTCTTATCTTTATCACTACTTTTTCGGGCAACCCTCAAAACAGAAAACAAAGTATGTGACCCGCTTTTGAATTAAAAATATTTTTTTCTATTATCGGTTAAGCTAGCTGAGTCCTCTCGACTTACAGCAATACATCATATTTTAAGATTCACGAAATGTGGCTCCCTCCAGATCTGTTTAAGGCTGGGAGACTAAAATAGTAAAAAAAAACTGAAATTTCATCACAAATTCAATTAATAATTCTTAATACGCCCAAAGAAATAAAAATTTGTTTTTTTTTTATTGATTTTTAGGCCTGGGGCCCCAAGCTCCTTAACCGATAATAGAAAAAATTGATTTTTTAATTCAAATGATGGTCACATACTTTGTTTTAAGGTGTGCCCAAAAAAGTAAACTTCAGCCAAAAATATTCCAAATTTTAACAAATCTGTTTTAAAAAGAATGTAAAATAGTTTGCTAAAATCAGCAACGACAATTAGTAAATGTAGTTTGTAAATAGAAAATAGGAAAAATATTTACAAAAAAAAAAATGATTTTGTACTAAAAATTTGTACAAAAAGTGGATATAAAATATTTTAGTAAATTTTCTAATTACTTTTTTATTTCGTGTATGTATTAAATTATTTTACAAAAATAAACGGGATCTATAATCGGAAATTCACTGTAATAACTTTTAAAGCAGTCCCAATCTACTTTGCAGTGAAGATTTTGCTTCTTATATCTTTGCACTAAACACATTTTTTGTATTATGCCATTTCTATTTTAATACACTCTCCCCTCGGGCGGAGTGGAGTACTTCACGATTGTGAAGTCTCCTAAGTCTCACAATTAATAACAAATTTGAAAAATTATTCAAGTTTAATATCAGTCGTACAATTAATAACAAATTTGAA
Organism: Delia radicum; assembly: GCA_021234595.1. Classification (NCBI taxonomy): domain Eukaryota; kingdom Metazoa; phylum Arthropoda; class Insecta; order Diptera; family Anthomyiidae; genus Delia; species Delia radicum. The sequence goes on from CM037854.1 coordinate 215,473,183, forward strand.
AAATTATTCAAGTTAAATGTCAGTAGTATCGGTGAAACTATTAAAACAAGTTGTCATTATGGTGCCCAACGTGGGGCTTAAATAAACACGTTAACTTGTTAATACGTCCAAGTAGAAAATGCAAAGCAGTGTTGCCAGAAGTAGGCGAAAATCACTACATGTAGGTTTTTTTGCTTTAAAAATATCAGAGTAGGGGAAAAGGGACCTATATTTTCAATTAGTACTTTTTTCAAATAAAGCAAATCTTCATTAAAAAAAACAGTTATTTCTTCCTTTTTCCGTAAAGAAGGGTATTTTTAGAGAAATTTTTTTCCAGAAGAAACATTATCTAGTTATTGGAAGCATTCTAAATATGATTTTTTGGATGATTTTTTGTGAAGTTGTTTTACAGCATTATATAAACAGCATTCGGCAAATGCTAAATTATTCTTCGAGGAAAATGCCCAATAAGAATCATTGTTTGGCAGCACAATTTTTACTCGGTTTCATAACGTTGAAAATAAAAATTACTTTTTGACGAAAAAGAAACTGTATGAAAACCCACTTTTTAGGTAAGGCAGTTATAGACCTATTCTAAAAAATATTTTGGTAAATTAAACAAATTTATGCATATATTCAAATAGTTTTCGAAAATTTAACCGATGTATAGTAAAAGAATTAGAATAGAAAGTAAGAAAATCACAGAAGCTTAACATAACAGAAGAAATATATGTGTGTACTTTATATTTTAGGACCCGATATATATTTAACTGAAAAGATTAAGAATAGAAATAAAGAAAATAGAAGAAAATCACAGAAGCTTAACATAACAGAAGAAATATGCGTATGTACTTTATATTTAAGGGCCCACTGAAATCCATTGAAGAAGAAGCTTTTTAAATTTACCAACAGAGTATTTAAGTAAAATCGTTAATTTATTACAAATTCTACTAAATAATTAAAAATTATAATTAAAATTAAAATAAAAAAAAAAAAACTAATTAAAAATTAAATTCTACTAACCCTTACTACAAATGACTTTTCATAGTAAGCATAGTTTATTTTCCGATTTTCAATTTCAATACTTTTTGTACTATTTGAAAACAAAAATAGTTTGTACAAATTTAGATAACTGTCCTTGCTTGACACTACCCTGCCAGCAAACAAGTTCAAAAGTAAGTCAGAAATGGGCTCGATACATATTATCAAAAATTTTGCATAAAAGTGGTTCATCTAAAGCAGCCTTCTTTTTTATTCAAACAAGCTTAAAAGTAAGTCGGAAATGGGCTCGATACATTTTATTAAAAATTTTGTATAAAAGTGGTTTATCCAAAAAGCAGCCTTCTTTTTTATTCAAAAATTACTCAAAAAAGATATTTAAAAAAATTCGATAGGCTTAAAAATTTTTGTTTTTTTTTGTCATTTTTAAATTATTATAAACAATTATAAAATATTCAAATTCTGAGACAATTCTGAAGCATTTTTTGGATATATTAATTTTCTTAAAATTTTTCTGTCTTTTATGGTTCTTTTTAGAAGGTTCATATTTTTTTCAGGGACCGTAAATAATGATTATTGTTCGTTTTTTTAAATCAAAAAATCAATCACTTAGAACAGACATAAAAAAAAATTTATTGCACCATTATTATTATTTTTTTAACAATCTTTGCATATCCGTCATGATTTTAAAATTTTTGATTTTTAAAGTTCAATGGGAATGATTATTTTTGAGTAATAATAAAAAAAAATCAGCCATAATCATTATTTTTGAGCAAAAAAAAAAAATAAAACTCAAAAATAATCATTATTTTTCGCTCAAAATAAAACTCAGTTTCAATTTACGACTTTATATATAATGTACTTACATATTTTTATGCCAGTGATGCAAAACGTGGCACAATAGGGCCATTTGTGGCACTTTTGATTGCTTGATCGCCCTGTGGTACTTTCTTATTTATTTTGGCCCTTTCAGCTCAAAATTGAACTAACCACTTTAAACCGTTTAGTTCAGACTTTTGCTTGATTTTTTTTATTCGATGAGAGCATATGCTAGTTCCTTAGAGAATGAAAAACAGGGAGTTGTTTAATTTTTTATAAAATTGGCATTCAAAATCATATATTTTCGTACCAGGAGGTCAGGTTTTAATATTTTTGAATGCAGGACGATAACATTTTTAAATCTTTTTATATTTGTCCAAATTTTTAAAAGTGCCGCAATTAATTTTTTATTAAAAAAATGTGTTTTTGGAGGCTTTTTAACAATATTATGTTATCGCAAGAGCGGAAATAATTTATGAGAATTCATAAAATATGTTAAACTTTATTGTCAGAGGGGTTTGTCTTGCATTTTTAAAAAAGCATTAAAATGACGAACTCTAATTAACAAATTAATATTATTTTTATTTTAGTAAAAATCTAATAAGGGAATTTTTTAAAAAATATGGCCCTACAGGGATGATAAATGGGATTTTCAAATAGTACCAACCAGCATAAAAAATAGTACTTTTTCCACCCTCATAGTACTAAATACAAGTTTTTATTATAAATTAACGTTTTTAAAATTTTTTTTATATAAAAAAACAAAATTTAGTTGATTTTAGTTACAGAATTTATAAAAGACTATTTCTTAAATCCACCTTTTTTTGCAAGGAAATCTATTTCATTACTCATTCCATTTTAGAATCACAATGCAAATTTGAAGATGTTTGCAATGGCCTTTTTTCAATTGTACTTTTTTAAGATATTTATTTTTCACTTTTCAAAGGAGTACCATGGTACTTTTCCGGATCAAATAGTACCAAGAAAGTACTATAGTACTAACTTTATCATTCCTGTGGCCCTATCAATGGTATTTTGACCCTTTTAAATTGTCAATTTGGCCCAAAACAAAAAAAAAACTCAAAATGCATCAGTTTTATGCATATGCATATATATTTACATAAATTGAAAGTGAGTTTTATTTTGAGCGAAAAAAATAAAAATCATAAATAATGATTATTTTTGAGTTTTTTTTTTTTGCTCAAAAATAATGATTATGGCTGATTTTTATTAATATTACTAAAAAATAATCATTACCATTGAAGAAAATCCTTAAAACTCATAATATAATCATAATTGTGTAATTTTTATTATAAAACTCATAATGATTACGGTCCCTGATTTTTTTCGAAAAAATTAGTAACTTTCGAAAGTAAAATATTTAAATTCTAAAAAATATGTGTTTTATTTGATTCATTTTCGACTTATAGAATTGGAACCCAAATTTTGGCTGGGGTATTGGATGTTGTTCAAAGTTGTACCAAGAGTATTTGAAATTTTAAAGATACTGACTTAATATTCTATTTTTACGACAATTAAATATAAAAAGTGATTAGGAATGTCACTAATCAATTCTGGTTTACATACTATTAAGGGCTAATTTATAATTTATAATACTTAAATCCCAGTTACTTCCTTTAATGTTAAAATTAAAACAAATAAAAAGACATGCAAGTTATATAAATAAGTTTTTCATGTAAACTCGTACATTAACTAATACTAAACCAAATAAATTTAAATTAAAAAAAAGCTATAGAATAAACGAGTTTAAATGAGAATCGTTATTTAATTAAGAGGTTGTAATTATAGCGGTGTGCACAATAGAAAATTTTAACAATGCCAAATTTTTTTTTTATTACTTAATAATCATATAAGTATTACAAATTATATCCTAATACTCTAACCGAGCACTAGCTACTATGGCTTTCAGCGCGTTGTATCGAAAACAAACCAGTGCCTCTGGTGGGAATCGAACCCACGACCCCCGCACTGATAAGCCAGCACGCTACCAACTAGCCTACCGGGGCGCACCAATGCCAAATTTGAAAAAAAAACTTTTAATTCAATTAAAGCTAAACTTTCTAAAATAAAATTAAAAATATAGTATTATGGTGAACTAAATTTCAAAACACTCACAAAATTTTCTATTTTATACACTGCTTGTGAAAATTTATAATTTAATTTAACCAAAATATTTAGACTGTTTATTAAATTATGCTCTCTTTTTAAAATAATAAAACGAAAATAAAAAAAAACAAAGATTTTACTTTAAGATATATGGAATTATGTTCAATTTTATTTTAAATAAAATATACATGCATAGTTATATTTAAATTTTTAAACAATTTAGAAATATAATAAAATTTATATGAAAATTATAGCTTTAAATTTATAATATAACTAACTAAAAGCCAAAAATTTGTATGAAAATATCCAATTAAGTAAAAAATATTTGAAATGTCATATTCATTATTTAGCAAATGATTTAAATAAGGAATTTAATGTATAAAATTAAAAAAAAAAATTTAGCTAAACTTGATAAATAAAACAATTTTTATAATATAAGTAATTTTTGTAAAGTCATAAAGAAAAATCGTTAATTTTTTATTAAAATCCTTATTTAAAAACATATTAGCGGTATTCACTCTTGATAACATGCAAGGCTAGCAAAAATGCTAGAATTTTTTGCTACAAAGCGTGAGCGTCTTTTTTATACGTATAGCAAGTTTGACAACTTAGCTATTTTCGCTACAGCTTTTCTAGCGATTTTCAAGTAGGATCTTTGGACTTTTTTTTTAAATAGTTGGCATTAGTCTAGCGTTCACAGTGAATTTTAAACTTTGTTGTCATTTGGTATGTATTACATTTTGAAATACATAAAATAAAATCTTTAATTTGTATTTTTTCTCTTATTTTGTGTTTCAATAATTTTTAACCCTTAAATGCTCAACAGCTTCGATTTGAATAAAATTGTGTTTTTATGATATGAAATGCTAAATAAAAAAAAAATTGCGTACCAAGATTTTTCAAATAATTTTTTTTTACGCTTTTTATAAGCAAAAATCCAAAATTTTCAAAATTTTAAATTGCCCGTTACACAAAAACGGAGTAATTTAGGAACAAAAAAGATATATCATTCAAAAGCTTATATTTGCCTCTTAACACTAATGCCTTTTATTTAAACTTTCTAAAATTACATGTGCCCTTTTTTCGATATCATAAAAAGCGCAATTATTGAGTTTTTAATTAATTTTGAAGTTTTTAATTTTTTTGACTTTGATGGTTAATAAAAGGTACGATTCTAAATATTTATTTATAAATGTATTTTATTAAAGAGCGCTTGAGAGTTCTTAACACACTAGTGAAGTTTTCATATTGATTAAGCTTAAAATAAAGTCGTAGGAAATTTTTGAATGGTTGTATCTTTAAAGATACTGTGAGCATTTAAGGGTTAAAGCGTTTTTTAATTTTTTTTACACTAGAAATAAACGTTTATTATGTTTTTTTTTCCTTATTATTAACTACCGGCAAAACAATTGTAAGTTTGCAATACCAGAATATGCAATAGGTTTTAGTCTTGCATATAAATAGAAGTCAGAATATTTTAATTTCATTTATTTTGTTGTTGTGGTCTTGCATACTATAGCATTTGTATAAGATCTGCAAGGATTGTTTGCTACCAAGAGTGAACACCGTTATTATTCTTTAAATTTTCCTTAATATTAGTAAATATTATTTCGAAAAAAACTGGTCAATAAAGCGTGCATATTTTAAAAAATTTAAACATTTTATAACAATCAATCACATTGAGTTTTTTCTTTTTTGCTTAGTTTTTTCTTATTTAATTTAATCATACTAATGAGTTCTGTATTTCATAATATCAACAAATAAATCAATTCCATTGTATTTTTTTTTTTTTATATTTAATCGGAATCTGATGAGATATTATTACAGCTTGTCTTAGCAGTGCGTTTATTATTAAAATGTTGACCATTTTGTGTGTATGGTCCACGGTAAGTAACCGAGTTTTTATCAGTTTCATAAATTTTTACTTCATACAATAAATCAGGACGCTTTAAAGTCTGGCGAACATTATCCCATATAAATACTGTTAAATTTTCTGTTGTACTTGGCTGAAAAAATACAAAAAAAAAATGTACTTAGTTCATATGTAGAATATATAGTATAAACTTACCACATTTTGAAAATATTCAACATCTTTATCTAAATTCTTATGATCCAATTGTTTGAATATAACACCATCCATGGCTACTTTCAATTCTGTAATGTTCATAACCATACCAGTACGCATATCTATGGGTCCACGTACGGTTACATCAACTTTAAAAGATGTTTAAAAAAAAAATTCAGAAATCATATTTTAAAAGGTAATGTGAGAGTTTGATACATGAAGATGAAGGAATGATGGGTTAGTATCTGAGGATGTATTTTTGTTTAAAAAAAAAATTATATTGGAGATATCTATGGAACCTGAATCCTATTAAAGGGAAACAAATAATCAGCTTTTGACAGAAAAATGTTGAAGAATCTTTAATAATAATGAATTTCTGAAAATTTAAGCTCTTAGCCAACTCCAAAATGATAACACCGGGCAGGCCTGGCCGTTCCTTTTTTATAGCGTTGGCAAAGCATTAGGAAAACAAAATTTTCAACGCTGGCGAAACACTGGCAAAACCAAAAAAAAAAGTTGGTCCAAAAACTTTTCAAAATAAAATTGAAAAAAAAAATTTTTTTTAAATTTGTTTTAGAAATGTTGAGATTAAGAAGAAGAATAAACGTTTTTCTCTAAAAATTATAAACACTATTAATTTTTAAATCAGACTAGACTAGTTTCTGCCTTCTTATGGACAGGCTTATCAGTGATTTTCCATTTAAATTGTATTATTATTTGTGTCTTATAATTGTCAGATTGTCTCTATATGATAAATTTGTCAACAATCTGCGGCTGCAAGAATCAAACCTGCGCTCATCTACATTACAAACGTAACAATACCAAGTCATGACCGTTTAGCGATCACACCTAAATATGGCCTCGAATCTGATGCAGCTAAATTGCAGTAACTTGCTAGCGCTGGAAAATCAAAAAAAATTGGTCTAAAAAAAAATTTTCACAAACAAAAACAAAATACAATTGAAGGGCTTATTGTAAAAACTTTATAAGCCACATTTTATTTTTAGTTTGTTTTCGGCTTTTAAAGGCTGACAAAATGCAAAAAATATGACTTTTGCAGGACGTGTATACTCTAGGTACTTGTAATAAGTAATTAAGTAAGACTATTATCAAATATTAATCAATGGATGTCTAGAAAACAGCGAAAATCCATAAAACAATTAATGTGGCTTATCATGTTTTTACAATAAGCCTTTAAATTTTACATTTTTTTTTAACAAAGTATCGTAATTTTTTTAAAATCAATGCTTTAAAAGCACTTTTTTCAACGTTGTCAAAGCGTTCTAAATTTGGATTTTGCCAGTGCTTTAACTTTTTACGGTTGTAAATTTTATAAATCAAGTACTGGCAAAGCACATTTTGCCAATATTGGATAAGCGTTGAAAATAAGGTCTTTGCCAGCGGTTTAATTTGAATTTCTGCCAATGGTACTAAAAATAAGGTGCTTTACCAGTGCTTAATTTTTCTGACCATCGGCAATTTCTGGCTGGGTAATATGTTCTATCAATAATTTGCGAAATTTGTCTGTTTTAGAAAAGCGGGTTATATGTTTGGATTAACGACACTTTACGAGTGCAAAATATTTATAATTGCTATCGTTATGCAAAGTTGAAAAATTAACTACGTGAGATGCCACCTTATCGAATGTACAAAAAATACATAATAAGTAGTAGTAGTAGTAATAATTCTTTATTTGATAAAAAAAAAATACATAATAATATATATTGGAAAATAGTGGAAAATAAATTAGAATAAAACACGATTTCCAAAAATAGAACAACCTGACTTTAGATCAGAGCACTAAACGCTCTGTCTAAAGTGTAGTGCATGTGGTATTAGAAAGCAGTTTTTTTATACCACGGTCAGTGTTTGCACAACAATTTCATAGGTTAGGTTGACAAGAGGAAGGGTGATTTCCAACCCTTCATGATCATAAATAGGATGACATACACCTATGCGCTTGTTGTGCGCTCTTTCATCAGTGCACAAAAACGCTGCTGCCAATATGAGAATTCAGTATCCTTCAAGTAGCCCATCAGTTTCCCCCCAAAAAAAAAATCATATATACGTAAACACTAAAAAACATAACAAATATTACAGTATTATCAGAATCACTGATGAAGGTTAATTACAAGAACCTGTAGTCTGATTCAATTGAAAATTTACAATGTAGTTATGATTTTTAGAAACATGCTTATTCACATTAAAAAAAAATAGTTTAAAACAAGCTCACTTTTTTTTGTTCTTTTTTTGATTGGCTGCTTTCAACTTTTGGATTCCATTACTTATTACACAATCTCTTAACACTTGAAAGATAACTTCAACGCGTACTTAATTTACGTGCCATTACCTTATAAATAAATACATGGTAGTCAAAAAGCGAAATCCAATTTTTTTTAAGTTTTAACATTTTTGGTGTTATTTGTACCATGCACTGGAGCTTTTTCATTAGAATTGTCAAATATTCGACCTATTTGAAAAGCCGGGTTTTGAATACTTAAAAAACTGAATTTTTTAAAAGCCGGTTATCGGTTTTTTTAAATTCAAAACCGGTTCGCATAACCGGGGTTCTAAATCGTTTTTTTTTTTTGCTGATTTCTGAAGTTTTCTGCAGAAATTTTAAAAAATTACTAAAAATTTAAATACTGACATTAAAAACTAATCAGATAGATCAGATATTCTTTCTAAAGAGCATTTTCATGTTTTTTTTTCTAAATAAATGTAGTCTTGGGAAATCCAAAAGTTTGGTCATCGTATATTAAAAAAAATTCTCAAATTACAGCGTGAGAAAGCAATACTGCAATGTCTGGCGAATCATCGTGGGCTTGAAATCTAAATTATTTAAATGTGCAAGATAGCGACAGTGTTAAACATTTTCGTCAAACTTATTTTGAATATTTTTAATGTTTCGATGTTTCGATGTTTTATCATAAATTATGACGTGATCAAGATTATTCGAATTCAATATCATTATAAATATCAACAAACAAACTAGGGTTTGCAAATAATCGAAAGTTTCCTTAATCCCGAATAAGACTAAAAAATATGCCGTTAATCTCAGTATTTTTAATTTAATGCAATTAAATTATTTCCAAAAAAAACTTAATTCAGCATTTATTTTGGATTGATATTATAAATTTTAAGTTTCCCTGTGAGTTATATGATTAATTAACTCATTTAGGGCACGACATAGATCCGCTAGAAATGTTTCAACCAAACTGCAGATAATGGAACAGTGTTTCATTAAGAAATGTTTGGAATTTTTATTAGTTTAAAGCGACCTCTGATGAAAATATAAGCAACACGTCTAAATTTCGACAGAATATAAATCCTAAAAAATATGATGATTTTTTATTATTTTTTAAAATTGTCGTATCGGTCGGATCTTAAAAAACTATTTACAATACACGAAAAAAAAGTGTTAGTATATTGAAATTAAGTTTCATATTTTAATAAATATACGAACGTTTCTAAATACGTGCGTGGTATATAAAAAATGTGATTTTAAGTCATAATCGAAGGTTTTTGTACGATTTTTTAATGTTTTAATCTCTAAAAAAAAAACAGTGCGACGTTATTACCCAAAAATATCTTCTAAAGGGTCCGCCATCTAACTTTTTTTTCAACTAGTGCTTATTTCGTGAATGGTAACACTTAGCTCATGTCTGATTTGACAGATAATTAGTTTTATCCTTCCGCTGAACGAATATGGTCCGTATGTTCGTTATCTTGTGAAAAAAGTGAAAGAAACTGGCATCCTCATCGATAAACCAAAGCGTGAAAAGCCAAAAACAGTGCGTACACCCGAGAATATTGCTGCTGTGGCAGAAAGTGTGCGTGAAGCGCCATCAACATCAATTCACCGTCGTTCTCAACAATTGAACATTTCGGAGACATCATTGAGACGAATTTTGCATAAAGACCTTGGTATGACGCCATACAAAGTCCAATTGGTTCAGGAGTTCAAAAAAAAAAGTTATTTGGCGGACCCTTTACAACTACTTATGCAATGCAGAATTATCTACTGACAAATCTTCACATCCTAGTAAAATCCAAATAACAGGTTGCAGAACTACTTCTACTGTATCAAAACAGGTTCTAATTTATTATGGAGTTTGGTCCTATTTGCAATATATTATTTACCTCCAAACTAGAAAAGGTTGCTTTAAAACCGGTCCCAGAAACAGTTATAGAACTGGTTCTGGGTCAGTAAAACCTTACATTTTGACTCCCAGGAAGCTGTTCTAGAACCGGTTCCATGTAACCGGCGGTAAAAGAAGCTGTTCTAGAAGAGGTTCAAAGGTAAACTCTTCTAAAAAATGTTGCTGTGATGTTTCTGATTATCGAACTTCCTCAGAAAATTACTGTAGTGTATATTTGGCTAACATGAAAGGTATTTTACCGGGTCACCCTATTTGGATTAGATGATGAAATTAAAAATTAAATTGTGCATACAAATTACTAAAAAAAAATCAAAGGATTTATTCCTTTAGTCGAAATTGGTGGATGGTTTAATAGCCTTCACAGTTATTATCAAAAGAGGCAAGAAACGTAAATTCAATCATCCTTACTACTAAAATTATCCAAATTTGAATTTTCTTTAAAATCATCTTTATTTTAGAGAAAGGTTTCGTTTTTTTTTTTTTGTACCATATAAAATACTTAAAATAAAAAAATTTTTAAATAATGTCAAACACAGGCAAAAAAAAGGGGAAATTCAATCAGCCTTTCTACTAAATTTTCCAAATGTGAATTTTGGTTGAAATAATCTTTATTTTCTGTACCATATAAAATACTTAAACTAAAACTTTTTAAATAATGTAGAACACATGTATTCAACACTTTTGTTTATTTTGTTTAAGCTCAGGATAACAAAATCCAAAAAGCACATATAGGTAAAGTAACTGGTTACTTATATGGTTACATGGTGGGAAAAACTAATGTGTCTTTAAACAAATTTTCTTAAAAAAATTAGATTACATTGTTAAAAATTGACATATGTATATGGATCAATACATGAACACAAATGCTTCATACATGTTCACATGCATCCATACATGATTCATATTGGTTTATGAACACGATGAATGCTATATGTTCATAAGTGTGAATTAACGAAAATTGAGGTAATATTTACATATACATATAATCATTAGAATGTCCCTTAAAATAACGACTTGTCGATTTCCGTTCATTAGCAAATTAAATTAAGTTTCATAGGTCTTTTTTGAACCCGGCCACTAAGGGTTAAAGATTTTTTCATTAGAAGTAAATATAATTATTGTCATATCAAATTTAAGTGATATTTTTCGGAAAATTATGAAAGATGTTATTCTGTAAATTTCCTAGTGGGCCTTTTTTGGCCAAAAGTGTAAAAATTTACACTATATGCACCAAGTTACATAAAATAATTATTTTTATATAGTTCAAATTTTTTTTTATCAATTTAAAAGATTTACAACCTCGTAGTCATAATTAAAATTAAGTTGAATGTGTCTTTTTTGTCCCCAGGCCACTAAGGGTTAAAGATTTTTTAAATAAAAGTAAAAATAATTATAAATGTAAGCGATATTTTTCCAAAAACTATGCAATAGTTGATGAAAACATTCAAATTTTGTTAAATTTTTGACAAAATAAGCTACCCAGCCAGAAAAATACGAACGGCAGAGCGTTGGATTTTTGAAGATTTAAGTGCTTTGCCAACCCCAAAATGATAACACCGGGTAGGGCTAGGCCGTCCCTTTTTAAAAACGTTGGCAATGAGCGATTTGTCAGTACCAAAAATATAATTTTAAAACGTTGGCAAAGCATTGGTAGAACAACCAATAAGGTGTTTTTTTAATAAGAAAATAAGTGCTTTGCCAGCCCCAAAATGATAACATCGAGCAGGGCTTGGCCGTTCCTTTTTTAAAACGTTGGCGAAGCACTGGCAATGAGCGCTTTGCCAGTACCAAAAATATAATTTTAAAACGTTGGCAAAGCATTGGTAGAATAACCAATAAAATGCTTTTGTAATGATAAAATAAGTGCTTTGCCAGCCCCAAAATGATAACACCGGGCAGGGATTGCCGTTTCTTTTTTAAAGCGTTTGCAAAGCACTGGCAATGAGCTCTTTGCCAGTACCAAAACCATGATTTTAAAACCATAACATTTCTGGTTTCCAGATTACATCCATTCATCCTGACAATGTTTGTTTACTCGACAATGGCAACATTATGATAGTAAACAAAGTTTTTGGCACAAAACGTTTCAAATACAAAGTTTATGATATTCATTTAAAAGGAAATATTTTTAATGAAGTTAGCGATTCGTTTAATTATCCAGTATCATCAAAAGATATTGGTATATTCACAGTTAAAAATATGATTGAAAATAATATTGAAATAAATATAAATATGGTAGAATTTAAGTGTATTCTACTACTGTAAATAATGAAATAATTGCCATAACTCTTTTTCATAAATAATAGCTATAAAGTATGTAAAATAACTTATTTTTTTATTTTTTATTTATTTTATTTATTTATCTGTATTTTCATACAACAAGACATACATCTTTTAATTATAGTATGGAACTAGAAATTACTATTTATTTGTTATTTTTATTAAAACATTCTAACTTATTTAAAAACAAGTACAGTGTAAATTCGATAATCCGGACTCCACTAATCCGGAATATTCGGTAATCCGGACAGCATTTTGCAGCTCATTGCGTATTCTATAAACCGGATTAATTGCAGCTCTATAGTCCGGATTGAATAAAACCCGTTTTTATTTATTTTCTTATTTAAATCACAGCATGCTTTGAAAGAAGTTTAACAAGTTCGCGACAAACAACCGTATTAGATTACTTTGTCAAACGAAATTAATATTATTTATTGTTAAGTATGTGTGTAAATTGGTACTTTTTTTATTTTAACTGAACTGCACAAATTAATATTTATGTTTTTTATTTTAATTTTTAATAAATACATACATTCGCTAATCCGGAATATTCGCTAATCCGGATTGGGGTCTGCAATCAATTATTCGGATTATCGAATTTTTACTGTACATGCATTAAATTTCGTTTTTATAAACGGTTGTAAATTTAATAAATCGAGTACTGGCAAAGCACTTTTGGTCAGCGCTGCGAAAGCGTTGTGAACAAAGTCTGTGCCACTGTTTTTATTATGTTACGGGTATAAATTTTGTAAATAAGAACTGGCAATTCACTTTTTGCCAATGTTAGGAAAGTGTTCTAAGCCAGTCCTTTTTTAACTTTACGGTTGTAAATTTTGTAAATCAAGTACTGGCAAAGCACTTTTTACAAACGTTGGCAGCAGAGCGTTCTAAGAAAGGGCTGCGCCAGTGCTTTTATTATTTTTACTGTTGTAAATTTTGTTAATTAAGTACGTACCACTAACATAACGTTGCTATCAAAAAACCAATACAACTATCTCTATTGTTTCGTTCGTATTTATAAACACAACACAAGTGCTCAAATCGTTGTTTGTAATATAACAAACGGAACAAAACGAAAATGTTTCTTTCGTCAAACATTATTATTTTTTTTTTTTTTTTTTTTTTTTTATTAAGTAGTTTTTATTTTCAAAATGTAGTTTACAAATTTTAATTTGAGGCCTCAGCACCAAAAATGGCATTAAAGAGGCAAAAGGCAACGGTTAATCATTATTAATACGTAATTATAAAAAACTTTACTAAAAATAATATTTACATATTTACAAATAAATGTATTTACAAAGGTTAAAAAATAAAGTATTTAATTTGTTCATTTTATTTTAATTTTTTAATTATTTTTTTAATTTTAATTTTTTTAATTTTAATTGAGAAGTGTTTCACGGCTAACCAACAAATGAGATTTTAACGCTCTTTTAAATTGAGATAAGGGCATAATATTTTTTAATGTATTTGGAAGATCATTAAATTCTTTTGGCCCAGCAAAGCTAATTCGCTGCTTTGACAATTCCAGACGACATCTGGTTACAAATAAATTTTGACTCTGTCTCGTAAACCGATGAGAAACTTCAACATTCTGTTGAAACCGGATCGAAGTATTTCCAAGTCTTCTTGTTGATTTAAAAATATATTTTAGAAGTTGCATCTTATATAGTCCTCTTACAGGTAAAATATTAATGGCATGATATTGAAAAAGATCTGATGTATGATATCTTATTGGCAAGTTAAAAACAATTTTTAAAGCCTTGTTTTGTGCTGACTGTAAAGACTTCATTGAATCAGTATTCTTCCATCCATAAATCATGGGCAGGTATGACAAGTGGCTATGTATTAAACTTTCATAAATTAGCATTTTAGTTTTTAAATCAAATTTGTGCTTAAATTTATATAATATGCCAACAGCAGATGATATTTTAGATTTGATTAAATCAATGTGACGATCCCACTGCAAGTTACTACAAAAAAGCATACCCAAATATTTTATTGTGTCCGATTCCTCTATTAAAACACCATCAATATAAACTGACATTTTTGGATCATTCCTTAGAACGTATGGCTTAAATCTTATGAATTTAGTTTTGTCTGCATTCAAAACAAGTTTATTGAGCCTTATATATTCAGCTAAAATTGAAGCATCATATCCAACTTGGGTTTCTAGCACTCTAGCATGCTTATAGCGATAAAGTAAGCAAATATCATCCGCAAACATGAACAGCTTTCCATTAAATTTGATATTGCCAATGTCATTAATATAAATCTTAAATAAAAGTGGACCAAGCACACTACCCTGAGGTACTCCACATTTCACTGTTAGCAAAGAACTGCAAGCGTCTCCAAATTGTACAAAGTGCTTTCTACTTTCTAAATAGCTTTTTAATAACTTAACAGAGTTATTAGACACACCCATTAACTCTAACTTGCTGATCAGGATATCATGATCAACTAGATCAAAAGCTTTTGAAAGATCAAAAAACACTCCAGCCACGCCATTAAAACCAGCATCAAAGCCTCCACAAATGTAGTCGATGACGTTAACCACAGCTTCATCTGTTCCAGAGCCTTTACAAAACCCAAATTGTCGCTCAAATAATATGTTATTCCTTTCCAGATAGTCGGACAACTGATTAAAAATTATTTTTTCCAGAACCTTATCTATAACTGATAACACGGATACCGGACGAAACATATCAACTCTGTTAGATCCAACACCCTTAGGAATAGGCACAACCTTATGAATTTTTAAAACTTCAGGGTATACACCATAATCAATCATTTTGCCAAACATATTCGCTAATATTTCCGCAATTTTGGGCTTTCTACATAGAATCATTTTCGGTGTTATTTTATCGAACCCTGCACTTTTGTTTATAGAAATTCCATTTAAAATTTCTTCAACATAGTTTTTGCTTACTTTCTCCAGGTTTAAACTGGTTTGCAATGGTATCAACGTTCTTAGGTTGTTAATATTATCATTTGAATTGCTTAATATATTGTTTCTCAGATTATCAATTGTTTCAGAAAAGTACTGATTAAAAATCATGGCTTTATCTACATCTGTTGTTACTAGGCTACCATCTTGCGCAAAAATTTGTTGCGTAGCTTGCCGATTTCTACCTAGTTCACTGTTTAGAAACCTCCATGTTTTCTTTGTGTCACCGCCAATTTGTTGTAAATTTCGGGCATAATAATCGTTCATTAGATTTCTGTTACATGTTTTAATAATTTTACTTATTCTCTTCAAACGCTCAGATATGAATTTATTATTTCTATCCTTTCTTCTAGCAGTTAACAGTTTTTCCTTAAGATTCAATAGCGATGATAAGTTTTTAGTAATCCAGGGCGTTATTTTTGTACGAATATTCTGTGTAGTGCTACTTGATGAATTACACTGAAAACCTGCAGAAGATAGTTCATCTACTAATTGTTTGCATTGATCTGAAGGATTACTACATCTAATTATTTGATTCAGATTTTGGTCTAGTAAAGTCCCAAACTTGTTATAATCAAACCTGTGCCATATTTTGGTGACTTTTTCATTAAAACATCGATTAATTCTCAAATCGCAACTTATTATATTATGATCTGAAAGTTTGTTTTCAATTGAACAAACCTCAACTTGTTGTATCAAACTTCCAAATATACAATCGATGGATGTTTGACTTAACGGTCTAGTGACTAGCTTATGACATGACTCAAATCCAAATTCAGTAAAAAGATTATCTAAGCTTCTTGTATCACTGTTATTGGATAACAAATCCACATTGAAATCACCAACAACCAAATATTGATCAGTTGTAATTTCTTGAAGAATATTTTCTAATTTATTTTTAAATTGTTCAAAAGTACATTTTTGCGATCTGTAGAGTGACATAACACACAGGGGTTTATGGTTAAAAACTATACCAGGCAGTTTGATCATAATCATATCTAGAAATTCTTCACTTCGATTCACAACTACATTACAAATTAAATTTTCAGCTATAAAAATTGAAGTTCCTCCATACCCATCACTTCGGCAGCAGTGAACAGCTTTATACCCAGGTATTGAATATAAATTAACGCAGTTAGCACTAAACCAAGTTTCCTGCATGGCTATTACATTAGGAAGTTTATGAAATTGGCTCAAAAGTAATTTAAATTTGTTGAATTTGCTTAACGATGAAACACTTATTTATTATTTTTTGTTGTTCATTCAACTTAAACATTAAAACGCGTTTTTAACGTTGTTGTTGGCAGAATAAAGAAATGATTTTTCTGCATGTTATCAATGTTTTTTTGCATTAGTTTTATGAAATTTCACTGGAACTCCTCCGTTGAATCTTTTTATTAAACTAATGCAATTATTCATAAAATTCAATGAAAATTTTTTTCACTTGTAATATGACATAAACACTAAGAACGGTTTACGAATAGTTTTGTTCCATTCCATAAACACAACAAAATCAAACTGTTTGAAATATTGGCCAAACAGAACAAAATCGTTTAGTTCGGTCTCTCATCGAAAACTAATTTGTGAAAGTGTTTGTGTTCTGTTTACAAATCAAAATGAAAATAAAGAAATGTTCTGTTTATGTTTACTGTGCACAACAAAATGATTGTGTTGAGTTTCAGCAAAAAGCAAAACAGAACGATAGAAAACCGTTTGATTGTGTTTAAATTCGAACTCTGCTTTTTACTAACGTTGGCA
Source organism: Delia radicum (assembly GCA_021234595.1). NCBI lineage: Eukaryota > Metazoa > Arthropoda > Insecta > Diptera > Anthomyiidae > Delia > Delia radicum. The sequence goes on from CM037854.1 coordinate 215,490,317, forward strand.
GAGCGTAGTATATAAATGCTTTGCCAGCACTTTATTTGTTGGGCCATTGGCAAATAGTGCTCAGCCAGTGCTTGATTTTTCAGACCATTGGCAATTTCTGGCTGGGTATTTTCATAAAATGTCCCTTAAAGGAGTCGCTTCAAGTACAAACTGGAATTATCATTTGTCCAATTTTTATTTATTTTTTTTTTTCGTTAATAACAACTATTATATTATAAAAATAGCAATCGACATCTGCAAATTAGGCATTTTAAAAAAATCTTTAAAATTAATTTAAGAAAAACGTTTTTGTATTTTTTATTAAATTCGTGGGTCATTTTGGATTCCTGGCTAAGCTGGGGTAATGACATCCGATGCAGTCAGAATTCCATATCTGAATAATTTTGAGTATATTAAATGAATAAAAAATTTTTCAAAATTTAAAATTTTGGAAATTTTAAATAATAATACATCTTTTTTCTGTGGCGTACCCAATGGGTATGTCAGAGAGAGGCTCAGAAGTTGGAGGGAGTCGGAGTTTGGGGCCTATTGGGCCAGATCACCTGGGCAGCGACAGGCGAGGCTGTTTATAATATCTCCCTCTGGGGAGAGGGTCGCGGAAACTCTTGTCTATGACGAGGGGCGAACTAAGGACCGTGACGGGTTACCGCACGGGACACTGTGGCCTTAGGTATCAATTGTACAAGACGTGTAGGTTTTGTGAATTGGAACAAGAGAACTCAGAGCATGTTCTCTGCAAATGTTCGAGGCTCTCCGACAGGATTTTGCGTTGTTTTGGTGGTCGAATAGTGACGCCATCGGACGTTTGGAACTGTTAACCTGGTATTATAGTTGGCTTCGTAGGGAGCCTGAACCTATAGGGTGTAGTCGCTGGCAGCACAAAATACCAACTTCTGGTCGCGGTGCATAGTGCCACTATAGTCTAATCTAATCTTTTTTCTAAAATGGGCCATTTTCGGCTGTCTTGCGGCACTGGTTAATGTTTTTCCAAAGAAAAAAATTTATTGCTTTCTTTGACTTTTCAAAGTCTAGTTTATAATCAATCATTCTTTCCCAGTGCTATTTTTTTGTATTACCATACATAATTTCTTCCTGGGGCCTTTAAGTCTTTAGTTTGATAGAGTAACTTATACTGTTGCAAGTATCAACAATATTTAAGCTTATCTACAATTATTTAAATTGCTCGTTCTATAAAGTTATCATTTCAAAGTCCAATTTAAAGTCTGTCATGTTTAAAGCTTTAAAATAAATACAACACTACTGATTTGATGGTAATAATGAAAAGTTTACTCACCCGTATAATTATGACCATGACCATTTGGGTTATTGCATTTGCCATATATTTCAACATTTTCAGCATCACTTAAATGTTTACTGAAGAAAAACAACAATAAGAAAAATATTTAAAATTATACAAAAAATAAAGTGAAAGTAAGCTTTTTTTATTGCCGAAACAAATTTGTATGAAACGCAATTTTAAAGAAATAAATAAATCTCTGTGTACTGAAATTTTACCTGTGTAAACGATGACAAGCACTGAAGGTCTCTTTGCGGGTTAAAAAAGCAACAGGTTGTTGAGACATATTTTCTTAATAACAAAAAAAAAAACAATTGATTTTTTTTATTCTATTGTTTTGTATATGTCAAGTAAAATCTCCAGCTCTATAGATACTGTTTTTGGTGGTTTTATTTGAAACGAGGCAAACAACCGCAATGTAAAGTTTTCAAATTAAAAAAAAAACACGCGGAAATGTTTTTCAATTCTCTAAAGGAGAATAAAATTAAACATGTTTTTTGATATAATTAAATTTAATTGATTTTTTCTACTTACTATCTTTGGTTGAATATCAATTAAGAAATAGCACACGATAAGAGCTTAAGTTTTTATTTATATACTCGATGTACTTGCAGCAGCCTGAAAAATAATTTTTAATGTTTTATTGTCGGAGGTTTTTTTCTTATGGTTGCTTTCTTTTCACTATTGTTGTTTAATCTTTTTGTTGACGTTTCATTTTTCGTTTGTCGGCAACAGAAGTCCCAAGTCGTCTGGCTTAAAAACGGCGTCGGGTGGCGGACAGTTATTTTTACGCGTTATTTATGCTGTTTGATTCAGTCACGCCGTTAGTTGCCGACGAGATGAGTTATCTAGTCACTCGCATTAATTTTTAATGGGGAATAACGGTTAATTGTATTCTTTTTTGCAGTGTATATTGAAAAATAAAGATGTAGAAATAAATTGCAGTAAATGTCAAAATGATGTTATCTCACTCAATGAATAATAATTTAATAAAATGTTTTTTTATTTAAAAGTAATTTAAAAATTTACAAAAAAATAAGCAAGATGAAATTAAAATACATTCAATTTTAATAGACAATAACAAAATGTAAGCAAAATAAAAGTTAGTGTGTTTGTGTTTTTAAAAAGAACGTTTTTATGACAGTTTTCAAGCCGCATATAAATTCAGGGTCGGCTTTGTTCTCTGGTCGGCAAATAACAGACTGTTGACTTTTGATTAACAGTAAATGTATGTAAGTGTGAAATAAACAAAGCTCTGTTACGAAATTTAGCATACATACTTATCTGCACATGTTAGATTAACATAATACTTATCGACTTGTTACCGCGCATCTCAATTCGAAAGGAATTTTTCGAACTCGTATTGTAAAAAAAAAACATTAACCCTTAAATGCTCACTGTATCTCCAAAATTACAACCAATGACAACCATACTTGGGATTAGTTAATTGAATTGTTTGATGTCAATGGCAATTAAATTTGTTAGCATTACAATTGCTTAAAAACAATGCCAATGAAATTTTGTTCTAATTGGCATTGATTAATGTCAATGCCATTGATTGTTATAATTGTTTGTTACAATTGACTGCAAACAAAATTATTTGAAATTTTAGAAAAAAATCCCATATTATAGATCCACTTTCATACATATTCGGTGTTTTATCAAGTATATATTATTAAAAGCTGATCCATCAAGACTAAACAGTTACCAAACAAGCCTGAATGGTGTATCTATATATAAAACAGGATGTGTGTATGTATGTAACGTATGGACTCCAAAACGGTTGGGCCGATTTTGATGAAATTTTCAGGGAATCTTCAGAATATTCGGGCGGGTGACACTGTGAAGTCTGATTTTTGATTTCGGTCTGTGGGCGGAGGGGCGTGGCAAAATCCAATTTTCATATTGTACCACCAATGACAGACATATATTTATTTTTTTTGCTTTTTTTTATTTTGTTTTATTTTTTTGAAAGCCTTTGTCATGTTTTTCAAAACGAGATATCAAACTCTTAAATCGGTTATGTAGTTCCGAAGATATTTGCAAAAAACCTATGTTCATATTTACAAGCGGCGCTTCAATGCACCGGTGATAGATGACGTCGCAGTTGTTATGGCAGTTGTTTTCAGCTATTCATTTTATATACTTCAGCAAATAAAGGCGATAGAAGGACAAAGAGGCGTTGGGCTTCCCATGAAATCACAAATTTTAAAATGATTTACTAATGTGAATTTATTTTTTTAATTATTTATTTGCGTAAAAAAAATTTCTTGATTTAAAGAATTAATTACAATTAAAATTTGAAGGCAAAACAACGTTTGCCGGGTCAGCTATACGTGATAAAACTTGAATAAAAAAGCGAATATTTTTGAAGTTAGGACTTAAAATTTAAATCTTTATCGGTTTTTCCCAAAACAATCTACTTTTTATAAACAATTATTTGTTCATCAATTTATTAAAATAAAATTCATTGGCATTGCAATGGTAATGGTAATTAAATTGTTTGGCATTGACCATAAGTAATGTCAATGAAAAATTCGCAAGTATGGTGCAAACTAGTGTGTTAAGAAAACACACGCGCTCTTTAATAAAATACATTTTTTAATAAATATTTAGAATTATTTTATTAATCATGAAAGTCACACAAATTAAAATGCGCAAAATGAAGTAAAAACTCAAAAATGCGTTTTTTATGATATCGACAAAAAAGGAAAAACTAATTATAAAAAGTTTAAATAAAATACATAAGTATTTGGAGGCAAATGTAAGCTTTCAAATGATTTATATAAAGGGTCCGCCAAATAACTTTTTTTTTTTGAACTTCAGAACCAATTGGACTTTGTATGGCGTCATACCGAGGTCTTTATGCAAAATTCGTCTCAATGATGTCTCCAAAATGTTCAATTGTTGAGAACGACGGTGAATTGATGTTGATGGCGCTTCACGCACACTTTCTGCCACAGCAACAATATTCTCGGGTGTACGCACTGTTTTTGGCTTTTCACGCTTTGGTTTATCAATGAGGATGCCAGTTTCTTTCACTTTTTTCACAAGATAACGAACATACGGACCATATTCGTTCAGCGGAAGGATAAAACTAATTATCTGTCAAATCAGATATGAGCTAAGTGTTACCATTCACGAAATAAGCACTAGTTGAAAAAAAAGGTTAGATGGCGGACCCTTTATATATTGTTAATTAATCATGAAAGTCGAAAAAAATTAATATGTCCGAAATTAATTAAATACTCTAAAAATGCGTTTTTATGGTATCGAAAAAAAGAAACAAATAATTTTAGAAAGTTTAAATAAAATACATAAGTATGTAGAGGCAAATGTTAGCTTTCAAATGATCCATTTTTTTGTACCTACATATGTCACTTTATTTTTGTGTAACGGGTAATTCAAAATTTTCGGTTATAAAAATCGTAAAAAAATTATTTTAAAAATCGTGGTAAGCAGTTTTTGTTTAGAATTTCACACCATAAAAACACATTTTCATTTAAATCTACGATGTTGAGCATTTAAGGTTTAAACAAATTGTACTTTTTTCTATTTTATCATACTTAGGCCGAGTTTTTAAGATGCAGACTATCTTTAAACTTAGATTAACGAAGCTATTAAATGGAATACTGCTTCTGAAATGTGGTTTATTTTGGTTTATTATGATAAAGACCGAAATTCTAAAGAAGATGAAGTGGTTCAGAAAAATTTTTATCAATAAACTTGGAAATTGTAGTAAAAAGTTCGTTACCGGTTAACCTAAACCAAGTTTAACTGTCATCCACTATATTAAAATTAAAATGTAAAATTATTGCTACAGATTTTCTTTTCACAAAAGATACAAAATTAACGATTTCGAATAATTTTTACGAGCCGAGTTACGCGGTAGCCCCCCTGGCCGACAAAATTAAATGAAAACATTTCGAAACCACATTACACTTCTAACCAGAGTTCGAAAATTTATGTACCACTAACATAACGTTGCTATCAAAAAAACCAATACAACGATCTCTATTGTTTCGTTCGTATTTATAAACACAACACAAGTGCTCAAATCGTTGTTTGTAATATAACAAACGGAACATAACGAAAATGTTTTTTTCGTCAAACATTATTATTTCGTAGTGGTTATTTTTTTGTGTTCATTCAACTTAAACATTAAAACGCGTTTTTAACGTTGTTGTTGGCAGAATAAAGAAATGATTTTTCTGCATGTTATCAATGTTTTTTTGCATTAGTTTTATGAAATTTCACTGGAACTCCTCCGTTGAAACTTTTTATTAAACTAATGCAATTACATATTCATAAAATTCAATGAAATTTGTTTTCACTTGTAATATGACATAAACACTAAGAACGGTTTACGAATAGTTTTGTTCCATTCCATAAACACAACAAAATCAAACTGTTTGAAATATTGGCCAAACAGAACAAAATCGTTTAGTTCGGTCTCTCATCGAAAACTAATTTGTGAAAGTGTTTGTGTTCTGTTTACAAATCAAAATGAAAATAAAGAAATTTAGTGTTTATGTTTACTGTGCACAACAAAATGATTGTGTTGAGTTTCAGCAAAAAGCAAAACAGAACGATAGAAAAACGTTTGATTGTGTTTAAATTCGAACTCTGCTTCTAACCTTTTAAAATATGACTGATCTCGATAATAATATATCATATTGTTATCCATCAATCATGCATTGTTTTTTTTTATTAGTTTATATTCTTAAACATTTCTGTTTTACATATTTTTATGTTTATGTAAATCAATTCGTTAAAAAAAAAATGCTGTAACTTTTAACAATTTTTAAGTTAAACATGAAAGAAATACATACATATATTAAAAAAGTACTATATTAAAAATATATTACAATATATATATATTGTTAAAAAATAAATATATAACTATATATTGTAAATGTTAATTGAAATAGATTATTTATTAAAGCTAGAATAGTATAACTAAAATTAATTTATATAAAAAATAATAAATTAAAAAATTAATTTCATTAATTAAATATTTTCTTTATAGTATATATGTTCATTAAATCATAAAATGTTACTTCATAAAGCTGCATTTAAATTTACCATCGAAATCCAGTTTAATCTAGATTTCGATCATATGGTAGTGTATAAAATGATACACAAACTAGATTTCGAAATCTAGTTTAAACTGTATTTCGAGGGTAATGTAATTGCAACTTAAGACTTATTTTGATTTTAATATTAATATCTTAATATTAAAACTAATTTTTATATTATTAAGTTTTAATTTTTCAAACGCTTTGATTCAATATTTATATCTTTGGATACTGGATCTGCGGCTTTACGTTTTATTGCAGTTTGAATGGGAACTTTGGTAACGGTGGTGCCACCGCCGCTGAAAAATAAAAAAAAAAAATTAAATAAAATAAAATAAATTTCTAAAAATATTTTTTAAATTTAACAAAGAAACTACATAGTGGTGTAACCCCCATCGGTATAACCAATACCAAAACACCAATAGTGGTACATACCGGTACCGGTATTGAACCACTTATATCGCATTCTATCTTTGAACGATCTTTTCTTACAAGAATTGTTAGGGTATGGAATTTTTTGACTCTTAGATTACGAACTTTCACTATATCGTACGATATGTTTAAAAACAGATTATTATCTTTCTTCCAAGAAAACCTTTAGTTATAACCTTTGAAACTACATTAAAATTATGCTTTTACTGATATAGACTTAAACATGTTATTTGTTTTCTTTTTTATTATTATTCTTTATTAGACTCACAATTAATTATAAATCTAATATTACAATTTAAGGAGCACTAGCTACATAGGCTATCGGCTCTAGGTAGAGATTATCAAAAGAGTTAATTTACGATGTAATAAAGAGTAACTTATTAAATAATTATTCCAGTCTGAATTATAAATTTATGAATTTTAAGTATATTGTCATAAGTGGGGTCCTTTAGCAGTCTTATTGGGTTGATGGTACCAAAAACAGCAGTTCTGACATTCTGGTATTGAGTGCATTCAAGTAGAATATGTTTTATAGAGATAGTGTGCCCACATTCGGAACAGGGTGATGGTGTTGTTTCTTTCCTGATAAGATAACTGTGTGTTGCATATGTATGGCCCAAACGTAGGCGGGAAAAAGTTTGAACTTGTTGTCTGCTAACATTTGTTGGGTATTGTGGTTGAATGCAATCCATATTTAACTATTTGTAATGAGGATGGTAGTAATCGGACCAAATTAAAATCTTATTTTGATATATGTATTTTTTAATATAGTTTTGGATATCTATTCTTTCAGGTTTATTTTCCATAATAATAGCGGCCTTGCAAGCAATTTGGCAGCTTCATCAGCCTTATCGTTTTCCTTTATATTAGTGTGTCCCGGGAACCATAAAATTTTTAATGTATCAGGATGTCTCATCAATATATCACGGATGCGATTAACTGTTTCCCATTTACACGAGAGTAGATTGAGTATTGACTGGACAACGGATAAACTTATTTTTAAAAAAACTTTGTTATTATATTTGTAATACTATAAAGTATACTGGCAATACGTCCTTGGCCTTGAAGGCTTTTTGTATTGCAACAATAAATAAAAATAAATAATTTGTACTAACTATATTCAGCAATTAGAGAGGCAATTTGAATATTTTTCCAACAAAAAAAAAATTGGAAAATCGGTTTAAAAATAACCGAATGAGAAAGAAAAGAGCTATAAGATAATGAAATAGTTTCAAATTTATGTTCTAAACAAAAACATTGATACAAAGAAAAACAATAACATTACAAACTATTTACAACGGACTATTTACAATGAAATAATTTGAGGAAGACAAGGTAATGACAACTTTTGAATATTATCTATTTTATTGATTAATTGAAAGTCAAGTAAACGACTGTTGACCTTTATTCTTTTCGTTTGTTTTTTATTTAGTAAATCATTTGAGAACAAATACTAAGAGATTGACAATTAATAAGCATGTATAGGGTGCCGGCTAGAATATCTACTGCCGCCTTATCACAATAGTAAATAAAACATAAGTATATTTACTTAACCCATGAAAAGGAATTTTGGTCCCCAAAGTAAAAACGGAGTCTATGGTCTTAATTACTAATTTATAATTCATTTCTGTAGCATAAATTCCCGTTTTATAAAATATTCAATCAATTTTTTAAATGAATGATTAAAATTTGCCGAAAATATTCTTTAATGTTTTTTTATACGGCACAAATTGGGCTGAATATTATGCCTTGAAAGTCAACATAGTTGTTGATGACTATAATAAGAGGGCGGATCAATAAGTCCGCGACTTTTCGAACTTCCCTCGTAGTTATATGAAATTCTACACTGTTCCATCAAGTGCCACCTGTTAAAAGACTACTGTCAAATTTTGAGCAAATTCCGTCATTTACTTTGCGTTCAACATCTGTTCAAAACATACAACCAAGTTAATTTTTTTAAAAATGGAAAAAAAGTGAATTTCGAGTGCTCATTAAACATTATTTTTTGCGAAAAAAAACCCGTCAATCAAACCAAGGAAAAGCTTGATAAATACTATGGGGACTATGCACCATCGATTTCAATGGTAAAAAAGTGGTTTACTGACTTTCGTTGTGTTCGCACAAGTACAAATGACGCTGAACGTTCTGGACGGTCAATTGAGGTCAATACACCCGAAAATGTCGAAAAAATCCACAATATGGTGTTGGCCGATCGAAGAGTAAAAGTGAGTGAGATTGTTGATGCCATAGGCATTTCATATGGCAGTGTGTTTCGATTTTAAATGACCAGTTGGAAAGCTGTCTGCAAGATGGGTGCCGCGTTTGCTCTCAATTGACCATAAACGTAATCGTGTGACAACTTCAAAGGATTTTTTGGAGTTGTTTAACCGCAATTCGAATGAGTTTTTGGGGCGTTTTGTAACTGTGGATGAAACATGGATCCATTACAACACTCCGGACACCAATCAGCAGTCTAAACAATGGGTTTCTCCAGGTGAACCGGCTCCGAAGGTAAGTTTGTCGGCCAACAAGGTGATGGCAACAGTTTTTTGGGATGCACGCGGTTTAACTCCACATCCACATCGATTACCTTCAAAAGGGAAAAACAATAAACGTGAATATTATGCCATCTTATTGGACCGATTTAACGAGGATTAAAAAAAAACGACCCCATATGGCCAAGAAAAAAGTTCATTTTCATCAAGATAATGCACGGGTGCACACGTGTGCAGTCTCAATGGCAAAATTCCATGAATTGGGCTACGAATTGGTACCTCATCCGTCATATTCTCCGGATTTAGCCCCCAGTGACTATTTCCTATTTCCAAACCTAAAGAAACGGCTCGGTGGAAAGAGATTCAGCTCCAACGATGAAATTATTGATCAAACAAATGCCTATTTTATGGACCTCGAAAAATCCTATTTTTTGGAAGGGATACAAAAATTGGAGAAACTTTGAACTAAGTGTATTGAGCTAAAAGGATATTATGTTGAAAATTTTTTTTTTTTTTGCAAAAAAAAACTGAGTTTCATTCAAAAAGTCACGAACTTATTGATCCGCCCTCGTATCTAAAATTCTGTGGTGCTTGAAGATTACATTCCTACTTCAAAAATTATATGTGAATGTTAAATAGGAATTGAATATAATTGTTCTTCATTATGAATTGTTTATGTATTTACATATATAATATTTCAAATTTTATATTCATTTAATTTATATTGGTTCCCTGCTGAAATAAACTTACTCTACTTTGATGTCACTTAATGATAATTTGGGCCCTATGGTTAGTGACAACTTGTATATAAAAACTGTTTTACAAGCTTATTCTGGGCAGTTTACTGTTGTTCATTTTAACTGTAGAAGCATTATACCCAAACTTGATGAAATGAAGACTATTTTGAACGATAATATGTTTGACATATTTGCCGTCTCTGAGACTTGGTTGTCTAATGGGGTATCTGATGCTGCGGTTGAAATTCCCGGTTACAGGATTTGTCGTAACGATCGACATCCCAGAAATCGTAATGATAGAATCAGAGGTGGAGGTGTCGGCCTTTATATATCGAGGAAACTGAAATACAAGTTGATTTTTAAAGTTATGGAATCTAGTGATTCTGAGTCACTTTTTATTGAGCTTCGTATTGGTAATGCCACACTTTTGCTGGGTGGTGTATTTGCTTTGTGGAAATCTGATTAAATTTGAGGAGTCTCATCGTAATCTATTTTTGAAATAATTTGTAATTTGTTTGATTCTTCCAGTTCTGATTTACTGCGCTCTCTTTGTTTGAGATGTAGTTTGTCGATTGCTCATAACTCCAGACCTACACATTATGATGTTGGCAGAAATTCTACTTCACTGATCGATTTCTTTTTGGTTAGCAAATTGGAGATGATCAACTATTCTGATCAAGTACATTGCCCCTCTTTATCCGACCACGCCCTAATTTTTGCTTCCTTGGTTTTCGTTGTGGAACGTGTACAAGAATTTGTTGAATTTCGGGACTATAATAACATTAATTGGAGTGGGTTATTGGAATTTTTAGAAACTTTTAATTTCTTTTCTTTCTTTGATTCCTTGGATGTTGACTATAAATGCTCCATTATTGAATTGCTTTTTGAAAGACTTTTATCTTATGTCGCGCTTGTTAGAAGAGCAATTCGGTATGGACATGATACTTGGATGAATTCGAGGGAGATTGTATATGCTAGATCCCTTAGGGATCCAGCATTCTCTTCTTTTAAATCATATCGCTCAGCTGAAAACTGGATTACTTATTGCCGGCTTCGTAATAAAGCGAAGAGTGTTATTCGTAAAACAAAGAGAAGACATTATTCAAAGATTTTTAGTGGGTTGGACTCAGCGGGCCTGTGGGGGGTTCTAAGGGCTTCTGGGTGTATTAGTAATGATTGTTCCGATTGTGAGTATGATGTTGATGAACTGAACAACTTTTTTGTAGGTACTTCTGATTCTAATGATAATGGTAATTTTGATTTTGGAAATTTCAATGATCACGATAATTTATTTTCCTTTTATTGTGTTAGTGAAGGTGACTTGTTTGAGGCTTTGTCGAAAGTTATTCGTTTTCCTTTTATTGTGTTAGTGAAGGTGACTTGTTTGAGGCTTTGTCGAAAGTTAGGTCCAGATCGGTCGGTATTGATAATATTTCGGTTGATTTCATTAAAATGGTTTTTCCTTATATTACGAATATTATTTTAAATTTATTTAACACAATTTTGATGACCTCCAGATTTCCAACTGCTTGGAAAACTGCACAGGTTGTGCCTATTCCCAAAGCGAGAGTGGTTCATGGGCCGGATGATTTTAGACCCATTTCTATTCTTCCTGCGTTATCTAAGGTTATGGAACATCTGCTTAAGAAATTGAATGTGCTAATACTAAAATTTATGAATCTCAATATGCTTTTCGTCAGGGTTTTAACACCACTTCTTTGCTATTGAAACTTACAGACAGCGCTCGAGAGTATGTTAATTATGGAAAACTTAGTGTTCTGGTATCAATTGACTTATCTAAGGCCTTCAACTCTATTGACCATGTCCGAATGATTACTAAACTTAGAGATCAGTTTAATTTTTCTAGATCGGCATGTAGGCTTGTTATGTCTTACCTGAGTGGTAGATCTCAATTTGTTTCTGTTAATGGTGTTGAATCGAGTTTGTTATCTCTTTTTTCTGGTGTTCCTCAGGGGTCTGTTTTAGGACCCCCTTTGTTCATTCTTTATGTCAACGACCTTCCAGGGTGCATAAATTCTAGTATTTGCAACTCCTTTCTTTATGCTGATGATATATTTTTAATTTTTGGGGGGTAGACGTGAATTTTCGGAGGTGTTAGAAGGTAACATTAATAATACGCTTGATCGTATTTTGCTATGGACTGCAGAGAATTCGCTTACTATAAATCCATCTAAATGAAAGGCAATGATGATTGGGTCTTCTGACCGTTTTATTTTTGATCTTGACATATTCTTGGATTGTGATCAGATTCAGTTTGTTAACCGAATAAAGTGTTTGGGTGTTATTATTGATAGTAGGCTTTCGTTTAAGACTCACATTGATACATTGTGCTGTAGGGTTTGGAGTGCTCTACGTAGGATTTATTCGTCAAATATTTACTTACCTTTATCGGTAAGGCTGAGGTTAGCGCATAGCATTTTATCGCCGCAAGTCTTGTATGGTCTTGAGGTAATCTCGGGTACTACTGGTATAAATTTTACTAGGCTCAAACGTGCTGTGAATGCTATTGTGCTATATTTCTGAATACGTACGGCGTTTTCTTGGTTGCATGTTTGAAGATTTTATAAGTTATCGATCGTTGCTTCTGTTTTATAGAGTTGTTAAGAGTGGTAGACCTTCTCCCTTATGTAGGGACTTTGTTTTTACGCGGTCTACAAGAAACCCTCAGATGTTTATTCCCAGAATTAGAAATTCAATGTATGAGAGTCCTTTGTGATTAGAGTTGCTAGGCGCTGGAATAGATTGCCTTATAGTTAGCGTGTCTTTTCGCATTCTAATAATGTCTTTCGGTTGAAAATTCTTCAACATTTGCGTAGCTAGTGGCTTCTCTTAGCATTTTATTTTCTTTTATATTTGACTATTGACTAATTGTCTATGCATATTTATCAAGTTGGATTACTAGATTTGAGGATATAGATATTTATATACCCGTTTGTCACTATTTTGGACTTATTTTTACTTCTTACTTTTTATATTTCTACTGGTGATATTATCTTATTTTGCATGTTTATTTCGGCTGGGGAGCCAATATGTTAGGACAATGAGTGTACTAATTTTATATTTATATTTTTATTGTATTTAAGATTTTGTTTATATATATTAATTATTTTTAAGTATTCTTGCTCAGGATTTCTTTTTTTCTTTATAATGCAGTTTTTGGCCTTAATGGCTTTTGTATTATTGTTGAATGAATAAAAATAAAATGAAGGTGAAAAGAACGCATTTTTTTTTGCTTTTTTAACATTTTCTAAATTTTCTTGTAAACGAAAAATGTGATCGTCACGCACCACCGCAGAATTTTAGTCATTAACAACTGTGTTGAATGGCTAGACATAATATTCAGCCCAATTTGTGCCGCGTTAAATGTTAGCAGTAGTATTTTCTTACTTCCAAGTTTTGTTGTTGCCATTTTTTTTTCTCTGTGTATTATTGCAACAATATCCGAAAGTGTAAGATTACTACCCAAACTAACTATCCAACAAATAAAAACATTGATTTTGTAGCTGTTAACATAAATAATGCGTTAAATTCATAAAAAAGTTAAAAAATCCAAGTGTGAAAGGCCACCCTAAATTTCCGTTTTAGCACAAGTGAGGGACACTCTAATTAGCAAATAACGTAGCTGACTCTACACCTGAAGCATTGAAAAACATTCGGCATTCATAACTTCAAAATGAAAAAAATACATTTTTTTTGGCATATTTCTACATATAGTAGGTAGTTTTTAGAATTTTATTCGAGAACAAATAGGAGATAAAAGTCTACAAACTGAACTTCAAATTTAGTATTTGGTTCCTCATTCCGCATAGACGTGATTTCTTACCGGAAGGGGCATAATGGGGAAAAGTCAATCCCGTGTCGGACTGTCGAAATCGCTAAAACTATGCAGTCAGAAAATGACAAAAGGACCACCGCTGGCAAGACACTTTAGCAAGTGGTACAAGTGCTGGCAACAAGTGCTTTCCCAAGCCCGAAATTATAACATCATTAGACAAAAGGGCTGTCTGTTCCAAAAGTGTCGGACAAGCACTGGGGAAACAAAATTTCCCATATCGGTAAAATTTTTGTAAAACCATGAAAAAGGTTGTCTAAAAATTTGTTTTCCAAAATAAAATTAAAAAAAAAGTTCATGTATACACTCAGAAAAGTTCTACAGTTACTACAGACTTGGGCGACTTCAATTACATTTCAAAATCATTCACTTGTGAAATTTTTCTATATCATTAATAATTTCAGAACTACGGTCACACTTGTGGGCTTAAATGCATCTTTGCAAAATTTTCAATTGTCTCAACACCAGACATCGGACATACTTCCAATATTTGTGTATTTAATTACAGGCCAATTACTTTTTTACGTCTATTTACATATAATTGGCTGTAATTGAGTAATTGCCCAGTAATTAAATACCCATATGTTGTTACTTATCCCCGTGTTTGGTATTAAACACTTTACAAATTTTCCAAGGAAGCGTTTAAATTCACAAGTGTGAGCGTAGGTCTGAAATTATTAATGATATAGAAAAATTTCACAAGTGAATGATGGTGAAATGGAATTGACGTCGCCCAAGTCTGCTACATAACAGTTATTTGTGCAGTAATGCGTTTGTAGTTGTTTTAACTGCAATTGTAGTTGTTTTACTTAGAAAAATAGTTTTTATTGTTTTTGAGGGTTGATTTTTTAAACAACCTACCAAAACTAACACATTTCGGAAAAAAAATTTTTTTTTCGCGATTATAGTCAAGATGTTGAATAATTTTAAGATTTAAAAACCACTTAATTATCTTTACCCAGTAAAAAAAATAAAGCCGTTTAAATGTGTGGAAAGAAACTGCTTATTTTATATTAAAAAATGTATAATAACTTACCTTTTGGTTGGCGCTCCTATTGCCAATTTTTTATCATTAATATTGGTTTCTATTATATAGACACCACCCGTTCCGGCTGGATTTTGTTGATTGTCAACTGGTCTTATATTAACCGTACTCCTAGCATTTGTAGCATTTGATGCAACAACCGCCGCCGCTGATGATGATGCTGTGTTTGATGGACGTTTTTGCATTTGAGCTAATGCTTTCGACACATTTGAGACAGATGGTAAGGTTGGATTGGTGGTAGAGGCAGAGGTGTTAGATTTTGTTAGAACTATGGGTGTATTAGTTTTGTTAATGGAAGTTTTAGTTATTGTGGCCATAGTAGAGGGAGATTGTGATATGGATTTAACACTACTTATAATGGGTACTTTAGTACCTGTAGTAACTGTTAATGAAGAGTTAGGTGATGTAAGGGAAGGCGGTAATTTATTAGTATTACTGGAGGGTGTAAGACGTTTTATAACTCTTTTAATGGATGTTAAAGAGGGTATGGGAGTAGTGTTTTGTGTTTGAGCTGTTGAAGGTTTTGTTAATATATTCGATGTGTTGTTGTTGTTAGTGTTGGGAGTTGTTAAACGTTGTATATTAGATTTGGCTACTGCAGCCGCTGCAGTTTGTTTGGCTAAAGTGGAAACCTGCTGAGCGGTTGCAGTTTGTTTTGCTGTATTAACACTTGGTATCTTTATTGGTGGTTTAACATTTGTTATAGTTAAACCTGTAGATGATTTTGTAGCAGTATTTGTCGAGGGTATAGCAACCATAGATGCCGACCGATGTAAAGGTGGTACTGGATTATTGTTGTTGGTATTTGGTGTTTTTTTATTATTATTATTAGGAGTTTTATTAAGTCTAGCCAAAATACTATTTTGACTTGCCGTACTACTACCATTACCATTAGTGGTACTTAGATTGGTTGTAATCTTAGTACCACTAGTGGTAGATGAGTTTTGTACCGGACTTGTGGTCCTTCTAACTGTGGTATTATTATTTTGTATAACTTTATTTATTGCCATATTTTGTGGTGTGGTTGGTTTTGAATTTTGTTGTTGCTGCTGCTGTTTATTGGGTGTAGTATTTTTAAGAGCTGTCAAGGAAATACTGGGTGATAACTCGTTTAATTGTTTTGATATGCTTGTAGTTCCCGGCGGTGATGATGTGGGTATAATTTGCATTTCTGAAGAAGATTTATTTGATGATCTTGGATAAACTATACCCATATTTAAAGGAGAGTTTGGTTTATTAGAGTTTTTATCCATACCTTTAGAATTCGGATACAAAATACCCATATTTAGAGAACGATTAGCTTCAGCTTGGGATTGTGAAGATTTGCTAGAACCACTCGATGTACTACTATTTGAGGAAGACTTTTGTTGTGATTTTTGATTTGATAATGCTAAAGAAGCGGAGGATGTTACATTTCCAGTTGATTTTAAAGATTTCGAATTTGGCATAGAATTTTGCTTAGATGTTGATCCTTGTGTTGAAGCAACCAATGCTGCTTCTTGATTTTTTTGTTGAGTTATATTATCTGTTGGTTTTTTACTTGGCTGATTATTAGGTACACCACTACCACCTTCTCCACCTCCACTTGATGAATCTGATCGTCTATAACTCATTAAATCTTTACTATTACCAGATCTTCCCGAATTTGAAGTCATCATTGAATGGTTTGATGATGAAGATGAAGTTGTAGAAGATTTTGGTTTTTGCGGTTGTTCTGTATTGGGAGTATTTCTTGAATTAGGTCTTTGATGATGTTGCTGCTGTTGATGTTGCTGCTGCTGTTGTTGCTGAAGTTGTTGTTGTTGCTGATGCTGTTGTTGCTGAAGTTGTTGTTGCTGATGTTGTTGTTGTTGCTGTTGTTGCTGTTGTTGCTGCTGCTGTTGTTGTTGCTGTTGTTGCTGCTGCTGTTGTTGCTGCTGCTGTTGTTGTTGACTTAAATAAGCTGAATATGCTGAACCCATTGTTGAGCCACCACTCACTTTAGATCCTCCCGACATATTTGTATTTTTATTTCCTTGTTTCGAACTTTTTCCTTTTGATTTATCCAAAATTGTTGATCCCGATGATGATAATCCAAAATCTCCCGTATAATTATACATATTTGGAAATGAGCCTCTCAAGGAATTGGTATATTGCTCAAAAGCCGACAACGCTGCAGCCGAGTTATTAACACTTGGCAATCCGCCCGATGCCAGACTACTAGCTGATGTTGTTGGTATATTTGTTTGCATTGCTGAGGGCGATGATGTATACATTGCTGCTGAATTTTGTAATTGTTGTTGTAATGCTGCACTACTGCTACTTAAATTACTAGGTAAATTTAATGCCGCCGCTGATGTTCCTAAGCTTTGAAGAGCTGCTGAACTTAGACCATACATGCTTAAATCTCCCAATGCTGTTAGGGGATTTGTGGAAACCGTTGAAGGTGTTGATACCGTTGGCATTCTACCACCTGCACCAGTACCACCAATTCCTGGTAGTTGGTATGCATTCAGATCGCCATAACTACCAAGATTTTTATAATAATTAAACATTTCAATATATTGCTGAGTAGTAGGGCTATTATTTTGTCCCAGTAGAGATTGTAAAAATGGTTGCGTAAATCCTCTATAGTTAAAGAGATGTGACATCTAGAGAGTTGTTTATGAAATAGATTATTTTGTATTAAATAATAGTAAAATTAAGTTAAAGTGTAAACTAAAGTTATTAATTTTTAATAGATATTTTAATAAAAAGAATAATTTTTGTAGAAATTTGACAATGAGAGATGGCAAAAGTCGTGAATGATATAAAAAAGTTTCGATCGAATCAAAAATCTGAAATTTATAAACAAAGTAAAAAAAAGTAGTTTTGAAATATCTTTTTTATTTAGTTCACTTCGATCGGTAAAATTTTTCTGTGATATTATCTTTTGAATTTCACAAGATTTGTTAAATTCGTTAAAAATTATGAACTGAAGTCTAAATTGCTTGAAAAAAAAAAAAAATTATATACTGTATTGCAGTCTTGAACCTATATTCGATTTAAATACAATGTAGACTTAAAAATTAGTATTCTGATATTGAGCATTTTTCAATACTAAATTAGACAGGAGGACAAAATTTGAAAAACGTCAAGAACCTGAGATGAGATTATATGAGCAACTTCAAAAATTCGACACTTTTTGAAACTAAATTTAGATGCCTCTTATTCCTTAAGGTTTTATATATTGAGAGGAACGATGGACAGGGTAAGGTTGACTATATATAAAAGCTATGACATGCAAAGTTTCACGTTGAAACGTGAAACTTACAAGAGTTTTTTTATTCATTTTATATTTTGAAAATGAAAATTATTCAAGTTCGAGGCCATACTCTATATTTCTTTATTATTATATTGTCCTAATAAATAATCTATAGAGTTTGAATATCGTGTATTGAATATCCACCAGAGGTGGACCTTGCACATAACAAACAAGTTTTCAATTTATTTTTTGATCAATGGTTATAATCTTTAATTTCAAGCTCATATATTAATTAGTTCTCATGTAGTGAGTAAACTAGTTTATATGAATGTTTGATGTTTGACATGAGATTGTTACCGCTTTCAAAACGTGTTCTGATGATGGGAACCTAGAAGATTCCCGAAATAGATCTATCTATCAATAAATTTATATGAATGTTTGATGTTTGACATGGGATTGTTACCGCTTTCAAAACGTGTTCTGATGATGGGAACCTAGAAAATTTCCGAAATAGATCTATCAACACATTCCTGAAAGGGTCAAATAATAAATTTGAAAACAAAAAACTCTATAGATTATTTATTAGGACAATACCCTAATAAAGAAATATAGAGCATAGCCTCGAACTTGAATAATTTTCCTTTTCATTGCACAATTAAAGGTCGAAAAACATAATTTTTATTTTTAATAAAAATTATATCAAACATTTTATATTTTAGCACATAGTTTTTAACTTTCCGATCCAAACCAATTAAAAATGGAGTCACTAGATACATTCTCTAAACTAGAGATTTCCATATCGCTGTTTGGTGAAAAGTTCTATGGTGGTTTACAAGTGAATCAAAAATTTTTATATTTTTAAACTTTAGCAGTTAATTTTATAGGATTTTTGCTAGGGTTGTCATTTATTGGAATTTTTATTATTCGATTAATCGAACGAATAACGAATAAAAATACTTTTAAAAATACATAAATACTTAATGGATTTTACCATATTATCTTAAAATTTTGTGAATTTTGGCCTCAATTTGAATACTACAACAATAGCAATTCTCAAATGCAATCATTTTAAACACGTCACGTTTTTGTAACGTGAAAAGATTTCTCAATCATACGCCATTTGGGATTGTTGTCTCGTTTATGAAAAAAAATACAGTTTTGAAAATCGTTAGAAAGTTTTTTATAGTTTTGTATAGTTTAAATTTCAAAAGTCCTGCTATATTTAAACTATAGCACTTTATATGTGAATTCCTTTATATTGTTTGCTTCAAAGCCAAATCACTTATCTTTATTAAAGAGTCAATATCTTGGAAAACGGATAATAAACATTTTAAAATTTTAGTTATTTCTTCAATAGAGTTTTGATTTTAATTTGTCCATTACCATTTTTTGAATAAATTTTCACAAAACTAGTAAAATTTGGAGAAAAAAAATATAAGAATTTTATTAATTAATTATTATTTTTTTTAATTATTCATTTTATTCGATTAACCGTCAAAATTTATTCGTTATTCGAAAATCATGTTTTTGAAATTGTTCGTTCGAATTTTCGTTTTGTTCGTTCGATTAATCGAATAATAGTCATTTCTACCTACACTATTGTGCCATGTCTCTTTCATTGTCAAAATTCTGCTTAAGACAAAAGTCATAATGCTGATTTATTGTTTTTGAATAATTAATATAAATTTCTATTAAATGAACTTAAACATTTTTAAATACTATTAATAATAAAAATATCAAAAAAAAATAAAACAAAACTAAATAAAGTTGTTATTTAAAAAAGAATTATACAGCAAAATAAACAAAAAAATAATTGAAGAGGGGACGCGGATAAGGGTATACGGACTATAAAGTAAATTGTTCAGGAGACGAGAAAAACTTAGGAAATGGTAAAAACTTAATATTTTTAAATACGTTTTTTAGCATATATATGGATCTAGAATACATATATCAATATGCAAATAATTTTAAACTTGAAAATTATCAAAACCATGTAAAAAGGGTATACAGACCAATTTATTTTTAAAAGCATGTTGGAAAAATTATGATTTTGTATGGTATTTATTATCCGATTTGGAGTAAAAATTTACCGTATTACCAGAACAACATTATTCATAATTTAGAAAAGTTTCAAGGATATTAAGGATATTTTTTGAAGAAATGGAAGGATAAAATATAAATGTATCAGTATTTAGTAGATTTTATTTGTCAGTAATATAATTTTAACAAATAAATTGAATGCGATGCAATAACTCTTTACTACCATTTCTACCATTTGACGGTCACAGTTAAGTATAGTGCACAGAAGTTTTTTATAATATATTTTTAAAGTTGTTTTTATTTAATGTTCCTACTTTAAATACAAATATCAAAATAACAGAATTATTGCAAATTTGAAAAGAAAAAATATGAAATCTTTGTTTTACTATTGTATTTTCAAAATTGTGCTAAATAATAAAAATTTCTATGAAATTAATTTTGAAAAAATATTGAAAAAAAAAGAAAAATAAGTAGTACGAAAATTGTAACGTTTAAAGTATTTTTTTTTAGGTAAAAACGCAGAGAAATAGCAAAATGTTTACCCAAGTATGTGTACATGTGCTTTTTCTATTATGCAAAAAAGAGTGATTCGCGAAATATGGTCTGTATACTAGGGTATTGTTCGAGTAAACGAGTAACTCGACTTGGAGGTTTTTAACTTATTCGATTAAGCGAGTAAGATTTTAAAATTACTCGAGTAACTCGAATAATTTCAATAGTTTTAAAATTTTCTTTAATTAATTTTTCATTAAAAATTCATAATAAAACACAAAATAAATACAAAATCAGGAGTTCCGAAATGTATTTTATCAAAATTAAAAAAAAAGGTTGGGAAATTAATTTTTTTGTATTAATTATATAATTACAAATTATATCTCATTACCCAAACCGAGCAATAGCTACTATAGCTTTCGGCGTGTTGTAGCGAAAACAGACCAATGCCTCTGATGGGAATCGCACTGATAAGCCAGCACGCTACCAACTAGCCTACCGGGGCGCACGGGAAATTAATTGAAAATTAAAAAATATTCTAAAACAATATACAATTGAGCGGTTTTAATTTTTTTTCTTTCCTTTTTATAAAGTTCGACTTTAAGAAGACATTAAAGATATTACTTTTAGAATTTTAGAATATGAAAAATAATATGGCATAGCAGTCTATGCCTAGGAAAAATATAGAGTTAAAATTATATAAATTACATTAAGTTTTAATTTATTTGATTAAGTTGAATATAGATCCGAATTGAAGAAAAGAGTGAACGGCCAATCCGAGCTGTAACACCAAACAATTATGATAAGTGAAGTACAATTCGAATCTTGCAAAAAAATGTAGCACAAATTAATGGTTTTGCGATTGTTGCGATTTTATTTTGTTGATGATTTAGATACTTAAAAATCTCGCTTCATTTATGGAAATCGGACCTTTTGGTATTAATTTTTTTTATGTTTTCGAGCATTTTTTTTAGTATTATTCAAGGATATTTTGAAAATATCTTTAGAAATTGCTAAAAATGTGATATTATAGGCACTGGTCTGGTGCCCCGAACGTCTTTTCTCCAAAATTATTAAAGACAAATATTTTTTATCAGTACAGTATTGCCTATATCGCGGTGCCACGTAAAAAAGTTGTAGCCCTACTTCACATATATAATATGTAAATTAACACGGTAACTGACACATTGCTCTATAATTTATTCTACGTTCATATTGAACCAGAAAATACGTTTTCGATTTAAAATTTGTCTGGAATTTGAAAGTAGAAAAAAATTAGTTTTAAAAAATATGAAACAATTTAAGTTTTTTAATGAAATATAAACTGAAATATTACATATTTTGATTTACTCGATTAATCGATCAAAATTGTTCGAGTTATTCGTTACTCGAAATTGGCCATTTTAATTTGCTCGAACAGTTGTTTGAGTAAAATTCAACGATTAATCGAGTAACGGTTAACCGATTGAATACCCTACTGTATACCCTTATTCGACTCCACTTTTCAATTGCATAAAATGCATTAAACACTTTTCAAACCCTTTCATTAAACTTCCATAAAGTATGATTATTTTTCAAGAAAATATTGAATATAAAATTTATTAAATAACTTAAAAAATAAAAGAAAACTAAAAAAAAAAAAAATACTCACATTTTTACTACTTGGATTTTGATTATTTAAATTACTCACATCTAAACCAGAAAATGGTGACATATAATTTGGTTGATTTGAGGCATTAAATTTATTTTGTAAGCTAATAGAAAAAATATATATGATCATAACATAAATCATAAAAAAAATCAAGAAACTTACTCTTCAAGATTGGGCATTTCTCGAATTTCTGAACTCATTTGTAAATCTCTTTCATAAGCCGTCCAAGCCTCATTCTTTTCCTGTTCACTTAATTCCTGTTCCACTTTATTTTCCAAAAGACTATCATGTTCATGATATTTGAAAACCAAATCCGGGAATGTACGTAATAATCTCGCCAAAACACTATCTTGGGGTAAAATCGGTGTAGGACGATTGTTATAATCTGGCATAGTAAGGCTTAAAAAGAAGGCAAGATTGAATTATATTAATTTCATAGTTGCAAGCTTTTGTAATCAAATTCTTACGTATATAATTCAGCTAATTCAGCCATATTATAATGTCTGTCAATTTGTTGTACATCAACCACTCTAAAGCTCATGGCTTGTTTGGTTACCGAACGTGAGTATACTTTTTCTTCCATGGTGCCCTAGAATATAATGCCCAATTTGTGTTTTTCCTTTATAAAATAATTTAGTTTGTTTTCTTACCATGGCCAACAGTCTATAAATATAACAATTGCGTTTTTGGCCCAAACGAAAAACGCGAAATATATTCTGTTGATCATTTGATGGATTCCAGGATGTATCCAAAATAATAACACGATTAGCACCTATTAAATTAATACCCTGACCACCAGCCTTGGCCGATATTAAAAATATTCTAGCTTTTTTATTAAGAACATTATTGAATTCATTGATCATTGCATGCCGTATAGATTTAGGGGTTTTGCCATCTAGTCTATAATAATCTTGACCCAAAATCCATTTGGAATTACCATTTATATCTATAAAAAGTTAAAGTTTAGAAACTATTTTAAATTTAAGAGTAATTTGTTTAAAAAACTTACTTAATTCATTTAATAAAGTTAGGTCATTTTCAGTAATTTTCTTAAAGAAATATTCTACTACATTTAAAACAGCTACAAATGCAGAAAATATTAAACTGAAAGTAAAGCAATTATAAAAAAAATAATATATATTGAAGTAGGTACGATGAAATTTCTCTACATACCATTTTTCTCCTTTCTCTTCACACATTTGTAAAATTTTAAACATTGTACGTAATTTATTGCTAGGCATAACAGATTCCAAATCTTTTTCATTAACTAAATGACGCCACCAATCATTTGTTACTGACATTTGTCCAGTCTGACTATCGTAAATATCATCTGGCTGATCGTCATCGGAATTATGACCCAAAAGTTTAGAACGATGTTCTCTTTTATTCCGTTGCTAAAAAACACACGAATTTATATCATTAGACAAATTTTATTGGAGTAGTTTCATCTATATAAAACTTACATTTATAGCATTTTTCCATGCATCTTCTAATACTTTGGGATGTGTCCAAATCTAATTAAAAGAAAAAAAGTATAAAGATTAAATTCCTTTTAATTTTTGTTATTTCAAAACCTTACTTTTCGCAAACATGTATAATCAGTAATAAGACCTTTACCACGATAATTTTCATCGCGATTGGCAATTGCATTCAAAATATGTTGATATAGATTATTCTGTACATCAGTCATGGGTATAAATAAAACATATTCGAATTTTGTTGGTAAGAATGTTTTTAAGAGTTCAGCTTCTTTGCGCTAGAATAATAAAAAAAATTTATTAAAATATTTTGTACGAAATTTTTTGTACAATAAAGCTCTCTAATTCGCAACATCATTAAATTAAACTATGAAATTTCTTAAAGAAACTTGGATTCGGAAGATTTTTTCTTTAAAAAAAAAAATACCAATTCCATTCACTAACTCTGAATTAAGAAATCGTGCGAATTTTTAACGAAAATTGATAAATAATAAAATAGATTTGTTCTTTCTTTGCATGTGTTTGGTCCGCACTAAATTCGGCTTTAAATGAAAACCCTGTCTTTAAATGTTTTGCTCTAAGTCAAAAATAAAGTCAGTTTTAAGTTGAGCCGGCTTTAAATTCGTGTCACATCAAATGTACAAAATGTTTTCATACACTTCGTACTACAATACAAGAAAGTGGAAACATTGAACAGATTATTTTATATTAGCTCAAAAAAATAAATAAATAACCAAAAAGAAAAGTTTAATTTTATTAATAAAGGCATTAAATTCCTTTAAAGTTTTCGATGGCATATCCTGAAAGGGAAAAATGGTATTATAATTGTTTATTTTTGGCGAGGAGTTCTGTGGGTGTGTGGTGTAATGGTTAGCGCGTTGGACTGTTACACAGATGGTCCCGGGTTCGATTCCCGGTGACGACAACATTAATTTAGAAAAATAATATGTATGAGTTTTCTATCATTTATACATATGTATCGCTTCGCCCACCTGCGGTGTTCCCATAGCACTTAACCCCAAAGAAGTAAAATAATGAATCAGGGCTATGAAACAAAAAGCTTCAATAAATTCGCTAACTCTACATCAGGTGGCGACCAACAACTGTTCTAAGACTTATCATCTCGCGCAATTACAGTGTTGCCATGTTTGAAGCCCTTCACCTTTCCCCACCTTTTATCTCTCCACTATCTACTATGAGTGCTGCTTCTCTTTAAAAAAAAAAAAAAAATACATAACAAGTATTTTTAGGAGCTGGAGAGGTGCTGATACGGAATTCCTCTGGAAGCGCCTCTGGAAGTGCAGATAAGGAATTCCTCTGGAATTGCATCACTTTGTATATTTTGATTTTTTTCATTTAATTACTTTAGTTCTACAAACTTCATTTCAATATTTAGCAATTTGAACATTTTTCTTTTTTTTCAAAAATGTCCTTGCCGAAAAACAGCGTATTGTGTTAAACCAACTTCAGCTAGTTTTAAATTTAAAACAGACTTTAACCATTAAAGTATACTTTTACATGTCTATAGTACACCTAAAGTATACTTTTTAGAAAAGTACACTAAAGTATACTTTATTATTGACTATGATTACGGCCCTTTGATATACTTGATATACTTGCTGTAACATACAAAATTCTTATGAAATTTAACTTTCAGTCGATTATCATCCGCCGCCGACACCTACTCCCTACAAGCCGCGGCTGACCATATTTTGGCGGATACGGGCGATTAAGCGACAGCCGCCGACTGTTTTCGCTTCGAGCCGCCGACGTTTTGCCACGGCTTTCATCTCTGCAGACGATGTCCTCATGGATGCTGTGACTGGCGCAGACGACTTTCCCAATACCAACGACAACAGGATAGTAACTCAACAGGTCGTGACGGTATCATCCTAGCTTATCTCTAGAAGAATGCAGAGATATTTATACCATGGCTTGTCAGTAAATACGCGGCCTCCTAATAATGGTCCTACATTTCGAGGGGGATGGACCGTGAGCAATGTTGCATTTATCACCATGAGGAGGGAGATCATCCCATACGAAACCAAAGGATTATATACCAGTAATGCCCATAATTTCAACCAGTGCTTAGATACCTACTGGATTTTGTTCGTGTACACGGTATTTATCTAAGCACCGGGCTTTAGTCTATATTATTTTCTATTGAAGGCCCTTTGGAGGATTATCGATGTGTATCTTTGGATGTTGTTTGAACCATATCTGTTACCCACCTGCCACCATGCCTATAATAAGGGGAAATCACTGAGGAAGACATGTGATATATTGAGAAATTTCTTAAATACACCTCGGCAGCTTCTCTGAATATAGACGGTTAGTCTATGACAGAAGGTTCCCTTAATAATGTCAAACCTGATGCTTTAAGTGGTGCCATAAGGAACTTTGGGGTGGATAATAATATCCCCTAGTTTATCACAATCCTTCTAAGTCATAGAGTAATCAAATCTACACTTGGCGCGTTAACGGTATCAAAAATAGTATTGAGAGGAACCTTACAGGAGGTGTACTGTCACCACCACTCTGGAATCTGATCATAAATCGTCTTCTCGTTCAATTACAATGTAGGCGGTAAGACAGTTGCTTATGCAGACGATGTGGCGTTTGTCCATGAATGGCGGATGTCTTTGAACGAGATAAAAAGACATTCCAGATTGACACTTATCTGGCAGCCAGGATATAGAAACAGTAGCGGCAACATTGTTGCCGATGAACTAGCTGGGCGTAGGATGTTCCTACGATGGTATTGAACACGCGCCGGGATATGGCTAGCGCGTTGGACTGTTACACAGAAGGCTGAGGGTTCGATTCCCAGAGACGACATCAATTTAAAAAATTAATATGTATCAGGTTTCCCATATAACTTTATCCCAACGAAGTAAAACAATAGATCAGGGCTATGAACCAAAAACCTTTCAGAAGTTCTCCAACTCTCCATCAGATGGCGCGCAACAACTGTTTTAAGACTTATCATCTCGCGCAATTACAGTATTGACATGTTCGAAGCAATTCATCTTTCATTGCCCTTAATTTTCTTCTCTATCCACTTTCCAATGAAAGCAAGCCATTAATAAATAGAAACAATTTTCTGAGTATTGTTTACCTTAAAAAACCGGAGGTCTGCACTCTTCGCTCATCCGGTTTTGAAGGATTTGTCCGAAATGGATATTGGCTGGATAATCTTTTCATCAGAGAATCCGACTAATTTGGTTCAGACCCTTATGTAGACGCTTAGCAGCATTAATGAATTTTTCTAGGTATCACAGCGGGAACACGTTTTAGTAGGACCCACGTGAGCAGGACATATCTGATGGCAATGGTAACGGGACATGCACTTTTTGCAAATACGCGTAGAGGATAGATCTTCCTTATATTGACTTCTGCAGAAACTGTCACGAAGAGGAAGATCACGAGACTTTATTCCATCTTCTGTGCCTCTGCCCGTCGTTCGCAAAGTAGAGGGCTCCTTTTGAACCTAACTTATTTACTAATTCTGAATTAAGAAATCGGTCGAACTTTTTTACGAAAATTGATAGGGCGGTAGACTTGTACCGAAATAAGTTTTTTTTTTATTATTTAATACTTTTCTTAGACCTTTCTACGTGAATCCGCAAAAAGGGGTAGTCTTCCCCTGGGCGGACCCCTTAAACCCCTTTGGCTAGAAAGCTGAAATTTTAAATATAGGAGTTAAAAGGGAGGGGGGGAAGAATCCCCGTGGGCTGCATGACCAAACCCCTAAATCGAGGAACTTGAAAACTAGTATATGGGTTTCCAATCCCGCAAATACATCTGTGTAGACGGGATTTTTGGAAATTCTGTAGAAGAGGGGCATGTAGAGGAAGTCGCCCCATGACGGCCTGGCCAAACCACTAAAGCGAGGAACTTGAAATTTGGTTTGTGGGTTCCTAATATTGTCAAGACAGTCGCTTAGAGGGGGACGAAGAGGAAAAGAGCGACGAAGAGGAAGAGGGTGACAAAGATAAGAAGGGGACGAACGAGAAGAGAAAGAGGGGAACCAGGAGAAAAAGGGGAACGAAGTGGAAGAGGGGTGCGAATAGGGGGACGAAGAGGGGGACGAAGAGGAAGAGGGGGGACGAAGACGAAGATGTGGACAAAGAGGAAGATGTGGACAAAGAGGAAGAGGGGGACAAAGAGGAAGAGGGGGACAAAGAGGAAGAGGGTGACAAAGAGGAAGAGGGTGACAAAGAGGAAGAGGGTGACAAAGAGGGGGACGAAGTGGAAGAAGGGACGAAGAGGGAAGTCATCCCTTTGCCGTCCTAGTCAAAAAGATAAAACGAGGAACATGAAATTTGGGTTCCTAATACCGCCTACACATTTGCCAAGACGGAAATTTTGGATATTCCTACTTCACCCCTTTGTCTTCCCAATATTATGAACGTATATTTTATGGATTTTTGATACAAATATTGTTGCAAATGGTGTTTAAATGATAGAAATCTAAGAAGTTTAATGATCTATGCAGAGCCATTAATGTAGAAATCTGAATCTCTAGAAATCTTAAGAGGTTAACAAAAATTACAATATTAAAAAAGAAAAAAACTTAAAACAATAATTCAATTTTCTCCTTAACGAAGAATATGCCTTTTAAGCTCGTTAGACTGATAACGACTTTATCCTGTAAAAAAACGGTTACATTTTTAAGACTTTTTATTTTTGTAAAATTAATAATTTATAGAAAATCGGTGAGATTCTAATCACTTTTTTATACAGAAAAACTCTCTTAATTTTAAAGAGTTTAGTTTAAATTACAACATACCTGAACGAATTTCGATAACTTCTTGTGTAAAACAAACGATCTTTGTTTCATAATTTTAATATCGGTTTTACCCGAATCTTTATGTTGACCATTCTTAATGGGATTAGCATAAAGATTAGCAAATTCTTTTTCCGTACCCAAAAATAAGGGTTTAATAAAATTAACCATGCTGTAATCTGTAATGAAGAAAAAACGACAATAAAGTTAAGATTTTACAAAATACTGATTAAAAATGTTTCTTACATTCTTTGAGATTATTTTGTATAGGTGTACCAGTCAAAACTATGCGACGTGGTGTAACAATTTTAGCGACAGCCATGCTAATAGCAGATTTACTATTTTTAATAATATGACCCTCATCGCAAACAACTAAATCAGCACCTAGATAACAAAGAAACATATATATAATTAAATAATCTCATACAAATGCTGCAAATAATCAAATTTACCAGGCTGCAAGAGATAGTTATCAATATTTTTACGTATTTCTTCTAAACGTTGAGCATTAATATTGCCTCGATTTTTATAGGAATGATAAAAAACTAAAGTACGAAATGCTTCATAACCAATCAATAAACAACCAGCACGAGTATTTGTTGATAGAGACCATTCCCTTAAAATACTTAACTTTTCATTGATATCTCTGAAAGAAAAAAAATGTACAAAAACCCCCAGCGATTTTGATAATATAATAGCTTGAGTTTTCCTTTTACGTATTACTTACGATGTATCACTAAAAGTATAGACTTTTACATTTTTTTGCCTTAACGGACCTAACCATCGCACAATTTCATCGGCCCAATTCATTACGGTACTTTTGGGACATAAAACCAAAATTTTTGTAGTTTTTAATTCCTTATAGGAAATCACAGTATGTAAGAGAGCTATCAACTGTAAAGTTTTTCCGAGACCCATACAATGTGCCAAAATACAACCAGAACCGGGAGTTTTCTTAAGTGAATCCACACCACCATAACACGAGTCATACATAAAACGTACACCATCAAATTGATGAGGTTTCAATTGTTTTACAATACCTGGATGGACTTTAACAAATGTTTTTGATTCTTTAATGTAGTCCAATATTAATTCTTTATTTTTATCTAAATCGGGATGTTCTTTTAACACCTTTTCTAGCATATTATGTTTCTTTTCTAAACGTGATATACGTTCATTTTCAGATTTTTGTGCTTTAATAGTTTCACCAGCTAATTGATCATTTCTCAACATAGGCTTAAGAGCTCTTGGTTTTGTAGACTGGTTAGGTTCAACATCTATAGCTTCAATATCGGAATTTTCCGTATCTGAACTTAAACTGATAAGTTCGGCATCTATTTTACTAATATTTTTACGTTTCTCCACATCGGACAACATTTTTTCTAGTTTTTGATTTTTAGTAGAACGATTACGATTTCTAAAGTTGGCATCTAATAATTCCATTTCAGCAGCCGTTGGTGAATCTTCATCTTCACCCTCGAGTATATCAGTAAGTTTATATTTCTCATCTAAGGCTGTTGCATCATCAGCCTTATTAGTTTCTTTTGAAGCCGATGTTTCTTCATCTTTATCACTATCCAATTCAACATCGTCATCATCATCATCGATATCATTATCACTATCATCCACTACAAAGGTTTTAAGGAATTTTTCTACCAATGGTGATTTGTTGCCACCTTCGTCGTCTTCTTCCGAAGAAGCTTTTAGTATATCATCGTCGTCTTCATCTATTGCATCAGAATCACTGCTAGAATCATCCAACATTTGTCGTTTGAAATCTTCATTGCAACGTTCCAGAAACTGTGATTCTGTTATAAGTTCTTCTTCGGCCTATAGGGTGAAATACAAATGCATTAAATATGTATTTTTTTTTTTCAATAAATAGTGATGTTCAAATTTAATTTCCTTTTGGGTTTTGTTTTAACAACATATATTGTTTTCTACATACTCACTTCACTTTTAGCTTCATCGTCTGAACCAAATTCAACATCAGTTAAATCAAAACCATCATTAAGATTTTTTGTTGCTGCAACTTTAGGTCTGCTTTTATCGCTACCTTTACCAGAAACAACATTGCCAACTGAACGTTTAGCTAAGCCACTAATATTAGTTAACCTAAAAAAAATTATATATAAGAAACCTTGAAACATCAGTGTATTTCCTTTCACGAGAAAGCTGGAATTTTTTATGAATTTCGCGGGATCCCGGGATATTCCACTCATTGGAGAATATTTAAATTTGACATAGTTTGTTAGAAGTAAGATCGAATAATTCTCAACACAGATTATCACTTAGAATTTGTTTTATTTTCAAAAGTGAACTTTTTTTTGGATCAAGTTATCTTTTAAAAGGTCGCCAGATTATGTCTACAAAATAATAGCGAAATCGTTTGTTTACAAATGAGGGCAAAAAAAGACAATTTTTCCAAAAAAATCCAAATCTGAGAACGCCTCTAGTTTAAATTCATTCCAAAGGAAGCTCGAAATTAAAATTTTAACATGGTTTGAAAAATTATTCCTCAGTTATAAAAAGAGTTCAAATTAAAAACAATGGAAGAACATTTTTGAAACTATTTTATGTTACGACAATATCCATTAACCCATATTTTCGTATAGTCTTTAAATCGTCGTTTTGTAGTAAAGCGTGAGTGGATTTTCGGTGGCACGCGACATTTTCTTTAATATTTTTAATGTCATAGATAAAGACAAACATATGGTTAAAGACTTCAACATCTTGCGAATACAAATTTTAGAGATCTAAGAATGTATTTCGGAAGCTACATAGTACGAGTAATCGAGTTAAAAAATATAAAGTTTTTTGTATAAAATTATTTTTAAAAGTTTTAGCTGAAAAGATTGTTAAGTGTTTCTATGAGAAAAATAACGCTAAAATTTTTTTTAAAATGTCGAAAAGTTTTTCAACAGTAAAAATCTATAAATCTGAGGATCTTTTAGTAGCACTAAACCCCTGGAGTTACACGATGCCAAAGTGACGAAAAATCTCAAAACTAGGTTAAAAAAAATGAATTTTTTTCGGTGTTTGTGACATTTTTTAAAATAAAATGCTTTTCTGCAATTTTTTTATGTTATAATAACATTTAGGGGATGTCCCCTACTAATTCAGTGCATGATGTTGATATTAGGAAAATAAGTTATGGGAAGGAGGAAAGAGGGACTAGTGTTTGTGAATATTTGATTTGAATTTCTTAATATTGTAAGTGGCAGTAAGACATCTGCGGGGAGTTTATTCCAATTATGTCTTTAATGCGATATGCGATTCACTGGGCCATCGATTACAAATGGATGTGCTCTACCTAATGGACTAATGGTAAGAAGTAAGGATGTGTTCTACCAGATAAGCGAGTATTTCGAATGAAAACACGGAACCTGCGGATAAGTTCACTTATATCAGCAGACTACTTCCCATGGTATCATCGTTAGAACAGTGTTTCACAGTCCACATTTTGACGATTCTCCTATGAGTCAATAGGAATGTATATCCTTTTATCATTGACGAACCCTGACGCCCTCCAGAAGCTCCAAAACAGATTTCGAATCCCCTGCCCATATATGGGAGTTGTATTCCATCTTTGGTCGGATATAGGTAGTATAAATAGTAAGAAAGTCGGATGGAGTGAAGTATTGCATACACTGCTTTAAAAACCCGATACACTTGAATGCTTCTTTCAACTCTTGAAAAACGTGCTTATTCCAAAGGACGCACAATGGTGTGTTTTCAAAAAGGGGTAATATGTATATAACTTCTATACTACTGGCCTACTCCATATAAAAACTTGAGGAGTTATAGGGTAGGGCATAGGCTTTTAGAATATTGTCATTTAAGACACCCTATGCTTACACAGGGTGATTACTATGACATCAAAGTTGACCACCTCGTCTATAGAAAATCTTTAAGTGCTTCTTACTATTTAGCAAATGTGAACCGATTTGAAAAAAAATTTGACAGAGATAATCTCCTATACAAGATAAACAAAAAATATGCTTAAGGTGGTAAGATATCTCTTATAACTAAAAAGATATTTGATGTTAAAAATTAAAATGTTAATTTTTTGCTTTGACTTTTTTTGTTTTTGGCCAATATCCTTTTTGTTACCAATCCACATCAAAAAAAATAAATTTGTAAGATTACTAATCACCTATGTGTGAGCGAAGAGCATATTGCGATTTGGCGGTAAATTTTAGGGTTATTAGCCGCACCCTTTTTAGAATTTGGTTGGACATTGGCAACCTTCCAGCATGAAATGGAAACTCCCACACGGTACGAAGCGCTAAAGAGGTGTTGGTATACCATCCTGACCCGGTGACTTATTTACGTTGTGGTCTGCAAGTACGCTTTTAACTGCTCGATCTCGGAAAAATATCATAGACATAGTACACCATACTCTTTTGAGTTCGGGCAGCGGTGGATCGGCTTTCGGCAAGAATGAATTTTTTTCAAATTTTTTTAGGGCGTTGTGGTGTAGTGTTTAGCGCGTTGGACTGTTACACAGATGGTCCCTGGTTCGATTCCCGATAACATCAACTTAGAAAAATAATATCTATGAGTTTTCTATCCCTCATATGTAGCGCCCACATTCGGTGCCCATAGCACTTAACCCCACCGAGGTAAAATAATAAATCAGGGCTATGAACCAAAAAAGCTTCAATAAGTTCACCAACTCTCCATCAGGTGGCGAGCAATAACGGTTCTAAGATTTAAAATTTCGCGCACACCATAATTAAATCTAGCACACCTTAACATTTTTAGAAAGAATAAATTTTTGTTTTTAGATTACAGGCGTTAAAAGAAGATAATCGCAGCTTTCAGAAGATTTTTTAATGTTGAAGTAGCCAGTTTAGAAACTGTAGGTCATCAAAGTTTAATAGTTTTTGAAAAAAGTCCATGGAGTCTTCCTGTTCACAATATGAAGAAAGTCGAATGACATGAGTTCAAAAAAATGATAATTTTACTACGTTCTTTCATGGAACTACCTACAGTAGTGGTCAAAACATTTGGAACTGAGATCGCATTTGTTGTTTTCATTGATTTATTTTCTTCAAATCACACTTAGTTACTAACATTTATTTTTTACATATTCTTCATACAGTAAAACTCGCTTAAGACGAACTCGGTTAAGACGAACCCTCGGTTAATATGAACTAATTTAAAAGTCCCGACGTTTTGGCAACAATTTTCGTATAAAATACATCTTTTAATACGAACTCGGTTAATACGAACCCTCGGTTACTACGAACTGTTTTAAGCAGTCCCAAAAACTCGTTTTCATACAAATTACCATGCTTAGTACACTCTTTATCCGTTTAATGGGATAGACCTAATATGAATTCCATATCCGTGGATGACTTCCTAGATATAGATGCTAATGTTTTGACGTCACATACTTTATCAGATGAAGAAATATTGGAAATTGTTAATCCTTCCGGTGTTGAAAATTTGTCAAGTGATATATTCGAACAAAATCGTGTGACGAAGAAGCTGACAATCATATTTTGGTAATAGAAAAACTTATAACGAATGAAATCGTTAATTCAGTCATTCAGAAAAAAATAAGATTTTTTTTTTTTTTTAAATTAAGAATTTTAATTGAATTTTTAATTGTGAATGCATGAAATGCTAATTTTATTTTTTATTTATGTAAAATGCTTGTTTTTGTTTTAATAAATACATATTTTTATCGTTAAAAAAAACCCGCTTTATACGAACATCGCTTAAGTCGAGCTAATTTTTTTGGTCCCGGGTTTTACTGTACATACATTGTTTTATGTTAAACAAATAAAAAAAATTAATTCCGTTAAATTAAAACAACAAAAAAATTAATAATAATAGATGTATTCAAAATGCAGGTGTTCAAAACATTTGCAACTCTCATTATTCTTACTCTTAACGAAACAATTTATACTAACAAATGCTAGGATATAACGGTAATCGCATTCCTTTTAATATGAGATTCAGGCCGTTACATTTTTTAAACAAATTTATTATAATTATTGTTCTTTAATGGTTGTAATAAGATGTTGGAAGCATAAACATCATAAGAATATTTTTTGTAAAAAATGGCAGGAAATAAATACAATTCTGATTTTAAATCAAAAGTTTTAAATGATTTTCAAAATGGACTTTCCCAAAAAGATATTTCTATAAAGTACTCCGTTCCAAAATCAACGATATGCCGCATTGTTAATAGTGGTAACATCCACACAACTCATAAAGGTGGAAGACCCCGTATTACAACTGTAAGAGAAGATCGGAAAATCAAGAATTTTTTTACGAAATATCCCAAAGCAGTTCCCAGAGAAGCTAAAACTGATCTTTTAATAGATACCAGTCTTCCCACCATTAAAAGAAGAGCCCGAGAATATGGTCTTAGAAGTTATAGATGTACAAAAAACCTTTTGTGTCGGAAAAAAACCGAAAAGCTCGGCTTGACTTGCACGCACCCATTTGAACTGGACTCAACAGCAATGGAAAAATGTATTGTGGTCAGATGAGTCTAAATTCAACCTCCGGGGATCAGATGGAAGAGCCAATGTTCGTTATGTTATGCTTCCGTATACTGAATGGGAAATGCCACTCTCATGGACCTTCCAGCACGACAACGACCCAAAACACACGGCGGGGATTGTAAAAGTTTGGCTGCAGGAAAATGAAATTAATATCATGTCGTGGCCGGCTCAATCTCCCGATCTCAACCCGATTGAGAACATGTGGATGACTGTTTAAACGGAATATCGGCAATAAAGTATTCTGAAATGGTGATGAACTTTTCGTCGAGTTGGAGAAGCAGTGGAATGAAATTTCTGATGATTATATTAAAAAGCTCATTGCCTCAATGCCTAAGAGGTGTTCAGAAGTTATAAAAAAATAATGGCTACGCTACAAAATACTTAGCGTTAAAACCATTGTTTGTATTTCCTGTTAATTACTTTAAGAGTTGCAAATGTTTTGAACACTGCACTATCGGCTTATTTTGTTAAAATTACTTTTTTTTTATTTTTGAGAAGTTATGAATAATTTTTTTGTATTTGTAAATGAATTTAATAAAAAACAAAAACTTATACCACAAATCTTTTTGATCAAAAAATTTATAATTACCTAAACCATGATTTCAGTTGCAAATGTTTTGAACACCACTGAATATGTCTGTTTTTATGTATTTATGATTAACAAAATTGACCCTTATGAACTTGTTTTTCGATAATTTTAAAGTAATGTTTTTGAAAAAAGAAATTATTTCGTTAGGATATTATAAGATTATCGATACTTTAGACCAATTCCGTAGGGGTATTTTAAGGTTAACAGTATTTTAAATTATTTCGTTATGGTATTTTTGGGTTATCGGTATTTTAAGTTATTTCGTTACTGTTATTTTAAGCTTAAAATTAATTCCTTGATACAGTATAGAATCGTTATCGGAATTTTAGTTTCCAACTGAAGTTAAGGTGAATTTTCGCTCAATTTTGCGTTTTTCGAAAAACGAAAATCGCCATATTTTCGTAAGTAAAAGCACGATTAGTGTAGTTTTTGGACTGTAGTTATGTCTTGGAAAGAGTAATACCTTTTGCCTCAACTTATTCATTTTTAGGGTTAGTTAGTGAATCTCAGATTACTTTGAACCTGTTTTGGCCCAAATCGCCTAAAGTAGTCGATGAAAAAAAATTTGGTATAGCATATCATTTAGTTTTCGTGCCGAACATATGGTATACATTTTATTCGTATTAAACTGTAACTATCACATGTGGGATTAATAACATTATTCGTCAAATTAAAACTTTTGGAAGGACCCTCCTCTTGCGATACATAATTTTCGGAACATTTTGGCACACTGACTGACCTCAAATACTACAAAAAATTTAATTTTTAATTCCACGGGGAAAATATAAATCTGTAAAAATATAAAAGTCGAAATATCTAGAACACTATCTGTGCGATGTTTGCCAGATTCGTGTTTAGCGTGACGAAATTGATGTCTTGCAAGATGAGGTATTTTTTTAATGTTTTATAGTGTTATTAAAATTTTCAAACTTACCGTTCAATTTCTCTATCATTCTTTTCTTCCTCATCCATAGATTCATTTGCTTTTTTATCCTTACGTTCGGTAGTTAAATTCTCCTTATCACTTTCACTATTTACCGACATATTATCCGCAGCAGCACTCTGACTTTTACGTATTTTCTTGCATTCTGACGACGATGATTCGTCTAATTTTTTACTTTTTTTAGGACGTATTTTAAATATTATAGCTTCATCACTGTCACCATCTTTATCTTCTTCATAAGATGAATGTTGTTGACTGATAATAGTAGGATCATCATCTTTAAGAGAGTCGGAGTCATCAGATGGTGCAAGAGATTGTTGAGACAGAGAATCGATATCAAATATTTCCGATTGTACATATTGAGATAAATTAATACCATCATCATATTCTTGAGAATGATTTTTTATATATGGATTTGTTGTACAGGGGGGCAGTGATTTTATAACACTGGGTAAAGTTTCAGTTTCTTGGCTTAATTCTGGCTGCTGTTCTTGTTTTTCTGTTGAGATATTTTTGTTTGACTTATCTTTTTTCGGGGTTGTATGCAAAATATTATCTTCTTCATCTGATGATGTTGAGGAGGAGGACGAGGAGGAGGAGGAGGACGATGAGGAGGATGAAGATGTTGAAGAATATATTGTAGAATGATCAGAAGTTTTTGCAATATTCTTTTTCGATTCCTTTTTAAAAGTTTTACGTTTACGTTTGGTTAATCTTTTAAAGTCTGTTTGTGTCTCAACAGTTTGTTTATCGTTCGAGTAGCAATAGGGTTTAAATATTTCTTGATATTGCAGATATTGTTCTTTTATATAGTCATGCAATTTTTCTTCTATATTTGTAGAGACCGAGGCAAATGCCAAACAGTCTTTTTGTATGTGCGAAACAAAATCCTTAAGTTTTTCTAATAGTTGTATAGATAAATCAGTTTTTGTTTCTTTCTTTGCTATTGGTAATATACCATTTTTACACAGCAATTCAAATTCTTCTTCAAATAAATTATGTTCTATTGGTTCTGAGCAATTATCAGCCAATGATTCAATTATACATTTTGTGTCTATTGGTTCCTTTTGATTATTTGAGGGAGTTTTAAAGTTACTAACATTTTCCTTCTGAGGGTTCCAATGAAACATTTTCTTTTTCGTTGTCTAGAAGATTTTGGGTTTCTAATGGTTGATTTATTTCTGTTTGTTGTTGGAGCGAATTATCAATTTCCATTTCTGCTTGATTTTCCACTGATGGAATAATTTCTTCGTTTTCGTTTAAAGAATTATCAGTTTGTTCGTCATTGTTTATGGTATCTGCATTCTCCGGTTGGTTTTCATTTAATAAAGTTTCAGTTGTTAGGGGTGTTTCATTATTTATTTCATTTTCTTGTGGGTTTTCTAAATTTTCAGGATTTCTTTCTACTGGAACTTCAAGTTTTTTTTCAACTTGATCTTCAAGATTACTTTCTTCCCGATCTTCAACATTTCTTTCTATTTGTTCATCAAGATTTCCTGTAATTTCAGGTTTATTATCATTATTTTCGATTTCGCCTTCTTCTTGATTTTCTATAACTTCTGAATGTATTTCTTCGGTTGTTGTCACATCTTCAGTTCCATTTAGATTCAAATAATCCAACATCTTATTTAATATATCATTATCTATATCATTTAAGATTCTATTTACAATTTTTATTATCTTATGGTTATCTTTAGTGGATTTCTGTGATAATAAATTATTTATAACATTTTGTTTTAATACATCATTTTCGTGTAATTTTATAGACATTTCCTGGGAATAACAATGATCCGATATAATTATAGATAATTGAGATTCTTTATCATCTTCTGGTTTATCATGTTTTTCCTCAACATCTTTTTCATCATCTTTGCCATCATTTGATTCTAAATGTCCAATACTTATTGCGGAAACTTCACTATAATTGTCTTCCATAAATTCCTCTACATTTTCATCGGAATTTTCCTTTTTAATTTGATGAATATTTTCTTCTTTTAACACGGCTTCCTGATATGAAGCATACACCTCTACTTGGCATATATCATCTTGGGTATCCTCATTATTTAAATCATCTAGATAATAGTTGTCCATAACATGTTGGGTTAACATTTGCTCTTCTTCCACTGAATAATCCAACACAGTTTCTTCATTTTTAATAAATACCGCTTCGTCTTGATCGCTTATGTCAGATTCATTTTGCTCTGCATCTAGTTTTTGATTTATGGTGATGGTGTTCTCATTTGTTTTCCATTCCATAGAATGTTCTTCTAAATCAACTTGCACATTTTCTGGTTCTTCTTCTAGATTTTCATTTAAGTTATCCTCGTCTTTTTTCCATTCCATTGTATGTTCTTCGGACTCAACTTGTATGTGCTCTACTTCTACTTCTATCTCTTCTGTTTTATTTGCAACCCCTTCCTCTCGTTGCTCACTGTCCAAGACTTTTGCTTCTTCCGTATTCCCTTCAATTTCTGGTTGCTGTAAAATTTCTTCTTTAATATCACCATCATCTTGCTGTTGTACCGCATCCTGTGTTGAGGTATCTTCTAATACACTTTGTATTAATTGTTCCCACATTTCATTGGCGTTTTGATGGGCGGTAGTTTCCATAACATCTAATGTTCCTACCGTGGGACAATCTGTAGATAAATTAGCTTCCAGTTCTTCTTGGGTAACACTATTTAAATCATCATCCATTATATTGGGTGGTCTATCAAAGGGATTTAAGCTAATAGTATTGGGTATGTCCAAAACCATATCCAATGTTTCTGGGTCTTTATCCATCTTTAGGGGAATTAATATTTTTGTAATACGCCTTTTTAAAAACTATAATTACAGAAAATTTAGTTAAATTATGTTAAAATTTATACTATATATTCTTTCCCATCTAAGTATATACACTTTTTCCTGCCATTTTTTTTTCTTTCATTTTTTTTTTTTGGTGCTCCCTTGGCAAACATCAAATTTCCATTCGTATTAAAATTGTTAACAAATTATTTTAATTTACCTTTTTTCTTTTAGTTTTTTATATAGTTTCCATTATTAGCTTGTATTTTTTTAGTTTTTTACTTATTTTGCTAATTTTTTATCTTTTTTTATAATTAAATAATTCACTTGGAAAAAATGTATAGAGTTTTCTGGCGTAAAATTTTGTTTTTTGTTTTTCTTTTTTCAAACAACACTAGAGCTTGTATTTAGGTACATAGTGAGAATGAAACAAGTGTTTATGTGCTGGGTTGTATTTTTTAGTATAGGTTATACGGTTTGTGAAACGTACGATAATGCTACTCAAATAACGAATTCAAAAATAACTATTAAGTGCCCCATAAACCATCAATATTATTGTTCAAAAATGTTTGTAATTATAGTTGATATCAGTGCTTGGAAGATGGAATACTTTATAAGTTTTTTAAAAAAAATTATTTTCCAGAACACCCTATCGCCTAAGTTGTGCACTTTATAAACGGGTGTAGAATCAAATGATGAATTCAAAATGAATATTAATTCAGCTATTTTTGCTCTGTTGAGCGCATATGGAAAGTGTTGGAACTAAAAAAAATAATAACGTCAGTTAATATTGATGCAAAAACATTTAAAAAGTTATATCACAAAAAAAAGTATACGTTGCTAATGAACGCTATTAATTACATCTTTTTTATCATAGACGGTAAAGGCTTTAATATAAAAATAATGCTCTAATATTATATTATATATTATAATAAACGTATATTATATACAAAAATTTGCAACCATTATAAACTAATGCAACCCGGCTGTGCATCAAGCCGACCCAAAATTTTCGGCGGCGGCTTCAACGACTAAGAATCAACGGCGGCTATAAAATTAGAAAAAAAAAATTAAAAAGTTTGAAAATAGAAAAAAAAAATATTAATAAATACAAAATTTAAACAGTAAATGATAAAAATTGAAATTCGGCCGTAGCTACCAACTGAGAAATTGATAAAATGTTGCTGTTTGATACACGCACTGGAAATTTGGAGAATCAAGGGGAAAGTATCCTAAAATGTAAATTGAGGACATTTGCTTGTAGTCGGTTTTTATGTTTTAATTGTGCTTTGCTTTTAATCAAATTATAATTATTAATAATTTTATATTAAATTAAAAATTAAGTGTAGTAACAAAAATTCATAGTGATTTATTAACAACCAAATCAAAATATATGTAGGTATGTAGTTATTTTCAACGACTGAATCAGTTATTAGCTACTAATTTCAATTTTCGTTTAACTAACAGCTTCGTTAAACAAAATTTTAATAATTAATTTAGTTAAATTCAATTAAATCAATCAACTAAAGCTCGGTAAGTGGTATTTTACCTGAGACTTAGTTGAAAATTTTGTCGGTGTAGTTTTTATTGAAAAGTTTTTTTTTGCTGGAAAAAACTCAGAAACAGACCACAATTTTTTCTAAGTGCGGCGGCGCGCCTTATATGTTTAGCGGCTTTTATTTACCGGCTAAAATTTAAATACAATGCCAACAAAGTTAAACGGCGCCGTTTATTTAAATCCTATCGGCTTGGTGCTCTGGAACCCGGTGTATTAATTTTTTTTTAGCTTTTCACATGCAAATTTTTTAAAATAATTTTAATTAAAATCAGAAAATTCATATTAGCTATACAATCAATATGCAAAACAATCCACTGAACTCTTTAACAATTAAGGATAATCTTAAGCACAGAAAAGATTCTGCAAGAATTAAGTTATCACTTTTGAAGCCAAAAAAAAAACCTCCCCAAAAGTCGAAAAAATTATATGCTGCCAATTCAAGTAATGATAATACCATTTTGAATTATTATCCAAAAACATCTATAACTATTAATGATCATTATAGTCTTAAATTAGAATCGACAAGTGATGATAAGAATTCCGATACGGCTAAAGTTATTACTGGAAATAATACTGATAAGTCTCAACTATTTAAACCCTCAAAAATAAGAAAAAGAACAGAATGTGAGACTCCTAAAAATGTTTTCAAAAAAGTACAGAACTCCCCGGAAAGCGCATTAGAAAGATCTGAATTAATAAAGAAAAGTGGTGGAGATTCTGAGCAGGCTAAATTAAAAGCTAAAGGCTCAGAGAAACAAAACCTTAAAGTATACTGTGAGTCAGTTTTTGACAATATTGACTTGGAAAAGTATACCGAAACATCTAAATTCAGAAATTTTAGAGAAATTTATACTGCTCAGGATAAATTAATTGATAAAGGATCAAAGAAACAAAGACGTAAATCATGTTCTCAATTAAATTTGGATGATACTAAAATGAGTAACGGTCCAGAGCGGAGTCAATTAATTAATAAAGGATCAACAAAACTAAGAGGAAGATTATATTCTCAATCAATTTTTAATCAAACTGACTTGGAAGAGGATAATGATGCATTTAAATCAATTGATGATTGTAAAAAGGGAAATAACACCGAAAGTTTTACTTTATTAGATCAGACTACAAAAAAGAAAATTCAAGAACACGAGCAAAATAGTGGGAATTCATTTAATGATCTTAACAGGAACTATGACAGCGGCGAAAAACAGGCTAAACAAGGTAATTTAATATCCCGATAAAAATATAAATATAATATCGTATCTCATTTGATATAAGGGGTGGAATCAAAAAAATTTACCATTTTGAAATCTTAATATTATTAACATAAAAAACGATAGAAACAAATTTGATATCACAAATTAAGAACAATGCTCTAAAGGTTTTGCACATACGGTTTTTTTTTTACTCTTCGTTGAGAAATGTGGCGAATTTTCGCTTTTTCGCTGTAAAACTTATGTTTTGGACAGTTATAACCTTAGACTTCGGTGGAACACCTCTGGTGGACTTTCCGAACAGGGAAGACTGGCGTGGATCCAAGGTGCTGTTTGAGGGGTGGGCAGTATTCACGGACGGGTCCAAAATGGACACGGGCACGGGTACCGGTGTTTATATTGCTGACACTGACGTGAAAAGGTCATACAGACTCCCAGATGAGTGCAGTGTCTTCCAAGCTGAGATCCTAGCGATCTGGAGGGCGACGGAAGTGATACTGGGTCACATCGTTGGGGGATTTAGGGTTACAATTTATGTCGATAGTCAGGCAGCGCTCAGAGCACTGACAAATTACACGGTGAGTTCGCGCCTGGTCACACGATGTAGGTGTGCTCTGAGGGAGCTCATGGAGTCATTCATTGTGAGGTTGTGTTGGGTACCCGGACACTGCAAGGTGGATGGCAATGAGATGGCGGCCGAATTTGCGAGGCAGGGTTCGAATCTGGACTTGTTGGTAAGGGACGGGGGTAAAGCCCCCCCTATGTTACTACTTTGGAGGGACAGAATGGATTGCAAGGTGTCTTACGGGGTTCCTGACCAGTCATTGTTCTGTCAGGGCTTTAACAAGCAGATGGGACAGGGACATACCGGACTTTTGCAGGTTGTGCGAGGACGTTGAGGAACTGAAGACAGTTGAGCATATAATGTGCCACTGTCCGAGGTTGCAGGGTCTCAGACAGAAACGGCTAGGAGATAGATTTCACGACGAACTTGTGTGTGTCGCTGGATGCAAGCCAGTAGATTTGCTGAGATTTGTCAGGGAAATAGGACGGCTGTTTCTAGTTCTGGGGAGTATATATTCTTTCTATCTTTCTATCTATCTTTCAATCTATCTGTCTATTCCTATTTTTTCTTACTTTTTCACTGAAGGGATTCACAATGGACCGTATTGGTCTCCGAGTGGAGATATGCCCTTGGGCACATACCCCTTCCTAGCCTAACCTAACTCAGATTTTTCGGATCAGTTTAATTTTAAAAATGAACTGATTTTTGCTCATTTTTAGAGAATTTAGATACTTTATCAATAATGTAGCCCATTTGCAATATAATTGTTGCATTATAGGTGTTTCAGGACATCATGGCTAATAGATGACATTTTGGTGAATTTTTATACTATCGTACATGACCTCATTCCATTATTATATTTCAGTATAGAACATTGGCCAGTTGCTGTTAGATTATAAGTTAGTGCAAGCACTTTTTAATTAAAGATACAGTAGACCCATTCCATAAAAAACCATCAAAAAATATCAAATTTTCGAACTCTTCCCCACCCCGTTCAATTTTTACCAAACTTGGTATGGAAGGGAAGTATCATATAAACATGTCATCGTACAAGTTGTTAGTTCTAATGGTTGTGGAAATATCGTTTTAAAATATGAAAAAAATCTAAAATTTAACAAAAGTAGTCATACATAATCGTTCATATCTATGTAACGGCTAAAGCTACGTGATTCATTTAAAAGCCACTGTTGTCGTGATTTAAATAAAGGAAGTAAAAAAATATTTTTTTTTAAGGTAAAATGAATTTTTTCAAGAACCGTGGCTAAAAGCGCTGTATTTCAAAAAACTGATTTTTTAAAACTCTCAAACAGTATATGTTAATTATAATTTATTCCACTATGCCATTTTAAATTAATATGTGGAGTTCT
Source organism: Delia radicum (assembly GCA_021234595.1). NCBI lineage: Eukaryota > Metazoa > Arthropoda > Insecta > Diptera > Anthomyiidae > Delia > Delia radicum. The sequence continues at coordinate 215,534,468 of CM037854.1, forward strand.
AACGGGACTCAAAGTATTTTATTTGATCACTCGTTTTTGGTACGCGTCTATCAAGTTTGGAACCATCTGCCAAATAATCTTAAACTGTTTTCCTATTCCTTTTTGACATATAAACGTAAACTACTTGATTACTTTAACGGAATTATGCCTTAATTTATCTGGAAAAACCATTATATATTTTTCGTCCTTGCTATAGGTACTAATTTACATTTTTTTTTTCTCATTGTTCATACTTAAATTTAAATTTAAGTTGTATTATCAATGTACATAGTAAGTTAAATAACAATACATAAATAATTGGCCATGAGGGCTTTCTTTGTATTGATATTAATAAATAAAATAAAATAAATAAATAAAACACGATTATAAATGCATTAACTTCTAAGCCCTAGTAATCAACATTTCACGCCAGCGAATGTAAGAAATTTACATTTCATTTCTATCTATTATAGCTTTTAAACAATTCGTATTTGAAAATTGTACATTTTTTTCGTTTCCACCTTTTATATCGATATTTACAAGTTCATTTTAAAATTGGGTTATCCAGTAATATCCAATTAGATCCCTCAAATATATTATTGCATTAAATTACATCAAATTTTATCTAAAAATTATGGGATCCAATGAAATTAATATTATAAGACCCTGATTAGATCTAATTTTATCTAAAAATTATAGGATCCAATGATATAAATATTATAAGACCCTGATTAGATCTAATTAGATCCAAATAGATTAGTAGTTTTTGGTGGCTCGAACTAGATATTTTGAGATTAAATCCAATGTAATATTTAATTTTGAATAAAATTTAAGACAAAACAAAATTTTTAATTTTGTGTCATATATGGATTCTTACATCATAAGTTGTGTTATACATATTATACCATATACAAGCATATCCTAGATCACATAAAAAATGTTTTTTACAATATAAGACAGTATATGTTATATATTTAATTATATAGCTTATATGTCACCATATATTATTACATATTATGTTATATATGAGAATGTATAATTTGCAATATATAGTAAATTGCAATATATCTATCATATCTTATTATGTATAGCATATATATATCGTTATATATGTTACCACACAATAATATATGTCTATGCACGACACCATATATAATCATATATTATAATATATTTTAAGATGAAAAAGCATAAGACTATATATTTATTTTTTTCACTCGGGCAGATAAACAAAATGACAAACATAGTGGGAAAAGAAAAACTATATTAACTATTAATGATACGCTCATGGAAAGTGATTTGACTAAATCAAAATTAATTGATGAAGACGACAAAGATGTTACGGCAAGCTTTCAACCACCTATAAAACAAATGAAAAAGAGGCAAAGGTCTGAATCTGAGTCCAATCAAATAAAAACTCCTAAAAAAATTTGCAACAAAGAAACGTCTAATTCAATTATCTCTAATAGCAGAAACGAAAAAACTTCAATATTAATAGATAAAAATGGCAAATATGAAGAATATTCTGAGCAAAATCAATTTAATGCTGATCAAACACAAAAAACAAGGAAATATTATTAAATATAAACCAACATTGAAAGATTTTATAATAGGTAATAAACCAATTACGGCAAAATTAAAAGCAAATAATGTTCAACCACCAAAAAAGAGAGGTACACAAAAATTGGATTCAACTAAAACAAAAACTCCTACGGAAATTGTCAAAAATACCATTAAATCAAGTGAGTCTAAATTAATTGGTAAGGATGACACACAAAATTCAGTCGAACAACCAAATAAGAAAGGCAGACTAAGATCAGATTCAGTTAAAGATACAACTACTAAAATAAACGCTAAAAATTATATTGAAGAAGATACGTCTACATTATTTGATAAAAACGACACACAAAATTCAGTCGAACAACCCAAAAAAAGAGGCAAAAGATTAGATTCAATTAAAGATGCAACTCCTAAAAATGATATTGAAGAAGATACGTCTACATTATTTGATAAAAACGACACACAAAATTCAGTCGAACAACCAAAGAAGAGAGGCAGACCAAGATCAGATTCAGTTAAAGATACAACTCCTAAAATATACGCTAAAAATTATATTGTAGAAGATACGTCTACATTATTTGATAAAAACGACACACAAAATTCAGTCGAACAACCAAAAAAGAAAGGCAGACTAAGATCAGATTCAGTTAAAGATACAACTCCTAAAATAATTAAAAATAATATTGAACCAGATACGTCTACATTATTTAATAAAAATGACACACAAAATTCAGTCGAGCAACCAAAAAAGAGAGGCAGACCAAGATCAGATTCAGTTAAAGATACAACTCCTAAAATAACTAAAAATAATATTGAACCAGATACGTCTACATTATTTAATAAAACGACACACAAAATTCAGTCGAACAACCAAAAAAGAGAGGCAGACCAAGATCAGATTCAGTTAAAGATACAACTCCTAAAATAAAAGCTAAAAATTATATTGAAGACGATACGCCTACATTATTTGATAAAAACAACACACAAAATTCAGTCGAACAACCCAAAAAGAGAGGCAGACCAAGATCAGATTCAGTCAAAGATACAACTCCTAAAATAAAAGCTAAAAATTATATTGAAGAAGATACGTCTACATTAGTTAATAAAAGCGGCACACAAAATTCAGTCGAACAACCCAAAAAAAGAGGCAGACCAAGATCAGATTCAGTTAAAGATACAACTCCAAAAATTAAAGCTAAAAATTATATTGAAGAAGATACGTCTACATTAGTTAATAAAAACGACACACAAAATTCAGTCGAACAACCCAAAAAGAGAGGCAAAAGATTAGATTCAGTTAAAGATATAACTCCTAAAATAAAAACTAAAAAAGATAAGGAGCCTTATAAGTCTACTCTATTTGACAAAGATGACAAACAAAATTCTATCGAACAATCAAAATTGAGACTTAGACCAAGATCAGATTCAGTTAAAGATACAACACCGAAAACATCTGCAGCAATCGAACCCGAAAACGATTACATACCACCCATAGAAGTAGAATTATATAATTCTGATATAAATGCTGATATTAATTCAGAAATATCTGAATCTATAAATGAAAATGATAGTACCGACTTATTACAACCATTAGATGGACATCCTATACAAAAAAGAAAAGGCAAACACAAAGGAACTACAAAGCCTCCGACAACAAAAACCGCCACACCAAGAACAACTTCAAAAACTATAAATTTAGCAAAAACCAAATTAGCAATGCTAAAACCTAATGGAAAAATTACTAAAGAATCACTTAAAGCTACCAGTTTTAGAAAAATACCACAAAACCGTTTTGAAAATGCTTTGGAGATGTTAAGAAATGAGGATCATCCCGTATGGGAAAATCATAATATATCATGTAGTATCGGTATACATCGTTATTGGGAACCTAGACCTTATATAAAGTCGAATCGAAATCTGAAGATAAAATATGCTAGACAATTTCTTTTGCGCAGAGATTGGATTAATTTATCAAAAGCTCTGAGTTTGTCTACCAGCAATTTCAGTACTAATCAAAATAATCAATATTATCCGCTGTTAACAAAGGTTAGTGTTAATGACAAAAACAATATAAATATCATAACATTCCTCTGCAAGCAAGTATACTTATTTTTATATCTAAAATTATAATTTTTTGTTGTAAAAGTGGTTAAGCAAAAACAGACCTATTTTGAAACGTAAATTAACCATTTCAAAAAGCTTCAAGAAGATCACACAATTTCCATCAGATCAGGTGCGCAACACCTGCTGTAAGACTTTTTAGTGTTGCCATGTTTGAAGCCCAGCATCTTTCTTCTATCCCCTTTCCAATGAAAGCAACACATTAATTAATAGGACAAATTTTCTGAGCTTCTCTTTAAAAAAAATAAATTGCAAAATTATGCCAAAGCTATAGAGTAATTATTTTAACCCATTTTTTACCACTCAACGATTCCGGGGGAATTTTTTGACGAAATTTGGTAGGAAGATGTAATGATGCCTCAATATGTTTTCTGAAGTTTTTGAATACTTACTGTGCCCTCTAGTGGTGGTATTCGCAATTTTAATTCAAACTTTGACGCCTTGTATGTACTTAACGGGTTAAAAAATTATAATTTTTGCTTATTGCTAAAGCAAATCTCTATCAAACTGTGATACACAATTTCATCTATCAAATTTTTACGATGATTGACAAATTTTTAAAAATATTAATGTTTTCTGCATATTAAAGTTTTTTTAAGTTCGAAAAGTTCTTGATTTTTCCTTTTAATTTTACATAAAAAGTACATACGAGGGCGGATCAATAAGTCCGTGACTTTTGAATGAAACACAGTTTTTTTTTTGCAAAAAAAAAAAATTATTTTTCAACAGAATCTCCTTTTAGCTCAATACACTTAGTCCAACTTTTCTCCAATTTTTGTATCCCTTTCAAAAAATTTGATTTTTCGAGGTCCATAAAATAGGCATTGGTTTGATCAATAATTTCATCGTTGTAGCTGAATCTCTTTCCACCGAGCCATTTCTTTAGGTTTGGAAATAGGAAATAGTCACTGGGGGCTAAATCCGGAGATTTCAGCTTTTTGCAGAAAAGATTCTCGATGCGAAGTAATTGTGATGCCAACTTGGTGCTTTTGGCACTATTTATAGTGCTTTTCAATAATCCAAAACGCGAAAACTTTACTCTTGGTGGCAAACTCTAAAAAAGGGCTTTACACACACCACGCAATATTCTTGTGCAACTTGTGATATTGTGCAAAACATCACCAGCGTGTGTGTATTGGAAGATTGCACAATATAATGGAAAAAATGAAAAAGATTTTGGTTTGCTTAAACAAGAAAAGTGATAATGTTTAATGTGTTGGCCTGGCCTGGCCACATTATGAAATTTTTGTATCTCTCCAAATCAAAAGAGAACAGTTGTGTCATCATTTGTGCAAAAGTATTGAAGTACAATAATACTACGTAGAGCAAAACGACGTCAATATTAGTAATATTTCATGGCGCTATAGTTTTTTTTTAGACATTTTTGTTTATCACTCGCAAAATGTTAAAAAAAAAATTTAAAGCCTAAAAATTAATGAAAATCATATATTTTGAACGAGAAATTTTTAAACTGTAATACTTTTCAAAATAAAACTTTATAAATTGCTTAATTTTAGTGGCTATTTCAAGTTAACTTGCCAGCTTTTTCCATTGTTATTAATATAATAATTGATATCATTTTTGAAACTTTTTGGATTTTTTAATAAATTGGAAAAAAAATGTGTGGTCCTTTTGTAGACAAAAAATAAATACCTTTTTAAGGTTTTTGATGCGCTTTTTACTATCAAAGAGTTGACATCACTGCTTGCATTATGATCTCAAGACTCTTAGTTCGATAAGCGCCAAACTTAACGAATTTACCCTCCTAAACACTGCACACAAAAGCTACTAGTGAATGACTATTAAAAATACGTTCGCAACACCACTTTAAAAAGATGGCTGTGTGTTACAAACCACTTTCTCACAAAATTTTGAAAATTTAATGTTTCCGAGTTATAACTGAATCTTCTTTTTGGCTGGAATGTTATTGGTTAAAAAATTTAAATATTTTAGTTTCTACACATTAATATTTTATTTTCAGTATGCCGCATTATGTCTGGCCCATACGGATAAGGAACAATTTAATAAATTTGTCCAATTTTTGGTGGGTATGGATGATGAAACTAGTACTTCTGTTATGAAAAAATGTACAAACATAATAAAAGAGAATAAGGAGTGACAACTTATGAATTTTAGTTATTAAATTAAATAAGATAAACTATTTAAATTCATATTTAATTTATTTAAAAAAAAAATCCATAACAATCAGTAACAGCTCCCACATTACATACATTATCCAAAACTATTTTATGAAAACATTCTACAAATTAAAAAAAAAAAAAAAATGCAAACTTTCATATACAGTTAAATGAAAACAGGTTTATAATATCGTTTTCGAGAAATATTCCAGTAATTTGAGTCTTAAAATATTGTTGGAGTGAGAGAAAACTCATAAATCATAAACAGAGAGGATGAAATTCTATGTATAACTATATTCTTGAGTCTCGTAGAATGAAAAAAGTAAACTCATGACATAAAGGGACAACTGAGCCACTTCTAAGAGTCCTATAAGGAAGATGATTCTCGATTTCAAGTGCAGATATCTTGGTAGATGTAGACGACTCAACTTTGTTTATAATTCTGGTGCAATTTATAATATCTGCTTTCAACTCTTTAAAGCAAGAGGTCATCATTTCCGTTTTGATATCAGATACAGCATCCGCAAATGCACCCTTGATGGAGCTCAAATCTTTCTGACCCCCTTTTAACAATCACATCAAACTTCTTATGCAAGGCACGTATATCATCACAACCTGTTTGGTTCCCCTGAATCTGTATATTTTATACATAGTAAAAAATGTACAAAGGAAACTTATCAGTCTCTTCATTGAACTTTATTTTGCAATAGCATACACATAAATATTTAAGATTTATTATTTGTGCTGGATTCTTAATTTGTTTCCAACAAACTGCCTTAATTTTAATTTTCTCCTTTAAAAATTTATCGACGATTTACCAAAAACTATCTTATTTTTAGCATTTTGTTGCAATGATAAAACACTTTTAATTTTTTAGGATTTAAAACTAGTTTTATTGTGAAGCCATACATTTTGTAATGTTATTAACATATAGATTTTAAAAGTATGCAAATATTTTTATAATATACTTTAAATTTGATGTTAGTATAGAACCAGTTAACAATTTTAAGTTAAACATCAAAATTAATATTGATTTTAAATCTGGTAGATTAATTATAAAAAACTGTTATTTTATTTCCAATTTCACAGTGTGTATTACTTTTCTATATAAGTATTGAAAAAGCTGCTTTAAAATTTAAGATGCTACTTGATGATTGCGAAATCGAGCTCAAAGTTAGAAATAAAAAAAAAATAAGAAAAAATACGATAAGATAAAAAACACAAATCTTATACTTAAACTATAAAAAAATGTTAATTTAAAAATTGAAAAATAAAGGAGATATATAAATTAAAAGTATTTAAAATTTGTTAGGTTATTAATGTTTCATTTGTTTTTAAGTTTAATTAATAATTATATATTTAAACCAATTTAATTGAATCCATTCTAATGTGTTAACATTTTTTTCCTACTATTCATCAAAAAATATTATCTTAAATCTATATTTAATTATGATATTAAGAGCGAGAAATTAAGAAAGATACTAATTTTAAGTATAGATATTTAATAATTCAATTGGCATCGCGTGTACTTAGAGGCACGAATTCTCACACCGCAGCTCTCACCTGCTTTCGAGCCCATAAATACACTAACAAGTTAAAGATTTCAAACGTAAGGACAACTTAGGGTATATATTACCATTTAAAATGGTTTTTAATTTTTGCTTTAATAGCAATTAAACATCATTAAGTGGTTTAGGGTAGGTATATGATGTTTTTATAGTATTGTGATAAAGTGTTTAGTAACCTTCTTCTTCCATGGAGAAATCTGAAGTGTCGCCAGCATATAAAGAGCTAAAAAGAAAAGATAATTTGTTAATAATAAAAGATAATTTGTTAATAATAATTAATTAATAATTAATTAAGATTAAATTTGTAAGTTATATCATTTATTACATTTACTACATTTCCAGTATTAATTTGTTATATTTTCAGAAAATCCAGAAAACAATTCGCATCTCTAATATAAATGCAATGTTCCCTTTGCAATGCTTAGTTTTCAAGAGAAGCGCGATCTAAAAATCTAGCCAATCATTTTAACATTTTTTTTTCACAAGCTCTTAGTTTTCGAGATATGGCGATTTATTTAGCAGATTTTTTTTTTTTTTTAATTTTCAGTTTTTTTTTTTTTTTTTAATTTTTAATTTTTAATTTTCAGTTTTTTTTTTTTTTTTTTATTTAATCACCTCTGTCCTATGTTTCATATTCCCATGAAAGTGAAATCAATACGACTTTTTGGCTGCTTTGACATACCATTTATATTTTCGATTTACTTTCCTGTAGAAAGTAAAACGAAAGCACTTTTTTCCTTAGAAAATTTTTTAAAAATCATTAGACTGCTTTATGAGTTTAAATTTAGCAATTTGACAGAAAACATATTTCGATAATTTTTCGACATTTTTCGAATATTATTACGAATTTTATACATTTATGGTAATTAGAAAGCACAAAGTTTAAATTGTATGTGTTTTTCAAAGTAAAGTAAGGAAACACAGGACATGGGCTAAGATTTTTTGTAAATTTTGGTAATTATTTTAATTTAATTTATTTCAAAAAAACAACCGAGCCCTTCGGGCCATATATAGTTGGTAGACCAACATTAACAATCAACTTCATTATGTCACTTAAAACTATAAAACCTTAAATATCCTATTTTCTAACAATATAAAATAGTTTGTATATAGCAAGTTTAACTTACAAAAATATAAGAAAAAAGTTTTCCATTTTTACGATTTTTTTTTTAATATTGGCTATTTTTTTTTTTTTGCGTTTTTTTTCATATTATGAATTTTTTTAATTTTTTCAATTTTGTAATTTTATTGACTTTTCCTATTTTTGAGATTTTTTCGAGTTTAGTGATTTTTATTCAATTTTGCTTGCACATCAATTTTTGTAAATTACAAGCTCTGTATAATTATTAATATTCGAAATCTTTTAAATCAAATGTCATTCCCAAATTGCTCAATCTGATTAAATCTTTAAATTGTAAATCGAATGAGTAAAAAATATATTGAATTCCCATTGATTGATTTTAATGATTGATAAAATCGAATGAGATTAATTGATTAAATTCCATATTAGCGAATTAAAGAAAATGAATTCCCTAAGATTGATTAAAAAATAATTAAATTGATTTAAATCGAATTAGATTTTTAGAAATTTCAATAAAGAAATTTTTATTTAGATTTATTTTTTCGCAATATGTTCAAGATTTGCAAATTAAAATTTTTTTCGAGTTAATATCAATTATAATTAATCTAAAGTGAGTGATATGTAAAAATTACGTTGATGAAAGTTACTAAATTGTTTGCAATGCTAAGTTACATTGATAAAATTTTAAAAATCAATAATTTTAAATTAAACAAGATAATTCTCACTATCAATTAAAATGTTCTAATAGCTAGTTAGTTAGCTTAAGGAGTTTCATTATGAATATGGGATGGGTGTTAACTTTTAATAGAAAAAATAAATTTAAACTGAAAATCTCAATTATATTTTAAATTTCTTTAAACTAAATTGGAAATGGTGTAGTTTTTGTTAATTGTTATATTTTATATGGCATATGTATTAATCACTTAAAATTAATAAATGGTTTATAAAAGAATTTTTTCATATAAAAATCATTTTATGCTAAAGCTTTACAAATCATTAAGCATACGACCATCAGGGTTATAACTTTTTGCATTTTTTTGCAAATATTAAAAATTACATGAGTCGTGTAGGCTTTGACAAAATATTAAGAATCTTACTTTTCTGCAGTCGTTAAAAAAGTTCCCCCAACAAACGCAATAAAGTTTTGATAAAAATGTTTTTGTAATTAAAAAAAAAAAAAAAATATATTTTCCCGCCATTCTCACACACACATACATATTGTATTATACTATTTCATAAAAATATTAAAAAAAAGGTTTTGGAATTGGTTTCGGCTTTTTGAAATTGGTTTCGGTGCGAAAGGTTTTTGTTCGCACCTAAAATATATTTTTTGTTATTTAAATCATCGATTAAATTTGACTACTTACTTTACAGCACGACAAGTAAAGAAAACAATACGTTTCAATTTCTTGTTATAGAAGAAATAATTGAAAGACCATAAACAACCAGGTTCACCAAAAGGATCTGAACTCAAATCAGGATTATAACTATAAATGTCACATTCCTGTAAATTGATTTCATCATCAATGGCCGACCATAAGGGTTGACGTAGGCCCTGATATTGATCACCAGCTAAAGCCGATAAATTCGAATGAACCGAATTCATTACCCATTGCAAAGATGGTTCTTTGCTGAATTCATGACTCTGTAAAGAAAAAGAAAAAAAAATTAATAAAGATTCATAAAAAAGTTTTTTATGTAACATTTCTTTCGGTTACAAAAAAATATTTCGACTACATATGTATTTTAAAAAAATGTTCTTTGTTTTTAAAATGTTTGCGTTAACATTCGATATCTCTGTTTATATTAAGGGAGTTCATGTAAGAAATTTTGCAAAATGATCAATTGTGTTTGATCCCCATTTTTCTGCAGATCCTAATCAAGTTTAAGATAAAGCATCGCAATAACCCAGGTAGTATCTAACTTTGTTTCTTCTAAAAAAAAATTATAGTAAAAATTAAAGGATACTTAGAAAAACACACAATTTAATGTTAGTTTTTTAAGAAAATCCAGATTTTTTTATTCCTCAAAATCATAAGATTACATAGATTTCAAACTTGTTGACATTATCTGTCAATGCACGTAACTCATGAGAATGTGTTGGACATATGTGGTGTACCTATACAAAACATATTTGAATGTGTATGAAAAATTGTGTTTGTTGACAAAAGAAGAAGATTTTGATATCTACATACAGTGGTGTTCAAAACATTTGCAACTGAAATCATGGTTTAGGTAATTATAATTTTTTTGATCATAGTTTGTGGTATAAGTTTTTGTTTTTTTTTTTATTAAATTCAGTTATAGCATATTATTTTACAAATACAAAAAAATTATTCATAACTTCTCAACAATAAAAAAATGTAATTTTAACAAAATAAGTCGATAGTGCAGTGTTCAAAACATTTGCAACTCTTAAAGTAATTAATAGTGTCCGACCGAAGTCACTTTTTTTGGCCGAAGCCGAAGCCGTAGCCGAACTTCGGCCAAATTTTTAATATTCGGCCGAAGCCGTAGCCGAAGCCGAACTTTTTAATTTTTTTTTTAGTTTGAATAAAATTTAAATTTTCGTTGATTTTGACTACAAAAGCATCATTAAAGTATATTAAAAAATATTTAAACATCAATAAATTTGTAAAAAAGCAAATTTAGAATATTTTTTCAAAAATATTATAAAGTCAGTTCTATTATTTTATTGAAGTTTTCAACAAAAATATGGAAATACCTGAACTTTATTATTTTAACTAAAGTATATGACGAATTTAATTGAAAATTTTGTATTTTACGTGAAATAAATTTGAAAATTTTGTTTTTTACGTGAAATAAATCAAAAATGAACTGTTCTTCTTCAAATATACGGTATTCGGCCAAGATCGGCCAAAATTTGGCCGAACACCGAACTTGGCCGAACATCACTTTTGGCCGAACTCCGAAGCCGAACGTTCGGTCGGACACTAGTAATTAACAGGGAATACAAACAATTGTTTTAACGCTCAGTATTTTGTAGCGTAGCCATTATTTTTTATAACTTCTGAACACCTCTTAGGCATTGAGGCAATGAGCTTTTTAATATAATCGTCAGAAATTTCATTCCACTGCTTCTCCAACTCGACGAAAAGTTTATCAAAATTTCGGAATACTTTATTTCCCATATTCCGTTTTATTTATTTTATTTTTATTTATTCAGTTTTGTAATCAGTTTACAATCATCCACATGTTCTCCATCGAGTTGAGATCGGGAGATTGAGCCGGCCACGACATGATATTAATTTATTTTCCTGCAGCCAAACTTTTACAACCCCGCCGTGTGTTTTGGGTCGTTGTCGTGCTGGAAGGTCCATGAGAATGGCATTTCTCATTCAGCATACGGAAGCATAACTGAACTCAAAAGATCTCTGTAGATTGTGGCCGTCATTGTACTAGTAATGCGGTGAATTGAGCCAATCCCATTTCCTGAAAAACACCCCCACACCATGTTTCCACCTCCGTGCTTCACTGTGGCGGTTGTGTATCTGGTATTAAACTTTTCGCCTCGTGGTCTTTGAACATTGGCTCTTCCAACTGATCCCCGGAGGTTGAATTTAGATTTATCTGACCACAATACATTTTTCCATTGCTGTTGAGTCCAGTTCAAATGGGTGCGTGCAAAGTCAAGCCGAGCTTTTCGGTTTTTTTCCGACACAAACTATAACTTCTAAGACCATATTCTCGGGCTCTTCTTTTAATGGTGGGAAGACTGGCATCTATTAAAAGTTCAGTTTTAGCTTCTCTGGGAACTGCTTTGGGATATTTCGTAAAAAAATTCTTGATTTTCCGATCTTCTCTTACAGTTGTAATACGTTGTCTTTCACCTTTATGAGTTGTGTGTATCTTACCACTATTAACAATGCGGCAAATCGTTGATTTTGGAACCGAGTACTTTATAAAAATTTCTTTTTGGGAAAGTCCATTTTGAAAATCATTTAAAACTTTTGATTTTAAAATAAGAATTGTATTTATTTCCTGCCATTTTTTACAAAAAATATTCTTATGATGTTTATGCTTCCAACATCTTATTACAACCATTAAAGAACAATAATTATAATAAATTTGTTTGAAAAATGTAACGGCCTGAATCTCATATTAAAAAGGAATGCGATTACCGTTATATCCTAGCATTTGTTAGTATAAATTGTTTCGTTAAGAGTAAGAATAATGAGAGTTGCAAATGTTTTGAACACCTGAATTTTTAATACATCTATTATTATTAATTTTTTTGTTGTTTTAATTTAACGGAATTAATTTTTTTTAGTTGTTTAACATAAAACAATGTATGAAGAATATGTAAAAAATAAATTTTAGTAACTAAGTGTGATTTGAAGAAAATAAATCAATGAAAACAACAAATGCGATCTCAGTTCCAAATGTTTTGACCACTACTTTATGTAATCTATGCTCAAAATCTCGATTATCTTACGAAAAATAAAGTATTATCAGTACTTCATTCAGCATTGCTCCACTTTTTGGATATGTTACATTTTTTACATCTCTTTTTAATAGATTTTGTTTTAGAATTTATTTTTGCTTAATATATATGTTTTTAAGTAAATATATGTTTTTAAGTAAATTTTATCCTGACAATTTCGCCATCTCTTTGAGCCATAAAATTTTACAACATTTGTGGGAAATTGTTTTCTTTCTTTTGCATTTTTCCTAGATCAAAATTTCTTATATGTATACCCATATTATTTTAAGTTTCGATAGGCATCGTCTATATGGGTTAATATATATATGATAATTATAAACAAATTTTGTATATGGTAACAAATAAATTTAAATAATATATTTTTTATATACAATAATTATACAATAATCGCCCACTTAACAATCCCTCGTTTAACAACGTTTCGCATTTACACTAGCTTTTTTTAAATATTAAACCATATAAAAAATTACACAGAAATATTTAAAAAAAAAACGTAAAAAACAAAAAATTTTGAGTTCTATAAAATTGTTTAACTACATGCTAGTAAAGCCGTTAATTTAGAGTAAGGTGTACACAAAAATAAATAATAACCAGAATTTAATGTTTTCGGATTCTTATTTTGTATATTAAAATTTGACATTGAATATAATACAATGTTAAATACATTTTTTTGGTAAACAAAAATGATTTGTTTAAAAACAAATTATAGTTACGCAAATTGTTTATTTTTAAATCAATTTTATAGTGTCCAACCGGGTATTCGGCTTCGGAGTTTGAGTATTTGAAGAAATTAAGTGCATTTTCAGATAAAACTCATTAAGGGAGACATGACATTGGCCGTTTTTTGAAATCGACTTTTTTTATAATTTTGTATTTTAGTAAATATTCTTAAGATTCTAAGAAAAAAAATTTCATGGAAAAATTCCTTCGGGTTCAAAAGTTACAGCCGGATTAGTGAGAGCGCATTTTTAATTTTCGCGCTACCTACGTACGGCAGCTGGTATATACTTGTTTTACTTGCTACCTGACTTTTGGTGGTTGCAGGCATGGCAGATTGAAGGTAACCTTTTTTTTCTTTGTTCACAATCTTTGAACGCGTTTATCTCGAAACCATGTTTTTCGTACTGGTTGCGGCACTAGCGGGTTCATTTTTTTTTTTTTGTATTTTTTAAACTTGATTCGCTATCGTATGACATGAGCTTTTTTTAAATTTTTTTTCGATTTTTTATGAATTTTTAAAGTCAATATTTTTTTTTTTCGATTTTTTATGAATTTTTAAAGTCAATATTTTTTTTTTCGAAAAAACACACTTTTAAATTTGGAACATCACCAAAAATTGAAAAAAAATTTAAAAAAAGCTCGTGTCATACGATAACCAATTTTGTTAAGATTTAACAAAATTGAAAAAAAAATTAAAAAAAGCTCGTGGCATACGATAACCAATTTTGTTAAGATTTAAAAAAAGTCATTTTTTTCCAGATCGGACAATTTTTGCGACTCCCAGCGCTGCAACCACGAGGCCCCGTTTTTTTCTCTGAAGCCAGTTTGGAGCTCTATAAAACCATGTTGGAGTGAAAAATATATTTTTTTGAATTTTTTGGAAAAATGTTTGTTTTTGACTGAGTTATGAATTTTTTAAAAAAGTCTGTTTTCTCTGCCGCGAATATAATGTCCCCCCTTAATTTCAAGTACAAGCACAAAAATTTGTATTAAATTCTTTGTATATTTTAGCAATAGTGGAATTTCGCAATTTCCTATTTTTACAAGAGAAAAATTTCTGACATGAATACACAGGTAGAAATTATGGGTGGTAATAAAAAAAAACAAGCACTAGTATACCGTGGTCTTACAAAAAGAAGCAGAATAGGTGCTATACCAGTACTTAGTATACAAAATTTTTCACAGTTTTTTAAAAAAGGCACTGGTAGGTTAACATGATCGGACGCTTTGGCAACGTTTCAAGTAGGTGCTGTCCCAGTACTTGGTTTAAAAAATTGTCTACTGTTAGACACTGTCGTTTGAAATATGTGTACTTTGGGACTAGTTTTAATATAATTTGAAAAGTCAATCAAATTTAAATATGAAGTACATATCGCACTTGATCAACAAGAGGGTATTAACTTAAAATTTTGAAAATATCACTTTTTTCAAGAAATCAACTAACAACATCAATATCTATCTATTGTAAAAGTTTCAACGTATTCCGATTACTCTTTCATTTCGAAAACCACTTTTGAGACTATTTTCATGATAATGTAGTGATTACCTTTATTTCAACAAAAAGGTATTATTTCGAGTTAATACAAAAGTTCAAATAGAAATGAATCGTATATTTTTTTTTAAAAAAGGCATTATTTTGATTTGAGCCTTATGTTACAAATAATCAAACTGTTTTATTTATATTTGGTTGTATTTTGAGTTGATACTGTTTTGTTGATAAAATTTGTTTTATTCTATAAATTTAAATCGATAAAATTTCAAAAATGGTAATAACACAAAAAATTGATTTTTTTTTGCAATGAGTGGTAAAATTTAAAACAAAACCAATGTATATATATTTTCAAATGGAATTTGCTTATTATGATATGTTTGAATTTTTAAATTCTGTTAAAATGTGGCCATAAACAGTTTTTTGACTCTACTGAAAATTTGAAAATGTTGAGTTAATACCCTCTTGTTGATCAAGTGCGATATATATTTTTTATTTGTTGGAGTTTGGTAAATGAAACTAATTTTTATTTGAACTTTATAAAATATACATAAAAAATTAAATACAACACTGAATTATTTAGGGAATAAAATGGAAGTATGCTGAACGTTAATCCGTTTTTGTTTTAAACATCAAAAATTAACTATTTTCTCTCAACCAGCAAAAGAACAAAGAAATGTGAACAATAAGAGTTAGCAAATAACAATTTAAAAAAATGTCTTAAAAATACAAACGTTTTTAAATAAATTCTTAAAAATAGTATAAAAACCATAATCAAAAGTTTAAAAAATTTTTTTTATAGAAATTTAACATATGAATATAGAAAAATTAGATTTTTTAAAAATATTAACCCTTTAAGTGTGTACAAAGCGTCAAAGTTTCAATTTCAATTAAATATAGCTCCACTAGAGGGCGCGATTAGATTTGTCTATAAATTTTATGAAAATGCTTACTGGCAAACCATTCTATCTTCCTACCAAGTTTTTCGCACGGAATCCTTGCTTGGTATAAAATGGGTTAAATTACGTACAGTGTTTAACCCTCTAACGGGTAAGGCTGCCTCAGGGCAGTCTTCATAAAATTTACCACAAATGGGTCAAATAAGCGTTTTATACTTAGAAATTAATATATTCCGATAGAAAACTAAATTTGCTAAATATTTTGCGAAGAAATTTTTCGTGTGCCGTCCACGGTTTGGCAGCGAGAAAGCTTCAAAATCAAAATTTCGTAAAATTTCAAAAAATAATTATTTTTGAAAAACATAGTTTTCAAAAATCTAAAAAACCAATTTAAGTTGACTAAAAACTCTTTATAACAAAATATAAGTATGATTGAAGCTTTATTTTTAATAATAAGTCCTTACTTTAGTACAAGGACTCACAGGATTTTATCAGGATTCCTCTAAAGGACATCTTCTTAACTTATAAACTAATAGACGGATTTTTATGAAATTTTGCAGGAAGAAGACATTAAGTATTAATAGCAAAGCGTTGAAGTTTGAACAATATAAATTAAAGTTTAGATACTTTTTCGCCTAATTTCGCTTTTTCCAAAAAGCGAAAATAGCGATATCTTCTTAAATAGGAGCAGAAAAAAATAGTTTTTCGAGCGTGGTTATATCTTGGTAAGAGAAATATTTGTTGTCCAAAACTTCTGTTTTATATGCTTTGTTTTCAAAATGCACAGTAAAGTATTTTGGCTCATATCGTCTAAATTACGCAACGATAAACAATTTTGTTAAAGAACTTACTATTTGTTTTTCGAGTGGAGCACATGGTATGAATTTCGTTGCAAAACAACGTTTGCACTCCGCGATTACGGAGTGCATTAAGCAGATGAATATCGTGGGCTTGACCGGTGATATTGTGATTTTCACGGATAGCCAAGCGGCTATCCGGGCTTTATCTACGGACTCTGTGGGATCAATGACGATACTCAAGTGTAAAGGGGAAATTAACGATTTCTCTGCACGGGGACGCATTGAGATTATATGGGTGCAGGGAAACTGTGGTATAGCGGGGAACGAAGTGGCTAATTATTTGGCGAGGGGAGGATCTTCCCTGGAATTAGTCACTTTGGGGAACGCTTAACCTTTTCGAGCTCTCAAGACGGAGCTGGTGGACTGGGCTGACACGATGCATAGGACCATCTGGGAAAATGCGGGTGTTGGCAGGACTACGAGTATTCTCTGGGGCAACCCGGACACGGACAAGACGAGGGAAATTCTGAATCTCGGTAGGAAGGAACTGAGTCTTTTGATGGAAATCCTCACGGGACACTCGACACTTAGGGCCCATCTCCACCGTATTGGTAGGTCGGACTCGGAAGTGTGCAGGGTCTGTGAGGAGGACGAGGAGACCTTGGAACACTATCTCTGTGAATGCCTGACATTTGCCGGGATACGGGTCGAAATACTATCCAGTGACCCAATATCCACATTTGTTTTACAATTCGATGAATTAATAACTATTTTTGCTAGTTTTTTTTACAGTAGTTTGAAATGTGACGTTACAGTGGCGTAATGTGACATAAATTTCCTATTTAATAAATGTTAGCAATTATTAAAAAAAAAAAAATTATTTATAAAATTAACAAATATTTTAAACTTTATGTGTTAGTTAGGTTTGATTCTAGGTGAAATGATTTATGCGTATAATATTTTGTTATTGTATATATGTATATTTTAGTTTTAAGTTCTTATTCAGGATTGTTATTGCTATGTAATACGTTTTTTGGCCTGGATGGCTTTTGTATTACAATATGGATTTTTTTAAATAAAAATAAATAAATAAATAAATTTACTTTTAAGAATTACAATGGATAACATGTAAATTAATTCAATTACACAGGCCAACAAGTTTTCCAACGCTGATACTGGAGTACACTTTTCTAAAGGTTTAATGTGCACAGAATTCGAACAGATAGGACTTTCAGTTGTGAATAAAGTTTAATTCGCGGTGTATCTACGTCCCGAACATAGCGAAAACCCGAGTTTTTTTTTTGAACTTTAGATTATGATATCTCAAATCTGATGTGATAGAGAATTTCTGAGGTAAGATTCAGATTCAGCGGACCTCAAACCTTTTGGAAAGTATAATACTCTAGTCCCAAGATATTGAAGTTTTGAGATTGTGATGGCCTGTGTTATTAGTAGAATATATATATGAAATTTTATTTCTGACTTAAGTAGGTCTGTTTTTAATTTTACTCTATACCGTAATGAGAATTAATGTTATTTTGCACTGACGAACGTGACATTAGAATTCCAATGAAAGCAAATCCAAAAATTTACTGTTTAAGGATCTTTATTTACTTTATTCTCATTTTTCGGAGTTTACTGTTGTTGTAGCAAATGTCGCCCTTAAAGAAGTAAATATATGAGAAAAAGTTTCTGATAATAAAAAAGTTGACCAAAAACATGAACGCAACTTTGCTAATCCCTTTTATCATCAAGATATGCCTTGGACTTTTAAATTTATTACAATTTAAGTATTTTTCTTTATTAATACAAGTCAGAAGAAATTATATCTCCACTTTTAACTTTTCATACAAAAGTTTTTAATAGAAAAATCCTGAAGAAGTTGTCAGATTTCATATGGGCTTTAGTAATATTTCAACTGAAATCTTATTCATATAGACTTTGATAAATAGTAAGAATTTCTCTCTATATAAACTAGTTTTGTTTATTTACCCTTACTTTAGTTTATTTACCCTTGCTACGCTCACCTTGTTTTGTTTTTATATAAATAAAACATAAACTAATGCAGTATAAAACAAAAATTTGTATAGTAAATTAATACTATAGCCGGTTTCTAAATAAATTAATAAATGTGTTTTAAGACAACAGATTGTATCACTCTCTTACAAAATATTCCAAATAATCCATAATTTTATTAATATAGAAAGCATGACATAATATGATCTAAATTTTGTGGTCAAATACATTTTTAAAAGAAAACAATTTTTAGGGAAAAAAATTCTTATCATACAAAGTGCTAATCAGGAGTGTAGTTAAAAATAACTTGCCCTAACACTTTTGTTCCCAACTGTTTATGAACTTGTTCTTATCTAAAATTAAACATATAATAAACAAACTAAACTGTACACAAAACGTTAGGTTGCTTATATTATATAGTCATTGTTCTACAAAGGTGGGAACGAATTACAATACAGTGAACTCTCAAAAACGTGAACTAATTTTGACTAAGGGGTGTTCGCGTTTCTGATTTTGTTCACGTTTGTGATTGGAATTTTTTTTTAACTATTTTACTTAAGAATTGATCCACTTAGAATAAATTATATTCCAAGTATTTCAGAACCAATCATTATATTGATTATTTAACAAAAAATAAAATATGAAAAGATTTTGAATATTTTTCTCCTGAAAAATTCTTAAATTCAAACAAACATTTTTAGACAAAATTTTTAAATATTCAGACACTTGCCTATAGAAAATATTAACATTTTAAGAAATTTTTCCTACTAGAAAACGTTCTGATTCTGGGAAGATTTTGAATATTTTTCTCCTAAAAAAATTCTTAAATTCAAACATACATTTCAGACAAAATTTTTAAATATTTAGACACTTGCCTATAGAAAAATATTAACATTTTAAGAAATTTTTCCTACTAGAAAACTTTCTGATTCTGGGACTTTTTAAAATAGAACAAATTCAGAATCTAAGACAATTTTTGCATACCCAAATTATTGATTTTAATTCGTTTTTGTTATTTAACAGTTCTTAATTTCTAATACATTTACTATAAAAATAACTGCTAATTCTATTTAAATTTTATTCTATACGTTTTAAAACAATTTTGATATAATAAATTCTTAAATTCGGAGATACAGGAAAATAGTTAAGAGTTTTTCTGTTCACGTTAGAAAAGGTGTTTACTATAAGAACGTGGTGAAATTATTATTCGTGGATTCCCCAAATTACTAAAATATTGAAGAAAAATAAACATTTCTTATAAAAAAAAAATGTGTTCACGTTTTAGAGCTATTGAACTTTGTTCAAGTTTTGGAATAGTCAATATAAAAAAAAAAGTGTTCATGTTTCTGGGTCGTTCATGTTACTGGATGTTCACGTTTCTGCTAGTCCACTGTATATTAAAAATTCTATTATCTTTTGTATGTGTGAGTATACTAGTAAATAGTTTTTATATGAATAATGTATTTTTTTTTTTTTTGTTTATTGGACCGACAATGAATTTTTGCGCCTAAATAGTTTTTAATGACAATTTGTTTTCTTTTATTACAACTGTAGCTACAAAATATTTAAAGAATCTGAATTTTTTTAAACTTTCATATCATATTTGGCAAGTTTAGGATTTTTTTTTCCCTTATAGGAATTTGTGTGTAAAAAATGCAATGCACTCGATGTTAGCCATTTGTATACGGCTGTAGATTTTTGTTTAAATGTTACAACATATCTTGTTGTATTGCATTCATTTTATGAAAATCCTATTCAGACAACTAAATTAATGAGAATAATATTATCATGTCATTATTATTTGAACAAAGCTTTGGTATTATCTTGAGTAAAGTTATGTACAAAAACAAAATACATGTACAAGACGGAAATTTCATTTTGTGTCGTCTTTGTAAAGCAGGGAGTTAAAATGTAATGGTATAACTAGGGTTCTGAAGTTCATTAATAACACAGTGCAACAACCAAAATCGGAATAGTATGAAATCAAAAGCAAATGAAAGTTTACATTTTCCACAACAAAACCCTTAAGGTTTCTTTTAGTTTAGTGCGATATTTTTTATACGCTTTTGAAGTTAGTGATTTTGAAACGACGCTGTCTAACAAGAAAAAATCATCACACATTTTATAAAATAATGCTTATTTATTTTTATTATCCGTTAAAGTTGTGGTATCTTATTGTTTTTGGGATCGAGAAATCAATTTTTGATATTTATTTTTACCTTAAACTCACTCTAGATGGCGCCGTCATACAAATTTTGTTATTTCTTGTAGATTGTCATAGAACACGATATTTTTACTTTTTTGAGGCTAAAAAATCAATTTTTGTGATTGGCTTCATTATAAAACATATTTCTAATGATATTACGAAGTACATTTTATTATTCTCAGTACGTTACTATTACAAAAATTGTATTTTTAGGGAAAGAAATTGTGTTTTTTATGGAAAACCCCTATTTTTAAATTACAAAAACAACTTTTTTATTTAAAAGAATTATATTTTTAAAAACATATAAATTATTCTATTTATCTTTACAAAATTACAAAGATAAAAAAAAACAATTCTGTATGTTTTCAATTTATAATCATTGCCTCTAGATACCAAAAAAAACCGACCAAATATAGTTTTTTAATCGAACTGTTCGGTCGGACACTAATTACTAGCTTAAGAAAGGAAATTTTATGAAAAAATTTGAAAATTTAAAAAAATTATATTAGCCATATTAAATTATATATAATTATATACGGAAATTGGTGGATATAATTATAAATAATTATAAATAATATATAATTCTATAAAATCTGATATAATCAGATATAATTATATATAATTATATCTGAAAAATGGGTATGTATAATTTTATATAATTATATAAAATTAGATATAATTATATAAGGCAGATATAATTATATATTGGCCCATATATAATTTTATATAGCACCATATAAACAAATTTTTTAATAATCGACCGCATATATAACTACCTATATCTAATTATATATGGTGAATTATATGAAATTATAGACATATATATATATATATAACTATATCTAATTATATATGATGAATTATATGAAATTATATACATATATATATACATATGTATATATATATATATATATATATATATAATTTTTTTTACTTTAATTTTATTTGGGATTGATAATATTTTTCAAACCGAGAATTAAAATCTTTTAATTTAATATCTTACCTTAGCTTCTGAAAAATCATAATCCGGTTCAAATGATGCATTTAATGTAGCAATCAAATAGAACAAAGTCTTGCGAGATATAGTATCACACAAAATGACACCCTCATCCCCCGACTGGCTATTGTTGCGATGAAAATTTGGCGACATATCAGTCAATGTTTGTGGTGGCGATAAGGCCTGCAAATCATGAGGGCCATAGCCATGCGTTTCAGCCGTAAAACGCTTGTACAACGTTTTGTCAGCTGCAACCATTTTGCAAGAATATGATTCTATGCGTCCAAACATGGTACTGCTGCCAGAGCCAATAGACAAGGCATTGTTAATGGCTTCAAAACGAGAACTTTCCAAAAGTTTCATGATGAGGACTGTTTATTTTTCAAATAAACGCTCCGAGCTTATGATCAGTTATAGGAAATTTACTTTCCAGGTAAAATCCTTGCAAAATTTATAATTTTATTTGTTCAAATTGTTTAAAAATTATGTTTTATTGCTTTTTTTAAATCTTTTAAAAGATTTTTTGTTCGTTTCTGTGTTTTGTTTTGTTGAAATCCTTGTTTTTAACGATGCATATAACTTAACAATCTAAGTTAAGACAGACAATACGACCTTGAACCTTGAAAAAAGGTTAACAATTTTTCTTTTGATCAAATTTTTTTTTATAAAAAAAAAAATTAAAAGGTCGCTGTCACTGCTTAAGCTTGGACTCTTATAAACCACGGTTGCTGGCAAATAATACTAAGGGCGGCACTTTGTTGTATATTGCAGTTGTTCATTGCCGTTATCGATAAAGTCGTCAATTGGCAATTGAAGTTTCTGAACATGGTCGAGGGATGGACAAGGATTCTTTTCTTAACTCCTGCTCTTTTGTCGTTTATTCTGTAAATTTTATTTGTTTTTTGCTGCTGTTGTTGTTTGTGTTGTTGCTTAGTAAACATTACACTTATAAACAGAGCGGAATTTAACGAAATTGTTAGTTTTTTTTTTAGAACTCTAATTGGGAAAACTTGTAGTCTTTCTTTTGCTGCTGTTTCTTATATGTTTAACACAACAGAGAATTCCTGTTTGGTTTGGGATTTTCAAAATGGCGTCTGTTTAGTTTTTTTTTTTTAATTTTATTTAGAGATCGGTACGTCTGCCCCTGATTTCACTAAATACACACACAAAAGTTGTTGGTCTTATTTTCTTTGTTTTAGTTAAATTAATTAAATACCACTTTTTTAATAGTTTTTTTTTTGTGTTTTCGTTATTAAATAATCGAAAACACTTTTTTTGTTTACTTTAAACACTTTGTGTTTTATAAATGTTCTTCTACAAAATCCATATCATACATATTTGCAAATAATCTTAATAAAGACATTCTCGTAGTTTTATGAAATCACCAATTATGTAAAACTTTCCAAGTTATAACAAAAATAAATTTTTCGTTAATTTTCTTTTAAATTCTTTTTCCTACTTTCTTTATAGCGAGCTATTTATAGAAATTTGTTAAAATATATTTGCTCAGTTGAACTTTGATATTTATAGCTTTTTTTAGCGGAACGAAAAATTTAATATCGAGATTTATTGATTGTATAAATTTTCTAAAGAAATCGTTACATTAAACAACTACTTGATAGTCGTATGAGTCATATAGTACCGGAAGACAATATTTTCAGTATGGTTACTCATTCAAAGAGTTGTACTTTTTGGTATAACCTAAAAAACAAAACTGAAACACTGGACTCAAATAATATATTTATTAAAATTAATAATTTATTTAACAGCAAATAACATTCTTTTAAATAAATATACTTAAAAACTAATATAAATACCTTCATGCACTTAACCATGATGTGCTGTGTCGTAATAAATCCAACAAAATGTAACAAAAACTTTATTAGTTGAAATGCACCTGATTACTTGGCAATGATTTTTTTTGCGTGTATACTCAGCGGAGTAGAATCACAATCAAGTGTAGTAGCTGGTTGGGCCACTGGCAAAATGCTTGCGATTCTCACAAAATGTTTCGCTTTTAGTTTTAAGTTTAATTGTGTTTCGACTTTCGCTAATGCATTGTTTGGAAGCCGATAGTGATCAAGTTTAAATTAATATTTTAAAATTTTGTTTAAAATAAGTGTTAAATAATACATAAATATAATTGGTAAGTAAATATATTAATTTTTGGAAAAAGGTAGGCCTAATTTGATATGCCGCATCTGTAGAGCTAAAATTACAAACAACTTGCAGAGAAATTGTTTATGATAATTTGTGTAGGAAAACAGAGACTTAAGATTTCAGCAGCCCATTGTATATTAATGTCAATAATTTCAAACAATAAACACCTACTGGTTGGTGCTCACATACCCTCAGTGATTCAAAAATTATATATGAAAAATTTCAAGAAGATGAAAGAACTTTAAGAGCACACTGACCACTATGGCAAAATTACAATAATTCAATGTTAGTTACATAAAAATATTTGCCATGGGAAATATTTTTATACCTTAAATTACAAGTCCAAATCTGTTGGTACACGAATGGATATTTTCCTTCCTTCCGGTTTGGTTTCCACATTTTTAGTAGCATTTTCCTTATCAACCTGAAGCATACGTTCATCCAAAAAGGGCATTCCTATGTTTCTTTTAGACAAATATTAAAGGTGTCTTAGCATATGTGAAAGCATTTTAGTGCGTTTTAAAAAAGTCACGTCACATGTACCATGAACAAAACTGTCGATTCGTAACTGCACGGAACGGCAACACTAAGGGATGCTTTATTGGTATGACAGTTTATGGTGCGAGGATGTCAAATCAACCACAGCAATTATCGGCCGGATTCCCTATAAAATCTGGTACATGATCTTTGGATCAGTCCTGTGTGATGTTACATTGCCAGTTGGGTATACTTCCCGAATATCTATTTTAACCATCTGATCACATCTGATTAAAAAAATGGTAGGAAAACATCTTTAAAATTTAAGATATTTTAGATTTTTTCTAAGCAGTATTAAAGCACTCGAGAAAACAAAAATTTTGATACCCATGTTGCCTATGCTGTGGGCCCAGTTCTGTGTCGTGTTAACAATAAAATTTATCAAATGTTAACAAAAATTTAATGTTAATTTCACTTACGACGTTTGGTACAGTAAACGGTTAACGCAAACCAAAAACAACTTTTAATACAAATGTGTTATACGAAAAACTGTGTTTTTGATAGGTTTCCAATTTGGTTAATCGATTAACCGATTCCTCGATTATTCGCCTCTATTTCGGTAAATGTCGAAATTCTCACAATTTCACTTCTTCACAAAACTTGTTATTTTTTTAATTTTGTCTATAAAATTGACTATACTTAAAAAAGTTTTACAGTTACTACATGACAGTTTGTGTAGTAAGCAGTAGTAGTTGTTTTTAACTGCAATTACAGTTGTTTTCTAAGAAACAGTACAGACCAACTATTATGACAGTCATTTAAAAAAAAAGCAACTGAAAAAAAATTAATGTATTTTAAAACAGTTGTTTGAAGCGTTTTAATAAACAACTACCAAAGCAGTAATTTTGCAGTAAACAGCAAATTTTTATAAGTTAATTGAAAATCTAAGATTATTTGGAGTTTTTAAAAAGTCTCCTTAAGTTTATATTTGACTATGAGCATATTCATAATAACAAATATAAACTAAAATAATAATGTCAATAAAATTTCAAATTACATCGAATTCCCTCGGTTGACTCATTTTAGTCTTTAATTCGGCACTGAGCAATAATTTGGAAATCCCATCAGTGGTTCCGTTAATTTTATTTCAAAAAACTCCTAAATTTCTTAAATATTAAACTTTTTTAAAATATTTTACTATTGTTTATGAAAAATCTATTAGGAAATTCTATAATACAAAAAAAAGAATTTTGGTTTATTTTTAAAATACCAAAAAGGCAACTGTTAAAAACAGTAGTTTTTATCAATTTTTCCAGTTTAAAAATGTTTGTAGTTTAAAATTGTCAGTTGTTTTTACGATATGGCTAGTTGTTTTTACTGCATTTATAAGTTGTTTTTCTACAGTTAAAAACAACAACGTTTTTAGTTATTTTGACGGTAATTATCTTTTTCGCTTTTTTTATTTGAAATTACAGATGTTTTAACTGTAATTTTCAGTAGATTCTACTGTAAAACTTATTTGAGAGCAGTTCCACTGAACCAGAAGATTACATTTAACGCAACTGAACAATGTAACTGTCATACTTCTATTAAAGCGAAAAACTTTGAATTTTTTCATCCTGTGGTACTAACACACTCAAAAAAGTTTTACAGTTACTACATGACAGTTGTTTGTGTAGTAATCAATTTCTGCTGTTTTAAACTGCAAATTACAGTTGTTCTTCTATGAAAAAAAAAAAACAAAACAACTACTATGAAAAACAACTTAAGAAAAATCTGTACTTTTGTTACAGTTGTTTGAACAACTACCGAAACAGTAATTTTGCAGCAAACAGTAAATTTTTTTAGTTATTTAAAAATACAAGATTTTGTCGAGTTTCTAAAAATTCTAGTTTAGTTTATATTTTTTATTATTGATAATAATTGTCAGTTAGTTATTTTAACGACAGTGTTCGTTATGTTTATTTCACTTGTTAGTTTTTTTCCAATGCCCGACGAAAAAAGTTTATATATAGTCGTATATAGCTTGATATAGTGGTATGTTATTATATATGTGACCATATGTAAACATATATAGTTAAATCTCATACTTATTTTTACGAACATTTCTAATTATGGTATATATAAGTTTTTATCTCATCATATATAATTGATATAGTTATATATCAGATCATATATACTATCATGTATAATTATACATAAGTAGATATAAAACAGTAAAACCACACAAATTCTACAATTTTTATATTAAAATTATATGTGGTATCACATATAATTCTATATCAATATATGTGTTTAAATAAAAAAGAAAAATTCGATCAATTTTGTATATGGTAAAAATCTATCACTTTTAAATATAATTATAATTATATAATTATAAGAGAACACAAAAAAAAAATTCAATGTATTTAGGCTAAAAACAATTGTAAAAAGCAAAAGAAAAACTTAGAAAAGCTACTCTTTTTAAAAAAGTTCAAATTTAGTAGAATAATTAATATTTTATAAGTAAAAAAAAAAAACATTTCAAGTCAGAAAATCTTAAAATAAGCAATTAAAAGCCAAAGGGTAAAAAGCTTTATAACAAAAAAGAACCAAATCGGATTTGGCCGAAAAAACCATAATATGCGATATTTATATCGTGAAATAAACTTTTTTTTCTATCAAATTTTTTTTTTCTTCGATTGTTAAAAAAATCTAGTCTCGACTTAAATTTGGTGGAGTTTTTGAAAAATTTTCTATATATTTTTAAACTGTTCTTAAAATGACTTTATAATTATAAACACTTAATGACTTAATAATCAAACCAAAAACTGAAACTTTCTATGTTGCAGTAATCGAAAGCTAAGATAGATATGAGTTCATCATCTGAAGACACTTAAGCGTTTGGTGCAGTTGTTTAAAAAATAATTATAAAACAAAATGAGGTTTTAGCTATGAAGGTTAGGTTAGGAAGGGTTACGTGCCCAAGGGCACATCTCCACTCGGAGACCAATACGGTCCATTGTGAATCCCTTCAGTCAAAAAGTAAGAAAGAATAGGAATAGACAGATATATAAATTGAAAGATAGATAAAAAGAAAGATAGAAAGGATATATACTCCCCAGAGCAAGCTCCTATCGTCCCCTTACTAAAAACAGCCGTCCTATTTCCCTGACAAATCTCAGCAAATCTACTGGATTGCATCCAGCGACACACCTAAGTTCGTGAGACCCTGCAACCTAGGACAGTGGCACATTATATGCTCAACTGTCTCCAGTTCCTCAACGTCCTCACACAACCTGCAAAAGTCCGGTATGTCCCTGTCCCATCTGCTTGTGAAAGCCCTGACAGAACAGTGACCAGTCAGGAACCCCGTAAGGGTCCTGAGACCATCCCTGTCCAGTCCTATGAAACTCAGTGTATAAGTCAAAATGAAATCACGTCTAATTTTAAATCATTGATTTATATTTAATTTCTTTATTATTTGGAATGTGAAACAAAATTGAAGCGCGGATTTCCAAAGAATTTTATGAAGATCAAATTATATATAACTTATATAGACCCATTTTTCGTATAAAATCATATCAAATGAGATCCCATGGGATCTCAAGAGATAAGGTTATGTATACCATTCTTCGGATCACCTGATATATGATGTGATATGGAATTATAATGTATATATAATAATGACTATATAGCTATATCAGAACTTTTTTCATCGGGTACCCGACGTGTATCCTATATGTGATTATTTATAGTATAGTATCACATGATCCGAAAATTGGCATACATAACCCGATCTCAAGGTATCTCATGCGATCTAATCTCATATAGTTTTATCCGAAAAATGGGTCTATCAAATATGATCAAACTATATATAATTTTATACAATTTTATTTAAAAAGTTTTTAATTAAAAAATTTTAAATGTTTTAGAGGTCTCGTAAAGTCGTTCGAAAACATCTTTTTTAATGAGTAACTACAAAAATACTAATAATGAAAACGCAAAGTTTTACATTTATTTCTAATCAAGGACCAAACTACAACATCCATGTTCAAAAAAAATTTCGTTAGAATGTTTTATTTTAGAAAATTAATGCCGATCGAAAAATTACGATCACGATTGAAGTAATTAGGCTCCAGTATTTTTTATTTTAATCCAATTAAGTACTACTACAAAACATATAAATATTAGTGTCCCACCTAACAGTTCTGCCAAAAAACTATACTTTGTCGGGTTTTGGTATCTAGAGGCAAAGAGGATAAATTATCTTATTGGAAACATGTTTTTTTAAGGAAAAAGCCGAAGTTTAGCTATAAGTTACAAATTTCGGAGGCCGAACATTGCTTAACTTCAGACTTTGCTTTTAATTTGACACTCAAATTCGCATCTAATCAGCCCAGTAAACAATTTTACATTCGCAAAAATTTGTCCGTAATGCTTTTAAATACCGAATGCCGACCAAATGCATTTTCTGACCGAACTGTTCGGTCGGACACTAATAAATATTAATTTTACAATATATTGTTAAATCTAAAAATTTATGCTTCTTTTAAAAAACAACATTTGCTGAGGAAGAAAATCAAATTCTTTGTTCGCAAAAATTTTAAAGTAGAAGACCTACAGATTTTTTCAAGACCACAAAATAAATAAATAGTGGCAGGTGTCTTCTAATATCAAAGGGTTTATTTGAAAGTTTTACAAATTAAATTTTGTTATATCTGCAAAATACCGTTATAAATCGATGTTTCGGCATTTTAGCGTTATTTAATTAAGATATTTCAAAATCAAACCGGTAAAATAGCAAAATAGGACCGGTTATACAAGAAAACATATGTCCTTAATGGAATCGCTTTTTTTAAATTTTCATTTAGGTTTGATTTAACTGTGGTAGCGAACTGCCGTTATTATCAAAAGGTATTGCAGGACAACCCTGTTTAAAATCTAATAATTATAATTTTAGTACTTTAATAAAAAAATATTGATAATCATTACAAAACAAAAAAAAGCAGTTTTAATTTTTTGCAATTAATTAAAAAAAACTCATTTAAATTCTAATTATAAACGGTGCTTAAAAAAATGTAAAACAAGTGATAGAATTTTTTCATTACATTTTATTATATATATTTATATATAATATGTTTAGCCATATATAATTATACATAAGTGAATTATTTTTGATTAATTGTATCATATACAATTACATATGATCATATATGGTAGAATATATGGTCATATATAGGTCTATATCTATTTCATATGATCAGATATACAAGATATGCTAATATATAACATACGATACAATGATAAATGATGAAATATTACGCCATATCAAAAAAATTGCATAAACCAAGTAGTATAAGATATGAACAAATACCGAAATATATTGCCACACATATAAGCATATATAGTTTTATCAAGTTGTACTTGTATATGAGCCCTATGGGGAATGGGACCGGTTCTGCTTGTGCTACAGGATCGGTCCCTTCGTGTCAGATACCGGTCCTCTGCTAAACCCTACCCTATGTAAACAACTGGCAACTTTAACATTGGCTTGTCATAGGAGGGGGTCATTTGTCCTGCTTTAAACCACATAGTGGCATGCCACACGACTAACCAAAGATGGGCATACCACAAGACTGTCGCAAAATGGCCATGTCGTATAAAATAAACTAAACAGCTTGCAATGGGTAAAATTCTGGCCAACTGGCTTTTTCTTCTTAATAAGCATTCTCGTTAAGTGGTATGTCCTCCCTTTACCAGTCACAGGATTGGTAATTTTAGAACAATTGACACTGCTTAACCCACTTCATTATTAAATTATACCAGTCCTGTGATAAGTCCTTCTTTAACCAGTCACTTTTAGGACAATTGACTCCTCATTCCCCAAAGGGAGTATATAGAAACTTTTTTCATCGGGTAGTTAAAAATAACTACATTTTTAGTTATTTTAACGGTAATTCCCTTTTTCTCATTTAACTGAATTTACAGTTGTTTTAACTGTTAGCAGATTATACTGTTAGACTTTTTTTTAGTGAATTTTTAAAAATAAACCAAAATTGTGATTTTGAGATAAAATTAATCATACCTACTATATAGTTTTTGATGAATGGTATAAAAAAATATTTTAGGGAATTTTAAAGACGGTATATCATAGACACACAAATTTTGATTTGTTTTTTCAAAACACTTCAATAATTTGTCAATGATTCTCACCTTTTGAATATTTCCGAATTTTTTTGTGCGTTTTAAAAATACGTTATACTTAACCTCGAATATCCAAATTAATTTACGATATTATTAAAATTGCCTAATTTAATTGTATTTATTGTATATTTTAAGTAAATAAAATGTAATTGAAAACAAATACAATATACTATACTAAAAGATTTCCCTATGTACATTAGTTTTTGCTAAGAAAATAATGAAATTTGTTTATATTATTTGATGTTTTCCTTTATACCAAAGACAAATAGTCACCGAAGATACAAAAGGTTAAATGCTTAAAAAAATTTGTAAACAAATTTCAGAATAAAACACAATATTTCCAATCATGTGGGAAGTCTACACGTGTTCGGGAGGAAACACTTGAAACAAGTGAAAAAATAAAATTATATTTCAATGTATCGAAACGTAACGATTTAAATCAATGTTCAATTGGAAACGCAATTGTTTGGATGTAGTATGTGAATATAAACAAAAAAAAACAAAGTATTTTTAAATATAACGATAATTTTCCCTTACAAAATAAGTAAACTTTTCTCTAAAGAACTAAATAATTGTATTTTTAAGTATATTAAAGTTGTTTAATTAGAAAAATGCTAAAGAAATGCTCAGAAACTATAAAACAATTTGTTTACAATACCAAAAAAAAAAGTTTATATCTTTTTCATAGTACGTAT
The DNA here is from genome assembly GCA_021234595.1 of Delia radicum. NCBI lineage: Eukaryota > Metazoa > Arthropoda > Insecta > Diptera > Anthomyiidae > Delia > Delia radicum. Next base: position 215,566,025 of record CM037854.1, read on the forward strand.
TGTGTATTTAAAATGAAAATATGTAATTTATATTACTGTTGTCCAGAATCAGGTATGTCAAAATGAATATATATATATCTGAAACGGATCCAGGAAAAGGATTTTGGGGAGGGATGTTAGAGTATTTTTAATAAACTTTGTTTATCTTTTTTATATTTTTGTATAGAAAAATGTATTTTGGGGGAGGAAATGACTCATTTTGCCTCCACCTGGATCCGCTCTTGTATACATATATATTATTTGTCAATTATTCGAGTTTTTATTACGATCGTTTAAACGATCAAAAGTTATTGGTCGAAGTATGAAGAAATTAATTTTTCGAAATTATTCGAATAACGAATAAAACAAATTTTAAAAACACATAAATAATAAAAGTTTTTATTTTATTTAAAAGGTGAATGAATTTTGTCCTTAATGTGAACACACTCGTGTAAATAAACCTGTAGAAATAGAAATACTACACTGATAGAAATCTATGCGTAGTATTAATGAATTCCTTCATTACTCCAATGAATTTTTTCATAAAAAAGTCCCCAAAGAAAAGTTTCATTGAGTCAATGAAAGGTGTTTCATTAAATCAATTTGAATGAATGTTTTCATTGACCCAATGAAAATTTCATAAAGTATATAAAATTTTTTTCATTAATCTTAGCCTAATCGTTAGGAAAGTTTCATGTGTTTAATGAATAAAATTCATAGTTTGTATGAAATATTTTCGTTGATATTTAATAATTTGCACTTTTTATAATTATTTTAGCATACAATTACAAATTTTGAAAATAAAATTTTTTTTACCCATAAAAAAGAAATATTTAAACCAATTTTTATTTATTTCTGTTTTTATTGTTTTATTTTTACAAAATTGTTCAATCTTTCTTTACATTTTTTATAATTTGTATTAAAAGATGACATATTTTCTTATATGTCGGTACAAAATATGTAATTTTTTATCGATCTGGCTTGGAAATCTGTAGATCTACGATTATAGTCCAGTTGAATTACGACCATATTAGATAAAAATGTTAAATATTGTTAACAATGTTGTTAACAACAAAAATGTATTATCGTTTAGCATAACTTTTTTGTGTAACATCGTCAAAACGATAACAATTTAGGTCTCGTTTTGAACAAAACTATATCGTTTTTCATGGAGAATCTGTTTTCTGGAATTTAGTGACCAACTATTCAAATTCGTCAAAAACTGTTAGCTCTAGGCAAATTTAATAAAAAAAAATTATTTATATCAAAGTTTTGGTTAATTCTGTTTAAAAGAAATTTTTCAGTTTTTTTTATTTCAAAATGATAGTACAAAAAAAAATTTTTTTCTTATTACAAGTCAAAGTTTTTATTGAAAAAAATTTGAAAATTTTTCATTGATTTAATGAATTTTTTTTATGAAATTATGAAAAAATCATAAAAAATGTTAATGAAAAAAATACCAATATTAATGAATTTTCATTCAGTTAATGAAATTTTTCATTAAACCAATGAATCGATTTTAATGAAATCGTTTCATTAATACTATGAAGGAAAATTCTATCAGTGTACTAAGAATTAGTTAAAAATCACGCTGCAGAAAAATCTGCTAAAATTGGCTAATTTTTTTTTTTTTTTGCTAAATATTAGTATATTGGCTAAACTAAAACTGTTAAATTTACAAAATTTTAGTTATTTACTCTGCAAAAATCAGCAAAAACATTTGCTAAATATTTATAGACAAAAAACAGTAAATTTAACTAAAATTAACGGAAACATTTCATAAAAAATTGTATTCTAATTTCAAAAGGTAAGATTTTAATTCGCACTAAAAAAATCTAATAAAAACATTGAAAATTCTACATTTTTTTGATACTTTTTTCCGTCTGCTAATATTTAGCAAATTTTTTGCTGATGTCCGCAGATGGATTTTCTATTTTTAATTAACTAAAATTTAGCTCAAATATAGCGACATTTTTGTAGATTCAAGTGCTTTATTTTTGCTATTCTTATCTTACTAATATTTAGCAAAAAACTCTGCTAATTTTATCACTTTTTTTCTGCAACGTAATTTTTAACAAATTTTTAGTAGTTTTAGCAAAATTGTTTACTATTTTTTTCCATTAGTGTACTAACTGGACAGTAGAATGTCCCTTAAAATAAGGATTTATCGCTTTTCGTTCAGTTTTATTACAAATGGTTTCAAATGGGAGAAATCAAGTCGGCCGAAAATGGGCCATTTTGGAAAAAAGTGTATAATCAAATATTTACAAAATTCGAAGTTTCGAAAAAAGTAATTTTTTATTTCATTTATTCATTTTACATACTCAAATTTATTCAGATATGCAATTCTGACTTTATCGGATATCATTAACCTACTTTATCCTGGAATCCAAAATGACCCATAAATTTGATAAAAATGCGAAAAGGTCTTTTTTAATTAATTTTAAAGAGTTTTTAAAATGCCTAATTTAGAGATCTCGATTGCTATTGTCTAATAAAATTTAAGTGATATTTTTTCGAAAATTATGTTTTCATCTTCTCTTACATTAATAAACAATTAGTGTTTTCTATTTGTAATGCCAACATTTAAATTGTGATCTCAAACCAGACAATTCAAAATGAATTGCACAATTCAAAATAAAATGACAAATAATCTATTTTTAATGGACGCGCTACTGCTCACATTAAATTTGACATCTAAATTTATTACCACAAAATATAATACGGCATTTCGATTTTAGCAAACACTTATTTTGATTAATTTTTGACACTCAAAAAGTTTGACAGTAGAATCCACTGAAAATGGCAGTTAAAATGACTATAACTTCAGTTAAAAAGACTGCAATTGTAATTACCGTTAAAATTTAGTTGTTTTTAACTGTTGAAAACATTAAACAAATGTAACAAAAACAATGTCGAAAACTTAACTAACAATTTTTAGTACAAAAATGTTTAAGCAACTGTAAAAATTGGTTAAAGCTATTGTTTTTAACAGTTATTTGTTCAGTATTTCACAAATATTTTTTAATATAAATAAATATCTTTTTCCAATATAAATTTCTACAAGTCCAATTTCTACTGGAGTACCGCAGTTATAAAGCTTTTATGCATTGGATATACAATGAAATTTTCTATAATTATTTGCAAACTCTGAATATACCAATACTAGCAAATATAACCTATTCGAGAATTTTTAAAAACTTGATATAATCTTCTATTTTTAAATAAATAACAAAAATTAATAATAACTACTTAAAACAGTAGTTTCCTTCAGTTGTTTTTTTAAATAACTGTCATAATAGTTGTTTTGTATTATTTCATAGTTAAAAACAACTACTATTTATTACTACACAAACAGCTGTCATGTAGTAACTGTACAACTTTTTTGATTGTAGGATGTAGGAAATAATTTTTTTTTATTGTTCGATTACAAAAATAATTTTAACTGTTAACAAACAGTAGTTTTTACCAATTTATTTCAGTTAGCTCAAAGTTTTTGTATTAAAAAATTTTTAGTTATTTTTACTATATTGTTAGTTGTTTTTACTGCATTTGTTAATTGTTTTTAAATTTTTTTGTTATTTTAACGGTAATTAACTTTGTCGCCTTTTTAACTGAATTTACAGTTATATTAACTGCCATTTGCGATAGATTCTTCTGTCGAATTTTTTGAGTGTACTGTTTTTAAAAGTCTGGTTTATATTTGTGGGTTAATGACATACATTTAATAAAATGTTCACTCCTTTTTAAAATGACTTAAGATTTATGACCTCTACTGTGGTTTTGTTTACATTTACAAATGAACAGGAAGAAGTGATTTATAAACTTGTTAAACGATTGTTTTAAACAGTAAAATGTTTATACTTACTAGTTGGTTTAATTAACAAAGGATTTAACAAGATTGTTTACATTTCTGTATTTTGTTTGTTTTGGTATCGTAAAACTATAGTTTTTTTTTATTGAAGGAATATTTAATAAATTAAGGAATCCATAAAGTTATCTTTGGTATTTTCTTAAGAAATTCGCAAAAGTTTTACTCTTGCTCAGGAACCAATTCTGAAGCCCAGACATCTTGTGGCCAACCAGTTCGACCTTTACTTTGACGAATTAGAGCCTGAAAAGATAAAACAGAATATAATAAAATCGATTTTACAACTTTTAATTTGATACCACGAATAGTTTAATATTAAAAGAAAATTGAACTACAATATTTTTGATAAAATTTTACGAACTATAGTAATTATTCGGTAGAGTTGTGCTTAATAGTTCATTTCGCTCATTTTCAATTATTGAACTAGTTCTGCCTTTTAGTTCATATGTTTGTCAACCCTTAAACCACTGAAAAATTTAAAATTTGCCTGTAAGAAAATTTGTAAAAACTACTAGTTTTAACAGTTATTTTTTTTTGGATTTTAAAAACATATTTCAATAAAAAAATTCTACTTTTGATTACAACAACAAATTTTATTTCCTACGTCCTACTTAAAATGTAAAGTCAAAATTAAAAAACGGTACTCCAACTATTACAGTCAGGAAATTGAAAAAGTAGAAATGATTAAAAATAACAGTTAAATTGGCTACAAATGTAGTCAAAAAGGCGATGACTTCATTTGTCATAAAAATAATTAACCATGTAGTAATTTTTAACTGCTGATGAAACAACTACAATGGTAGTAAAAGCGACTATCGAAGTGATCAAAAACAAATAACTTAATTGAATGCATAAACTATAAATAAAAACAATGAACATAAAACGACTACATAAGTTGTAAAAACTACTGTTTTTAACAGTTATTATTTCGGTATTTTAAAAATATATCATCGTATATCATTGTATCGTATGTTATATATTAGCATATCTTGTATTTCTAATCATATGAAATATATATATAGAACTATCTATATATGACCATATATTCTACCATATATGACCATATGTAGGTGTATATGGTTCAATTTATCAAAAATAACAAAACATCATTATATATATATAGTAAAATTTAATGACAAAAAATTCTATCACTTTTATATATATTTTTAGCACCGTAATAATTATGTATATTATAAATGAGTCTCAAAATTTACTGAAAAAAACATGAAAAACTACGGTTTTTTGTTTTGTAATGATTATTCATATTTTTTTTATTAAAGCACTAACCAAATGGTTTTAAGAGAAGCAGTTTTTAAGAGGTTTTTTTAATGCATATTTTTTAGTATATATATAACATATTTACCAGGGGTACAACTTAAAGGGTGATTTTTTTTAGCAACTTTCTTTTTGGCAACACTGTTTTTGGCAGCTCAGCTGTTTTAGTGTAACATGTTACAGTTTGGTCAATAATTTAACCATGAATCGACTTACAAACGAACAACGCTTGCAGATTATTGAATTTTATTGTCAAAATTCATGCTCGGTTAAGAAAGTGCACCTTCTGAGGCGGCTATTTGGAATCTTGTGACTAAATTTCGCACCAAATTTACATTATTAGACATTAAAAAAAAATATCGCAGCTGTTTCCGCCAGTGTTGTTGATGCCCGTGATTTATCGATTCGGCGCCGTTCGCAGCAATTGGGCCTCTGTTACTATACTACGTGGAAAATTTTGCGGAATGATTTGGATGTAAAACCTTTTAAAATACAGCTGGTACAAGAATTGAAGCCACACGACCTACTACAACTTCTAATTTTGGTGAATTGGCGCTGACAAAGTTTTATGAAGGTCCACTTTTTTGTCGGAAAATTGTGTTCAGCGACGAAGCTCGTTTCTGGATGAATGGATACAAGCCAAATTGCCGTATTTGGTGTTAAGAGCAGAGAAGTATTGCAAGAACTGCCAATACATCCCGAAAAATGCACTGTTTGGTGTGGATTATGGGCCGGTGGCATCAGTGGACCGTACTTTTTTAAAGACGACGAAGGCAGGAATGTTACTGTGAATGGCGAGCGCTACCGTGCGATGATTACAATTTTTTTTTGTCCAAAATGGAAGAGCTGGATCTGGGTGACATGTGGTTTCAACAAGTCGGTGCCACATGCCACACAGCACGCGAAGCAATGGCCCAATTGAGAGGTGAGTTCGAAGAACAGTTTATTTCACGTTTGGGGCCGGTCAATTGGCCGTCTAGATATTTCACTGGAAAATTTATTCGTGAGATACCGGCCGATATGTTGAAGAGAGTATGCCAAAAGTGGACCCAGCGTATTAACCATTTGAGGCGTAGCCGCGGTCAACATTTACATGGAATCATCTTTAAACATTGAATTATATAGATCGTTCTATGGACTCAAATAAAAATTTCATACATTTCTCTAAATTTTATGTTTTTTTTTTATTTTTATTAAATCTGAAAGCTCCTAAAAAATCACCCTTTATATTGTACTAGGAAAACACAATTTTGTTTGTAAAGCATGTGTTTTGCCAGTACTACTCTCAAAATTATTTGCCAATATAGTTTTTACCAATATTACAACATTTAAATGTGTTGTATAAGACTAAGACCTAAATGTGTTTTACTATAAACATTTCTCAAAATTAATTTAATTTAAGCTATTTTAAAAGCACAATATTTTTTGAATTATGCCAACGGTGGCAAGTTTGCTTAAACCCACGGTTGGACAATCCCAGGCAGAAAAATACAATCGGCACAGTGTTTTCAAAGCGTCGGCTACAGTCGGTTATGCGTTGGCAGAACGTTGGATTAACAACCTTGACAGTATTGTCCTGTTACCATATTGACAACAGTGGTTATATGTTTTCAAGGTTTTTAAAAGTTATGTTCATTTCAAAATATTTATTTTTTGCAATTTTACGAAATTTTAACTTTAACGCTTTCTCTTTTCCAATTTTGTTCACAAAATATTTTGTAAATTTGGGTTTCTTTCGAAATAGCTAAAATTCTTTTTATATATCACTCATTTGGAGCTCATCAGGGCAATATAGTCGCGATATTTGTTAAGAAAGTGCAATTTTTGTTAAAGGGGCGTTTGGTGTTTTTCGTAAACTAAAAAAGCTATAATCACGAAATTTTTCATGTAGCATCATCTAATGACCAGAACAAAATAAAAGAAATCATTTTTGGTTATTCGAATGTTTAAGCAGTGAAAATGGGCTGAGAAGTTTCAAATATTCGACTTTAGGGACCACTTTTTGGTTGGTAGGAAGGGGATGTGGCACAGATGTAAACCTTTTTCTTTTTAATTTAAGGACCCCTAACAATAATCTTAAATCAAAATAGAAGTATATACACAATCAAAAAGTCGGTAATTGAAGGGTTAACAGCGAAGTAATGTGACTTATTTTTTACCAACAATCTGAAAAAGAGTTATTTATAATTATAACAAAAATAATAATCGAGAATAAAATGTTATTATTATAAAGGAGAATAATTTTAATCAGATGTTTACCCTTATAAAAAATGGTTACGTCCTAAAATACCCCTAATCGACTAGGGAAAACCCGTAACTTGACAACCCTGCTTTTATTTTTCAAACTTTATGATATGCTTATTTTAGGTTTTACGCTACTTTAACAGATTGTTTAATTTTTGTTATTAAACCATTTATGCATACAGTTTTTGCCAAATTAGCTTGAAAACGTTTAATAAAACTGTTTAGAAACTTTATGCATGAGACTGTCAAAATTTATATAAAAATGTAATTTTCATTTTAATTGATCTTTTTTTTAAAAAGAGGGGGTGTATTTCTAAAGTAAGATAAGCTTTTAAATTTTCAATATTGAAAAATATTGTTCAATAGGCCATGTGTTTAACTGAATAATACTAAAAATATATAAATGTGGTATCAGTAAATGCTTTTTATTTTAAACATCAAATATACTCAATTACCAAAAGTTTCTGTTCTTTTTTGATGGTTGAAAAAAATATTTTTATTGCTTTGAAACACTTGCTGAATTAAGTAAAATTACATGCACTTGATATTTGCCACCAAAAAATATTTATTGAAAGACGACCGACCGGCACTCACCCCATCCTCTTGTCATAATAATGCAATTGAGTTATTAAAACATTTTACACCATGTTGTACACTTTCAACTCTACTTTCTATTGTTTCTACCACCCATTATAAATATTTTTGTGGGTTTGTACATACGTATCTACTTAATAGACCAACCATTCCACAGTGGGATATCTCACAATATTTTTGGAAATAATTCGTTCATTTCTTACTTAGTAGTCCGATTGCAATGCAATTTGGAACAGGCATAAGTGACGTAATATCGAGTGCTCGCCATTTTGTTTCTAATCCGATTTTGAAAAAAAAAACATTTGTAATCTGCTAGTAGAGACTAACAAAAAACGTGCCTACATGTGTGGGTTATCTCTAATAGTTCCCGAGATATTCCCATTTGAAAATTTGAAATTCCAAATTTGGTCCGACTCAGATCCAGTTTTTTTACGAATAGAGGGACAAAATCGAATATTGGTTATTTAAAAAATATTGGTTATTTAACTAAATAAATTCTTGATTAAATAAGAAAAAAATGCAATATCTCGTTCTATTCTAAAACTACATTTTTAAAGTAAAAATTAAAAAAATCCAAATGTTTGCGATTTTTTCCCCAAAAGGCACCAACAGACTTTTACCTCCAGATAAATATAACGAACAAATACAAAATATACAATACTCGATATAACGAACAAATACAAAATTAGAGTCTTAAGTATAGAATGAGATGCAAATACAAAGATTTCCGCAAACAATATGCAATATAGAGAAAGGGGATTCCCCAACGATGTTCTGGCTGCGTTTTCTGTGTTTACTTTTGGAGTTTTTAGCATTCTTGTACGATCGTTTGTGGTGTAAACATTAGAAAACATGGGAAATAAATAAATAAATAGTACCCGGTTTAACGAATTTTTCAATTTAACGAAGAGGGCTGACATTATATAGTTCGTTAAATCGAAAAACAACTGTATATACTTTTCTCCCCGGCCGCCTCTAAAGTGCCTCATTTTTAAGGTAAATATTAAGTTTAACCCACTGTTAAAAATTTTACACGCCTCCAAATATGTAACAGAAGCGATTGAAGATACTCCAACATATACCTAATTTATTGGGTAAGTCTCTTCCAATCCCAGTTTTAAATGTGGACATGGCAGCAAAAAATGTAAAAATTCCATTTTTGGAATTTTTTTTTTGGGAATTGTGGAATGCATATCATAAATTCGGACTTAAATTTCATATTTTTGACTTAGAAGTCTATTTAAGTCCAAAAAATCTTTGGATTATTCTTGAATAGTGAAAATTTACATTTTAACGAAAACAGAAATTTTTACCTTCCTATTATGATTTCCCAAGTTTTTGTTCTATCAATGGTTCTATTTGAATTTCTTTTAAAAATGTCTGCATTTAAATACCTTTCTTTCTTTCCAACGATAAAAAAAGAATTTCTCCTGGCAGATTACAAATATGTTTATTCTTTGAAAATCAGATTAGAAACAAAAAAATGGCGAGCACTCAATATTTTATATGCAAAAAGTGCCCTTTTTTAGTTGGTCATATTATCGCCCCCGGGGGTTTGGAAGGTTTAAAATTAAAACTAAAGCTCGATATTACGTCACTTATGCCTGTTCCAAATTTCATTGCAATCGGACCACTAAGTAAGAAATAACCGAACTATTTCCAAACATTTTGTGATATATCCCACTGTGCATTCCTGCTAAGTGTTTGCGTATTATGTAGAATCTGCCATACCAAAATATAATTTACTTAGTGTCGTTTAATGAGCCATCTCTGTTTCCCTAGTATTATGTGTAATTGTTTTGGATTCACTCGTTTCTTGTTTATGAATTTTATCTGCTTTCTGTCAAAGTTTTGTGGCTTTTCGTTGTTTATATCCCACCACTTTAACCATAAATCCTTCGTGTATTTTTATAACACGTCCATAATTCTTAATTATATTTGTATGTTTGTTCAACATTTAGCAAAATGCAATTTATTTTGTATATTACATTAAATTAACACTTACCTTTGTGTCATTTCTTATGTATGCTCTCTTTTCGTGGGAATTTTTACGATGTAACGGTTTTAAATCTGCCCGGAATCCGTTTTTAGGATCTTGGTCACCATCTAATACTTCGACAAGATATTTAATGTAGAGTATGGCCAACTTTAGTGTTTTAATCTGAAAATGTAATCCAATTGATTTAAATATATTCTATGTTGTACATTAAAGAGATAGTAAGGAGTGAGATAAGTTAAACTAGTACATGTATTTTACCTTGTAAGTTCTTTTACATACTTCAGAAAAAAAACTATTTTTTTTATCAAGTGAGTTTTGAAAATATACCTAAATTGTGTGTAAATATTATCAATCAAAACGATTAGTTAGTTCGTCAAAAAAATGGATAATCAACAAAAATTAAGAGAAAAAATAATTGAAATTATCAAAGAAAAATCAGATTGTACTCTTACAGTAATTGCTAAGAAATTAAACGTATTGCTAAATACGGGTTCTAGCGTTGTTAAAAAATATAATGACACTCGTATTGTTAATAGAAATCCGCGAACCGATATTAAAAACTGTATTTCGGATCAAAATAATGCTAAGAAAATAGTGGGAAAAATCATAACCTGTCAAACAGAAAATTAATTGTTTCTAGTTTTTGGTTTCTAGTTTCTTTCACGGAAAGATTACTTGAAAACGTGCGTCCGCATCCCCGAAAATCCTAAAAATTTGATAAGCAAAAATTTTTGCGGTTTTTTTTGTTTATATCTTTTTCATTTAAATATTTTAAATAAGCTAATCTAAAAAAAAATTGTGTGCCACTGATTTGAAATTTTTAATTTTTAAAATCTTAAATCGCACGGTTTCGTAGATGTTCCCATATCACAGCATAGCGAAAAAGGATGTCCTATTAGTGCATATTTTAGTATATTTAAATAGCTTAAAAAATTTCGTTGGCGCACGTATTTCAGATAAAAATGTTAATATTTGTGAAAGTTATTTTAACAAAAACTTTCATTACAGTGAATGTATATCAAATATTTTCAAATTTCACATATTTGTCCCAGAAAGCAAAATTTGGATACTTTTTAGAGGGTTCCTATTCTATGAGAACACATATTTTTGAAATTTAATTTTTCATGAACCGCACCTTTTTTTCTATTTTATACGAAATAATTGTTTAAATTTGACTTTTTGATTATGCACAAAAATGCATAAGCACTTCTAAAAAATTGAACTTTGACCTCAAAGGTGCACGGCTTAGAGTTATCCGAAATCAGCTAGCTGATTTCTACTAACAAAATTAGTAGTTTCAGCAAAAGTTTTGCTAACACTTAGGTGATTAAAATTAAAAAATCCTTCCTAAAAGTTAATTTTTGCTGAATATTAGTATATTGAAAAAAACTCAAAAATTATAATTTAGTTAACTTATTTGTTGAAAATCCTAATCATTTGTTAGTGATTCTATTAAAAATTCTTCTTTTAAAAATAATTTACAATAATTTATAAGTTACAAAATATAAAAATATTCAAACTGCCACATTGACGACATGAAATAAAGTAATCACCTCTGTCCTATGTTTCACATTCCCATGAAAGTGAAATCAATACGACTTTTTGTTGCTTTGTCTCATATACCCATTTTTATTTTCGATTTCCTTTCCTGTAGAAAGTAAAACGAAAGCACTTTTTTCCTTACAGAAGTTTCCAAATTTCAATTTCATGTACTTTTAAAATTTATTCGTATTCAAAAAGTAAGGAAACCTAGGACATGGGCGAATGTCTGAAAATATATAGAAATAATTACATGTAACATAAACAAAATTATCTTTCAACTACTTATATCAATTGTTGTCTAAATGATGGCATCTTTTAAAAAAAGACAAATGCCGTAGATAATTCTAGAAAGAAAGCGAAAAAATAACAAGTATGACATATAATGGGTGATCCAAGTAGAGATACTTTTTTCAATAGCCTCTTTTTTGACCGATTACGTGTGAGTCGTGTCATGTTATTTTTGTTTAGTATTGTTTGGCATTTCATAATGGAAAGACTTACGCCTGAACAACGTTTACAAATCGTTCAACTTTATTACGAAAATTCACGTTCTGTGAGGAATGTGTTTCGTGCACTTCTCTCAACTTATGGTCAACATAATCGGCCTACTGAGCGTACTATTCGCAACACCATCACCCATTTTGAGACCCAGCATTCATTATTGGATAATATTCGACCGAATAGACCACGTGCAGCACGCTGTGTGGTTTGTGGGCCGGTTTAATCATCGGTCCATATTTCTTTAAAAATGATGCCGGTGCGAACGTAACCGTCAATGGCGACCGTGATCGTGCCATGATAACCGACTAGTTGATGCCTGAAATTGAAGCTCGTGATCTCGGCGACATTTGGTTTCAGCAAGACGGAGCCACTTCCCACACATCGCATCAATCAATGGATTGATTGAGAGAACACTTCGGTGAGCACATAATTTCACGTTTTGGGCCGGTTGATTGGCCATCAAGATCGTGTGATATCACACCGTTAGACTTTTTCCTGTGTAAAGTCTAAAGTTTATGCGGACAAACCCGCTTCGATTCAGGCCTTGGAGGAAAACATCACGCGTGTCATTCGCCAGTTACCAGTCGAAATGCTGAAACGAGTCATCGAAAATTGGACTCAACGGATGGACCATCTGCGACGTAGCAACGGCCAACATTTGATAGACATAATCTTCAAAAAATAATGTTCTTTCAAATGATAATAAACATTCCCCATTAAATTTGAATTTTCTGTGTTTTTTTCTTTAAAAAAAAGTAGGGAACCTCGAAATGGATCACGCTTTACAATCCTTTTTTGAAATAAGAAAAAGGAAACATAAAAAATTAACTAAGATGTGTGTCTTTGTCTTTCGCTTTAGTCTACTTGCACGTATATTTGTTTGCAATTTAAAATTGCAATTAATAATCATTTTAAACATTTAGTTTACAAATACACATTGAATCTTTATTAAATTTAAATAATTTCTTTAATTTAATTAATAGACAATTACTATCATAAGCCGGTGACAACACAAAATTTAAGTTGTTTTTTTTTTCATTTATTTATTTCAAAAAATAGTTCATTACAAATTCAAAGCATCAGCGCAGAGTTGGCAAACATTATTATTTACAAATACTAAAAACTAGATAACAAAAAAAATAATAATTTAAAAAAATTAAGTACATTACATAAAAAAATTACATAAAAATTTAAAATTTAAAGAAAAAATTCTCAATATACATTTCAAACTTGGTGGTAAATTGTTGAATTCACCACTACCCACATGCTCTACTCGTTGTCTGTTCGTTTCTAACCTGCATCTAGCTACCGCTAAGTTGTTGGTTATTGTTGGTTTCTTGAAAACTGCACTGTATGGTATCCAATATTGTGCAACTCCTAAATAAGTTATTAAACTTTGTTCGGTAAAAAAATTTCAAATTTTCAAAATTTCTAAATTTCTAAATCTTAACAATTTTGTTTTTTTTAGCATTTAACACAAGATGCATCCCGTTCTATATACGCTTTTACAGCTGTTTCATGCCTATAAACAGATGTCATCAGCATACATAAAAAGTTTACCAGAAAGACGCAGATTTTTTAAATCGTTGAGATAAATCGTAAATAATAATAGGCCGAGCACGCTACCTTGTGGCACTCCATATTCAACGTCACAAAAAGTACTTTTTGTGAGTTTATTTGTACAAATTGTTTACGATTTGTCAAATAGCTACCCAGCAAGAACAGTGACGGTCATATGACCGGTCAAATGACCGGAACTGCTGATGGAAATATCCATCAGTACCCCTGTAGGGAAGTACCCTACAAGCAATGATGTAGCAGAGAAGAGGAAAATGATACTAAAAAGTAGAACTCTAATAAGACATATAAAAAAAAAGAAATGGAAGATTTTTGTATCTGATTTTCATACATAAAAAAAATTGTGGATTAAAACAACTTAAATTTTGCGTTGTCACCGGCTTGTGAAAATAATTATCTATTTATTAAATAAAAGACAAAACAAAATATTTAAATTGAATATGTATTTCTAATCTAAATGTTTATAGATTAATAATCTAGTGTGGTCAAATTGCAAACAAACATATACATGTAGACAGAGTAAAGCGAAAGACAAAGACACACATTTTAGGTAGATTTTTATGGTTCCTTTTTCTTATTGCAAAAAGGGTTGTTTTTTCGTTTCGTTTGTTTTTGTTTATTTTTTCGTTTCGTTTCTATAATTATCTTCGGCAGTTGCGTCCTTTAAAAGATAGCATCATTTAGACAGCCATTGATGTAAGTAGTTGAAAGAACATTTTTGTTATGTTATATATATTAATTTCTATATATTTTCAGATATTAAATTAATTCATGTCGTCAATGTGGGAAAATGAAAATTTTTATATTTCGTAATTATTGTAAATTACTTTTAAAAGAATCACAAAAATATGTTTTATGATTTTCAGCAAATAAATTAACTAAATTACAATTTTTCTACAAATTTTTTGGGTTTTTTCAGTCTACTAAAATTCAGCAAAAAAATTATTAATTTTTAGCAAGGCTTTTTTTATTTCTAATCCACTAAGTGTTAGCAAAACTTTTGCTGAATCTACTAATTTTGTTGCTAAAAATCAGCTCGCTGATTTTCAGCAAAAGATTTTGCTAACATTAGCAATTTTTTTGCAAGCACCCTCCTGACTAAAATTTTGCTGACTCAGCAAATTTTTTTGCTGACTTTACAAACTTTTTTTTTTGAGTGTACTAAAATTTAGCAAATTTTCTGCTGATTGTATCAAATTAATTTTAAATTGCGTGCGCCCCGGTAGGCTAGTTGGTAGCATGCTGGCTTATCAGTGCGGGGGTCGTGGGTTCGATTCACACCAGAGACACTGGTCTGTTTTCGCTACAACGCGCCGAAGGCCATAGTAGCTAGTGCCCGGTTAGGGTAATAGGATATAATTTGTAATATGATTATTAATTAATAAAAAAAAAAAAATTTTAAATTGCAGTTTACTGAAATTTTACTAAAACTTAGTAGCGGTTACTAACTTTTTCTACTAATTTAATTTTACTACACTCAAGAAAACAAAAATGTTAATGCCCATACCGCCTATATCACGGACCTGCTCTGGGGTACAGCATACACTCAAATAAAAAAAAAACAATTTAAATTTAAAAAAAATACCAAATGAAATTTAATTCGTAGTTGTTGTTTTTAACTGTAATTAGTAGTTGTTGTTTTTAACTGTGATTACAGTTGTTTATCTTTAAAATAATTCAAAACAACTATTATGACAGTTTAAAAAACAACTGAAGAAAAATACTGTATTTACAGTTGTTTAAAGCTGTTATTTTAGTATATTAATAAACAATTACGACAACAGTATTTCTGCAATAAACAGCTAATTTTTGTTAGGGGCGGCCGGGACCCATGGGACAACCTCAGGGCCTAAAACCCGGTATGCGTAGAAACATAAGTGTTGGTACTTAAATGAAAGGAAATTTCCTCAAGACTTCAAAATTATATAATTTTTTCGATCATTGATGCGTAACGCCCTCTAGGGTTATTTTAAGTGCAGAAATGGGGAAAGATTTTTTAGTGTTTTTTTGGTTGTTGACTTTTTTTTAGTTGCTATCGTTGGCATTACCCAGGGATTACCGCGTGAAGGTGACAGTTAAAAATGTATTGGCTTAGGGGTAGCGCCCTCTACGTATTATGAATCCTAACAATAATATCATTTTTGAAATCCTCAGTAAATTTCATTTCATTAGAGTACCTACACTTATATGTTACTACGCGTACCGTTTTTTTTTTTTTTTAATTTTTTTATTGAAATTTATTTTAAAATATCGAAAAATTAAATCTTAAAAAATCGTCGTTTTTACCAATTTTTTCGTTGTAGTGAAAAAGTAAGTTACTTTTACGACATTGTTAGTTGTTTTTTACTACCTTTGTTATTTGTTTTCCAACACCCGGCGAAAAGGTTTATATATAGTCATATATAACTTGATATATATAATTATATATGTGGCTATATGTAACGATATATATTTACATCTCATACTTATTTTTCGAAAACTTCTAAAACATCGCTATATATCATCATATACCATTATATCTTGTGTTACATATAAGTTGATATTTTTTATCTCTTCATTTATACTTGATATAGCACTTTTATATATAAATAAATTAACAAACAAAATCTATCACTTTTATATATAATTATCAGAGCAGCCAAAAAAAAAAGAAAAATTCAATGTATTTAAAGCAATATTGTAAAAAAGGAAAAGTAAAAACTTAGAAAAGCTGCACTTAAAACAAAGTTCAAAGTTAATAGATTAAATAATATTTATGGATAAAAAAAAAATAATTTTAAGTCAGAAAATGGTAAAAAAAGCAATTATAAAAAAGTTAAAAAGCAATAAAGAAAAAAGCTAATTTGCCTTATCTGATAATTAAATATCATTTCAAACATATATGCTAGAAACAAGCAAAAAACGATTACTTACATACAAGGTGGCGCAAAAGTAATCCTCCTATCAGAAAATGCTATAAATTTTGCGATTGGCCCCTAATGTCAGTTCTGTTTTGACATTTGTGTAGTAAACACATGCGAAATACACGTTAATAAACAATGTTACGCTACACTGCTCCAGAACGCGGAATATTGGTGACTATTTATTTGACCTATTTATTTGACATTTTTCATCAAAAATAATCATGAGTGACGAGGCCCATTTCCATCTTAGCGGGTACGTAAATAAGCAAAATTTACGCTTCTGGGGCACTGAAAATCCGCGTGTAACCCACGAAGAGCCATTACACCCGCTCAAAGTCACTGTATGGTGTGCTGTTTTCGCTGGAGGAGTCATCGGACCTTTTTTCTTCGAAGACGTCGCGGGCCAAACGGTTACTGTGAATAATGAGCGCTACAGAGCAATGATCAACGAGTTCTTTTTGCCGCAACTTGATGAATTGGGATTGGAAAACATGTGGTTCCAACAGGACGGTGCGACGGCACACACTGCACGTGCCACAACCGATATGCTGAAGGATGCATTTCCCGGGCGCCTAATCTCCCGTTTTGGCGATTTGCACTGGCCAGCAAGATCGCCTGATTTGACCCGCTCCAGACTTCTTTTTGTGGGGCTTTTTGAAAGTCGCGGGTTTATGTCAACAAGCCTCAGACTCTTGCAGCTCTTAAAGACAATATCTGTCAAGAATGTGAGGACCTATCGCCGGAAGTTTTGGCCAAAGTGATGGAAAATGCCATAAAAAGGGCTCAAATGACAATCAACTGTGGCGGCGGCCATTTACATGACATCATATTCTCGACTTGATGTAAAAAAAATTAAAATACCAAATAAAAATAATCCACAAGAAGAATCAAAGTTTTTAATTTTTTTTTTTAAATTACAGCCAAAAAACATCGGAAGGTTATTTTTGCGCCACCTTGTATAATTGTATATGGCATCACTATTAGTCAAATTGAAATCACATCTAATTTTAAAGTCCTTTGATTTATATATAAATTTTCATTATTATTTAATATGTGAAATAAAATATTAGTGCGGATTTCCAAACAATTTTAATGGATTTTATGAAGTTATAACAAATTGTATCAAATTATATATAACTTGGTAAATTAGATAGACCCATTTTTCGGATCAATTTTTATCAGATGAGATCACATGAGATAAGGTTATATATGCCATTTTTCGGATCAACTACACACAAAAAAATGAAATTCATAATTTTTTATGAAAAGTTCATATTTTTAAATGTTCATACTATTTATGAAATTTACTTACTATTATTATGAAGTGTTCCTAGTTTCCGTAGCATTTATGAAAAGGTACATAAAATTCCAAGTTTTCTTAAATATAAGGATTTTGTACATTGGCAAATTTTTTAAGTACTTTTTCATAAATATTTAGTATTTCTACTAATTTTCGAGACACAAACTTTCCCAGTATTTTGTAAGAACTGTTCATAAATGTTATGAAAAAGTTCCTAAATTAGTACATTGGCAAATTTTTCATAAAATATTCATAAATAGTATGAATTTTGTTTTTGTGTGTAAGGTATAATGTGATATGAAATTATATATATGGCTATATATATTTATATATACTCATATCGTAACTTTTTTCATCGATCAGTTAAAAACAACTACATTTTTAGTTATTTTAACGGTAATTACTTTTGTCGCCTTTTCGACTGAATTTACAGTTGTTTTAACAGTACAGAGTAATAAAGTGCCAACCGAATTAAAAAGCCTATATTAAGGTTAACAACTTATAAATTCAGTTAGCACAACGATATTAACATTAGGCTTGTGAATATTTTGAGTGTTTCAACTAAAATTCAGTTGAATTAACCGAATTTTGTTGTGAAAACAAATGTTCAGTTTTACCAACCGACTGAAATTCTTATTAACCGCATTTGAGTCGTAGTACCAGAATTTCAGTTGGCAAATAGCTAAATTTTTCTCTGTGTGTAATTTTTAGTAGATTCTAATGTCAAACTTTTGTGTATGTAGTAAGGGCAGAGCTTTACTGATTGCATGTGCCTAAATTGGTTTTTCAAAACTTACCTTAGATAATTTTGTATCCGAAGGTACATTTGGTATCTTTTCACGTAAACACGAAAATGCATTATTTATGCTTTGTGTTCGCCGTCGTTCTTTTTTATTCGCTGTGTTGCGTTTCTTAACCACTCGAACTGGAGCAACAGAAATAGGTTTTGGTGAGACGCTTGTAAACAAACCATCATGAAATTGACTTTCCACATCTTAAAACACACAAAAAAATTTAATTTTAAAAATAAACAATTATACTTTAACGGTTTCAAAATAAACGATTCGATAGTATTGCGTTTTTCAAACAAATTGAAACAAAACTATGCTATTTGTATTGCCCCACTGTCCAAATTTACCTTCTAAATCAGACGAGGACGCTGGACAATAACTGGGCGAACGATAATAATTATTAGCATTAATATTTGCTGTTAATGTACAGGTGGTAGTTGTTGTTGTAGTATGTTGACAGCAATCTTGATGTTGCTGTAAATGCTGTTTGCTGTCGGCACAATATGTTGGAGTATTCCATGAATCTGAATTTATTTAAAAAATTAAGTAACATTTTTTTTTTTTTTTAATTTATTCGATTTTTCTTAATTATAAACATACGTTCTATTGTATTCATTTCCATTAAACGATAATTATTATTATAAAACATATCATTTTGATAAAACGGCGACGTTTCCCGGCATATTTGTTGTGTTTCGTATTTTGACATTTTGCAAATTTTGATCTCTTGTCTTATTAAATTAAAACAAATATATATATATTATATTAAATTAAAACAAATAATATATTTTTTAATTCTGTGTTAATTATGATGTATTTTATTCACTTAATTTTCCATGTTTTCCAGAATCCGTTAAACGTTCATATTTGAAATGTTACAGAAATACTGAAACTCACATAGTGAATGAATATCTTTTCATTAAGTATTCTATTTGTTTTGTTATTGTTAGATTTTGTATGTAGAAATGTAGACAATTTAATTTACACACCCCTGTTTTTAAACCAATCAGACTCAATAATATGATGGTCTTAATTGTGATTGGCTAATGTAAACTCCATATTTGTTTGGTATGCACAAAAAAAATTTTGTTGTATAATTGAAGAATATACAACATTTAAAAATAAAAAAAAAAATCCATTGATAACGAATCCAATGAACCAGAATGATATTTGAAAATCACACTCAGTGAATATTGTAGGTAGAAACGACTAAATTTACACTTAAAACAACTAGAATTGTATTTGAAAAGGTTTGTTATTATAAGGATACTATTTAGAGTTTTTGATGCACGCAAAATGAGGCTCAAAAATGTTATTTTATGCACTGGAATAAAAGCTCAAAATGCGTTTTAAAAAAAGAGTCATAAAATACTCTTTTATGCATAAAATTTAGAGCTCTTTCATGAGTGACCAGTTTAGTGGAAAAAGCCACTCAAAATGAGCGTTTTATGACTGTTTATGATTATTTTATGAACTCATTATGAGCGTCAGCGCTCCGACAAAAGAGACTTTATGAGCCCATTTAGAGCGCATATGGTAAGCTGGGAAAATACTCTTTTATGCATAAAATTTAGAGCTTTTTCATGAGTGACCAGTTTAGTGGAAAAAGCCACTCAAATATGAGCGTTTTATGACTGTTTATGATTATTTTATGAACTCATTATGAGCGTCAGCGCTCCGACAAAAGAGTCTTTATGAGCTCATTTAGAGCGCATATGGTATGCTGGGTATTTACTATTAAAAAATAACCATGGATGGTAACCTCGATGCGGTTATCGGTAAGGGTAACGCCATTTTATTTTATTTTATTTTGGTAACGGTATTTTAGCGGTAACGGTATTTTAGTTATTTCGGTAATGATATTTTAAGGATAACGGGTTTTCAGTTATTTTAGAAACTTTATTTTGCATACCAACAAATGTTTTTAATTATTTATATAATTTTTAAATTATTTATCGTTTACACACATAGAAATAAAATGCCAACCGAATTGAAAAGTGTATATTAATGGTAACAACTTATAAATTTAGTAAATACAACGATATTTACTTTCGATTTCTGAAAGTGTTGGCTATTGCAACTTAAATTCTGTTGAATTAACCGAACTTAGTTGTGAAAACTAATGTAAAGTAGTGCCAACTGTCTAAATATCGTAATAACCGAATTTGAGTCGTAGTAACAGAATTTCAGTTGGCAAATAGCTAAATTTTTTTCTGTGTGTAATGATAAGGTAAAGTATAATATGACTTAGGCCCGATTACTGAATGTCCTGTAAGCTACTAACGGGGACTTTAACTAACACATTTGTTGTTGTTTCCCATATAACTTTTCTATTTAACTGTTTGTTAAATTTTAACTGGACATTTAGTAATCGGGCCTTAAATTGATAAAACATAAAGGACTTGCTATTTTGAAGGTAATGATATTTTAGATTATTTCAATAACGGTATTTTAAGGGTAACGCTATTTCATTTATTTCGGTAACGGTATTTTAAGGATATCAGTATTTCAGTTATATCGGTAACGGTATTTTAGGGATAACGATAGTCAGTTAAAAGGGGTTTAAATCGATAACGGTATTTTAGCCATCCATGAAAATAACTGCAGTTTTAGTAAAAGTAGCTGTCAAAACAACTAACAAAATATTACTACATATTTTAATTACACATAGGGAATTATGTCGGTAAAGACGACAGCAATTGTAGTCAAAAACAAATGAAATTTCATTTAAAAAAAGGACGACTTACATTTCATTAAATTCAACTAACATTGTCATTTGTTTTTTAATGTTCAAAAAATGACTAACATTGTAGTAAAAATGAACCACATGGTAGTAAAAAATAAACCAAAAATTGTTTTTTTTTATTTTTTTAAATAACAAATAACAACTGTAAAAAATGAATGTAAAATCATAAAACAGTCATTTGATGTGAGTTGTTTTTTTAAATGAACTACAATGTTAGTTAAAAATTTTATTTGTTCTACAAATGACTTACATTTACATTAAAAATAATGAAACTGTATTACAACCCAAACAACTACATATTTTTAAAGCAGAAGTTCCCTGAGTGTATAATCTACTGAACATTTCAGTTAAAACTATTGTAAATTTAGATAAAAACTCGACAAAAGTAATTATCGTTAAAATTACTAAAAATTTATTTGTGTTTAACTGTTTGAAAACAAATAAAAATAACTGACAATGTCGTAAAAGTCACTGACAATTTTTTAATACAAAAATTTAGAAACAACTGTAAAATTTCATTATTTTAAAAATATTTTTAAATAAAAAAATTCAATCTAATGCCAACAAAATTACTAAAAATTAAAAAAAAACATTAAAAGTTTAAAAAAATCGACGAAATTAAAAAAATGACAAAATTTAAAAATGTTTACGAGATAAAGACGCTTTAAATTATATTTACCAGATGGAAAAAGTTCCGATGTGGGTATATATAAAAATATAAAGTCATATATATATAATTTCATATCACATCATGTCTTAGTTGATCCGAAAAAATGGCATGCATAACCTTATCTCATGTGATCCCATGGGATCTAACCTGATATAATTTGATCCGAAAAATGGGTCTATCTAATTTGACCAAGTTATACATAATTTGATACAATTTGTTAAATCTTCATAAAATCCTTTAAAATTGTTTGTAAATTCGCACTAATATTTTGTTTCACATTTCAAGTAGTAATGAAAATTTAAATATAAATCAATGGATTTTTAAATTAGATGTGATTTTAATTTGACTAATGTGTGATGCCATATACAACTATATCTGTGTCATTTTAGCAAAATCGCTTAAGTCGAAATTTGTAGTTTTGATAAATTATGGATTTTATCTGAATTTTTTTCTGTTTGATTTTTGTAAAAATAAAATTATGTAACGCATAATAAATAATGTTAATAAAAATATGATGGCCAAGTGAGAAATCAAAAACAAATTTAAATTAAGAAATTTTTATGTTTTGCACTTAAGTGATTAATTAAAATTTAGTTAATGAAACAGAGTAGTCTTTTCTTTTGACCAAAGTGAGTATAAGCTATTTTTTAAACTTTTTTTTTAAGTTTTGGTAGCGTGCTGGCTTATCAGTACGGGGGTCGTGGGTTCGATTCCCACCAGAGGCACTGGTCTGTTTTCGTTACAATGCGCCGAAAGCCTTAGTAGCTAGTGCTCGGTTAGGGTAATAGTATATAATTTGTAATTATGTGATTATTAATTAATAAAATAAAAATAAAAAATTCAACACAAAAAGCTTATGTACACTTCTCTCAATTGTAAAAATAAGTTTTGACTTTTGTTTTTTTTACAATCTTTTTTTACTTTAAATACATTAAACTTTCCTTTTTTTGTCTTTTCTGATAATTATATATAAAAGTGAATTTGTTTGATTTTATTGTATCATTATATACCTATACCTATATATATATTTATAATTATACATTAAAGTATATATGATCTCATATTTAGCTACATCAAGTATATATGAAGAGATAAAAAATATCAACACGCAGATATTAGATATTATGTTTGGGACATGCAAATATACATATAATAAACATATATATATATATATTTGCAGCCAAACATATATATGTTTGGCGGTAGACGGTTTTCACTTCTTCCAAACATATAAATCTGACCTTGGGTTTTCCGATTTCAATTAAGAAACCCACTTAAAGATTGGTGTTTTAGTTTTTCAAATTTCAAAAAATCGACGGTTTTATGCGCTATTTCGTTTTTTGAAAGATTAGAAATATGCAAAAAGTGTGTGTCTGTGTATTCGTATTTTCTTTAATATTGATCGGATCATCACTATTTAAATTGCATTTAAATGGTAAGGTACTCTACTTTTATACTGCGAATTAGAATTTTTTCCAGCGTCAAAAAGAATGGCATTTTTTCGATGACATTACATATTTTGTGAATAAGTTATTACACGAGATGTTATAACGTGCCGAATATTGGAGAAATCAGGTTTTTTCTAAACTTTGCGATTATATATCTTAAACCCCTGATTCGGTGGAGCAATTCTGAAGTCAGATTCGGATTTAGCGAACTTTCTAAAATTGTGTAGGCCTATGTTGTCATAATGGTACCGTGAAATAACTCCCAAATGAAATAAGTCCCAATGAAATAAGTCTAAAAAAATGAAATGAGTCCCAATTTTAATAAATGAAATAACCTCCAAAGAAAAAATGAAATAAGCCCCAACATTTGGGAGTTATTTCATAGTAATAAAATAACTCTCAACAAAAAATTAAACAACTCCCAATGAAAAAAGTCCCAAAAAAAATGAAATAATTCCCAATTCAAAAACATGGAATTTTATTTATTTCATAAATAAATGTAAAAATGTACATAATCAGCCCAATTCTCAATAACAATTCCGTAAGAATTATTTCCCAATTCCTTGTTCCCCTATTCTGCCCGGGGATTTTTTCACTTTTCCCTTATTCTAAACGAATTTCGAAAATGGGAAACTCTTCCCCCGGAAAAAAGGAGGAGGTACATATTATGAATGCAATTCGCCGCCATGGATATTATGTCACTTTCAAATGTGGCAGACTTTTTAAAATAAAAAGATTAACAATATTTAGTATATCAATACAATTTTTTTAAATATTCTTTAGTAGTATATCACAAAATAAAACTAAATTTATAAATCGTATAATCGCACTCAGAAAAAACTTTTTTTCGCGAAGCCGCGTTCTATGGAGGAAAAAAACCCCTGGGTGGCGGCCTTCGACCGTTCTTAGGGGTTTTTTTCCTCCGTAGAACGCGGCAGGCGGCTTCGCGAAATAAAGTTTTTTCTGCGTGCGACACAAAAGAAACTTCAAAATTACTGATCTTTTTCCACACTGGAGTATAATGTCCATGGACCTTATGTCGTAACACGTATAATATTTTCTTCCTCTAGCTTCCGAATTTTTTAAATAAATTTGATTTTCGACTTTTACATATCGCACTTGATCAACAAGAGGGTATTAACTCAAAATTTTTAAAATATCACTTTTCAAGAAATCAACTAACAACATCAATATCTATCTATTGTAAAAATTTCAACGTATTCCGATTACTCTTTCATCTCGAAAACCACTTTTGAGACCATTTTCATGATACCTTTATTTCAACAAAAAGGTATTATTTCGAGTTAATACAAAAGTTCAAATAGAAATGAATCGTATATTTTCATAAAAAAGGTATTATTTTGATTTGAGCCTTTATTTATGTTAAAAATAATGAAACTGTTTTATTTATATTTGGTTGTATTTTGAGTTGATACTGTTTTGTTGATAAAATTTGTTTTATTCTATAAATTTAAATCGATAAAATTTCAAAAAAATGGTATTAACTCAAAAAATTGATTTTTTTGGCAATGAGTGGTAAAATTTAAAATAATAACAATGTATATATATTTTCAAATGGAATTTGCTTATGATAATATGTTTGAATTTTTAAATTCTGTTAAAATGTAGCCATAAACAGTTTTTTGACTCTACTGAAAATTTTAAAATTTTGAGTTAATACCCTCTTGTTGATCAAGTGCGATATAACACTTTACTATTTCTTCTTTTGCCACTCATTATTTCAAATTCAAGATTTGGCATTATTTTTAATCACTTTAATACCGATCTTTACTTACCAAAATTCTAGCAAGAACTGCGTTTATTTTGGTAAAATAACTAATTGTATTGCTATTATTTACTTTACGACAATTTTAAGAACAGTTACAAATGCATAAAATTTACCAAAATGTAATTTTAATAGAAATGAAATAACTCCCAACAAAAATGAAATAATTCCCAACGATAAAATCACATTTAAAAATGAAAATGAAATAAGTCCCAACAAAAGTGCAATAACTCCCAACGATAAAAAGGAGTGAAATAACTCCCAACAAAACCTGGTTGGGAATTATTTCATTTGGGAGTTATTTCATAATGAAATAATTTCCAACAGAAGATTGTGAAATAAGTCCTAACGCATTGGGAGTTATTTCATAATGAAATAAATCCCAATTTATATGGAAAATTGTTGGGAGTTATTTCACGGTACCTGTCATAATATGTCCCACGATTTTTTAAAAAGTATTTTCTTAATGTGGATATGTGCATTCTATACTCAGTCATTAAGATCGAGTTCTAAACCATTTCCAAACTACTGTTATTAAATCATATTACGCTGTTATACAATTAGCATTGTCGATATTATTTATCGCGATTATAAAAGTATGATTAAATAAAAAATTAAATAAAATAAAAATCCAGTGTCAGCAAATAGCTATCGGTTCGCCCTTACATAAAAATATATTTGAAGAAAACTCACATATTTACCCGTGCATCATATTTATAAATATATTTATTTATAAATATATTTTATTTATATATTTAATTTTTTTTGACAAAAATAATATTAAATTCATATAAATTTATAATAGTTAATTAAAATATCTATTTAATTGCAATTAAATCAATAAAACGATTGTTTATGCATACTAAGCTGCATGAAAATATGCAAAAGCTAAATATAAATACACCAAGATCAACAATAAGACTTTGTATTATAGATAGTACGTGTAAAATATTTTTTGTCTGCGATGGCAAACGCACATTTAACATGATTATAACTAAATTTATAATAGGGTTTATTGGTTGCTGTTCTCTAAAGAATAATAAGTCAATTACAACACATAGACCGGCGGGTATAAAAATGCTGAAACCAATTACAGATGTTGTTGAGGCTGTGGTAGATGAATCCCGCCAAACGATAGTTAAAATACAAGCAATTAGTGCCGAAATTATTAAATGTAAACGAGACCTAATCAGAATATGTCGTTTTTGTTGCGGTGTTGTTTCAGTGTTTAATGAACTAAATGGTCCAAAGAGATTACCCATATCCATAGGCTCATTTTGTAGCATTTGCTGTGGCATAATATTATCCGGTTCAACTTCTGGATCGGAAAATTCACCACTGTCTATGTGATTTGGTCCTGAAATAATAAAAATGGAAAGAAAGGCACTAAATTTAGTTTTAACTGATAATGTTATAATGATAAAAATTTAAGTTTGAAATAATTTTTATTAAAAATAAAAATTAAGTTTTTTCGACCTTTAACTGTGCAATGAAAATGAAAATTATTCAAGTTCGAGGTTATACTCTATATTTCTTTATTAGGATATTGTCCTAACAAATAATCTATAGAGTTTTTGTTTTAAAATTTATTAATTGACCGCTTTCAGGAATGTGTTGATAGATCTATTTCTGGAATTTTCTAGGTTCCCATCATCAGAACATGTTTTGAAAGAAGTGACAATCCCATGCAAACATCAAACATTCATAAAACCTAGTTATCACACTAAATGAGAACTAATATATGAGCTGGAAGTTAAAGATTATCACCATTGAAAGTTGACATTTTTTGGCGCACCCTACTAGATACTTTATATTAACACAGCCCTCAGCTTTTGGAAAAAGTCAACAATTTGAAACAACAGCGAAAAATTATAAAAGGACTAGCTGTGACATAACTTTCGCCCAATAAAAAACTGACTAAACAAATGTTTTTGATATTTTTTTTTCACAGTTTTTGATAACATAATTAATTTTTTTTTTACAATTAAATCTATGAAATGTCAATTTATCATATTGATAAAAATGTTACATTATATTTTATAGCTTTTAAAGTAATTTATTTTAATATAAATAACTGTTACAAAGCTTATGTCGTGCACTGTACATAATTGCTAACATTTACGTAATACGAATATGATGTCACATCACGCTACGTAACGTCACGTTTTAGACTATTGGTTGCAGAAGAAAATCAAGAAAGTAGTACTAATTCAGCAAATTTGTAAAACAAAGACGAAAAAACTAACTTCTATTTTTGTCATATCACGCCACCATCTTTTATCTATTATGTGTTAATTCTATTGTTTTCTTATTTTTAGCTTCTTACGTTCTGCACAAAAATATAAAGTAAAAAAAGAAATTGTTTTCCTTGTTGTTCACTACATAGAAACGTACGACTGTAACGTATGTGTCTATGGAAATTCCCGTATGAGGAATTTCAAAAATTTTCGACATTTTGAGGCAAAATATTTTTAAAATTTTTGTTTGTATGGCACGAATAATAGGGTGCCCCATTAAAAGTAATAACACTGAAATGATGCGTATTGAAGAGCTGAATACGGAACATATAACAAGTTTCTTTTTGAGGGAACTTTTAGGTTCCGACACGCTATTTAAGATGTCAGAGAAAAATATTTACAATTTATTATATATTTTTTAAGTTTTCAACATTTATATGATAATTTTAATTATGTTGACTTTTTCACAAAAAGTCTTAAATGGCAAATAACTAATGTCAACATTACAAAAAAAATTAGTAAAGTCCCGAGTAAAAAAATGTATTTATAATTATATATATATAATTATATACCCACATATAATTAGACATAAGTATATTATTTATTTATTTTTTTAAAAGAGAAGCAACACTCAGGAAATTCTTCCTATTAATTAATGTGTTGCTTTCTTTGGGAAGGTGATAGTGGAGAGATGAAAGGTGGTGAAAGATGAAGGGGTTCAAACATGGCAACACTGTAATTGTTCGAGATGATAAGTCTTAGAACAGTTGTTGCTCGCCACCTGATGTAGAGTTGGCGAATTTATTGAAGCTTTTTTTGTTTCATAGTCCTGATTCATTATTTTACTTCGGTGGGGTTAAGTGCTATGGGAACACCGAAGGTGGGCGCAGCGATACATATAAGTGATAGAAAACTTATACATATTATTTTTCTAAATTGATGTTGTCGTCACCGGGAATCGAACCCGGGACCATCTGTGTAACAGTCCAACGCGCTAACCATTACACCACAAAAAAATTGTTTATATATAAAATTATATATAAAATTATATATAATTATATATGGTGCTATATAAAATTATATACAATTATATATGGTCCCATATATAATTATATCAAATTTTATATAATTATATAAAATAATATATACCCATTTTTCAGATATAAATATATATAGTTATATCAGATTTTATAGAATTATATCTAATTATATCCACCAACTTTCGTATATAATTATATATAATTTGATATGGCTTATATAATTTTTTTTTCAATCGGGCTGTTATTTCAGAGATTTAATACGCAATTTAGTAAAATATTTTGTTATTATGTACTAAATGAAAACTTAGAAATGATTGACCAAAACTGTTCTAACAAAAATTTATAAATATGTTTCTCATAATATGGTCTACATAACGAAACTTGTGGGCCATATTTGCATAAAAAGTAAGACCAATTTATTTTTAAAACATTCCATTGTTTATATCTTAAAATGCGTGTACATAAATATGTAGGTGTTATATTTAGTAATAAGGATTACTTTGTAATACTTTCTTTTCTTTGTAATACTTTATTTTGGCCATGAAGGCTTCTTGTATAACCTGTTGAATTAAAATAAATAAAAGTACCCTCCAAAAAAAATTTAGTTATATTTTTCGTATTCAGCTCTTCAATATGTATCGATTGAGTGCTATTACTCAAGCGAATTCGTAAAAACATCCTTTTTCGAGACACCCTAATGAACAACCTTTTGTGTATGTGTTAGCCGATGTTTAAGCATGCTAAATACATTCGCGTCAATTATTTATCGTTAACGTCGCATAAATCATGGCGGTTTTAAGTTTAAAGCAAAAAAAAACAAGTTTTATTTTTAATAAAAATTATATCAAACTTGTATAAAAGACAAAGTACGGTATTGTTTACTCCCCCTTTACATCTTTTTAAACAAAACAAAACAAGTGTGAAAATAAAAAGGAAAAAAAAAACAAAAAGCGTGTATTATATATCTACCAAAGGTGCACATACCGAACAAATTTCAATTTATTTTTGATCAATGGTGATAATCTTTAACTTCGAGCTCATATATTAGTTTTCATTTAGTGAGAAAACTAGTTTATATGAATGTTTGATGTTTTGCATGCGATTGTCACTTCTTTCAAAACGTGTTCTGATGATGGGAACCTAGAAAATTCATGAAATAGATCTATCAACACATTCCTGAAAGTGGTCAATTAATAAATTTGAAAACAAAAACTCTATAGATTATTTGTTAGGACAATATCATAATAAAGAAATATAGAGTATAACCTCGAACTTGAATAATTTTCATTTTCATTGCACAATTAAGGTCAAAATAACATAATTTTTATTTTTAATAAAAATTATATCAAACTTACAAAATAAAAATATTAAAATTTAATTATATTTTATTTACACCAGCAAAAAATACAAAAATCCACTCAAAACTATTTTTTGACATACAGTGGTGTGAATTAAAATAGGGACACTTGCATTCAACAAGTTTAAAGTAAAAATTAACACATAAATTTTGAGAGAAATCTACTAATTTTATTTTTAGATTAACAACTTTTTATTTTCAAACTTTGTTGTTGTAATTTAGATGAAAAACATTAAAAAATAATATAAAATCTCTTATTCGAGTGTGAATTAAATAGGACAGTATCCTAATTGTACAAAATTATTAAAATTTCTTGAATTTTTTTGTTGGAAATATAATATTGGTCATTGTATCTAATAGATGGATTTATTTCTGAGTCATAATTGTACCAAGATTGGAACCTAGAGACAAAAATTTTTGGGATATGGAAAATATATGTATATATTGATAATATATATAATATATACAAAGGGCTTATTGTAAGAACTTGATAAGCCACATTTTATTTTTAGTTTGTTTTCGCCTTTTAAAGGTTAAAAATGTAACCAATATGGTTGCATTTAGGTACTAGGTACTTGCAAAAAGTGTTTAATCAAGACTTCTATCAAATATTAATAAATGGATGCCTAGAAAACAGCGAAAATCCATAAAACAGTAAATGTGGCTTATCAAGTTTTTACAACAAGCACTTCATATATATATATTTAATTACAATACCTGATTATATTAGAAGTACTTTGATTCAATATTTGTAGGTCGAAGTAACCTACCTAGTTTAATGATAAAAAATAAAGTGAAAACTATCAAATCACTCACATTTATTGATTTCTATAAGCACATAAATGCGACATTTAAAATATTCAAAGCATTTAAATCTAATTTTTACATTACCACTATTTTTGTTTTGGTTTCAGATTTTTTTTTAGGAATTGAGTACATACAAATTTTCGACGTCCGAATTTCATTAAACGGCGCAAAATCCCTATGGACAAAACTGCGAAATTTAAATTTTTTTATATTTTTTCTTTAACAACGAAATGTATCTCAACTTTTAGTTAATTTCATTGATATCCCATAACTTTTATTTTTTTTTAATCAGAAATAAATAAAAATTTATTTATTTATTTATTTAAAAATCCGTATTGTAATACAAAAGCCATCCAGGCCAAAAAACGTATTACATAGCAATAACAATCCTGAATAAGAACTTAAAACTAAAATATACATATATACAATAACAAAATATTATACGCATAAATCATTTCACCTAGAATCAAACCTAACTATTTTGGCTCCCCAGCCGTAAAATATATAAAAAGAAAACAACTAAGAACTAATAGTATATAATTAAGAATCATATTCCGGTAACAATCAGCAACAGCTCACACATTACAGACATTTTCCAAAACTCCATCTTATGGAAACATTCCACAAATTTAAATGGAAACAGGTTTATACTATTGTATTCGAGAAATATTCCAGTAATTTGAGTCTAAAAACATTGTTGGAGTGAGAGAAAACTCGTAAATCATAAGGCAAATAATTCCAGCAATGAGCAATCCTCACCATGAATGACCTCTTAAACAGAGAGCATGAAATTCTAGGTATAACTATATTCTTTAGTCTCTTAGAATGAAAAAAAAGTAAACTCATGACATAAAGGGACAACCAAGCCATTTCTAAGAGTCCTATAGAAAAAGAGTACATTTCGGTACTTAACAAAATTCTTAAAAAAGCACCCCAAAAACTTCTTTACATAACCAGACATATGTTCCCGTCTACGAGTATTATATATATATCGAACCACAGAATTAACAACACGTTCCAGTTTCTTAAGGTTACTACCAATTGTACCCGATACTACTTCTAGTCCATATAAGATCTGTGGCATTAATAGAGCATAAGCTACTCTACACTTCACCCTAAACGGCAAGTATATATTTGTAGAATATATTCTACGTAGAATA
Organism: Delia radicum; assembly: GCA_021234595.1. Classification (NCBI taxonomy): domain Eukaryota; kingdom Metazoa; phylum Arthropoda; class Insecta; order Diptera; family Anthomyiidae; genus Delia; species Delia radicum. The sequence goes on from CM037854.1 coordinate 215,597,853, forward strand.
AAAGAAATCTTCCTATGAACAGATTCAATATGCTGGTCAAAACTAAGTCGGTTATCGATTATAACCCCTAAACAGATATGCTGATCAACAAATTCAATTCGTGTGTTACCAATAAATAAATTAGCATCTGAAAAAAATCGTTCAGATGAACCAAACATCATAGCCTTAGTATTAGATGGATTTATAGCCAACGAATTAGTAGACGACCAATGAAGAATACGTTCAAGGTAAAAATTTATATTAGACTCCAACACATCAGCAAAATCACGATCCGTACCAAATAGTAGGAGAATATCATCTGCAAACAAAAATGTCCTGCACATACTCATGTCTAGAATCTCGGGGAGGTCATTAATATAGAAGATAAATAGAAGGGGGCCAAGGACAGATCCCTGAGGAATCCCAGAAGTGAGAAATAGACTGTTTGAATACGTTCCATGAAAATCCACAAACTGTGACCTACCACTTAAGAAGGACATAACAAGCTTACAAGCCGACTTCGAAAAGTTAAACCCATCCCTTAGCTTTGTAATCAAAGTAGAGTAGCATATAGAATTAAACGCTTTAGTTAAATCTAGTGAAATCAGGACAGACAATTTTCCATCATTTTCATAAGTCCTAATGGTATCAGTTAAATTAAGCAATAAAGAAGTAGTATTATATCCCCTACGAAACGCGTACTGGGATTCAAAGATTTTCGTTCTAGTAAACGAAAGCATTTGATCCCTTATCAAATGCTCAACAATTTTAGATAAAGCCGGGAGAACAGAAATCGGTCGTAAATCATCCGGACCCCTGATAGTACCAGATTTAGGAATGGGCACAACTCTTGCCGTCTTCCAAATATTAGGAAATATGGACGTTGTTAAAATGGAATTAACTAAATGCAAGATGATGTCAGTAATGTAAGGATATACAATCTTTACAAACTGAATAGTAATACCATCCACACCAACAGATTTCGATTTAATTTTATTCAAGGCTATGAAGAACCTATCTCGAATTTAGTCAGTTAATTTTTGAAAATTATTTTTATCAAATGTGACCTTGAGGCAAATTTGTCCAATTTCCCCACTCTGCAATACTCCAAGTATGAAACTTGAACTTATGTATGTTCAACTGAAAGATTGTTTAGGTATCATTTCAGTACCGGTATTTTAAGGACAACGATATTTCAGTTATATCGCTAACGGTATTTTAGTTATATCGATATTACAGTTATTTCAGTAATGCTATTTTAAGGGTAACGTCAGTTATTTTAGAGTTTCTAATGGCTAAAACTGCTTTAATCTTATATAGGATCTAAAATATTTAAAAATTATAAAAATATTGAAATTACAAAATCTACAACTTTTAAATGGTCATATATTTTTTTTTTATTTTAAATTTGCTAATTGCTTTTTCTTTAAAAAAAATTAATAAATCTGAAGATTACGTGTCCCTATTAATGTTTTTTTTTTTTTTTTTAACAACAATAATGTAAATGTTCTTTACATTACTAATTTAGACATAAAAAACGTCATCATTCACAACTTACCATTAAAATATTCATGTTTGGGTTTTTCTTCAATTAAATCAGTGGTGATAGTAGTTGGTGTGGTAGTTGAGGGTGGTACGTCCATTTAACCTTTCTAGACGATTTTTTGCATTTTCTAAAATTTTTCTTCTACGAGCTTCACGTCTTTGGTTAAGTTTTTCCTGTTCTTTAATATCATCATCAATAGTGTCCATTGTATCATTATTCAAAGTTTGTAAGTTCTCCATTTGCTTTTATATATATTTTATTTTTTTAAAATGTTTTTTATCGTGTTAATCAATGTAATCTTTAGAAAACGTATAAAAATGTAGAAATGGGAAAAAATATTCATAAGCAAGTTGTGAACCGAATGCTGATTTTATTATACGTAAAAAATCACAGGGTGTCAGCAAAGTGAAATCCTTAATGTAGCACGACAGTAGTTAAAGCTGCATTTACAATCGAAATCCAGTTTAAACTAGATTTCGTTCATATGGTTGTGATATAATACGAGAACTATATTACAAAATATAGTATAAACTGGATTTCGAGCTAATGTAATGCCGTTATCTATTTTACACCGACAAAAATTGTTGAGTTTTCATTTCCAAAACTAAGCCATTTTCGGATTAATTGATTCTTATTCAAAGAAACTAGAAAAGTTTTGTATAAAATGAATTGGAATATAAACACATATCGAAAAGCTTTAAAATATTCTTTTTATTCAAAAACACATGTTTTAAGTGACATTAAACCGAAACTAAAGAAATTTTTTTGTTGAATTTTGAAAAGATCATTTAAACATGCTTTTTTATTGCCCTAAGTAAAAAAAAAACTTCAATTCGTTTTTTTTTTTTATTCTGCTACCCGAATGTCCTGCTACCATATGGTACACTCAAAAAAGTTTTACAGTATAATCTACTGAAACTGACAGTTAAAACCACTGTAAATTCAGTTAAAAGACAACAAAGATAATTACTACCCTTTAAAATAACTGTATATTTAGTTGTTTTAACTGTTGAAAAACAACTAACAAGTGCAGTTAAAATAAATAGACATTTTTTACTACAGACATTTGGAAACAACTGTAAAAATTGGTAAAAACAGCAGTTTTTTACAGTTATCTTTCGGTGTTTAAAAAAATATAATTGGGAATGTTATTCTTTCAATTACAATAAATGTTGGTATTTCCTAAATCCTACTTAAAATGCATAGTCAAAATTAATAATGGTACTCCAGTTATGACAGTATTCCCGCATTTTTTTTCTGCGTGTAAGTTTCGCTTGAAGTTCATAAAATAATAGTTTTCCTAAGTTGATTTACAAACTTTCCTACAAATAGTTATTAGTTGAAATGCTCCTACTATAATTGTTAATATTATACCCTTTTTTATAAACGTCCCCGTAGATTTTTTTTTGTGTGTACATGAAAGTTGTTTGTGTAGTAATTTGTTGCTTTTAACTGCAATTACAGTTGTTTTTCTATGAAAAATTACAAAACTATTTTGACAGTTATTTTAAAAAAACAACTAAGTAAACTACTGCAGTTTGAAGCAGTTATTTTAATAGTTTAAGCCACGTTCACACTTAAGTGAAAAACACTTGTTTTGAGAAAACACTTATTTAAGCTCTTTATTCTGTTTCAACAGTTTTTTTTTTTACTTGTTTTGCAAGCTAGTGTGAATGCCGTGTTGGGTAAATTAAGATCGGCTGATCCGTGTCGGGGTACCTCTCTTGTGGGTATCATATGGCGTTCAAACCTTAATTCTAAACAAGCGTTTTCCCAAATCAAATGCAAAAGAATAAAGAACTTTTGTAATAGAGAAAAGAGAATACATGTTTTGCTAAACACGTTTAAAGAACTAGGTGTGAACCCCATATAAGCATATAATATTTTAAAAATATTTGAGCCGCCCTGCAATAAATATTAATTCTACTCATACCCGCATTCATATAAATTCGCATAAATGATTATTGGTGCAAATGCCAAAATTAAATGACTTTTAAAAATTTCAATTTTGCCGATTGACAAGACACAAGATAACTTTTTTTTTCAACAAAAGACCAGCCTAGAACCTTTTTTTATTAAAAATTTAGCAAATAGTTAAATAAATTATACACACAAAACGAAAAAATGCCACAATATAAAGGTAAGAAGTAACTATATAAAATTTATTGTGAAATAGAAAAAAATCAATTATGCATATATATTTTTTGCAGTGAAAGTAAAATGGGGACGCGAAATGTTTCCTGATATTGAAGTGAATACCGATGAAGATCCCATATTATTTAAGGCTCAATTGTTTGCTTTGACAGGAGTGCAGCCTGAAAGGCAAAAGGTAATGTGTAAGGGTGGCATATTAAAAGATGATGAATGGAATTTACAACTGAAAGAGGTACATTCAAAATAATAAAAATATACAATTAATGTCCTTGTATACATGTAAATCTTTTGATTTAAGGGAGCAACTATATTATTGTTGGGCACTAAAGAGCAGGTGCCAGAAAAGCCAGCCGAACCTGTTAAATTTATTGAAGATATGAATGATGTTGAAATGGCATCGGCTGTAGGTTTTTATAACAACAGAAAACTTATTTGGACTTAAATAATAATTTTCCTTTGTCACAGATGGAAGTGCCAGCTGGTCTTACCAATTTAGGTAATACTTGTTATATGAATGCCACTTTACAATGTCTACGTGCTGTTCCCGAATTGCGTGACTCTTTAGATACTTTCCGTGTCGGTACTGCTGATGCTGATTCAATGCCATTGGCCATTACTTCGGCCATGAAGTTCTTATTTAAACAAATGGAAAAAACAGGTGCAACCGTAACACCATTTGTCTTATTAGGAACGTTACATCGTGCCTTTCCACAGTTTTCTCAAACCGGTAGAAAATGGTACTTACCGTCAACAGGATGCCAATGAATGTTGGTCGGAATTGTTAAAAATGTTACAGCAAAAACTTCCAGCTACTAATGCTGGAGAGGCTGAAGGTGAAAAGTCGGTTAAGAAATACAAGTAAGTTACCAACAAAAAGTTACATAAAAAAATAATTTTTTTTTACCCATATTGTAAACTTAATAGCCAAGTTTTAGATTTTTCTTTAAATTAGATTTCGTTAATCCGAAAAAAAATTTGTCTGCCATTTTCAATTTTTTTAAATACATTTTTCAGAACAACTTTTATTGTTCACAGTTTTATTTTTTATTGAAATAAAGCCACATTCCAATATCAGTATGTTACTTAACTGCTCTAAACTAAAGCTGCATTTGCATTAGCTCGAAGTCCAGTTTAAACTAGATTTCGAAATCTAGTTCGCGTATTATTTTTTAAGTTCAAATAAAAATATTTTTAATTAACTTTTTATTGACAATTTAATCGGGTGGGTAGCTCTTTTGCTTTTTGAGATAAGGAAGTTTTAAATTTTATTAACCGATTTTTTTTTTTTTTTTGCAAGTGGACGATTAGAATTAGACGATTTTTTTTTTAATTTTTGTGATTTTTTCATTCAATGTTTTTTTTTTTTAATTTTGGCATTTGTGGAGATTTTTTCTAAATCAATTTTTTATTTACTTCGGAGATGTTTTCGTTCTGTAATTTTTTTTTCCATTTTGGCAATTTTTTTTTTTTCATTTAGCGATTTTTCCATAGTTTTTCAATTTTGGATATATTAAATTTGGTTGAATTTTTTCAATTTTGTCGATTTTTCTATTGACGATTTTTTAAATTTTGTCGACTTTTGCGCATTTTAAAATTTTTTTTTTTAATTTTAGCAAATTTTTTTTTTTTTTTATTTGACAATTTCTTCGAGTTTATCGAAATTTTGAATTGAATTCCCATTGATTAAATTCCGAATAATTGATTTACCAATGATTGCATTCAATGAATGATAAAATCGAATGAGATAAATTGATTGAATTTCCAAGTAGTGCATTCCAAAAAAGTAATTCCCTGCGATTGATTAAAAAAGAATTCATTTGATTTAAATAAAAATCGAATTGATTTTTAATGAGTTCAATCAAAGTAGAATTCAATCTTCAAAGCTCTGACGGTCAGTTAGATCTTATATTTCTTTATCGCATAGAAATTTGATAAATAATACAATAATACTTTCCTTATTAAAATAATTATATATTATTTTTTTTTTTTGATTTTAGTTCATTTATTGAGCAATACTTTGGTGGTACTTTTGAAGTAAAAATGAGCAGTAGTGAAGCTCCCGATGAAGAGACTACTGTTAGTAAAGAGAATTTTTTGCAGTTAAGTTGTTTTATATCGCCCGAGGTTAAATATATGCAAAGTGGTTTAAAATCAAAATTAAATGAAACACTAGTTAAACGTTCCGAAAGTCTAGGACGAGATGCTAACTATACCAGATCGGTAAGTTGTACATATGTACATACAATATTATTAAATAATGTAAGCCTTTAAAACATCGAAATTGATTAATTTATATTTTTAATTCACAGTATTTAATTAATCGTTTGCCTGCCTATTTAACTATACAGTTTGTACGTTTCCAATATAAAGGTAAAGAAGGTATCAATGCTAAAGTTTTAAAGGATATAAAATTCCCCATCGATTTTGATGCATACGATTTGTGTACTCCTGAATTGCAAAATAAATTATGTCCCATGCGTTCAAAATTTAAAGAATTAGAAGACAAACAATTGGAAAGTAAAATTAAAGCTCCACTGGAAGAAGCTAAAGCAAAACAAAGTGTTGGCGAAACAAAATCAAAACTTGAATATGAACCATTTTTTTTGAAGATGATTTAGGTAGTAATAATTCAGGTTATTACTACACTCCAAGCTGTTTTAACACACAAGGACGTTCCAGCACATCGGGCCATTATGTGGCTTGGGTAAAACAATCAGAAGATGTTTGGTTTAAATTTGATGATGATGTTGTGACATCGGTAACAAGCGATGAAATCTTACGTCTTTCCGGTGGTGGTGATTGGCATTGCGCTTATGTTCTGTTGTACGGACCTAAACTTCTGCCAAAAGCTATTGAAGCAAAAGAATAGCAATTAAAAAGAAAAATTACAAAACATCAAACATGGCTACATAACATCATATAATTGATTATATGTTTGCATTTTAAGATACTTATTTAAAATAAAAAAATTATAAATTGATCTTATTGGATATTTATCATAATTTTACTGGACTCTCAAGTGAAAATAAATGTATAGGGCATACCTGAGACAGAGCTGCGGAAGAATTAATTAAATTTAAGCTTAGTTCACGAAAAATTTAATTCAGCTGTTAGGAGAATTTATTAGTTAGCTTCTTTCTAGAGGTCTGCATAAGTGCGTGTAAAAGACATATCAGTTTAGCAAATAGTGTGGTTGGGTGTGAAAAAGAATCATATTTATTTAAATTTATTGTGTGTGCAAAATAACCTATATGGGCAATTCCAGAAAAAAGTTCAACCACGAGTAAAAAATGCAAAGTGTTTAGAACTTTTTATTTGTTTTCAATAATAAAGCTTAAATGTCTATACTTTATAAATGTAAAAGTACTTTTAATTTTCTCATTTCTGGGCCGAAATATATAACTGCAAAAAAACATTCTGTGAATTTTTGAAATGTATATCAATTATTTTATGCATTTTAAGAGTGTTTAAAGTAATATTATTTTGTTCTTGTAATTAAGAAATTTCCTACTAACAATGACTTTACCTTAAAAAAATATTGTTCTCAAAGATGCTTTATTGTTTTATTAATCTGCATTGATTTTCGTATTTCGACAACGAAATCTAAATTAAAATTATATATCCTTTAGTACCTAAGTGAGAATATGGAACTTTATTTCGATTTCATTTTTATTATTATTACCTTTACTTGAAGTTAACTTTATATTATTTTTTTTGTTAGGTTTTTTTAATAAAAAATGAATCATTATTATTACCAAATTTAGTGTGTTTTGTTATCTTGGAAAAAATTGTCGCGTCCGTATTTGTACTTTACCCAATTTAAAAAAATTTAAAGAAAATTTTCATAATTTCATATTTTTCTATAATTTTTGAGAAATTTAAAAAAAAGTAAATTTGAAATTTTTTTGTATATATGTATTCCATTCCATTGGCATTAACAAAACACAATTTACATGCGTAGGCATGTGTGCATTTTTTTTTTATTTAACAAAATTTAAATTTTTTTTTAAATTTCTCAAAAACTATAACAAAATAAGATGTGAAACTGTGGATTTTTTTAAAAACGAGACAAAAAGTTTACACCGTTTATCAAAACTCACCCATTATTAGATTTTTTTTTGGCCATTTTTTAGTACTTTTTGATTGGGAGCATGTAGTAAAATTTCGGTATAAAAACTGGATAAATGTGTTCCTCAAAAGGAAATTTAAGGCAAAGTAAGTACTGTGCCGGTAAAAAATAGTACTATTAAATAGTAGTGGAAAACGTTATACAACAGTTTTTGTATGCTAGAGAAATTTGCGGAATCGACTACAATGTAATTCATTCCGAGATATTTGAAAACAATTAAAAATCAGCTGCTCTGATTTTACAATTGTTGTTTCAAACGGATTTTCATTTAAAGAACAATTCTCATAAAAATAAAACAATATTAAAATTTTTTCTTTATATGTTAAATATTAATTTATATTTGAAGAAATATTATAAAGCTCAGCTTTTAAGCTAAAAAAAATGTTATGCTAAAAAAATGTTCAATTTAAAAACCATCATCTTCATCCTCAGCCATTTCCTTGGCCCAATTCCAAATCCTGTTGTTCACGTTCTCTACGTTCTTCGGCGCTTTCTAAATCTTTGCCATACGATTTGGGTGGATAACGCATAGCCTTAACACTTTGATTGTGTAAATTAAGACAGAATGAAATACGTTCATGGAAAGCCAATTGAGGTTCTCGGGTACTATAGACATCAGTACTTTCCTTGCTCCGCATATAATTGCTAGCGGGATCTAAAGTGGCTTCAATAACACCATCGCGTATGGCTTTAGCTACAATAAATTCAGCATCTTCGGGCGAATCCAACATTAAACGTTTGGCAATATCCGAAGGTGAAATGCGGGAATATGAAAGACCAATAGAACGTATAGCGGTTTTAATGACATTATGGCGTAGACGTATAATAAGCGTATAAGTATGATCTTGTTGAAATTTAGGGCCAAAATTTTCCACAACTTCGCCAAATCTTTTCAAATTACCCAAACGTACAGCCTGGGTTAATTGGAAATAGGGCGCAAGAGATTTTCTTAAAGCAGCCTGTCGAAATACTTGTCTTTCTGGGATATTACCCAATAAAAGTTCCACAACAATAATTAGCTTTTGAACGGTTTGGCGGAAACCAACTGCAGCAGTTTGTGGTGCTTTACGTAAAGCTTGCACTAAATGTTTGTGAGCATCACTATATTCTAACTTGGCAGCCTTAATACGACCCAGATAGTATAAGAAACGAGCCCATTCATTATTGCTAGCTGATTCCGGGAATACGGATTTCTTTACCAATTTATCAGCCTGATCGTATAGAGAATAATGCAGATAATTACGCAAAAGGCAGTTTAATAAGACCGCTTGACCTTCAAAATCATTGCGTAAAGTGGCCGTACGTAAACGGGCATGGAGGGAAAGGGCGGATGCCTTCTAAATTATCGGTTAATTCAGCAACACGTAAATGATAAAAATAATATTTAGCCAAAATCAAATCCAAACTACGACGATTTTGTCCCTGTATCTTAGATAATAAAGCATCGGAGCAGGCAGAAGCCTTTTGGAGTTCATTATCATCGATTAATTTAACCAATAGCAACAAATGGTAATAGGCATCTATTTCCACAATAGGCGCGGCAGTGGCGGGACGGTACTTTTGGAACTTTCGGTTCAGGAAGTACCAGCAGCTACTGCAGGTGCAAAAGCTAAAGCTGCTTCACGTTCGGACCCGGGTGGATAAACAATGGTGGCCAAAAAAACGCAATACAACGCCATTTAACTTACGTCTAGTACTAGGTAAAGTTCTCAAAACACGAGCAATGAATCTATAAACAAATTAATTATTAACTTTATAAAATTAAAAAAAAAAAAAAAACCTTCCTACTCACCGATATTCATTACTAATCACCGCTTTATCAATTTTTCTTATGTGTTCACGTATTTCCAAAATATGCACTACATCTGTATCTTTTTTACCATCGGCCTGCAGTACCCTCATCTGTGGGATCCACTTCCATTTCTGTTTCCTTTACATTTGCTTCAGTTACCGTCATTATGGTGGCAGTTCTTATTTTAAAAAATTATTGGAAAAAATTTCAATCGGCTTTTGTTTTGTAAAATTTTGCACAATTTTTCTTCTTAAAAGTTGTCGAGTAATGCTCCTGAGTAAAAACTATAATGTGTATGTTTGTTATACTACGGAATTGAACACAGGGTTGTTTACGAAATATCAAGATTTGCTGGTAAGTAAAACAGCGTTGTATTATATGCATTAAATTCTATGTTAAGCGGGGAGGCCTCGTTCACACTAAAATGATGAACATGTGTATTTTCAATTCTAACCACCGAGTCCACATTAGATACTAAGTAAGATATAATTTGTGCGAGAACGCCAATTGAATAACGGAATTAAATTACCTATATTCATATTAATGTTTAGGGTGGATAACACGTATTCATATTTATGTCATTGGAAAATCTTGGAAGGTTTAGAAATCGCATTCGGTGCGGGAGGTTTTATTTCAAACTGACCTAAGATATCGTTTTTTATTATCAGTACAATATTCCCATAGCGTAGTGCCTGTTAAATTTTTAGTCAAAAAAAGTTATATGCCTAATGTACATGTATTAAATATGGAAAAGAAACGCATAATTTACTTGATATTTTTAAATTCATGAAAACCCTCATTCACCTGAAATCAGGAAGGGGTCCAATAACGGAGATTGCAAACTTTCAACTTTTTTTTTTATTTACACCTTGAAATTCTAAAAAATATTTAAATGCTAAATTACTATTATAAAAAAATTTATTTAATAAAATCTATTAATAAATTTTTTGTCTATTGTTCACTAACAATAAACTAATTTAAATTTAAATTAAATAAGTTGCTGGCATAACAATACAATTAAATGCAACACTGTTATATTTATAAATCAAGATAAAAACACACAAACCCAGCAACACTGGCTCTTATCACTATTTTTTTTTTTAGTCTAACACTACTTTTTAGTCTAACACTAACTACATTTCTTGATAGTAATTGTTATAGAACCGATGATCAGACCACTTGGACAAACGAAATAATTTAACTGCTGAATTAAAAAACGGAATCAAGCATTTAATAGATAAATTAAACACTAATTAAATAAAACTAAAGAATTAGAAAATGTTAAGATTACAACAAATTGCTCGGCCATTAGGTACGCAAATGCGTGCATTTACAACCTCGTCAACATCATCATACTCCTCCTCAGTTGGTAGCAATGATGGCAATCAAAAAGGAAACAAAGATGATAATCATCCTTTAACTAGATCTTTGAAAATCTTAAAAAATGATATGAAAAAAGTGACGGATTTCCTTAAACCAAGTGCTAGCAATGTGGAAAATACTACTGGATCATCTGAAGAAATTGCTGACTTAAATGAGAAATTAAAAGGTTTCCAAGGTACACAGGGTGGAGCTGCCGATGAACAATTTCAAACGCATTGTGATGTTGTGGTGATAGGTGGTGGCGGTGTCGGTTCTTCTGTGGCCTATTGGTTGAAAGAAAAAGCCCGTAATGGCCTTAATGTCGTTGTTGTGGAGCGTGATCCAACCGTAAATTTTAATTCTATTTTTGTATTATCATTTATTTGCATTTCAAGTGTTTATTTCTATTTTTTCGGTTTTTTGCTGTCTAGTACGAAAGTGCCTCGACGGTGTTATCTGTTGGTGGTTTACGACAGCAATTCTCATTACCAGAAAATATACAAATGGGTTTGTATGGTGCTGATTTATCAGAGAAGCTAAAGAACGTTTAGGCGATTGTGAATTAAATTTTACACCCCATGGTAAGTGTTTTATTTCCACATTCAATATCAATTGTTATGTTATTTTCCATTTGATTAGCATAGTTTGTAGTTGATTTGTGTTAAATGTGTTTTTTTTAAGGTTATCTTATTTTGGCGTCTGAAGAGGGAGCTGAAACTTTGATGCGTAATTCAAAATTACAAAATGAATTGGGGGCTCGTAATGAACTATTAAATGATGCACAACTTAAGGCTAAATTTCCCTGGATTAATACAGAAGGCATTGCTTTGGGTATGTAACTAAACAAATAATTTAAATCAAATAACAGTAAACTCTCGGCAATCCGAACCAATAATTTCAGAGTCGATTAGATTAAACACCGTAAACAATTTCAGTTATTTACAACTAATTTTTCAACTGAGTCTCAGGTCTATTCCTTTTTCACTCAAACAGAAATAATTGCTGGTTTTTATTAAAACAAGGAGAAAAAAAACGGGGGGAATATTATCCAAGTGCTTAGTATTCGATTAATCGATTAACCTATACCTCGAATAATCGCCTCTAATTCGGTTAATGTCGATACAAATAATTTAAAACTCAAATAATTATTAGACCCAAATAATCGTTTTTAAAATATGTCGATTAACCGGTTAAACTTTTTATATATGATTTTTCTTTATTTCTTTTTTTTTGTCAAAACTTGCTAATTTTCTTAAATTTGCCAGAAAAATTTTCTTAAATTTGCCAGAAAGTAATTTAAAACTCAACACAAATAATCGTTTAAAATAGGTCGAGGTCGATTAACCGATTACATTTTTATATGGGTTTTTTATCTTTATTTTTCAGCTAAACTTGCTAATTTTCTTTAATTTGCCAAAAAAAAAAAAAAAAACACTTCTAAAATACCTTCAAATTCTTTTAAAATTTAGGGAAAGCGATTCTTAAGCCTTTAGATAATTTTTTATTAACAACTCAAAGCAAAATCTATATCGGGTTTAGGAAAACAAGATAGACCATTGTAGATTTTTAGTTTAATTCTTTAAACCTCTTAACTGGTTTATTAATTTAAACATATGCAAACAAATTTTACAAATTTATTTATTATAACTATTGAACAAACAATACAAATGACAAATCACTGGCATACTCTTAGAGCTTTTTAATCGAAAAACTCTGTAATCGTTAAGTTTCTCAAGATGCTTTTAATCATCCCAAACAAACTATTTTTATACCAAATAAAACACTTTTTAGTGTTATTATTGATAAACTACAAAAGAAATACATTTTTTTTGCATTAAACGATTAATCGATTAACCGCCAATTTTGTCGATTAACCGACCCGACTAACCGGTTAATCAATTTAAGCGATTTTTGAATAATGCCTCAACCGGTTAATCGTCTAGGTCAAATAATTGGAAACACTAGTAATTACACAACTACATAAGTTTAAAGTTAGTTTTACAAAGTTCTAGTAAAATATTTACAAATTTTGTAGAATATATACAAGTCTAGTAAAAAATTTCCTATATTTTACAAGAAATTTGTAAAACTAACTTGAAACTTAAGTAGTTGTATAATTACTAGGCACTGCACCAATATTGCCAAAGTTTTTTTCTGCGTGTACTAGCCTAATACAAATTATAATTTCAGGGTTGGCATACGACAGTTTTAAAAAATTAATTTATTATATTTTAAAATAGATTTGTTCACAGAATTATAGAAAATCAAATTATCTTTAACCGTCTAGCATTTATATTATGTAAAATTTTCAACTTTGGTTGCTAATATTTCCACTAGAGGGCGCTTTTAGGCAAAAACAGTTACAATAATTTCTTAAAGCATGGTTATATATATCGTCACCTAAAATGCAAAAGGGGCGTAACTATATTACATATAATATTTACTTTTTCACAATATAAGCAAAAAACGCCCACACATAGTTTAACAAAATCGTTAGTAAAACTGATAGCTTAAATCATAAAACCACACAATTTTGTGCAGAAATGTAGTTCGATGCAGTGCTTCATAATCACTCAACCCTACTGCAATATATTACAGAGCAATCAAAAAAATGTCTGGAAACTAGAACATATAAGATTTGAACTTTATTTATAAAACCGCTATTTCCAAGTCCAAAATTTTGTGTAGGCATGTAGTTTAACCAAATGAATTATAATCATCAATAAACCCGGTTTTGGAAAATTTGTTAGTTACGCCCTTTTGCATATTAGGTGACGATCGATATGTATCGGCAAAGTTTGGTTGAAAAACTATGACGTATCTTTAATGTGTTAAATTCTAAGCTTAAAAAATTCTTAAAAAATTACATATTACCTGCAATTACTCTTTCTTTTGTATACGATTTATATTTTACCTCTTCTTTAAAACTTTCAGGTTGCCATGGTTTGGAACGTGAAGGTTGGTTTGATCCCTGGGCTTTATTGATGGGCTTCAAGCAAAAAGCCAAGGAATATGGAGCTCATTTTGTAAACGGTGAAGTTGTAGGATTCGAATTTCGAAAACATACCGATATTATTGTAAGAGGAGATAATACCGGAGATTATGAAGGTTTAGATAAAAATTGTGGTTAAAATGCCAAATGGTGAGACACGTACCATTAAATTTGCCATATGTGTCTTAGCAGCTGGGGCAACGTTCAGGAGAAATAGCACGTATGGCACGTATAGGTACAGGACGGGGGCTATTAAGTGTACCACTTCCAGTTGAACCAAGAAAACGTTTTGTGTATGTTATTAATAGCCAAGGCAGCAATTGTCCTGGTTTAGGTACACCTTTGACAATTGATCCAGATGGTACATACTTCAGACGTGATGGTTTGGGTGGTAATTATTTATGTGGTCGTAGTCCTACATTAGAACAAGAACCATCTGTAGATAATTTGGAGGTAGATCATGCATATTTTGAAACCGAAGTCTGGCCTAGTTTGGCAAATCGTTGTAAATCCTTTGAGTCAGCTAAAGTTATAAATAGTTGGGCTGGCTTTTATGAATACAATGTATTCGATGAAAACGGTATTATTGGTGCTCATCCATATATAATAATCTATTGATTGCCACCGGTTTTAGTGGTCATGGTATACAACAGACACCTGCCGTGGGTAGAGCCATATCAGAATTAATAATTGATGGTCAATTCCGTACCATTGATTTATCTCGTTTAGGCTTTGATCGTATTATTGTGGATCGTCCAATGTTTGAGTCTAATATTGTTTAGCAGGAACTAAAAAAATATATTGTGATTTAACCTTAAAGCCTATTTAACATAAGAATTTGCAAATTAAAAGTTAATAAACATTATGTTATGTACTTTTTTGTTTTTTAAATAATGTTATAATAAACAAAGTTTTATTTAAATTAAATTTCATATATAATTAATTTAAAAAAATTCTACTACACGATTTTGTTTTTCTTATAAAAATCATTTTAAATTGACCTGGCGCTGGACCAAATAAACCACCACCCTTGTTTACTAGCAGCCCTTGAAGGAGCAAAACCTAAAAGTTTTTGTATATTTTGTCTAATAGACATGGTACATAAAATATACAAAAAATAAAGGAACAATCCGTAAAATCATCTCCAGTCAAATTACGATGACTTAGTCCTTGAATCCAAGAAATGGGAGTAAATGGTAACTGAGCTACAACACGACCATCAAATCTTAAAAAAAATTAAATATATTTTAATTTTACTTTTAAAATTACACCATTCACCAAATTTAAGTTTTAAGGGCATCCTCTTGCAATACATCATATAAATTGCAAACATTTTTAAATTGCACATCCTGTTTTTTTTTCTGTCTTAAATGGAATCGAACTTAACCCTCTAATAGGTAAGGCTGCCTCAGGGCAGTCTTCATAAAATTTACCACAAATCCGTCAAATGAGCGTTTCATACTTAGAAATTAATATACTCCGATAGAAAACTTAATTTTCTAAATGTTTTGCAAAGAAATGTTTCGTGTGCCGTCCACGGTTTGGAATCTAGAAAGCTTCAAAATCAAAATTTCGTAAAATTTCAAAAAATAATTATTTTGAAAAAAAAACTGTTTTCAAAAATATAAAAAATCAACTTAAGTTAACTAAAAGTCTTTATATAATAATAAACTATAAGTAAGATTGGAGCTTTATCTTTAATAATAAGTGCTTACTTTGGTCCAAGGACTCACAGGATTTTATCAGGACATCATCTTAACTTATAAACTAATAGAAGGATGTTTATGAAATTTGGCAGAAGGAAGACATTAAGTATTAATAGCAAAGCGTTGAAGTTTGAACAATATAAATTGAAGTTTCGATACTTTTTTTGCCTAATTTCGCTTTTTCCAAAAAGCGATAATCGTGATATCTTCTTAAATATGAGCAGAAAAAAATTATTTTTGGAGTATTTTAGCTCATATCGTCTAAATTAGGCAACGATAAACAATTTTGTTGAAAAACTTATCATTTGTTTTTCGTGTGGAGCACATAGTATGGCAGTTTGTTGCAAAACATCGTTTGCCAGTTAGAGGGTTAAAAACTTTTTTCAGTTTTAAAATCTACGGAAGTTATGTTTTCATTTAAGTATAATAATTTGTTTTAATGTTTAATGATGTTTATGGGATTCTGTAAGGAATTGGAAATTTCTCATTTTTCAGTTTACGCTTTAATAACATCTAAACTAGACACATCAACAAAAAATATTTTGTATTAATGTTGCAAAATTATGAAATATTTCTTGAAATGTTTGCAAAAAAAATCAAAATTTTGAACAATTTAAAGTAAACGGTTAACGATTTTTGGAAGGAACAACAATTAGCAATCTATAAATCCAACCAAGGAATCTACACAGTGGTGAAACCGTAGATTTTAGTTAAACTTAGACATATTGTAGAGGATAAAACAATTTTAGACGCGTATTTTTTTAGGGGTCGAAAAATTACCCAATTTGAAGTTTTTTTAATATATTTCTTATTTATATAAGTTATTAAACTACAGTCGACCCTCGGTTAACGAACGCCTCGCTTTACGAACATTTCGCACAACGAATACAACATATATGTAGTACATGTTCATTATTTGATTTTGTTAAAAAAGGGGAACTACCGAATTGCGCATAAAACTTCTCTGTTTGTGTTTAGCTTTAGCATCACTTGTGTTCATACAATTAACAAGACGTGTTGTTATTTTTTGTGAAAGTGTAACGTAACATTAAAAAGCATCACCCCCAATCAGACAGTGGCTAAACGCGCAATAGATTTATTTAATCATAATGCTGTGTCGCATTTTCAAACAAATTTTGAAGCGTCGCCAAAAACAAACGACTCTAGAATAGCTACATATAAGAATAATTCAACTGTGATATTTTAATTTTTCGAGATTTATTTTTGCATTTATTTTTAATTAATTAAATCTGTTTTGTGCCGTTCATTAAATGTCATATAAAACCTGTGATGTGTATTTTTTAAAAAATGATGTAAATTTGACGAGAAGACTAATTATTTAATAAAAAACGAATCCCTGAGGATGTCGGAAAATACCGACGAAACGTAGGAATACGAAAAATGAAATAAAAAAGTCTTTTATTTACGTTTAGAAAATCCTTGACCTTGAAAGCCTGATTAGAATAACTCTAAAAATAACACAAAAAATAAATAAATTTGTTAAATAAGTTTTTGGGACTTTAGCACATTTAATTACTATAAATGCAATTAATGTTTCCCGATGAAAATAAATTTAAATAACAAATATGCAGGCGCTTGTGCAAATTTAAATGTAACTGCCACTAATAGAAAACATATGATTTTCTATTGTTGATTTACTTAAATAAACGTCACTACATTGCTAGGTCTGTCAAAAAAAACAGAGTAGTATTTGGAAGATGACAAAGCCAATTGTGATAATATTTGTTGTTGTTGTTGTTTTTGTTTTTTCTTTGATATTTTAAATTTTGAATCTCGCTCCTAGACGAGGACAAGAAATTCTCATTGAGTTTGTGATTTAACATAACAAATATCTCTAGAAATTCTAATAACAAAGTTCCCCTGAAGATTTCCTTGGGCAGGAATGAAATCCGGATAGGGACACGCCTACAGCAGATTGTTTTTCACAATTTGTTAAATAAGTTTTGGGACTTTAGCACATTTAATTACTATAAATGCAAATCTAATCATATTTGCTGACATTAAATATTTTTTTTTATTAAAACCCTACTTTTTCATATAAAGAGAAAATAATCTCGATGTATATAAAAACAAAAAACTAACAAAACTGTAAAAATATTACTTGAGCCAGAGTAAAAACTAAAAATTTTTTAGAAACGTCATGAAGCTTGTTAGAAAAAGACCCTAACCACGTGCTTGATTACTAAGAAGAGAAGAATAAGCAAAATTAATGATTATTAGGTTTTTTGTTAAAGTTCTGCCTATTATGGATTCTCTAACTTTTCTAAAACTTCGGGTTCTGATGAGATCTTTAGCCAGATCGAAATACTAGTATCAACCTAGCTAATATGTTTGATTTGCTTTATTTTTGTAAATTTACGGAGGTTGGAAGCTCGTTAAAAATTAAAAATAACATAAAAATAATCTCAATGTACATATATAAAAACAAAAAACTAACAAAACTGTAGAAAATATTTATATTTTTGTTAAAATTTAGATTTGTTTTGCAAATATTTCAGGGTATATTTAACCGCTTTGCGACTTTAATAGAAAATACTGTTTGTTGAAGTGTCTAGTTTATGTGGCATTAATAAGAACTAAAATTCATCAGCTGCGCTAAAACTAGAGACATTAAACTAAAATATTTGATTTTTTTAGTTCCTTATAAAATCGTGGAAAAATCATTAAAATACCCCTGAACATTCGGCTTAACTACCGAAGATTTAAAAACCATAACATTTTGAATTCGATTCCATGACATTGAAGCAAAACTGCTTAAAAATAGTGTGTTCAATGAAAACCTAAAAGCTGAAATAACTCGAAATTTAATTTCAAAATTATTTAGAAATCATGTGTTCAAGAGGACGTCTTTTTGGTGTTTTATAGTGTTTATAATGTTATTATGAATATTATCGTAAACTTACATGCTATTAAACATACTCAATAGGGCTGTGAAAGCAAAACCTGTTGCAAACATTGATTTCATTTTTACCAAAGATAAATCCCTGTTATTATTTTTCAATTTTTCCTCGTCGCGTTCAATTTTCTTCTTTTGTGATTTATCCAAAGATTCGCCATGGATTTCCTTTCTTCTTTCCACTGTTAAGAAAAAAATATATATAATAAAATAAAACGAATTTTAAATTATTTGCATAGAAATATTGCTAAACATATCGTCCCAATATTCGATTATTTGAACAGTAAATTTCACGCGTTTTTTATAATTTTTGTATCGTTTCAGTTAAGAACATTTTTTTTAAACAATTAAAAGTTCGTACCCACTTCACTTTCCCTTTTGCAACAAAGAAGAAAAAAAAACAAAAAATATCTCTGTGATATATATTTATTCACCCCTATCGTGAATAAAAAGGAAAATGTTTGTTCCCATGTAATTTTCATTCCCCCTCATCTTTATAATAGTTAATAAATGAGTATCTGTTCTATCTTTAACTTTTTTGTGATGTGAGCAAGATTATTCAAGTTCAAGATAATTTGTTTTTTGTTAAACAAAAAACCGTGCAATGTTTATTTATTAATTAAAAAAGTTTTCTATCCGCTAATTTAAAGCAGACTTTATCTACTGACAACCAATGTAGAAGGGGTAGAATAACTTTTGAAGGAAAAAGATCAACGCTTTTCACGTATTATATTTACCCGATAAGAAGTAAAAAAGAAAATTGGAAGAATTGAACTAATTCAAATCAAAACTAAAACATTTTTAACTAATAAACATTGATAAAATGCAATTATTGTTAAATTAAATTAAATATTTTTGTTTAAATTCAATTACATTTGTTGGTATATTTCACAAAAGTGAAATATTTGAGATAACAAATATTTAGATATATACTCTAGATAGAAGTTATGATAGATAAAATTCCTTTGATATCGTAATTCTTAATGTGTGGAAACTAACATGGCGTTCACACCTAAATGCGGAACACGCGCATTGCCAAAACGAGTGAGAATAAAAAAAATTTGTAATAAAAAGTTTTAATACGTTTTTTGGCAAACATTAAACATTTAGGTGTGAACGCCATTTAAGTTTCCAACACATCTAGAATAATTATATGAAACTAAAGAATAATACTACTGCTTTTAGTAAACAGCAGCTTTAATGCAGTGATATTATTACCGAGTAAAGATTTAATTTAAAAAAAGATAAATTAAAAACATACTAAATAAATTGGGACTTGGGACGCAGATCACGAATATGACCTTAGAATTAGCTATAGTTAAATAAATATTTCCAAAAAACTTTTTCTTTAAAAAATTAAAATTTCTTGATAAACTTTTTTGCAAAAAAGTACAAAATTAAAAACAAAAACTCTACTTTTACACCATGCATATATATTAGGCCGGGTCGATTTGTATGGAGGCAAAACAATCGCTCAATGTTCATGCAAAATCGTATTCAAGGGATCAAAATAAGAAACTTTGCCGAAGGAACCATAAATCTAAAACGAATTCTGATGTCCCGACTTTTGACCCGTAGTTTAAAATTTTGAAAAATCCCACTTTGATCCATTTAGAGTGCCCCAATCGAATCCAACCCAATCGAATATAATTTATACATTAATCTGCTAGAGCGTCTTCCGGAGAAGAAATAGAGACCCTAATCTTGGAAAGACTCCTCCTACTTTCTGAAATATCTCTATCCCGAGATTTGCACATTTTTCTATAAAACACGACTAAAAGGCCCTCTTTCTACTTAAATTTTAACCCCTTAACGGTCACCTAGAATGATGTTTTATGCATTAATCTGCTAGCGTGTCTCCCGGAGAAGAAGTAGCTCTCATAATCTTGGTGAGATTCCTCCTACTTTCTGAAATATCAAAGTGGGCTTTTTCAAATTTTACCCTACGGGTCAAAAGTCGAGACATCAGAATTCGTTTTAGAGGTATGGTTCCTTCGGCAAAGTTTCTTATTTTGATCCCTAGAATACGATTTTCCTTGAACGTTGAGCGATTTTTAAATCGATCCGCCCTAATATATATAGTATGAACTATGACCTTTAATTTAATATATTACACGTTTCGAAAGATGCGATAATTTTTATGGACAAAACTCGAGTACTTTCAAGAATAAAAAACATTTTAAGTTTTGTTTAACACATCTCTCATTTACTGCAATAACGTCATAACTCAAAAATTTTGATTTTGTTGAAAACGAGTGTAAAGTTTTCAATTTACTCCTACCATGAAGAAAAAAATAACGACATAATTTCTCTCTTTTTTACACAATATGATATGTTATATAACGAATAATTCTGCATCATTAACTCAAAAATCATGTTTTTTGAGTTTTGACGTTCTTGCAGCAAATGAGCGACATGTTTTTCCTATTTCATCCTTTCCACTGTATATATTTTATGAGAAAGATTATAACAGTGCTTCGAAAGAATTAATTCGATTTAAGCTTAATTCATAAAAAATTTAATTCAAAATTAAAAAATGCTTATATTTCATTCCATTAATCCATTCCCTAGCTTCATTCAAAAGCTTTAAAAGATATTGAATGAATTCCTATTTGAATTAATTCAATTATATGTTCATTCAACATTTTACTAATTGAATGATTTAACATAATTCATTTAACATAAAGAAGTTTGACATTATCACACAAGCAATACAAAGCATAAAACGAGTAGTACTTTTGTTGCAGACTTTGTTTTATGTAAATATTTCAGTTAAATTATGAAAACTTTCGTTAATCATTTGACTTAATGAATGAAATCAAATCTTTCTTCATTCACCCTTTTTAACTAAATGAATTAAGAAAATTTGGAATCATTCAAGAAAGAATTCAATCAAAATAAAATTCATTCATATTATTAAAGTTTTTTTTAGAATTTAGATAGGAATTCATTACTTAGGAATGCTTTTTTTCGGAATGAAATTTGTGTAACATTTCATTCATTTTACAAATTGAATTGAAGAATTAAGCCTTTTCAACCTTTGGATTATAATGCCGTTTTTTAATTTTAATGACGTATATTTTCCCTTAAAATTGTAAGCGTATGTTTATACCCTTAAATTTACGTGTTCTACTTAAATTTCCATAATGAATGTTCAATTAAAGTCATATGCATATTTTAGACGACTTTCATTTTCCATATTAACATGCAATTGACGGCTTCTTATCCGTTTTTGTGATATTACAAACCCTTAATATATTTTGCACCACTTAATTTTTTTTATAACAAACACAAAAAGAACGCAATTTACAGTGACCTAGTCCAATTGGAAAAGGAAACCAACTTTATACAAGCATTTATGGAACAGAAATTGTTGTGAGAAATAATCTAAAAGCATATAACTTAGACTATATAATAAATATTAAAACGTTTGCAAAAAGAAATATTAAAAATGTGGTTGAAGACGAAATACATACACCGAATGGTATATAATGACTGTAAATTAACCTACTGTAAATGTCATGGCCAAGGGTTATACACTCCAAGGAAGCAATGAAGCCATAATGTAGCTAAAGTGCAATTCATAAAAGGCTTAAAATAAAGCTCATAACGTTTACTGTCAAAACAGCAATTGCGATATATACAGTTGAACCTCGATTATCCGGGTTGCACGGGACCGGACTCAGCACGGATAATCGAAAACACGGGTTAATTGAAGTTATTTATTTTTCCCGAATTTTAACTCTTTGTATGTAGGTGAAAAGAAAAAACAAGCAAATAAATATGTGTGCTGCACGGATAATAGAGAAAAAAATAATAGCATGGATAACAGAGGTAAACACGGTTAATAGAGGTATAAATCAAACCACCAGCATGCCGGTTAACAGATGTACCCGGTTAATAGAGGCCCGGATAATCGAGGTTCAACTGTAGTAAACAAAATCGAATGTTATGGTGTTTTCTTTTCTGGAAAAAAGTGTTGCATTTTAAAGTGCAAACATTTCACCGCCCCAATAAATGCTTCATTTTTACAAACAGAATAGAACACAATTGTATCACATATTGCTTTCTTTTTTTTTTTTTTTTTTTAAAGAGAAGCAACACTCAGGAAATTCTTCCTATTAATTAATGTGTTGCTTTCTTTGGAAAGGGGATAGTGGAGAAATGAAAGGGGGGTGAAAGATGAAGGGCTTCAAACATGGCAACACTGTAATTGCGCGAGATGATAAGTCTTAGAACAGTTGTTGGTCGCCACCTGATGTAGAGTTGGTGAATTTATTGGAACTTTTTCTTTCATAGCTCTGATTCATTATTTTACTTCGGTGGCGTTAAGTGCTATGGGAACACCGAAGGTGGGCGCAGCGATACATATAAGCGATATTAAACTCATACATATTATTTTTCTAAATTGACGTTGTCGTCGCCGGGAATCGAACCCGTGACCATCTGTGTAACAGTCCAACGCGCTAACCATTACACCACAACGCCCACATGTGTGTTTATACAATATTGTTATGGCAGTCCCGGTTCGAATCTCAGCCAACATGAAAGGATTTTTATTTAATAACTATTTTTTTTTTTTAAATATTTTTTAAGTTAGCTTCATATTTTTTTTTTTATAATTTTTATTAAAATTTTGTTTTTTTTTTAACGAATTTTAGGTAAAAAATTATTAAATACTTGCAAACAGAAAAAATAAAATATTATAACATAAAACAAAATAAAAAAACTTCTAAATTATAATAAAAAAAAAATAGTGGTCCAATGACGGTTTGAACCTAGGACCTTATGCATCAGAAGCCAGCAAAATAACCTTCGTCTACCAAGGTAAGAATTTGTTCACAAACAGCTTTATAATACATACATATGAGATTGATAAATCGAAAAAAAACAACCCTGTAAATAATTTGAGGGCGCTAAAATTGCACTTTTTGCCTTTTTTATGGCAACATTTTTAGAAGAAACACGGCACCCTCTCGGGTGTTCACCTTATTTTAGAAAAGAACACAAAAAAGGAAATTTGAGGGCAAATCACAAAAAAAAATGTGACATTTTTGTCAGAAAAGAACACGCCATTAAACTTTATCAACATTTCTGTAGGGTAGTTCTTCAATTGTTATTCATTAAATGTAAATTATATTCAAGAAAGGTTTCCCACAGCAGCACGTACTGCATCTAACTGAATCAAAAAAACATGTTTGAAATCCCAATTCAAAAGTCCAAAGATATATTAAAAAAAAATCGAACGATATTTTTTATCGTGAGAATAAGCCCTAATTTCATCTATTCTCACATATCCAAATTTCATCCAAAACAGTTGATGTCCCGCTAGGAGAACTTCCTTGCAAAAATGTCCAATACCGCCGTCATTCAAACTAGAGATGGAGATGGCATGTGAGTAGAATTTTGCGTCATTCACGTGACTCACCCGTGAGTGAAAACAAAATTTACTCACGCGATCGTGAGTGAGTAGGTCAAAATTCTTTGTGAGTGTGCGTGATTAAAATTTTTGCATGAGTGAGTGTGCGTGAGTCGAAGTTTATTAAAAAACAAATTCTTTTCCTTTAAATAAATACATATTTCCTTTATTTTTTCGCCGATTTAATATTTTGGATTTTTAAAATACAAAATCATAGCAGTTTTTAGTTAAACATTCACAATTATCCTCAGTTTACCTCAATTTTTACATTTTATTTTTTTTCGACAAGATTTTCTTCGTGAATTTGCGTGATTCACGTGAAAATCTGGTGCCGAACTAATTTTATATTTCCTAACCGAGCACTAGCTACTATGGCTTTCGGCGCGTTGTATCGAGCACTGGCTACTATGGCTTTCGGCGCGTTGTAGCGAAAAACAAACCAGTGCCTCTGGTGGGAATCGAACCCCACGACCCCCGCACTGATAAGCCAGCACACTAACAACTAGCCTACCGGAGCGCACAAAATGTAAAGCTTTGTAGTTTTATTATTAGTATTTTTGTGGTTACTCAATAAAAAAACTGTTTTCGAACAATTTCACTCGATAACGAATGTCGTAATTCAGCCCCTGAATTTAGTCACGAGAACTTGTGTGAGTAAATAAAAAAATGTTAGTGAGTTATTGTGCGTAAGTTGTGGGCGCTTGTGGTGTAATGGTTAGCGCGTTGGACTATTACACAGATGGTCCCGGGTTCGATTCCCGGTGACGACAACATCAATTAAGAAAAATAATATGAGTTTTCTATCACTTATATGTATCGCTGCGCCCACCTTCGGTGTTCCCATAGCACTTAACCCCACCGAAGTAAAAATAATGAATCAGGGCTATGAAACAAAAAGCTTCAATAAATTCGCCAACTCTACATCAGGTGGCGAGCAACAACTGTTCTAAGACTTATCTACTCGCGCAATTACAGTGTTGCCATGATTGAAGCCCTTCATCTTTCACCGCCTTTCATCTCTCCACTATCCCCTTTCCGAAGAAAGCAACACATTAATTAATAGGAAGAATTTCCTGAGTGTTGCTTCTCTTTAAAAAAAAAAAAAGTGGAATTTTTATATCGTGAGCGTGAGTCGAAATTCTCTCACTTACCCATCTCTAATTCAAACATAATGTTGTTGCCAGGACAACTACGTATAATGTATACAAAAATAACAAACTTCTTAAAACAAGTATTAAGAATTTTTGTCGCATTAGTAAAAGATAATGAATTTTCTAAAGACTATTTCATTATAATAAGTCCAAGGATAATGTACAGTTAAAACAACATAAAAGCGAATATTTTGGAGTCTTATATTTATATTTAAGTTAACTTTTAAATAACATACAAATTATTTGACTGCTGATAACGACCAAATTAAGTTAGTTACTACTTTAAAAACGATTGACATATTTTATTAACAAAAATGTTTCCTCAATCGGAATTGGATAATTATAAATTACAAGTGGAGTTATTACAAGAAAAATTACAGAGAAGGTATATTTGACATGTGGTTTATACATACACATTTTTATTATATTATTTATGTATTTTAATAGTGAAATATCACGCCAACATTTGGAACATAAATTGGATAAAATTTTACACAAACGTGATGAACAGTAAGTATTTTGTAAAACATGATTTTGTAATCAATATAGGTTTATCGTATAGAAAAAATACCTATAGTTTACGTAATATTCAAAAGCACAATATTTTCATTATTATAAATTGACTAAAATAATTAACTCCTCTTTTTATTAACATTGTCCCTTAAAAAGTCTTAAGCTGGTTTCACAACATCAGAGTGCACTGCAGATTTATTTTTTTTATAAACAACCAAATATTTTTAAATAGGTAAAAATTCTTTTAACATAGGGGAAAACGGAAAAATCGCCCCTAATTCTTTTCGGTATCCATCCTTGTAATTTTTTCTGTCAGAATTACAAATTTAGAACAAATTAAGTAATAATAGTAAAAAAAAAATTGTAAGATCAAAAAGAAAAAATATATGCTGCCAGCAAAAAAGCTCCAAAATGAGTAAGAAATGGGCTCAAAAAATATTATTAAAATATAAAATTTTTGTATGGAAGTGGTTCATCCTAAAGAGCCTTGGTTTTTGATTTAAAAATGACTCAACAAAGATAAATAAAAAAATTCTATGTTCCTAAAAATCAATCTTTTTTTGTAGCCTTTTTCGAATTGTTCACAAAATATTCAAATTCAATTTCATTTCTGAGTCAACTCTGAATCATTTTTTAGACTTAATAATTTTTAATGAAAATGAAAATTGTTCCATTTCGAGGCTATACTCATATTTCTTTATTAGGATATTGTCCTAACAAATAATCATAACATAACATAATTATGATATTTAATAAAAATTATATCAACTTGTATAAAAGACAAAGTACGGTCTTGTTTACTCCAACAATGTGAAAATAAAAAGGAGAAAAAACAAAAAAACGTATATTGAATATCTACCAAAGGTATACCTTGCACATAACAAACAAGTTTTCAATTTATTTTTGATCAATGGTGATAATTTTTAACTTCGAGCTCATATATTAGTTCTCATTTAGTGAGAAAACTAGTTTATATGAATGTTTGATGTTTTGCATGGGATTGTCACTTCTTTCAAAACATGTTCTGATGATGGGAACCTAGAAAATTCCCAAATAGATCTATCAACACATTCCTGAAAGTGGTCAATTAATTAATTTGAAAACAAAAACTCTATAGATTATTTGTTAGGACAATATCCTAATAAAGAAAATAGAGTATGGCCTCGAACTTGAATAATTTTAATTTTCATTGCGCAATTGAAGGTTGAAAAACATAATTTTTATTTTTAATAAAAAGTATATCGAACTTAATAATTTTCTTAAAATTTTTGTCTCTGTTATGATTCTTTCTGGAAGGCTCATATTTTCATCTAAAAAATTAGTAATTTTTGGCAATAAAATTTTGAAATTACAAAAATTTGTATTTTATTTTATTCATTTTGGACTCATAGAATAGGAACCCTCAAAAAAACTATCCAAATTTTGACGGCTGGGTGGTAGTTATTTTTTTTTTTTTAACATAGTTTTTTATATAAAAGCTAAGTGAAAAACGTTTTCAACTCAAAATTCCATTTTTCAGTGATAAAGTTGTAAGATCAAAAGCTAAACAAAAATATCAACAGTTTTTGGAAGAACAACATCGAAGAAATGAGCGTAACAAACAATTAGTACAAATGTTGGAGCGAATTGAACATCAAACGGAAGCAATGAATGCCAGAAGTGAAAGACTTAAAATGATGAAGGTAAAAAATTTACAGTTTAAATAAAAAATATAAGCTATATAATTATTAAACAATATCTATTAATCCCATAGATGCAATATGAAATGTATTTTGCTAAATTGGTACATTCACAAACACGAAGGTGTATACAAAGTTCTGTACCCAGTAATGTGACACCAATGATGCCTACAACGTTCTCACGATCTATACAACAAACTATGATGCCAACACAGCAAGCACAACCGGATATAAGGATGGAAGGATATAATTATACAAATACTATGGATCCACAATTAATGACAACTGCTTATCAAAGATATCCCATTCCCAATATGGAAAATGAACAATTTTTCAAACCGCAAAGTAATAATCCCAACATTACCAAATTTAGAAATGTCGACATCAAATTTTGCTAAGCCTGAACGAAATGATTATATGGATTTTATAAATATTAACAATAGTTCATCGAATCAAAACCAAGAACAATATCTGTATCAACCGATTCCAACTCTGAGAGATTTTGTGCAAACTCAGGCCCGATAATAGTTATGCTAGAATGGAAAGTGATCCAAAATTATATACCAGTTCACCTATTGCTAATGAACATAAGTCTCATCCAACCGCAACTAGTTTATCTAAAGATAAACAGACTGCAGAACTTGATAAGGCATCTACTACATCCACTACTTCTTCATTAACATTTGACAGAATACCAAATATTAATATGAAGCCGCAATTATCAAATAATTTCACAGAGTCTTCAAATAGCGAAATTTTATTAAATAATAAAAATAACGAAATTCGCTTAAAACCAAATAACGAAACAAAATAATTTAATAGCTTCTCCACAAGAAACCAGCAGTGATGTAAATTTATCATCATTAATATCACAAGAGTTAAAAGAAATTCAAGACAAAGTGGACACTAATGTTAATGAAATGAAACCTCTAGAAATAACTGAACCAGTAACTCTCGATAAGAAATCAAAGTCTTACGAAATAGAAAAACTTAAACCCGTAGAACAAATAGCTAAAACTTCTGTTAATGAGCTAAAGACAGATGTTAAACATTTCAGCTAAAACGACTATTCCAACTGAACAAGCAATTCTTCCAAATACTATCCCAAACAACACTTTAGATAAAATTCCACTACAACTCCAGTATCGATTGAAAATATTGAAAATGCTATTTATGGCGAGTTATTAACGTCTATAGCAACAGCAGATGTACATCATCCACAAGAGAATTCAAATGTAGCACCAAAATTACTTGAAAATTTAGTAACGCAACCAGAAAATTTAGAATTGGAACATATACCTTTAGCAGAATCCAAAACGGATCTACAGCAATATGTCCCTGATACCATATCAACAAATTTCGATAGTGCAAACACTGGCAATGATTATGAACCACAACCAGATGAACAAAACCATGATCAAACTTTAGCTTACGATTATAATAATACCAGCAAAGTGAGGCTACAGAAAATAATGCTAATGAATATCCGGTCTATGAAAATGTAGATAATACTGCTGTTGATGAAAGTCAACAAGAGCAACAATATGATTACTCTAATTATGATCCTTCACAATATTCATATCCTGGTTATATTTATGATGAAACGACAGGTGAATATAAGCCAGATCCAAATGCACCATCTGAACAATATGCCACAGATCAACAATATGCTGCCGAAGGCTATGATCAACAACAATATCAACAACAAGAAGGTTATGATTATAATCAATATGAAGCACAAGATCAATCATCTACAAATGTAGATAACACAAATTATGAAAATTATGACACGACTCAACAAGAAAATGATTCAAATTCTACACAATAGATGATAATACACAAAGTCAAGCTCAGGCAGAGCCTGCTACTACTACCACTATTGAACCTCCTCCAGAATCTGTACCAGTAGAAGAAGTAATCCAAACTCCAGCTATAACTACTAAACCTACATCTATTTTATCTACAGCAGAAAAAAATGAGGCACAAAAGAAAAAGAAACGAGTTAATTTTGTTGATAGCAGTGAAACTGATGAAAGTGTAGCCGATAAAGTTGCTGTTCCAGCACTTAAGTCAACTTCTGGCAATGCAGCTGCTTCTAGTGAAAGTGATTTTGATTTTTCATCATCTACCGAAACCGCAACTAAACCTACTTAACAAATCAGCTATAACTAGTGATTTTTTTTAAAAATATATTTCTGAAACCATATGATACTAAATGTTAAAATTCGCTTTAAATAATTAAATATTTATAAAAATTAACGGATTTTATCTAAATTTTTTTTTTTGTTTGAGTTTTGTAAGAATGAGGACCAAACGAGAACTCAAAAACACAGCTAAATCTAAAAAATATTATTATTAAAGGTTGATAGAATTTTTATTAAAATAAAAATTATGTTTTTCGAACTTTAATTGTGCAATGAAAATGAAAATTATTCAAGTTCGAGGCCATACTCTATATTTCTTTATTAGGATATTGTCCTAACAAATAATCTATAGAGTTTTTGTTCTCAAATTTATTAATTTACCACTTCAGGAATGTGTTAATAGACATATTTCGGGAATTTTCTAGGTTCCCATCATCAGAACACGTTTTTGAAAAAAGTGACAATCCCATGCAAAACATCAAACATTCATATAACTAGTTTTCTCACTAAATGAGAACTAATATATGAGTTCGAAGTTAAAGATTATCATTATCACCATAGATGAAAACTAAATTGAAAACTTGTTTGTAATGTGCACCCTCTACCTTTGGTAGATATATAATACACGCTTTTTGTTTTTTCTCCTTTTATTTTTATTTTCACACTTGTTTTGTTTTGTTTAAAAATAAGATGTACAAGACTGTACTTTGTCTTTTATACAAGTTTGATATAATTTTTATTAAAAATAAAAATTTATGTTTTTTCAACCTTTAATTGTGCAATGAAAATGAAAATTATTCAAGTTCGAGGGCATACTCTATATTTCTTTATTATGATATTGTCTTTATTATTATTCTTTATTTAATCACACAAATTTCAAATTCAACATTGATAGGATAAGATTAAAAGTTTTGTAAATTTCAAGATAATAAGAATTAAATAAACTTTCATGTTTTCGTTGGCCACCGTTTCAGTATTAAAATATTGGTTTATCAAGCCAAACTAAAACCGATATGAACATTTTAAAATAAGGATACAAGTGGTAATTTTTCCCCATATTACAAAGTTTTGAGTTTACTATTTTTTTTTTTTGCCTGTTTTAAATTCGAAATATATGCCAAACACCTATGTAAATAATAAAATAATAAGTAACAAATAAATAAATACATAAATAAATAAACCGTTTAAATACCGAAACATAAATTTATAATTGTGTTATATTTCGGGCATATATTTCAAACCGGAAAATAGAGCAATTACCCTTTATGGTATCATTGTTTAAAAACGTTAATATCGGGTTTAATTTCATCATGAAACACCAATACCATTATTTTAAAACTGAAACGGTGGCGAGCATTGGACAAAACAAAATAAATGGAGTGGTACGGAATAAAATAATTGTTTCAAATTAGAAAAACAATTAATTTTTTAATTGGTTAAATTATTTATTTAAAACCGAATTATTTTTTGTCATGTTTCGGTTCCGGTTCTATTGAGTTATTTTGATTAAAAATTAATTTAACTATATCTTTGCTAGTTATTCTCGGATTGGAACAATACGTAAGCCACTGGATATTTAATAAATATCTTTAAAAGATACACGCCGAAAAAAAACTGGGGGGAATATTATCGAAGTGTTTAGTAATTATACAACTACATAAGTTTCAAGTTAGTTTTACAAATATCTTTACATTTTTGGTCTTCAAAGTTTAGTAACGTCATGATGCTTGTTAGGAAAAGACCTAACCACGTGCTTGATTACTAAGAAGACAAGAATGGAGCAAAATTGATTATTAATAGGTTTTTTGTTAAAGTTCTGCCTATTATGGAGGCTCTAGCTTTTCTAAAACTTCGGGTTCTGATGAGATCTTTAGCCAGATCGAAATACTAGTATCAACCTAGCTAATATGTTTGATTTGCTTTATTTTTGTAAATATACGGAGGTTGAAAGCTCATTATAAATGGAAAATAACATAAAAATAATCTCGATGTATATAAAAACAAAAAACTAATATAACTTAAATAATAATATATGCATTTTTTACTACGCTTGTATATATTTTACAAAAATTTGTATTTACACTTTTCCTTTAAAAAAAATTATGTAAAATTTGTACATAAGTTTCAGAAAAAATTCTTAAAAATTTTATATATTTTAAATGTTTGTACAAATTTCAGAACATATTCTTTAAAAGCAACGAAAATTGCATACTTTTATTTTATACTAATTTACTACGATAACACTTTATCACTTTAACTATAAATTCTTGATTGTTTTTTATTAAAATATACATAAAACCTTAAAGGTAAATTCTAAATACTGGATCACTCTTCGCTACAGATTGTGTTTTGTGCCTTTAACTTTTGCACTAAATATTTATTGTATAAATTTATTTCTTTTTTTCTTGAATCCAATCTGTAGCGTATAGTACTTCAGTATTGTGAATCTACTTTAAATCCGACTGTTGTTTTAAGCAATTTTTGGAATTGTCATGCCATTTTTGGCTTTTTTCGTAACATTTTTGCTGTAATTTTTAACTTTGATCAGATTTGTTCAGTGGAAATAAATCCTTAGAGTTACACAGTGTTTCTTTTAAAAAAGATCTAATCATTTTGAAAATATACATTAGTGAAAATTTGCAGTAAACTAATGAAACTTTTTTCGCAAAGTGAACGAAAATTTCTTAAAATCTATGAAAAGCTTTATACTTTTTATGAAACTAGTTTTTTCAATGAAACTACATTGGATGAATGAAACTTTTAATAAATAAAATAATATTTTTCATAATATTTTATGAAAACTTGGATTAGTTTAAAAAAAAGTTTCAATGGACGAGTTCCAGTGCAACTTCTTTGCTTCTATACAAAAATAATTAATATAATGCAGAGTTCTCTCAGTGTACGAGTTTCAAAGAATGGCTTGTAGAAAAATATTTTTCTTTATAACCCGTTCTAGTAGTGGCGGTTTTTATACAGAATTTTTTTTTTTAAGTTGTACCAAAATCAACCGATTGATCTGCTTCAAAGTAGAACAGACCCGCTTCTGAAACTATTTCTACAGAATTTATAAATTAAAATATAGACAATAGATTTAAAATACATTCAATGTATAAGCAATATTGATATGAATTTTTTAAAGAATTAAAACAAAACAAAAAATTTACTTGTGCGCCCCGGTAGGCTAGTTGGTAGTCTGCTGGCTTATCAGTGCGGGGGTTGTGGGTTCGATTCCCACCAGAGGCACTGGTCTGTTTTCGCTACAATGAAACAACAAGATACACAAAATATCTTCTATTCTTATTTTACTTATTAAATTTCGTACACCGAGATACGTTTACGTTTACGCTTGGCTAATTCACCCTTAACTCCCTACAATGTGTAAAAATAGTACCTACATACAATATGATGTCTGTTTTTTTTTTTTTTTTATTTATTTATTTAATATCAATACAAAGAAAGCCTTCATGGCCAATTATACATGTATTGTAAGATAAATATCTATGTTATTTGTATATATATATATATATATATATATATATTATATGTATATAACTTATTTTAATAAGAATACCTAACAAATTGGCTCCCCAGCCATATAAATATTGTAACAAAATTAATAAAAAATATTTACCTATAACCAGATGATATTTAATTCACCGTTATTATATCAATTTTAATTATTATTATTAAAAAAATCCAGAAGTTATTTCTATAAGCGGAATATGA
The DNA here is from genome assembly GCA_021234595.1 of Delia radicum. Taxonomy (NCBI): domain Eukaryota; kingdom Metazoa; phylum Arthropoda; class Insecta; order Diptera; family Anthomyiidae; genus Delia; species Delia radicum. The sequence goes on from CM037854.1 coordinate 215,631,062, forward strand.
GTATGAAAAAAGTTTAGATTATTTGTAAATGATTCCAAGCACGATGAACTCGTACTATAAAAGAGCGATCGAAAATTTGCAAGATGTCCAAGAGGTACGTCAATTTGAACATTACGTGTTGAACTAATAAAAGAAAATTCATTTACAAGGATTTCGGGTTGTCTTAATTTCATGATTTTTTTTTGAGGACTTGCATCGTAAGAAAATAGGAACTAATTCTGAAACATAATTATGCTCAAATATCTTTCTAACAATTTTCTCTATTCTATATAAATTATATGTCAGTGTACCAGAAAAAACTTCGAGGCAATAGTTGACTTGAGACATTATTAAGGAGTTTGCTAACATGGCGAGGGTGTATAAGATTTAAGCGTGTACAATCTTCTTAATATAAGGCAAGTTCTATTGGTTAGAGAGTTTACATGATTATCAAAATTAAGATTCGGATCCAATATAACACCCGAGACATTTTATTGAATTTACATACTCAATATCACATTCATTAACAGAAATTCTTGGATATATAACATTCCAATTTTGTAAACGAAAGTTCATTGCTCTTGTTTTGCTAGGATTAATTTCCAAACAGTTAACGTGCATCCATGTCGCCATTGAATACATATGATTGTTAAGCAAAGTTTCCGAAAACTGAGGGTGTCTGCAGACTGTACTATAAAGTAATAAAATGTCATCAGCAAATACAAAGGGATTACAAAAACTGTTTTCCATTAGAGAAATACAATCATTCAAATAAATTAGAAAAAGTATTGGCTCCAAAACGGAACCCTGAGGTACACCAGATGTGCCGGCCCCAATACCAGAATTAACTCCGTTAATTGAAACAACTGAGATCTATCTAGTAAATATGTATATATCAGTTTACAAGCGGATTTGAAAAATTTAAGTTTTCTTTTAGTTTTCTTATTAGAACGGTATGGTTTAATACGATCAAATGCTTTAGTCAGTTACAAAGAAACAACAATACAGCTGTTGTGCTTATCCAAATTTTTACGAATGGAATCAGTAAGAGAAGAAGTAAAGATGTTGTACTATGATTTCTCCTAAACGCAAACTGTCTTGAATGAAAGAAGCGAGAATTGTTGGCAATGGGACAATATTTGCAGTTTCATAATATTTTCAATAATTTTTGACATAGCAGGCACAATACTTATAGGTCTCAGATTATCATTATTGTAATTACCACTAGTTTTCGATATAGGCACAACACGACCTAATTTCCAAGCATTTGGAAACTTTGATGTTGTAAAAATAGTATTTACAAGATGAAGAACAATTGAGGAAATGAATGGGTATATAATTTTGATGAGTTTTATCGGTATATTGTCATATCCTTTAGCATACATACTAAACAAATGGTGACGGATTTGCGGAAAGTAAATTACATTTTTAACAGAATATTCTTTGCGCAAATCCGTCACCATTTGTTTAGAATGTAAAACAGAGACAATATATTGTATGTAGCTACATACTATTTTTACACATTGTACGGACTTATAGTCCGTTTACTCGAGTAATGAAGCCTTTTGGATTTGCTTTCACTCTATTTTAAAGCATTTGATGATATTTTAACCCGAGTTTCTTTATTCTAAGCTTTTCTTGGTTTTTTTTTTTTTACCAAATATAAGAAAATTTAAAGTTTTGGGGAAAAAATCTATATAAAAAATTTAACCGGTTAATCGTCCTATTTTGATTTGATTCAGGTCGAATAATTGTTTGAGTTTAAATTATTTGTTTCGACATTAACCGAAACAGTAGCAAATAATCGAGGAATCGGTTAAATCGACTAACCGAATTGGAAACAGTACTTTATAGCCAACTTATTCTAAAATCAATCTGTTTTCTTGTTTAGGCAATTCAATAAAGGGACTACTACTAGTCTTCTCCAGTTTAATTAACTAGCCAGACTAAAATAATAACTGCCATACTCGAACAATATTATATTTATGGTAAACACGGGTGGGCAGAATGTCATCTAAGTATACTAATAGTTCTAGAAATATTCCTACAGAATGAGGTCGTGCATATTACCTACGTCCATTCCCGGTACAACGGTAACACAGTCGAGGCCAAATGTGTTTCTGTGCTCAAAATTATGTACAAAATGTTGTTTGGGATGTTTTATGCTGCCGCTGGAACACAGATATTATTAAATATTAAAATTACTTACATTTTTTACTTTGCTTTTCCTACTTCGCCCTTTAGTTTTGATATTTTTCGGTGCGGTATACCAAAAGCCAGGTGAGACCTAGAAAATGGAACCTGAATTAAACTCAGACTAAAGTTATACTTTAAAGATCTTATCAACAAACCTTCACCCAATAAAGCTGTACAAATTGAAATAAATACAATTAAAATAGTATCACCCCACATAATTATTAAATTAAATTCTTAAAAACAGCACCACGTCCCAAAGAAAATTTTATAAGGGTATGAACAATGTTGTCAATTCTGACTGCATAAAAACCCGCTAAATGTTTCACGAAAAGCGGTATTGACCGTTTAAGAACTATTTCGAGCACTAAAAAATATATAAAACTGGGGTTTTTAGGTTATTTCTAAAACATTTAGATGAAGTATATAGTTTTCCTATTTTGGGTAAAGTTAGATAAACTTCAATGAAAATTTTTATTATATTTTATCTTTGAAGATTGGGTTTACGAAAAGGTTATAAATTTAAAAAAAGCATATTTGAGCAATCAAAAAGCGTTAGATTAGGCAAAAAAGCACCAAGCTAGCTGCAGTAATGAACACCACCAAACGATTTTGTATAAATATGGCAACTTTAAATAAAGTATTAAAATCAGTGTTGTCAATTATAACAGAAATTCGCCACAAGAATTATATAAGGACCCTAAAAACATAATTTAGAACAAGCGCTTAATTTATTTTACTAGATTAACTTTTCAGTTTAAACGCAGGTTAAGAGTTGCCAATTTGGTCATCATTTGTTGTAATTATTTCCATTTGCTGATTAAACCAAATGTTGGCCGAACTGACTCCAAATCTTTTTGTATTTTTCTTTTTATAAACGACAGCAAGCTACATTTGCATTCTCCTTTCTTTGAGCATCTTGAACCAGACCGAGCACTCTTTTGCTATGCAGATTGTGAATACCGATATCATTTCATATTTTAACGCTGTTGAAAGGTACTCACTGGAATACTATTCATATTATAACTTCAATTAAAGACACGATTTTTTATTTTAAAATCTGTTTTACAATTTAGTCTTTTATACAGTTTTTTTTATTTTTTTTTTGGGAGGGGAATTTTTTTTTTATGTTTTTGTAATAAATTTTGGAACTTTTTTATTTTTATTAAAAATAAAAAATATAACGTGAATATTTCAACATTCAAAAACTCTACATTGGCATACTATCCTTATCAAATAAACTTTTATATTTTATTTTTTCTTTTTTTTTTTTAATTATTATGTTAATTTTTTTTTGTGTGGTTGTTTAGATATTTCATCTGTTTTTTGAAAATTTGATTAAAAAAAATCTTTATCATAATGTTCATCATCATTATCATCGGCATCATCAAGACAATATGGTGACGATTGGTACTGTTGTCAGTAGTCTGAATCATTTATAGTTTTTTTCCGTTTCTTAGCTTGAGAGATTTTCTTTGGGGCCAATCCTCCTAAAAAAATATATAAATAAAATAATTACAAAAATACTTAATAAACCCACAAAACGAGCTTCTGAAACTGAAGTGTAAATAATGTGTTCTGCATTTTACAGTGATTTCAAATCGCACCGAAATTTAAATTTATGTCTCTATTGCATTGTGTTCTAAAAATATTATTTGAAACGACTTAGGGCCCATTATTACAACTTGCCTTTAAAGTAAATGTTAGTAGAAGGTAACTTTAGCTAAAGTGAGTGATAAAGTGAGCTATAATGTTTTTCGTTATTACAACTTCCCAATAAAATAAAATTAATATTTTTAGATAATGTGGCAGCACCAAACTGAAAACCGATTATTGGTTTATGATTGGTTTATAAAAACGCAACGTACTTTATTTATTTGTTTACAAACAAACAATAATTTATGAAATTCGGTTGTGAAATTCGGTATTTTCTTCTTTTTCTTTATAGAGCAGAAAATGTGGTAACTTTAAACACATAAACCTTAAGTTTAAAGTTAAAGGCAACCAATGTCTTCCCCTTAGCTTATGGGTCACTTTTAGCTTTAAAGTATACTTATAATAACGAAAAACTAATAATCTGTCAGATACATCCGAACTTTAGCTATTGGCAAGTTGTAATAATGGCCTCTTAAACTTTTTACTATTAATGATTAATATACAATATACTTAAATTTGAATAAAACTAAATATATAAATATATATTGCTAGCAAATCTAAGAAAAAAAAACATTAATTTGTTCTGATAGCTTGTCAGTCATAACAGCCATCAAAAACATAGTTAACACCAGTGGCGATCTGTGTACAAAATCCGAGATCTATTAACAACCTATAAAGAAAAAATAATATTGTTCTGGGTTCCAGGTCACGCATTAATCAATGGTAATAACTTTGCTGACTTAGCCGCAAAATATGGATGATCTGCACCTATTATAAAAGATCATTTAACTGAAAAAGGCGATATCCGCAAAACAATCATCAATGGTCTTAAGATTGAAAAACTTAATAACATGAAAAAATATCATCATCCTCATTACTCCCAAAATCAACCCTTATTTAAAAATACCTACATATATATCAAACTACAATAAATAAAAACAAAATTAGAATATTTTCCCGTCTTCGTATGGGACATACAATTACGACACACCTGCATCTAATCAACAAAACTTTAATAACAATTGTTCTTTCTGTGGATCTACAACTGAAACATCTTCTATCAACATGTCCTAATTTTAAACACAACACCTGTCAAATAATGGAATTGATCTCCTCAAGGATCCCTCTATCAATAACATTAAAGCAATTTATATTCACCCCCTATCGTGATTACTTTTTCCCTCGAATTGTTTTCCCTTTTCACTCAATTCCAATCGTGAATAAAAGTTCCCTCGAAATTTGTTCCCTTTTCTAATCATTCACTCGTGAATAGCATAATACAATTTCCGGGGGAAATTTACGATACCAATTTCACTTGAGGGGAAATGAAATTACATGGGAACAAACATTTAACTTTTTATTCACGATAAAGGTGAATATCTTTATATTATTCTTATATTAATATAAGCTTAATCTCATGAAAATAAATAAATAATAAATAATTAAATTGAAAAACAAATTGTCTGTTTACCTAGAAAGAATTACCTAAAGAATTTACGTTTATTTTCTGTTTACCTATTACAAACGAAAAGAATTTTCGTAAAAATAACGAAAATTGTTTTTTGTTTTTCATGTATTTTTGACGACAGTAATTGTCAATTTCTATAGTTTCGTAATAGATAAACAAGCCCTAAATTGAAATTTTGCTTTCAATCGAAAGTAAAGTACAGAAAATGCCAGAATTTTTTTAATTTTAGTGATATTTTCAAGTCAAGGCTTAAATTAACTTAAATTCAATGGTATGCTTTAGTTAAAAGGATTCTTAAAATTAAGGTATTTTTAAACTTAAAACATTTTTTTACCCCTCTACGGATAAAAAAATAAAAGGTACTTCGAAATTTTTCATACAAATGGGTGTATTATATAGTCCAATCTCATATTAGCGTCTAAAAACATATTAGCGTTCTAAAAACAATCATAATCACGTTTTATGGCTTGGTATAAGCTTGAATTTAGGGCTTGAATACAAGCACTAATAGAAATTTGTTTAAACTTGAATTGAAGTGTGATTCAAGGCTTGAATCAAAGTATATCGTCGGCTAAAATGCAGAAGGGCTTAACTAACAAAGTTTCCAAACATGTTTTATTGATGATTATGATTCATTTGGCTAAACTACAAGCCTACACAAAATTTTGGACTTCTACGATAAAAAACAGCGGTTTTTTAAATAAATCGAATCTTATGTATTTTTTTTTTGGGCAATGTTTTTTTTTGTGCCCTGTAAAATTTAGTTTATGTTAAGATTTGATTTATTGTTAAATATTTGTATAGTAGTATTTTTTAGTGAGTTGTATATAAGCCATATTTGGCTCCAAGGGCTTGGTTTGAAATTGTATAATAAAATAAATAAAAATAAAATATTAAAGTAGTATCTGCACAAATGGTTGGGTTCTATGATTCAAATTATCAGTTTATATTAACGATATTGTTAAAATATCTGTGGACGTTTTATGATGATCCTGTAAAAAAGTAATATTTTAGTTACGATATTTTGCACTTTAGATGACGATATGTGCACTGTTATAGTTTTGCTGGAATATATTATAATCAAGGCTTGAAAACTTGAAAATATTGACTGGAATACACTTGATTTATACTTGAATTTCAGCAAAAATGCTTACTGGGTAGGGGTTTAGTGTGACGTAGTAAAAGAAAAATATTTCGTCTTAGAATACTACGATTTTAAAAATAGGTTGATGCTATTACCCTACCTAGTTAGTGTAATACGTGTTGGAAGTTGTGTACTTAAAACCCGGAAGCCTTTTAACCGATACCACTGATAAAGGGCATAAAAGTGATGAAATAATTACAAATAAAGTGATTAAAATAAAATTTTGAGTGAATAAACGGTGTTTTGGGGTAACGAATTTTTGTCGATTTCTCATTCGAAAATTGATGATTTAAACGATTTTTTTCAGCAAAAATTTACGATTTTCAAACAAAATGGGTTAAAGAAAGACATTTATAAAAGTCGCATCTCACTCTCTATCTTACATATAAAAATACATTGCAAAAAGTAACGAGAAATAACACATTTCCCCCTTAAAGCAATAATTGGCTTCTCTTAAAAGTTTTCCACTTTTTTGGTCTGGTAAATAATGCCATATTTTTCAACAACGCCTAGCGGTGAATATTATATATTCACCACAAAAATTTGTATTCATCACTAAAATATTTGTTTACCTCAAACATTCTTTTCACCACAAAAATTGTCACATCCAAACATTTTTTCACCTCATTTAAATTTTTGTATATCATTTTTAATTATAACTCGGTGGAGAGTATAATTAAAAATTCGGTAAACCCGAATTTAATGCATTTACTTGTTTCTTCTCACCTCACTTGAATCCTCATCTGATGAGTAATTGTTTTTACTGGATCTGAATTTTTCTTACTGTTAGAACTTGAATTACTTGAATCTTTTTTCGATGTTGGCTGCTTACGTCCCCTTCCACTACCACCACGACGTCCTACAGTCGTTGTTTCATCCTCAGCCGCCAAAGAAAATAAATCGCTATATTGTTTCTGTTACAAAAAGAAAAAATTAATTACAAATATTTGATTAACAGAAATCAGGGATGGCAAGCAATACCGCTAAAATACCGTTTTCGAATCAAACCTCTTTCAACTCTATTTTTATCCCTAAAATACATTTACCGAAATAAATGAAATACCGTTATCCGTAAAATACCGTTAACCGATATAACTAAAATGCCAATAGCCTAAATACCGTTACCGCAATAACTAAATATCGTTACCGAAATAATTGAAATTGCGTTTATCCTTAAAATACCGTTACCGAAATTTATTTTTATATTATTAATTAATAATCATATAATTACAAATTATATCCTCATATTACCCCTAACCGAGCACTAGCTTCTATGGCTTTCGGCGCGTTGTAGCGAAAACAGACCAGTGCCTCTGGTGGGCATTGAACCCACGACACCCCTCACTGATAAGCCAGCACCCCCTACTACCACTACCGGGGCGCACCGTTACCGAATTATCTGACAAAATCAGGGAAAAAATAATCACTGGAAATAGAGACAGATATATTTTATGATTGGGGCTAAAATTATCGATGTGCATTGAAATTACCTGAATAACTAAAATAGCGTTATCCTTAAAATGCCGGTTACCGAAAATAATTGAAAAACTGTCCCTAAAATAACGTTACCGAAATAATTAAAATACGATACCGAATAAGTAAAATGCCGTTAACGCTAAAATCCAGTTACCGAAATATCATTAACCCCTAAATACTGTTACCGAAATAAACGAAAATAGCGTTTCCTTACCGATACCCCCATCGAATCGGTACCATCCATGAAAGAAATATAAGTCATAAGTTTTTTACCTTTGTGCTTTCATTACTGTGTTGTGTAGGCGGTTTGTAATGCTCTTTGCATTGTGTCATGTACGTATAAACCAGTACCAGTACCATGACGACAACTCCTCCTATAATGCTCTAAATGATTTAATACCTAATAAAAAAAAAAAAATTCGAAATTTCAAACCAACATTTGAATAACAAAAAGCTGCTCTTTTTATCCTTACCTGATCTGCGGATGGTGTGCTATTTAATGCTGAACTTCCTTTAGTCGGCCCCGTTTTCTTTTATTTGGTGATGAACTTGGATATTTTGATGTTAGCAGTGATGCTATAATTTCTGATAATTTTTCTTACATGACGCTGACACCAAAACCTTAAAGATAATACAAAAAATATATAAAATTAAGATTTATTTTTTATTATTTTATTATTACTATACACCCTTAAGGCAGAGGTCACAAAAGGATCACCACGTGAATTTTGTTTCTCTACTTAATAGCAGGCGTATCAATTCATTTGTAGGCTCTTCACTTTTAATAAAAGTAACAAATAGCTTAAAGCTTCAGCATGATTGGCAGATTCTAATTCAGGAAGTATTTCCTACAAATAAAAAAATATTAAATTATTTAGAAAACATGATGATTAAACAATTTTTGTTAAATTTATGTTGCAACCAAAACTGGCCATTTTTGAAATCTACTTGTATCTACTTGTCAAATTCCATACAAATTTTTAATATAAAAGTAGAAGTTTTCAAAAGCTTCTAGTTTTTGGTTGTAGTATAAATTAGTTATAAACTTACTTGTAAACATTTTAATGGCACATCATGTGCCTGTACCAATTGCCATAGACATAATTGTTCAAAGGTTTCATAACCTAAACTATCACGTATACATTCAATAAGACCATCTTGTTTTAAACAATGTCAATTTTCCTTGGGCCACATAATACATAAGATCTCTTAAATTTTTTGCATCTATACACCTTAATGTTATGCGCAGCAAATCACTATTATTTATTGCCGTAGATTTGAATTCACGATAAATATCGGGTAGAAGCCATAAATAAATTGTCGTATTTTCCTTTTCCAGCAAATCCAAATCTCTTGCTAAGCAATCATCCATTTTCTCATCGGTTGCATCACATATTAAACGATAAATATTAGTTTTGAATTGAGCCGCCTGTTGGGCATTTTTGCGTGTCTGTAGTTTAACATGAACTTTCATGAAGTACAACAACAGGTAACCAGTTTCAGGGATACGTTTACATATCTCTGTGAGTAAGGTGTGAAATGGTTTCTTGCTTTTATCTTCGTTTTCATATAGAAAACGAAATAGCCCAAATATTGGATAACTTATACTTTTGGCTAGATTCTTTTCGTCAGTTTTACTATCAGGAAAGATATTATGCTGTGGTAAAGATTCGCGTAGTATTAAATGCGTATTCGAGATCACATACTGAAGTTGTGCATCATCTAAAGCTGAAGCGGGTAATGAACGAAAATCTTCAAGAAATGCCTCCCAGGTAAATGAGTTACGTTTTGTAACGAATGTTTCGAATGTATCGCTTATAGAGGCGGGAAGATCAACTTTTTCGGGTGTGGTTTTTTGCAACTTAAGTAATTCCTTTAATGGAACATCATCGTCATCATCTGTATTCTCTTCTTTCTTTATATCCTTACTGACGTCTTCATCATCTTCGCTAAAGGCCGCTTCGGTTTCCATGTCATTACTGTCGGGAGGTATTGTAGAAGCTGTATTATCTTCATCTAAAAGACTGATAACAAGGCTACCGCCTCCGCCACCGCCTCCGCCTGCTCCACTAATACCCCCACTATCAATAATGCCAGCAGAGTGTTCTATTAAGTCAATTGATGTTGTATTAAGAGGCTGATAGTGATTTTGCATATGTGCAGCTCATGTTGTTGGGTTTGTTGCGTATTGGTAGGTCCACCACTAAACATTAATGCACCTTGATGTAGTGTACGTTGATCAGCTTCTTTTTTGAAAACAGGAGCTTGTATTACAGTAGAAGGTGGATACATAGTGTGGTCCCACATTACCACTGGGTACTGCTGCAGTAGATACAAATTCTCGAAAATTTTCACGTATTAACAAACGTAACTCACGATCCAATTTTGGCGATTCGAAAAGAGGTTGTAGATTTGGAATGACCTTTAAGTAAACAACAAAATGTACAATAATTGAAAATTCAATTGAAAATTTTTATACTCACTGTTTTTCTAAAATCTTATTCAGCGAATTGTACACCCCCATCCTTATTTTATCTTCATGTTTTAAGCAAAAATTCTTCATAATACGGCACAAGAAATCCAACAATGTACTGCTTACACTTGGATGATTGCGTATTGAATGATACATTACCAATATTCCCGGTTCAATATTCATAATATTATCTTTCATGGGATCAAAGAAAAGCCAATCATAAAACAAAGATAACTTTGCATTGGCCGATGCAATAGTATTGGTACATGATGATATTAACCATCCAATAATGGCCCATCGTGTATAATATCCGAACATAGCATATCATTGTTGGATGTATAACATTAATAATGAAACGTATTAAGTCGGAGCGCAACGAATGTGATTCGGGTGTTGCAAAATATTTATCTTGAAACCAATCTTGATAACGTTTTTGATTGCCAAATTTGACCGAGGAAGCTAGAAAATGAAGCTTACGTTCAACTTCTGGTGTTAGACGACATTGTAGGAAACGTCGACTGGTACGAATTTGTAACAAATGCCAAATGCCATTAAATGTGGGATGAAGACTTTTGGGATTGTGTAAGATATCACGCCATAATTGCTCGAATTCTGGTATGCGTGCGACATTTTGAAGTAAACTAAAATTAAGTACAATAATAAAAAAACAGAATTTAGTAAAACTACTGTAATAAAAAACTTTCATCTGCTAAGATCACAGACTACTAAGATCAAATTATATTAAAAGTTTTTATATCAGAAATTTTGATCATGTTAGAGAATGTTCCCTAAGGTGACCCTGCACCTGGAGTTTGGGTTAAAGAAAAAACTAAGTGAAATATTTAAAATCCAAATACATCATTATGGGCCAACTACTTGGGCATTTTTCGGCTATAGATAATTTTCTTGTTGCAACTAATTTAAAAGAGAGATATATAAAATTTTTCTGACGAAATCTAAGAGTTGGGTGGTGGGCTACATTGAGCACGGCCTGAGGTATAAGGAGTATACTCTTGCTGCGTTCCTGGATATAGAAGGGGCCTTTAACAACATTAGGATCGAGGCTATTAGGGATTCGCTGGGGGGCTGGGAGTTAGGGGCTTTCTGGTTGAGTGGATAGTCCGTATGCTTAGCAGCATGATCATCAACTCGAGCCTGGGGGATCATAACGTAAGGAGAAGGGTTACCAGAGGGACGCCTCAGGGGGGAGTTTTATCTCCTCTTCTGTGGCTGCTAGCGGTTAACGGAATTCTCGACATTTGATTCCAGGGGTGGGAAAGTCGTTGCCTACGCGGATGACGTAGTACTGCTGGTCTCGGCATGAGCGAAAAATAGGGGATTGGGTGTAAACCCTAACAAGACTGAACTGGTGCTTTTTATCAGGAAGTATAAAATAGAGGAGTTTAGGAGGCCAGTGTTAGATGGCGTCGGGTTGACTCTATCGGACGGTGCTAAGTATTTGGGTTGCTTCCTAGACAGCAAATTGTCTTGGAAGAGAAATATTCAGGAAAGGATGAAAAAACGGACTCAATGCATACTACAAATGCATATTAACCACGTCGGTAGTTAGACCTATTCTCACTTATGGATGCACTGTCTGGTGGGATGCATTGAGAGTGCATAGCTGTAGGAAGATGCTCAACAAGCCCAAAGGAGTGCATCTCTTGGTATTACAGGTGCAAGGAGAAGCACTCCACAGGCAGCGTTGGATATCATACTGCATCTGTCCCCAATTGAACATTATGTGAGGAGTGTGGCTGCTAGGAATTATTTAGGCTCTACGAGTCTGCGTTGGTAAGACCTAGGAGGGATGATCACACAAAATATTGTACGAAGGAATATCGGATCGGGAATATCGATCATATGATTTTGACCTTAGACTTCGGTGAAACACCTCCGGTGGACTTCCCGAACAGGTAAGTCTGGCGTGGATCCAAGGTGCTGTTCGAGGGGTGGGCAGTATTCACGGACGGGTCCAAATGGACACGGGCACGGGTGCCGGTGTTTATATTGCTGACACTGACGTGAAAGGTCATAAAGACTCCTAGATGAGTGCAGTGTCTTCCAGCTGAGATCCTAGCGATCTGGAGGGCGACGGAAGTGATACTGGGTCACATCGTTGGGGGATCTAGGGTGACAATTTATGTCGATAGTCAGGCAGCGCTCAGAGCACTGACAAATTACACGGTGCGTTCGCGCCTGGTCGCACGATATAGATGTGCTCTGAGGGAGCTCATGGAGGCATTCACTGTGAGGCTGTGCTGGGTACCGGGACACTGCAAGGTGGATGACAATGAGTTAGCGGACGAACTTGCGAGGGAGGGTTCGAATCTGGACTTGGCGGTAAGGGACGGGGGTAAAGCCCCCCCCTATGTTACTACTTTGAGGTGATACGGAAAAGATTCCGCGAAACCGTTAACCAGTCATGGAGGGACAGAATGAATTGCAGGGTGTCTAGGGCGTTATGGCCCGCATGGACGCACGATGGGCAACCAAGGTACTTTTAGGGACTGGACAGGGATGGTCTCAGGACCCTTACGGGGTTCCTGACCGGTCATTGTTCTGTCAGGGCTTTCACAAGCAGATGGATTTTGCATGTTGTGCAAGGACGTTGATTAACTGGAGACAGTTGAGCATATAATGTGCAACTGTCCTAGGTGGCAGGGTCTCAGACAGAAACGGCTAGAAGATAGATTTCACGACGAACTTGGGTGTGTCGCTGGATGCAATCCAGTAGATTTGCTGAGATTTGTCAGGGAAATAGGACGGCTGTTTCTAGCAAGGGGACGATAGGAGCTGGTTCTGCGGAGTATATATCCTTTCTTTCTTTCTATCCTTTCTATCTTTCTTATATCTATCTTTCAATCTATCTTGCTGTCTATTTCTATTCTTTCTTACTGTTTTTCACTGAAGGGATTCACAATGGACCGTATTGGTCTCCGAGTGGAGATGTGCCCTTGGGCACATAACCCTTCCCAACCTAACCTAAGTATTTAAAACATATTTAAACATATTTTACTTTACAATTTCTCCGAAAATTGATTTTTAGTACAGCTTAACAAAAAAAAAATTTTTCACAATAAAGGTTTATGCGGGAACTTTTTTGAAAACTACGTTTCTTTATATTTTTATGGATTTACTGCTAGATAGGTAACTTTGACAGCAAAAACTGTTTTGCCAAAGAATGATTATAATTGAGCATTTCATCAATGAATTAACAATGTCTTGTCATAGGAAGGAATCATTTTTATAATGCTGCAAAACAACTTCCTAGGAATATTTATGCCTAAATAA
>CM037854.1:215644844-215732626 GCA_021234595.1 Delia radicum
TCTATCTTTCTTTATATCTATCTTTCAATCTATCTTGCTGTCTATTTCTATTCTTTCATTTTCATTTCATTTCATTTCATTTCATTTATTAATTAATTCAAAAACCAAGCCCATAGGGCCAAATATGGTTCGTATTCTACAATAAATTTTTACAAAAAATAAAAAAATAAATTTATAATTTAAAGAAATGCCTAAACTAAATAAAATTATAACTAAAGTTTAACGGTCCAAAATGTAGCAATAAGATTATCAAGATAAGTAGACGATTAAAAAAATAAATATGAAAAATGATCGTAAATTATCAGAATTATAGTGATTGATTAAAAAACTGCCTTAGTTTGCGTTTAAACGTAGCACTTGCAACAACAAAGCTTTTAAGAAATCTAGGTAATGAATTCCAGACTCTAGTTATCCTCACATTAAAGGATCTCTCGAAAATAGAAGAGTTTATACGTTGAAAAACTATCTGAGGGTTTCTACTCGATCTAGTAAATCTAAAGTTGTCAACAATGTAACCAGGACAGTTCGCTCTAATTAGCTTGTAAAACAATAACAAGATTCTCAGTTTTATAAAATTCTCAAAAGAAAAACCAAGAAAATCCAACACAAACGGAGAGACATGTTCTCTTATCCTCAATCTGTAAACATATCTCACTATACGGTTAACTGTAAGATGAAGACGTCTAAGAATATTACTGCTAGTACCCGTAAATACCTCCAAAGCATAAATTAACTGGGGCATAAGAAGAGCACTAGCTACACGTTTCCTTACATGTAGAGGCAAACAAAGATCAAGAGACCATAATCGTCTCAACGTAGCATTCACTCGAGCACACACGTAATCAACGTGTTTCGAAAAACGTAACTTATCGTCTACTAGAACACCCAAACACTTCATTTCCGAAACAAAGTTGATACTAACACCTCTCAATGATACACTTAAATCACGGGAATCAAAATCACTGAAGGGATTCACAATGGACCGTATTGGTCTCCGAGTGGAGATGTGCCCTTGGGCACATAACCCTTCCCAACCTAACCTAAGTATTTAAAACATATTTAAACATATTTTACTTTACAATTTCTCCGAAATATTGATTTTTAGTACAGCTTAACAAAAAAAAATTGTTCACAATAAAGGTTTATGCGGGAACTTTTTTGAAAACCACGTTTCTTTATATTTTTTATGGATTTTACTGCTAGGATAGGTAAACTTTGACAGCAAAAACTGTTTTGCCAAAGAATGATTATAATTGAGCATTTTCATCAATGAATTTAACAATGTCTTGTCATAGGAAGGAATCATTTTTATAATGCCGCAAAACAACTTCCTAGGAATATTGTATGCCTAAATAATTGTTTAGGCACAACATTTCCAAAGAATCATATTTGGAATGCTTCCTTCTTGTGACAAGAAAATGTTGAATTTATCGATGAAAATACCAAATTAAAAGAAAAAAAATGTTTGCTATGTTAATAATATAAAGAATGGTTATGTATATGGAAAGAGTAACAAAAACTCCTCTTTTACCATTATCTAGAAAATTTGAGGGTATATTGCAAATTCTTCAACCAGTTTGGTAATTCACTTAACTAGACTTACAAGCTACACTAGGTCACTAGAGAAGTGATTGAAATTTTTTTAATTTTGTAGCACCGTGTTATTAATAGGGAATAAAATTACCAAAAAATTGAGGTAAATTTCGTTTATATCCCACAATTTTAAAATTTTTTATATCAGAAACATCAAAAAAAATAATAAAAATGGAAATTTTTCTGACTACCAATTTCATTAAGAATATAAAACAAATGATTTTTAAAAATGCTCCAAAAGCAATCGATATGGCATTTGGTTAGTTAATTTTCAAAACTTATTTTTTTTTTTTTAAATTAGTTTAAAACTGTGTATGCTCGCACTACGGCAGCACATACTCCAAAATCCATCAATCGAAAACTTACCACGTATCAAAACAAAATTTTGCGCTGGTGTCTAGGTCTCAAGAGGTCAATTCCCATACAAATATTATATGTTCTGACAAATGAAATACCACCTGATCAACGCAGCAAATATCTCACGGCAAGAGAATTAATGAAAATTTTAAAAGATAACAACACTGTATATCTTCGGGTTGCTGATAGTCCAAAAATTAAATCAAGCTACAGTATAGTCTACAATGAGTTTAAGGAAATTTTTGACAAAGGCCTTGGTCTATAATGAGATAAATGAATACAGAGAGGATGGGTATCACAAATCATCTAGCCTCTTCGGAGAATTGTGGGCAATTATAAAGGCAGTAGATGAAGGCAGTACAAAGTGAAGTATTCCAAATAGCTATTTTCACTGATAGCATGATGGCCTGCAAGGCTTTAAATTCTGAGAATACTGACAATTATTGTATTGCATATATTCACAACAAACTTGTCAAGTCCAAAATAAAAAAAATGCCAAATCGTTTGGATACCAAGCCATGTAGGCAAACAGGCGACGGTCAATGGCATTTTATTAGACGTTGATCTTACCCCAAATGAAGCACTTTGCGAAATACCTAATACCCTAAGATAAGATTGGAACCGTACATTTACATATAAACAACTCGAATCAGACATATTTCCATCCATACCGGAAAAAAATTGGTACTTCAAGAGCGACAGTACTTCAAGAGAAACCTAAAGATATAAAAACCATGAACAGGTTGCTTTCTGGACAGGTATATTATGACAAATACGCAAAACTGAAATGGTCAGGACAACACGTATATCTGTGCGGATTGCAATGTGGAGAAAACGGCTAATCATTTAATTTTTGAATGCCCTAAATTTAATGTCGTCAGATCAAAGCATACCATTTTTAGTTCGTATGACAGTTTACAAAATCTTCTGAAAAACAAGGACATCAGAATCTATAAATTGCTCATTCAGTTTGTGAATGCAGCTGGATTTGAATTTTAGATACACTCTTCTTGTGGAATAACATAGCCATATGAGTTATACACTCGCCAACCAAGGAAAATTAGAGTACAAAAAAAACATTCCCCACTGTTTCAGTGTGACACTAAAAAATGCTCTTCAGGAAAGTCCTCTCAAAACTAAACGATTACAAATACATATCAAAAAAACTTTTTGTACTAAATCGACTGCACATTTTTAACATTTTTCAAAATGACGAGTTTATTGAAAATTAAAAATAAAACTGCAGTAGTATGTGCACCCCTAAATTAAAAAGTTGTCCACCAAAAAATGTTTTTCTTGTTACGATTTGAAGTTTTTTTTTTTAATTTTATCATATTTTTACCAACTGTTCGTTATATCGAGTATAAATTTTGAGAAAAATTCGCTATAGTATAAGCTAGACAATGCAATTTGCTCGTTCGTTACATTGCATTTTCGTTTTACCAAGTATTCGTTATACCGGTATTTGAAAAAAAAAATTTAATTTTTAAAAGTTACTTACCGTACAAAATCTCGCCCCAATGGTATTATATCCAAAAACCGATCTCTTATCAATGATATAACAAATTTAACTTCCTTATGTCGCAAAGCCGTAAAAGCAGGACTAGCATGATCCTCTATTAGACGCACATAGCTATACACTACAGTTTGTATAAGAAACGATTGTGATTCCAGCCATGGACGATATTCTATGAATATATCCAATAGGCTTTCAACCAAAATAGATTTTTTTGTGAAACATCACCACCACCAGCTTGACGCAAACAATTCCATATGATATTTTCAACATTAAGAACTTGATGTTTAACTAATTCCCGTAACAGCCAGATAAGTTGGCGTCTAGCTACCTCGGTGAGTTTGTTATATTTCTCGGCTACCAGCATAGTTAAATTAGTGACAACCATATTCATACCATCTCGAGCCACCAAGGTTAGATCTCTATAGCTTTTTGGAGCCATAACAGGATCGGATAACATGATGTAAAGAAATCCAATGGAAATTTCTTCATGTTGTTTTTCTTTGCAAACTAACTGTGAGAGTTTGTCATGCATTTCCTTGTCGGTAAGGCCATTGATTTGTTGTTGCAAACTAATATAAGCACGTTCAAAACGCTGAAAGGGAAAAAAAACAACGTTTTTAGAAAAATGTAGCATAAAGATTTATTTTTCTTATCGTACCTCTTCCAAGTCATCTTTAACGTCAACAGCGCTGCTCAAGAATAATTTTGATATATATTGCAATTTTTGTGTAGCTTCCATTTGTTGTTGCTGCATTTCACCACGGTTTGTTGTCCCGGGTTAACAATATATCCTACAATTCAGTGCACGCAATCTGACCAGAGAGAACTGAGACTTCTTCTGCTAGTGCTACAAGAACACCCAAACCACACACTCGCGCATACACACGTACAAACACACTACACAATCAACCGAATTGTTAAGTGTGTAATGTTTACATTCACCTTATTAAAACAATTAAATTTTTTTTCTTTATACAACGGTTAACTTTGCCAATTATAAAGCATATCTTTAGAGTTCATAAAATATGGAATAATATGTGTATTAACTGTTCTAGCTCCCTTAAAAAAAAAATCTGGTGAAAATTGGAGTAAAACACTCTCAAGACTCAAAAAAAATCTGAATTCACTATAATGTAGACTTGTGTAGTTCGTGAACAAACTAGTTCAATTGAACTACTCACCCAATTGAATGATGAGGCCTAGTTCACCATTATCTATTATTTTAGTTCAATCGTTCATTCGTTCGTTTTACTCATGATACAATTTAATCTCTTTTTAACAGTTTTTTCAACAGGTACCTTATTTTTAAACTAAATTTGAAGTCCCGAATGCTTCTTTCGGGAAACATTCCTATATTTATAAAATAGCATATATTATAATAAACATTCAAAACAATTTTTTTTTTAATTTGTTTAAATGTTTGGAACTTTCAAATAAAAATACAAAACAAATTGTATAATATACTTTCCAAGGTTAGCAAAACATTTATGAAATTGAAGTTATAAAAATACGATGTTTACACTACATACGACATTACATGAATCCAGCTTTATTTTTGACCAAACTCATTTTTTTTTAGTTTTCTTATTTTTAGTAATATATTTTTATATTAAAATTATTTTTTTTACATTTTTTATCATTATTAATTAATAGCGATAAAAAAAAGTGTCAAATATGAGTAGTTCGTTAAAAAACAAGCGATTTGACAAAGATTGAAATAGAACGCGTGTTACTTCATTGAGATCAATCGAACTAGAAAGAGCGCTCACTCAAACGAACTAAATTGCCAACGCAAAGACTAACTAGCCCGGACACGAAAATTTAAAGTCTGGCAGCACTAACAATTTTCTCAAAAATACTGTCAATGGCAACTCTTCAAAGTATTGTGTTAGAAGGAATATATACACAATACAGTGTCTATAATAACTAATGGGTAATTCAACGTTCATACCCGTTCTCACACGGTATTCAGAAAAAGTCATTTAAAACAAATTACGATTTTGGGCACCTGTAACTTGTGTCGGGTCTGTTTAGTCTGTGCTACTATAGTGCTGCCAGAAACTTGCGTCGTGCCGGCTGAGTCGAGCCGCCGTCAATTTTTGCTAGCCGCAGTTAAACATTTTTCAGCTTAATACTACGCTTCCACTGAACTAGATTTGGACTTGTTTTGAAACAAAACCTGTTTTGTACATGTTTTCCCATAAATTTTTTTCTGGGAAAACAAAACACGTAAATGGAAACATAGTATAAACCTGACTTGAAAAAAGCCGCCGATATTTTAATGGGACACTGCAACTTTTTAATATCTTAATGAATTTCTTCTAAAAATATCTTAATATTTTATTTTTTGATCAAAAAATTTTTCAAAAAAGATCGCAATTTTATCTTAGTACTGCGGTTCGTTCAGATGATCAGTCCAGCCGATGCAAGCCGCATTAAACGGCGGCGGCTAAAATCATATTGTAAAACTTGATAAGCCAAATTTATTGTTTTATGAAATTTCGCTGGTTTCTAGGCATTCATTGATTAATATTTGATAGAAGTCTAGCTTAAACCTGTATAGAAACGTCATGCAAAAGTCGTATTTTTTTTTTTTTTTTTTTTTTTTGTTAACCTTTAAAAGGCAAAATAAACTAAAAATAAAAGGTGACTTATCAAGTTTCTACAATAAGCCCTTCAATTGTTTGTGAATTAAGCTAAAATTTAATTAATTCTTTCGAAGCTCTGTATACAACTAACAATTTGAATTTAAGTTTAAACCGGGGCTTATAACATTAATAAGCGGATTCATGTATTGTGTTTAATTATTTAAATATATAAATATTTAATAATAATTTTTATTGGCCAGCTGCAATTTTATTTATGTAAGAGCTAATAATTTTCGGCTCACAACCGGCTTTGAGCTGCCGCCGCAAAATTTTCATTCAGCCGCCGCCAATTATTATGCTCGGCTCAGGACTGTGTCTTGATGATGTAAAATGAGCGATTGAACTAAAAGAGGATTTGTAGTGATCTAGTTCAATAAAACAATTGAGTGAATAGTTCAATTAAACTAGTTCGTTTACTAACGACACAAGTCTGCTTTTCAGGAGAAAAATTGTGAAAAACAAAATAGTTTCTTGGCAAAATTATACAAATTTCTAAAAATGCCTTATGCTAATCAACCTTCGGTTACAATCACCGAATTGACGGATGATAATGTTAAATTTGTTTTAGAAGATACAGAATTAAGTGTGGCCAATAGCTTAAGGCGCGTTTTTATAGCGGAGACACCAACATTGGCCATTGATTGGGTACAGCTAGAGGCCAATTCCACGGTATTATCAGATGAATTTTTGGCCCATCGCATTGGTCTAATACCATTGATATCTGATGAGGTAGTAGAACGCCTACAGTACACCAGAGATTGCATATGCTTGGATTTTTGCCCAGAGTGTAGTGTGGAATTTACGTTGGATGTAAAGTGTACGGAAGAGTCGACCAGGCATGTGACAACCGCAGATTTGAAATCAAGTAACCCCAAGGTACTACCGGTTACTTCCAGACATCAAAATGATGAAGATAATGAATATGGAGAAAGCACTGATGAGATCTTAATTATTAAGCTGCGCAAGGGACAAGAATTGAAATTGAGAGCTTATGCTAAAAAGGGATTTGGTAAAGAACATGCCAAATGGAATCCTACTGCTGGTGTTTGCTTCGAATATGATCCCGATAATTCAATGCGTCACACTTTGTATCCTAAACCCGATGAATGGCCTAAAAGTGAACATACCGAATTGGAAGATGATCAATATGAAGCACCATATAATTGGGAAGCTAAACCTAACAAGTTTTTCTATAATGTGGAATCGGCCGGTGCGTTAAAACCCGAAAATATTGTAGTAATGGGTGTACAAGTTTTAAAAAACAAACTATCAAATCTGCAAACTCAACTAAGTCATGAAAATCAAAATGATGCTTTGGCAGTTTAAGATGAAAGTAACCATTTTTTTAAAACATTTTTTTCCATTTGAATAAATTAGAATTAATCAATAAACTTTTATTGCGATATATTAATCTTTAAATAGGTTTTGTATATCAATACCACCTATAGAATTTCTAGATACAGACTTTTGATTTTTAGATTCTCGATTGGAAGTTGTCATTGTTGAGTTTTCTTTGGCGTCAGTGAAGGATTCGGTTAAATTTAGTTTGGAATCTTCTAAAATATCGGCTACTTCCATTACAGACTCTTGAGCATCAACTTTCATTTGGGCTCTTTGTTGTTGCAATAATTCAACGGAGGTATCAAAGATTTTCTCTTCATCTAAGGCTCCCTGGGACTTAAGACCTTGATAGATTTTATAAATTGTTGCGATTGGGTTTCTCTTTTTTTATCAAATAAACTTATCATTTCCTGTTGTTTCAAAGACTTATGGAATTTTCTGTAAAGAGTATATACATCACTTTCTACAACATTTTATAGATTCAATATACTTACGCTCTAGCTATATCTTCTTCATAAAATACATTTCTGATAGTTACATTTGGAGCGGGTCTATCAAAACGTGGTTCGAGTTTGGGTGGAAAGGCTTCATATAAATCATACCATATAGGTTTGTCTTCAGGTTTCATGGCTCCAGAACGCAACAAACCGGTTACCCTGTCAATGGATGATTTATAATTTGTTCACGTTTTTCAGGAAACCTTAAAAATTACCTGGTAAATATAGTTCCAATTTTTTCTAATCTACTTTGGGCCATTTTGGATATATAGGATTTATTTAAAAAGTATTTATTTCGTTTTTAATTAAATAAGTTACGAAATAACCTTAATTTTTCGGTAAAAGAATAAAAAAAAATTGATTGAGTTTATAGGAACAGCTGATTAATAATTATATATCGATAAGAAGTGGTAATAAAGATGCCAGACTTCATATGCTACCATCAGATATTCAGATTAATGAGAAATCGATAGCAGTAAAAGAAAACAAAGTCAAAACTGATAAGGACCAGAACTTTAAATATAAATTTCTTTTTTAATTGAATTCTCCAAAAATTGTAAATTTTTTTATTAAAAAAAAATATGCCCAAATGCATCTAATTAAAGCATTTGTTCGAAAATCGCTTGTATTACAGAAACTAAATGAGATAAATTCACACCTACAAAATTTTTTCTATTTCTAAAAAAAAATTCAATTAAAAAAACTAAAAAAAACGCAAACTAAAAGATCTAGAGCAAACATTTTTGCACCATTGGTTAAAACTCACCCACATTACCAAAATAAAGGTCTAAAATTTTGATTTAATTGACTATATTATTAAATTTTTAATTTAACGATTATTTTTAATTTTTTTAAATTTGGCTGACATTAAATTTGGTGATTTTTTTTAATTTTCACGATTTTTTTAAAATTTTGGATATTGTTTTTTAAATTATTTTGCTTTGACGATTAAATTTAAGTGATTTTTTTAATTTTTTTAAATTTTGCTTTTTCATTTTAGTGATTTTTTTTTCAATTTTGACGATTTTTTAAAGTTTTAGATTATGTTTTTTAACGTATGCTAATATTTTCATGCCTTACGATTTTGTGTAGTTTTAAATTTTTTATTTTTAAATTTGGTGATTTTGTATTTTTTTGCATTTGTTTCTGGGAAAAAAAAATTCTTGATTTCTTTAATATTTTTTTGTGATATTTTTAAATTTTAAAGACTTTTCTTTTTTCTTGATTTTCTATTTTTAAATTTTTTTTTGTCGGTTTTTGACATTTAGTTTTTTCTTTAATTTTGCCGATTTATTTTTTTTTGGTGATTTTTTAATTTTGAAAATTTTTTAATTTTAGCATTTTTTACTTTTTATGTGCCTTTTTAATATTAACGTTTTATTTTTTGTATTTGAAAAAATGTTTTGTATTTAAAAAAATGGGTAAATTTCTTCTGATAAAAACTAATAGACTTGTTATTAACTTTTCAAATTTTAAATTCGAATGAAGAAAATCGAATTACCTCACCAAATAAAATAAAATCAAATCAAATGATTGAATTTTCAAATTTTAAATCGATTAAATTCCGAACGATTGCATTCATTGATTGAACAAATCGAATGATGAAAAATTATTGAAGTCTGTTGAAAGAAAATCGAATGAAGCCAATAAAGAATACATGCGATTTGTAACCTTGTGATTTGAGAATTTAAGCATTCCCTAGCCAATAAATAAATACATAAGAGGGTGTTCACAATAAAGGGCAAAATATAATAACTATATTTATAAATAGAAAATTTTTGGTCTTCAAAGTTTAGAAGCGTCATGATACTTGTAAGGAAATTACCCAAGCCAAGTGTTGAATTACTTAGAAGACAAGAATTGAGCATTAATAAGTTTTTGTTAAAGCTCTGCCTATTCTGGAGACTCTAGCTTTTCTACAACTTCGGGTTCTGATAAGATCTTTAGCCAGATCGAAATACTAGTATCAATCTAGCTAATATGATTTGATTAATTTTTGTAAATAAAAGCTCGTTATAAGTTAAAAATAACATTAAAATAATCAAGAGAACAAAGAAAATGTAGTAAATTATGGCAACTATATGTCACACAAATTTGAGTCTCGTTTATTACTCTTATATTAAGAGAATAATTCATTTTTAGTCAAAAATTCAATAGCTTCTATTCTGAAAAAAATTTAGTCAGCAGCCAGGCAGGCAAATTTTTGAATTTCATACAACATTTATGGGGAATTATTTTCGCTATTAGTTTTATCTTTAGTTGTGTTTATTCTCTAATTTAGTTATGCTACCTCAATTTAAGATTACTAAAATGTTACTCTTGTTTAAAGATCTGGCAAGCTTACAAAAAACTAATAAATTTTAATACTTCATGCCTTTGTCCACCTCTATTAATGATTAAATATACCTGTGGTAACTCTATTTTAAAAAATCGACTTTTAGTACTTTGCTAACTTTATCATCTCTAACCAAAAAAGTAAACAATATCACGTTGGAATTTAGCTTAAGGATTAAAACAAAATTTCTGTAAAATATGGGAGCTTTAGCTGAAGTAAGTTTTCATAATTTGTTGTTAAACATACCCGTAACTAAAATTTGTATTGTAACACAGGTTGCTGGCGATGAAAATAATGGTGAGGGATCCCGTACATTTGTTTTTCAAGATGAAGGCCATACACTGGGCAATGCTTTGAAAACCATAATTAGTCGTTACCCTGATGTGGATTTCTGTGGTTATACTATTCCCCATCCTACAGAAAATAAATTGCATTTTCGTATACAATCCAGCCAAGGAAGAGCAATTGATATTTTGAAGCGCGGCTTGGAAGATTTAGAAAAATTATGTGACCATACCATAGAAACTTTTGAAACTGAAGTAAAAACATTTACTGACAAAAATAAAATACCAGCTACATAAAAAAGAATATTAGCATTTAAATAAATAAGAGTACAAATTTCTTTAATAAATTCTTAGACTGCACCACGAGACTTTTGGGATCATGGTTTGGTTTACGTAAATGATGATAATTTGGTAATACTTTTCGCAAAAAATCAATTTGAAGAGTTTGGGACTGTAAAATTGATATATGTTTTAAAAAGATCCTCCAATAATACTAAAAACCCAAACTTACCGCATGTTTATCTATAGCCTCTCTTTGCATACACTCCCGGCCATAAATAACCGTGTTTTCGGGCAATTGTTGTTTGCATTGCAACCTTACTCCAGCGCCTACAATACAACCGCTGCTTACACTAACCTCAGGACCCACATAACATTTCGATTCAAATACATTTTTATCTCCAATACGATTGGCTTCTACTGTACAACCCACTTCAAACACATTATTAGCTCCTATAGTTAGAGCCGGAGCTGTAATGCCACTACCTTTTCCACTTTCCGGTAAACGATAAGCTATTGTAGCATATTCTTCGACTATACAATTTTCCCCAAGTATAATAGGTCCAGCTTCGGCTAAAATGCTAGCACTGGGATGTATGACACAACCTGGTGATATAGTGATGTCACCACGTAACGTACTATCTTCACATACTATTGATTTGGTCATGATTTTAATACCATTTCTGGAAAAGAATTTGTTTAGACATTTATTTAAGACAAAATGTTAGTAAAATATTTACTCGCTATCAGAAGGAGGCATTATTATTTTGTTATTCAGAAAATTTTCTATAAAATTACAATGTTTGTTTAGTTTACAGATGGTAAATTAAACGATAACTTATCAGGTGTGGTATCTTAGTTAATTTGTGATGTGTGAAAAGGTGGCATCACTTTGAAAGGTTTTTGTTGGGAATTTAAGTGATTTCTACACGAGACATCAAATCAATGTTAAAGCATGAAAAATACATGATATTCACATCAAAATTTGTTTGCATGTATTTTTCGTTATCTAACATTAATGTTATGTGTGATCTAACAGTAATGTGATCTAACATTAATGTTATGACGTCAGGTTAGGCAACGATCACAGAAAAAAAAAATAGTATGGCGTTCACACTAGAATGCAAAATAGGTGACATACAAAGTAATATTGCTAAACACGCGTTTTGCGAAAACGAGTTTACTAGAACAAAGACCTTTTATAATCGAATAAAGAGCTTAAATATGTGTTTTGTCAAAATGCGTGTTTTGCATTTCGATGTGAACGCCCTATAAGGTAGCGTTTATATGTATATGCATCCAAATCCCAAAAATTAAATATTCACAACTATAACAAACAATGAAGAAAAAACTTACAGAAGGCTTGTTTTTGCATATAAATACATGTTACAAAATAAGACATTGAACATGTTAAGCGTTAACTCTTTTAATTCATTTAAGATACATCATAGATCCGCTGGACATTTTTTAGCCTAACTTTGCTAACTTTAGAGCAATGCTTCATTAAGAAAAAAATTGTAATTAATCACGATTGCAGTAAAGATGTTGAACTATTTTAAGGTTTTAAAGCTTGGGAGATGTATCCTCTACATAAAGAATTTTTATAATCGCTGGTTGGTAAAAAGTTGTATGGGGGTTTACAAGTGGAACGAATTTTACCGATTTTTCAAATTTCATAGCCTTTTTCATGGAATTTGTGAACCGCTTAATGAAAATAAATTTATACACATTATTAAAAAGCGGTGCTATTTTATACAGCTCAACAATCACGGGATACGATCATCATATGCTTATTACAATTGATTTAATTATTCGAAAATTTATGTTTTTAGCGTCTGTCATTTAAAATCATTTTTGAAATTGGATAACGTATTGATTGATAAGAGTTTCATAGCACACAGCAACTCCGAGTTAAAAAGTAATTTTAAAATGTTCAAACCCAAAAGTGTTACGTACATTTAAAAATTTTGCGAATTTAAATTTTCCTATTTCAAAAATAACGCTTTTTTTCAAATTAATTCCCTATTAATTTCTCATACAATCTGGCATCATTAAAAATGCTTGCCGTTTTCAAAAAGTACGTTTAACCAATGAATTTCAATTTGAGGAGTATGTTCAGTGAATATTGCACAAAATGAACTAAATTCTGTTCGCGTTTCAACAGTATGCAATAAATTGTTTGGTACAAGCGGGAGCCGCGTAGAAATGAACTGATACAACAAAGATTATCAGAATTGGCGAAAAAAACTAGCAAAAAATATAAGTAATAAATTTAAAGTTAAATAAAAACAAAATATTAATTTAAAGTGTTTAAAAAACTATATGTTTGTTAAGTGAAGTGAAAAAAGAAAAACGTGCAAAAAAATAAGAATTTATGAACAGAAAACAAGATTTATAAGAAAAAAAGAGTAATAAGAGAGCACCCCAAACAAAAAAAAAAAAAAAAATACTGAAAAAACAAAGACTTGTTTCAGTGCTTCATTTCTTGTTTCCTAGCTAAATGTGTGTTGGTAATTTTATAACGACTACGCCAACGCTGATGCGAGATACGGCGCCCCAAATGTTATTCCCATGGTAAAACATTTATTTTGCATTTCATATTGAAATATAAACAGCACTGACGATCAGCACAGGTTAGTATTCTCGATTATTTTACATGTGCTTTCTTTATTTCATTATTCTTATTAGAATTTTTATGGGATTATGGAAAATTCCTGAAGAAATGTAACGAAATTTTTAGAACAACAAACCAACAGTAGGCGTTCAATTCATTTCTAATCAGGCTTGCCAGATTCCTTTTTTCACTATCCCAAACTTGTTAAACAAATTTCCCAAAAAAATGCCCAATTAAGAATATACACGTTTTTGGGCAACAATGCATGTTCCTGAGTTATGCATCTCCAAAATTTGGATTTAAAATTCTTTGTATCTTCGACATTTCTAATCGGATCGAAATGCATATAATTTTAAAGCTAATTGAATCACCTTTCATATGAGATACAGTAGAATCTCAGAAATTAGAACCACTTTGTACATCGGGCAGTTCTAATTTCTGAGAAGTTCTAATTTCTGGACTTTAATTTTACAGAAAATTATAATAGAACTAGTTATGTAAGCTTTATTTTAACACAAACAAGTTTTATTTAATAATATTTAATTAATTGAACATATTAAATTCATAGAAAAACTTTAAAGTTTTTTTTTTATTATTAGGTACTTAATTTTGTACAAGCACATACAATTTCACATGCATATGACCGAATTGTACTCACCACGAATAACTCGGGGATTCCCCGTTTTATTTTTACTTCAATGAGCAAAAAAATAAAAAAAAAAACTTCCAGAAATTAGAATCACAGGTTCTAATTTCAGAGCGTACAATACATTGCAAAAAAATAATTTGTAGTGAAAATACAAAACAAAATAAAAAAAACTTTCAGAAATTAGAACCACAGGTTCTAATTTCAGAGCGTACAATACATTGGAATGGCCGGTTCTAATTTCTGGATGGTTCTAATTTGTGAGATTCTACTGTATAATGCTTCCAGTTCCGTTAACGCATTCAGCGTCAAATTTTAAAAGTCTGTTTTTTAACCGAACTTTTTAGAAAAACTCCCATTTTCTCGATATTTGACTTAAATAAAGGTACGAAATAAGTATTATTTAATTGTAGCTAAGACTTTAAGCTTTAATTGAATTTATTATATTCCACTTTAACCCTTCTAACACTGCAGATATTAACAGTTACATTTGATATTTAATTTTCTTTATTTTTGCACTTGTGTTTTGTTTTATCCATATAAGTATAAATAAATAACTTTATTAAATTGCAAATTCATTTTTACAAATAGATTAATTAACCCATTGCAAACCATTATTGCGAATGCGACAACATTCCTGATCGAAAAAATTTCGTTTAAATGTTTTATGTTCAGGAATATAAAAATAATTTCGATAGCGGAATTCGACGACTGATCTCTAAAACATTTTCAATTGCTTAATTAAAAAACTTATTAGATAAAATTTTATAAAATTATATATAATTTGATCATATTTGATAGACCCATTTTTCGGATTAACTTACATGAGATTAGATCGCATGAGATACCATGAGATCAGCTTATTTATGCCATTTTTCTGTTCCGATTAGATGTGGTGTTAAGTTATGTATATGTGATGCTATATATAATCATATATGATTATATCGGAACTTTTTTTGTCGGGTCATTAAATAAATATTACTTTTTGTATGTTATCGTTTGAATTTCTTTTTAAATATTATTTTTTTTTCTCTATTTGAAATGTAAAAATTTTTTTTTGACAAATATGTACTTCGATATTTTGTTTTTCTTTGAAATTCAGGGGTGTGTAAAAAATTAAAATTATATCAACTCTCCCTAATAAGTCTACCTTTATAGTTATGCCATGGTTTATATTAGTGCATTATTTAAAAGTAACATTTGTTCTACATTTTTTTGAAAAAATATTAGTTATTTTTGGTCTCTGGTCAAAACATGGATGATTTATGAAATAGGTTCCTTTCAGCTCTGTTCAAGGCTTTGGTCCAAATTACTAATTTCTAATAAAAAGTTTGGAAATGTATACATTATTAATATTTACAACTTTATTACAAAATGACAAACTTGTTTTTTTTTTAAATTTTTTAAAAAATTATACTACTATTTTTAATGAAGAGAAGATAAAATCGAAGTTATGTATATCAACGTGTTGGGTGTACTTAATAAAATACACTCTCAAAATGGAGAATGACGTATTTTGACAAAATAAAAATCAAATAATCCAAAACGGAGAAAAAATGGATGAGTATCACAACATTGAACGCAGCTGCAGCTGTATGTTAAGTTGCGTTTTTGCTCAATTTCGCTTTTTTCGAAAAACGAAATTCGCCATAACCTCTTAAGTAATAGTAAAAAAGTGTAATTTTTCGACTGCAGTTATAAAAGGGGGTTTTTTTATATTTTTTTTTTTTAGTTTAGTTTAGTTTTATTAGTAGTATTTAAAATACTTTAAATTGACATTTTATAGAGGTACCTATAGAACTTTGAAATGGAATAAAACAAAATGAATTTTTTAAATTTATTTATTTATTTATTTAAAAATCCATATTGTAATACAAAAGCCATCCAAGCCAAAAAACGTATTACATAGCAATAACAATCCTGAATAAGAACTTAAAACTAAAATATACATATATACAATAACAAAATATTATACGCATAAATCATTTCACCTAGAATCAAACCTAACTATTTTGGCTCCCCAGCCGTAAAATATATAAAAAGAAAACAACTAAGAACTAATAGTATAGAATTAAGAATCATATTCCGGTAACAATCAGCAACAGCTCACACATTACAGACATTTTCCAAAACTCCATCTTATGAAAACATTCCACAAATTTAAATGGAAACAGGTTTATACTATTGTATTCGAGAAATATTCCAGTAATTTGAGTCTAAAAACATTGTTGGAGTGAGAGAAAACTCGTAAATCATAAGGCAAATAATTCCAGCAATGAGCAATCCTCACCATGAATGACCTCTTTAACAGAGAGCATGAAATTCTAGGTATAACTATATTCTTTAGTCTCCTAGAAGGGACAACCAAGCCATTTCTAAGAGTCCTATAGAAAAAGAGTACATTTCGGTACTTAACAAAATTCTTAAAAAAGCACCCCAAAAACTTCTTTACATAACCTGACATATGTTCCCGTCTACGAGTATTATATATATATCGAACCACAGAATTAACAACACGTTCCAGTTTCTTAAGGTTACTACCAATTGTACCCGATACTACTTCTAGTCCATATAAGATCTGTGGCATTAATAGAGCATAAGCTACTCTACACTTTACCCTAAACGGCAAGTATATGTATATTTGTGGAATATATTCTACGTAGTATAAAAGAAATCTTCCTATGAACAGATTCAATATGCTGGTCAAAACTAAGTCGGTTATCGATTATAACCCCTAAACAGCTATGCTGATCAACAAATTCAATTCGTGTGTTACCAATAAATAAATTAGTATCTGAAAAAAATCGTTCAGATGAACCAAACATCATAGCCTTAGTATTAGATGGATTTATAGCCAACGAATTAGTAGACGACCAATGAAGAATACGTTCAAGGTAAAAATTTATATTAGACTCCAACACATCAACAAAATCACGATCCGTACCAAATAGTAGGAGAATATCATCTGCAAACAAAAATGTCCTGCACATACTCATGTCTAGAATCTCGGGGAGGTCATTAATATATAAGATAAACAGAAGGGGGCCAAGGACAGATCCCTGAGGAATCCCAGAAGTGAGAAATAGACGACTGTTTGAATACGTTCCATGAAAATCAACAAACTGTGACCTACCACTTAAGAAGGACATAACAAGCTTACAAGCCGACTTCGAAAAGTTAAACCTATCCCTTAGCTTTGTAATCAAGATAGAGTAGCATATAAAATTAAACGCTTTAGTTAAATCTAGAGAAATCAGGACAGACAATTTTCCATCATTTTCATAAGTCCTAATGGTATCAGTTAAATTAAGCAATAAAGAAGTAGTATTATATCCCCTACGAAACGCGTACTGGGATTCAAAGATTTTCGTTCTAGTAAACGAAAGCATTTGATCCCTTATCAGATGCTCAACAATTTTAGATAAAGCCGGGACATGATATTTACTTTATTCGAAAGATAACCTTCTGGCATTATAATTTAAATATGACTTCTGGCGTCTAATCTGGAGGTCTAATTTTCGATGACTTTTTCCAAGGCGAAAGTTGTCCTCCTGGCGTAGACTAGCAACTTCACATATCCCCACGAAAATAGTCCACCGGCGTTAAATCGTACGATCTTGCAGCCCAATTCACGGATCCGAAACGTGAAACGATGCGGTTACCAAACGTTTCCTTAAATAAATCAATTGTGGCACGAGCTGTGTGACATGTTGCGCCCGTCTTGTTGAAACCACAGCTCACCATTGACTGCAACGTTCTGACCAGCATCGTTTTTAATGGTAGCACGGACCAATGATTCCACCACCACATAAAACACACCAAACAGTCAGTTTTTCTGGATGTAACGTTGTCTCAACATACACTTGATTATTATCATCACTCCAAATACGGCAGATTTGTTTATTCCATTTAACCAAAAGTGAGCTTCATCGCTAAACAAAATTCGCAAAATTCGTGCGCGATACGTATTTTGAACAGAACCATGATTTTCAAAATAAATTTGCACAATTTGGAAGCGTTGTTCAGGCGCCAGTCTATTCATGTTGAAATGCCAACTAAACATAAATCACTTGAAAGCCAGTTAAAAAAGTGTTGCCAACTTAAAGTTTTATACCTGTATAAAAAACACCCTTTATCTTGTTAAGAGCAATAATTTCACTTAAACGTCTTTTTTTTGGATTAGTTTTTGAGATTAACTATAAACATATTTTGGTCCATATCGCCTAAAGTAGGCAATGAAAAAATAAGAACAGATTGTTTATTTCGGCTAAAGTGCACTTCAACGACACACGAAAATTAATAAACTAAATAAAAAAAAAACCGAAATTAAAAATTAGTTACGCCGGGGCTCCATAAGCCCCTGGTTCCAAAAAAGCTTGTTGCACAGAAAAAATATATTCAGCGATGCCGCCAAACTGCCAGCACAGAAAAAAACCCATAAGTCCGGTAAGCGAAAAGCTTATTACACAGAAAAACTTTCCTCAGCGAAGCCGCTAAACTGCCTATCTATCACAAAGAAAAAACCAGCGTAATGCTTGTTAAACAGGAAAACTTTGCTTATCAACTCTGCAGTTTTGACATACCAGAGGTAATTTCCTTTCGTTTGAGTACCCATACTTGTAATACGCGTTTCCGTTTTTTGGACCCAGGGGGCCTATGGTGCCCAGGCGATACTTATTTTCCATTTCAACTTTTTTTTTAAATTTCACAGGGGGTCATATTTTTTTTACGTGTGCCCGCTAAGGTACACTGTTGCCTTTATTTTTCGTGCCGAACACGTTGTATAAATTTCATTGCAAAAAGCTTAGGTCGGTTTGAGAGGGTTAAAGATTTATTTCAGAAATTCTAACAAGCCCCTATGGGATTGCTTTTTTAAAAATATATCAACTCTGCCCAACGTTGTTTCAATTTCTGACCGTTCTCCTTTTCATTACTTCACAATTTATATTTTATCATAGAAACCGTTTCTTGCAAACGAATTTACTTGCGGTTTACTGCTTTTCAATGGTGCCACAATGCGGTTGATTGGTAAAGGCGGAAGCTAATTGAAATTCCAGTCTCGCTTATAGAAGTAGACTACTGCTTAGAAAGAAAAAACTTAGCAATTGTTGCTGTGTTGTTGTTATTATTGCTTTCATGTTTTTGCACTCATTTGGACGCCAACATTTACGTCTTTCGCTGCTTCGGCTGTCTACTCTCTGCTGCTCTGTTTGTTTATATCATTTTATTAAGAATTATGTTTCTTGTTTAGCCCCATGAACTCTTGTTTCTTGAGTGGTGGAGGTGTGTGTTGCTTTGTTTGTTTGGTAGTGGCGAAGGAGAGATACATATTTAGTGGGTTTTTGTTTTTGGGTGACTAATACTCCAAAGTTGTCGTTTTTGTAAGATAAAACGAAGTGTGCTGGAAGCAACTTGTAAAAAATATATATTTTCATGCTTGTTTTGCAATGTATGCTGTTATTGTTGTTTTGCATGCAACTTTTAAATGGAGTTGCCATATTTTATTAAATTGTTTTAAAAATATTTAGATTTTTTACCCTCAAACCCACTGTGCAGTAGCTATATATTAAGGGTATAACTATTTATTTTGGCTGAACAATAACCTAAAAAATCTATTTTTTATGTTATCTTTAAAAGATTTAAACGTTACCAATTAAAGGTCGGAAAAAACATAATTTTTATTTAGAAAAAATTATATCAAACTTGCTGCCAAATAATTTAATACATGTACAGAGAATTTAAGACTTTTATGCAGATTTTATATGATTACAAAAATGTTTTACATCAGGGGTGCCCACGGCCTATGCGCTTGGTACTCAATTGTTTTTGTAAAAACACTTAGCTATAGGCTGTGTGTTTTAATACATATATAGAGCGCTCAGCACTAGCAATACGAAATACACAAACAACTTTGTCTTATTAATTTTTTTGTCGTTCTTCACTGTATACACGCAAGCGCAAAGCAACAACACTTTCGTATGCTTTGCTGGTAAACATTGAAATATTTTTTTCTATTTTCTTTGTATGTATTGGTTTTTACAACAAAAAATATTGAATAAAAATTAGATTTTCTTTAAATGTATTGGTGTTTGCTCTTCCATAAGGAACTTTTGGGCACTCCTGTTTTACATCATACAAAACAGTCCTTACTTCGTATAGTTACTAGATTTCTTACCCAATGGGTAAGTGCCAACCGTTTCCACGGCAACAATTTAGATTTATATTATCTTGTGAGCTAGAGTTAACTTAATTTCCAGCAGCCTTGGTATCGGATATATATCCGGTTTCTATGATAGCCACCCAGCGCTTAAGGCGTTGTCATGTACCTTCTCTCCGGGGAGAGTTCTAGAGGGCTTTGATATTCTGCAGCTCTCGGCTGCACGTAATAGACTATTTTGGAATCTATTGGTAGATCCAGAGCCATAAATAGCTTCCGTTCTCGGGGTTTGGCCCCATAATTTTGCAAGATTCCTTGCATCTAGGGTTTTTAAATAACAGACATTTTTCAACTCCCGCGAATCGGAAAGTTTTTTCGAACTTTTACGGGCATTCCCGAGATTTTCAAAATAAATATTTATTTAGGTTTTGGTAGTGAACGTTTTAATTTCCGAATAACCGAATGCATTAGAAAGTGAACATAGAACTTCGAGACCAGTTTCAGTATCAATCAACTTTTACGCTTAATATCGACAAGAATACCATAATGTTTTAAAAAATCAGCACCAATGATAGGATGACTGACGTCAGCAATCAAAAACCTCCATTTGAACGATCTTCGTAGACCAAGAGAAGTTAACAGAATATCGCCATAAGTATTGATGGTTGTATTATTTGCAGCAAAAAGCTTGAACTCAGCTGGTCGTGATGATTTATTTTTCGGCAAAACGGAAACATCAGCACCAGTATCCACCAAAAACTTTTTGTTTAGTTCTTTGTCATAAACAAACAGGCGATTGGCTTTTTGCTCCCGGTCACTTGCGCCATCTAGTGACCGGCTTGAAAGTTTCCCGAATTGTTACGGAAGCTACATGGAGATCTGCACTTTCGAGCATTAACACCAAAGCGTTTGTGATAATAACAATATCCGGAAGATGGTGAAACTGATCGGTGCCTAGATGAGCGTTGTTTGGATAAGGAATGTTTACCTTTTAATTCTGCCACCATGACTGTAAGCTCCGATAATTGGTGTTTAATGCTATCTATTTGAGAGACTGACGGAACAGTTGGAATTGAGGCTGTACTTACTGCGGAAGTTTCAAAAATTCGATCAGCAATTTTGGCCAGATTCTGTAAAGATTCCGATGAAGCAGTGATAATAGCTTGCATTTGAGTCGTTGTAACCAAATAGTTTTCAAAAAATCGTCGTTAACATTGTTGTTGGCTAGCAATCGCATCTCTCGAAGTAATTGAGAAGGTTTTTTGTCGCCAATTTCCGCAGATGACAATAATTCCTTAACACGACGCTCTTCAGACACGGCAAAATGGTCAATTAATCGTATTTTAAGTTGTTGATATGCATCTGCAGGAGGATTAAGAACTATGTCGCTTACAACGCACAAAATGTCTTCATCCATTTCCACAATTGCTATGAATAATTTGGCAGATTCCGAAGAAATGCCATTTTGAATGAATTGAGCTTCTGCCAGAGCGAACCTGAGAGCAGCATTCAATTTCCAGAACTTTGGTAATTTTATATTATTCCTAGGTGAATTTGAAGTTGCAACGCCTGGAGTTGTTGTTGTTAATGTAGTTGTTGTACGTGGCATATTTGTTAAACGTGCGGGGTTACCAATTATAAAATTATGACAAATACGAAATTTTATTTTTTTATATTTTTTATTTAAAAAACGAACTGATTTTTGAAAGAAATTACAAACGACTAATCTAAAATTATTTGACAAAAAATTATTTGACAAAAAATTATTTGACAGGGGGAAAAAGCTAGCGTGTGAATTACCCATTATAAGAATTTAAAATTTGTATTCTAGTCCTAGAACTGCTACGTTTTTAAGGGTTATTGGAAACACCTTGATCAGCATCTCAGCACCAAATTTTCTAGTTACAATAATTGTGTATTAGGGAATGCATAGCACACGATTTTTCGATTTCGATTCGACAGAGGTGGGGTAGTGTGAAATGAATACCATCGGGGTCAAAGCTGTTGGTGAAGAGATAAAAATCCACAAAAAGCGTCAAAACTGGACCAGAGTAGCCCCTAGAGAGGTAAAATGAAAGACCTATACCCATTAATTTCAAATATATGACTCCTCTAAGAGTGCCCCTAGAAGACTAAATCTACAAAAAGCGCCACAGCTGCCCCGGCGTAGTCTCTAGAGGAGTAAAATGTAAGACATTAATTTCCCCCTCCATCCATCATTTTACCGAACACATCTAACCCCTATCTAAACTCTCTAAGTAGGCTCCCACAGCTCTAACTGTTCCAAGGGTGCGTCTAGGGGAATCAAATGTATGACCCTCCCCATAACATTTTTCCAACCTCAACACTTTTTCAGAACATACCTACACCACAAATGCCGAGGGTTTACTTAACAACTTTAATCAAGTGGAAATAATCGCAGCAGTTAAAAACCCCGAATATTTAATACTTTCTGAAACTCATTTAACTGAGAAAATTAAGGAACAAGAATATCAATTGCAGGGATATGATTCTTATGTAACATTGTCTAATTCTGCACATACCGGTGGAGTTATAATCTATTTTAAAAATATATGGAAGGTGAACAAATTATGTGAAAAAGTCGTTGCTTCAAAATATTGGATGTGTGCATATTTGGCAAAAAATAGAAGTACGATGATGATAGTAATGGCTGTTTACAGATCTCCAAACAGTAGCGAAGTAGAATTTTGTAACGCATTTGATGAAATAGTTGAAGAAATATGTGAAACAAATTATGAAATAATTATAGTAGGTGATTTCAACATAGACTGGAGAAAAGACGATACATACAAAAATCGAATACAATTAACTTTAAATGATAACGGCCTCAAACAAATTGTTAATGATTATACAAGGGTCACAGCAAATACAAGAACTTTAATAGACTATGTAATAACAAATAATGATAACGTATACGCTAGAATTAATAACGAGAATAAAATAGCGGATCATGAAGCTATAGATATAATAACTCAAAAAGAAAATAATGAACAAATAATAACAAAAGAAATAGACATATTCAAATATAATAAAAACTTATTTAATAATGAACTTAAAAATGTATTAAAATATATTGAAAATAATAATGTAAATAGTAATGCCCTTAATATCGATATGTGCATTGAAAATACAATTAAAAAGTTCACAAAAAAAACAAAAATTAGCGAAAAGAATAATGTTAACAAATGGTTTAGTACAGAACTAAAGTTACTAAAAAAGGAAAAAATTACCAAATACTGTATAGCAATAACAAGAAACACAAGTGAAGCCTGGAACAATTATAAAATAATAAGAAATAAGTATAAAATCAAAATCGAATATGAGAAAAATAAATTTATTAATAACAAAATAAGCAATGCCAAAGATCAGAAACAAATGTGGAAAGAAATAAAAGCCTTAGTACTTAGTAAAAATAAAAATGTGATACAAACTGTGATATTTAATGAACTAGAATGTAAGGAAAATTACCAAATAGCCAGTCAATTCAATAATTACTTTGTGAATAGTATTAAATCAATTAGAAACTCGATCGAACAAGTTCAATATATAAACCAATTACCTGTGATAAACTCTCAATTTAAATTTCGTGCAATAAATATACAAGAACTTAAAAATATATGCAAAGATATTAAAAATAAACCTGACTTTAATAACGTATCAATGAAAATAATAATGGACAATTGGAACATTATGGGTAAGACCATGATGAATCTGATAAACGCATCACTAAAAACGGGAGAGTTCCCTGAAAGCTGGAAAGTGTCATCAGTGACTCCAATAGAAAAAATTGCGAAAACAACTAAATGTGAAGAGTTTCGACCAATAAACACACTAAAAACGTGTGAAAAAATAATTGAAAAAGTGGTAAAACAACAATTAGAGAAATACATTGAAGAAAATAATATATTTTCTAAATATCAATCAGGCTTTAGAAAAAAATTTTCATGTGAAACAACGGTAAACTACGTAATTAATAGATGGAAAAATGTAGAAAAAAACAAAAAAATAATGGCAATCTTTTTAGATTTTAAAAGAGCTTTCGAGACAATTGATAGGGATATCTTAATACAAAAACTATATATGTATGGAATACAAGGAAATGAGTTAAAATGGTTTAAATCGTATCTTACAGACCGAAAACAAATGGTGAAAGTAAATAATATTAAATCTGATTATATAGACAATGAATACGGAGTGCCACAGGGCTCAATTTTGGGAGCACTATTGTTTATTATATATATTAACGACATGCCGGACGTTTTACAAAAGTGCGAAATAGTTTTATATGCTGATGACACACTGATCTTCACTGAAGGATACACTGATAAACAATGTCAGGACAACATGATGCACGATATTAATAATATAACCAAATGGTTAAAAATGAATAAACTAAAATTAAATGAAAATAAAACAAAAATAATGGAAATAAACATGAACAATGAGTCGATATTTGAAATAAATAATGAAGTTATAGAAAAAGTAACTGAAATTAAATATCTTGGTTTTATAATAGATAAACAATTAAAATTCAAAGAACACATGGAATATATATGCAAAAAAATTGGTAAAAAAATCGGGTTTTTTAAACGAATACGAAATAAAATATCAATAATAACGGCTATAAATATTTTTAATACAATGGTTAAACCACATTTCGAATTCTGTTCAACAATTTTATATACATGCTGCACAGAAACACAAATAAAACGACTGCAAAAACTTCAAAACAAAGCTATGAGATCCATTTTAAGATGTAATATTTTAACACCGATTGAGGATATGCTTGGCGCGCTGAAATGGCTTAATATAAAACAAAGGATGGAAATGAATACACTATATTTTATACAAAAAATGAAAACCGGAAA
The DNA here is from genome assembly GCA_021234595.1 of Delia radicum. Taxonomy (NCBI): domain Eukaryota; kingdom Metazoa; phylum Arthropoda; class Insecta; order Diptera; family Anthomyiidae; genus Delia; species Delia radicum. The sequence continues at coordinate 215,670,004 of CM037854.1, forward strand.
TGCACCAGAATATTTGATAGAACAACTTAATTATGTTGGAGATATACAACCGTATCAACTAAGGAATGCTGATAACTTTCGACTTCCAAAAGCAACAACAACTGCAAAGCAACGTTCACTTTTCTACAAAGGACTACACCTATATAACATGCTTCCAAGCGATACCAAATCTGAAACAAATACTAATGTTTTTAAAAGAAAAATTGTACATTTCATAAGAAATAATGATATTCCACAGAGCTTTTGATAAAAAATTATGTACAAAAATAATATTTTTAAGAATTTATTTTAAAGTATTTTAAATACTACTAAATTATTAATAAAAAAAAAAAAAAAAAAAAAAAAAAAAAATATATGCACTTCCTAAGGAGCTCCCATACAAATATTACATTTTTATAAAATTTTCTCCCACCGCTCTAACTGTCCCAAGGGTGCCCCTAGGGGAGTCAAATGTATGAGCCACCCTCAATAATTTTTCAACCCCAACATGTATAATATATATCCTCTATCTTTAACCCTAAAGGTGGTCCACATACAAACTTAATATTTATAAAGTTTTTTATGAAATCGAGAAGCCCGATTGTGGGCTCTTTAATTGTAATGTATTTAATTGAAATGCATTTAATTGTAATGCAAAAATATTTTTTCCTACTCGTTACGGCACAACATGTTGCTATAGTCCTTTATTCATTTTACGTCTCTTTCGGCACCATCGTTGACAAGACGTAATTTAAGCAATATTTGTAGCTCTTGCTGGTTGTCTTAGCGCTATTCCTAGGTTTCTGGATGTGCATTTTATGTCACAGGGGAAATTTTCCGTTTTATGTCACAGAACAAAGTAAACGGAACAAATAAAATTTTTTACTTAACTTGTAGTTCATTTAAAAAACAAACCACATCAAATGGCTGTTTTATGATTTTACATTAATTTTTTACAGTTGCTTTTTGTTATTTAAAAAAAAAAAAAAAAAAAAGACACCAGATTTGAAACTTTGCTGCTAAAAAGGCTTAAATATTCACGACGAAAGAAGAAAATAACAAGGATTTTGATTTTGAAGCTTAACTTAAGGCATATTTTAGGAAAATTTTGGTAAGACGACCTAAAAACCTGAAAAAATGGTCAAAAATCGTTACTTTTGATCGACATTAATGGTTTAAATTACGTGAAATTTTGAAAAAAAGTCAAAACATTCCGTAAAAGAAAGCTAAGAAGGCAAAAAAAAACTAATACAGTCGAATAAAAATTTTTTAAATAGCGCAGACTTCGCTATATCCATGAAAAATGGATATATACCGATTTATCAAAAACTGGAGCCAAATGTACTTTCGCACTCAGGGGACTCCCCCCTAATAGTTCGAAACGGATTCATCGAAGTTCAATTTTTCGACTATCACAACAATAACTATAATAAAAAACTGTAAAATTCAGATCGAATTTTAAAATCATCTGAAAAGACTAAATGAAAATATTAAAAATTAGGGGAATGCTTAAAAATTCTTGAGGCAAGTTTTTCACACAATCAATTCGAATGAATCGGTTGTGATACCCGATTTTTTCGCTTGTAAGTCATAGTGAAATGTTTTTAGATACTGAACGATTTTTTTTATATAAATCATAAAAGTTCTTGTTGAATATTTTCATATTGTTATACACTCAAAAAAAAAGTTTGTAAAGTCAGCAAAAAATTTTGCTGAGTTAGCAAAATTTTAGTCAGGAGGGTGCTAGCAAAAAAATTGCCAATATCAGCAAAATCTTTTGCGGAAAATCAGCGAGCTGATTTTTAGCAACAAAATTAGTAGATTCAGCAAAAGTTTTGCTAACACTTAGTAGATTAGAAATAAAAAGCCTTGGTAAAAATTAATAAATTTTTTGCTGAATTTTAGTAGACTGAAAACAACGCAAAAAAATTGTAAAAAAATTGTAATTTAGTTAATATATTTGCTGAAAATCATAAAACATATTTTTGTGATTCTTTTAAAAATAATTTACAATAATTACGAAATATAAAAATTGTCATTTTCCCACATTGACGACATGAATTAATTTAATATCTGAAAATATATAGAAATAAATATATATAACATAACAAAAATTTTCTTTCAACTACTTACATCAATGGTAGTCTAAATGATGCTTTCTTTTAAAGGACGCAACTGCCGAAGATAATTATAGAAACGAAACGAAAAAATAAACAAAAACAAACGAAACGAAAAAAACAGAAAAAGGAACCATACAAATCTACCTAAGATGTGTGTCTTTGTCTTTCGCTTTACTCTGTCTACATGTCTGTATATGTTTGTTTGCAATTTGACCACACTAGATTATTAATCTATTAACATTTATTATAGAAATACATATTAAATTTAAATATTTTCTTTTGTCTTTTATTTTGTTAATAGACAATTATTTTCACAAGCCGGTGACAACGCAAAATTTAAGTTGTTTTAATGCTCAATTTTGTTTTATGTATGAAAAACAGATACAAAAATCTTCCATAGTTGATTTTTTTATATGTCTTTACTTTTTAGTATCATTTTCCTTTTCTCTACTACATCTTGACATGCCGCGACATCTGCTTCATTCTGCGTATATCTTTCAATCTGGTTGTTGTCCACACTATTAATGTGCTTATCAGCACAATTTTTTTTAGCAAAATTAATTAGTAAAATATTAGTATATTAGTAAAGCATTAGTATACGAAAAAAACAGAAAAAGGAACCATACAAATCTACCTAAGATGTGTGTCTTTGTCTTTCGCTTTACTCTGTCTACATGTCTGTATATGTTTGTTTGCAATTTGACCACACTAGATTATTAATCTATTAACATTTATTATAGAAATACATATTAAATTTAAATATTTTCTTTTGTCTTTTATTTTATTAATAGACAATTATTTTCACAAGCCGGTGACAACACAAAATGTAAGTTGTTTTAATCCTCAATTTTGTTTTATGTATGAAAAACAGATACAAAAGTCTTCCATGGTTGATTTTTTTATATGTCTTATTAGAGTTGTACTTTTTAGTATAATTTTCCTCTTCTCTACTACATCTTGACATGCCGCGACATCTGCTTCATTCTGCGTATATCTTTCAATCTGGTTGTCGTCCACACTATTAATGTGCTTATCAGCAATATTTTTTTTAGCAAAATTAATTAGTAAAACATTAGTTTATTAGTAAAGCATTAGTATAAAACAGTTGTGCTGAATAAGTATAACAAAAATTTTAGCTGAAAACACGATTTTAGCAAAAAAATTTGCTAAAAAATAGTATACCTGATTTACAAGACGTTTTACTAACTTTTGTACTAACTTATTTTTTGAGTGTAGGTTAATTAACTCTCTTATTTAATTTTATAGTTTTTTAAATTTTTCTTTATGATGAGATTTCATCTTTTCTTATATTTATTTTACTAATATATTTTTCTTGTGTCATAATAGTGGATTTTTGTTATTTCTTTTAATGTTTTCATAAAGCTCCCCATTTTTGTTGGAGTATTTAGTTTAGTTTTGTTTTTTTTTTTAGTGTCTGACTTGCCAGCTGCATTTTGTTCAACATCTTACACTATATTTTGTATTACTACATCTGCAGTTTATGTATCTGTACGCTAATGCCAGTCGTATTTCCATCTTTTTAAAATAATACGCTGTTACGCATATTTTCTTTGGATCAGTTTCCCCCTATTCCTGGTCTCCCACCTCTTGTACCCTTCTCTCGGTGTCACATCTGTGTAGCGTATAGTCTGTGGTTTAAAAGTGCAGAAATTTTTTGTTCGTATTTCTAAACCAATTTACATTTAATGCACATTATTCAAATTTTCTTTTTTTCGTTTATATTTTATGTTGAATAAGTATTTTCCTTATTATTTCTTTGGAATATTGCTAAAGGAAATAGGGAGATTTTTTTTCTATTTAGTTCATCTTCATCATCATCTTGTACACTATTTGTATAGTACTTTTATTGTCTGAGGATGAAATGTTGTTTTTATTATTTATATTTAACTTCTATTTCTAGCATGTTTTGTTCTGGTTTTGAAATATGTTGTATTTGTAAAAAAAGATTTCTTATTATTTTCTTTTTCTTCGACATTGATAAGTTGTTGTCATTGTTGTTATTACAATGTTTTTAATTTTATATTTTTATGTGCACCCAGAAATTAGATTCGTTTTGACAACCAAATTTGTTGCCAATCGAATTGTTTCTATTGGCTCTACCGAATTTAATATTAAGGCAACTGAATTTGAGCAAGTTCCGTCATTTACTTTGCGTTTAACAGGTGTTCAAAACATACAACCTCGTGGATTTTTTTAAAAATGGAAAAAAGTGAATTTCGGGTGCTCATTAAACATTCACCCATATCGTGAATTTTTTTAAAATGGAAAAAGGTGAATTTCGGGTGTTCATTAAACATTCACCCCTATCGTGAATATTTTTTTCCTCGAATTGTTTTCCGCTTTCACTCAATTCCAACCGTGAATAAAAGTTCCCTCGAAATTTGGTTCCTTTGTCTAATCATTCACTCGTGAATAGCATAATACAATTTCAGTGGCAATTGGGAATGAAAATTACATGGGAACAAACATTTCCCTTTTTATTCACGATAGGGGTGATTATTTTTTGCAAAAAAAAAAACGTCAATCAAACCAAGGAAACGCTTGATAAATACTATAGGGACTCTGCATCATCGATTTCAATGGTAACAAAGTGGTTTACTGACTTTCGTTGTGGTCGCACAAGTACAAATGACGCTGAACGTTGTGGATCAATACACCCGAAAATGTCGAAAAATCCACTATATGGTGTTGGCCGATCGAAGAGTAAAAGTGCGTGAGATTGTTGATGCCATAGGCATTTCATATGGCAGTGTGGTTTCGATTTAAATGATCAGTTGAGTTTAAGAACGCTGTCTGCAAGATGGGTGCCGCGTTTGCTCTCGATTGACCATAAACGTAATCGAGTGACAACTTCAAAGGATTGTTTGGAGTTGCTTAACCGCAATTCGAATGAGTTTTTGCTGCGTTTTGTAACTGTGGATGAAACATGGATCCATTACAACATCTCCAGAGACCAAGCAGCAGTCTAAACAATGGGTTTCTCCGGGTGAACTGGATCCGAAGTAGGCCAAGGAAAGTTTGTCGGCCAATAAGGTGATGGCAACAGTTTTTTTGGGATTCACGCGGGATAATCCACATCGACTACCTTCAAATGGGAAAAACAATAAACGGAGAATATTATGCCTACTTATTGAAGCGATTTAACGAGAATTTAAAAAAAAACGACCCCATATGGCCAAGAAAAAAGTTCTTTTTCATCAAGATAATGCACGGGTGCACACGTGTGCAGTCTCAATGCCAAAATTCCATGAATTGGGCTACGAATTGGTACCTCATCCGCCATAATCTCCGGATTTAGCCCCAGTGACTATTTCCTATTTCCAAACTTAAAGAAATGGCTCGGTGGAAAGAGATTTAGCTTCAACGATGAAATTATTGATTAAACAAATGTCTATTTTATGGACCTCGAAAAATCCTACAAAAATTGGAGAAACGTTGGACTAAGTGATTTAAACTAATAGGAGATTATGTTGAAAAAAATTTTTTTTTTTTTTTAAAAAACAACTCTTTCATTCAAAAAGTCACGGACTTATTGATCCGCCCTCGTATTTCCGATTTCAGAAAAACATACTTTAAAAAAAATCTGTAGACAGTTTCAAAGTTATGACTACATTGGCCTACAAATTCCAGAAAATTTCGTGTTTTGAAGGAAACAATGCCAGAGCAGGGCAGTACCCAAATATATTAAAAAACAATTGGCAGAAATACCAAATGGTCAATTTTAAGTACTTTTGGAAATTTCCAATAAAAATTTTATATTTTGCAAATTCAAAGTATTTGTAGCTCAGGATTGATATTTTCTCTTGCCATCCTATTAATATGACAACAATACGTTGATTTAATGATAATTTATGGGCAAAAAAAAACTAAGGGTTGGCAACCTGCAAGTCTTTCCCCTACATATCAAAACAAACCAATTTCGATAAAAACGAAGGCTCACACCTTTTTTTTAAATTTTTGTCCATGGGACAAAGCACTGCGCGTCAGTTTTAATGCCACCTACAAAACATTTTTATGAATAACAAAATACATGAAAGTTATCGAACATATTTTATATACCAGTTAATACGTCTCCAAAAACTGTTTCATTTGGTATACCATTTGTCTAAAATTTCTTTGAAATAGTATGAAATAAACCGATGAAACGAAAAATGGGTTAATTTTTGACTACTTAGCATCGGAATGGGCAGCTAAAAAAATTATGTGTTCTTCTATCTCGTTTGCAAATTTCATTATTTTTGGAGAGAACCCATCGCCAAACTCTCCCTTTCAGAGGTAAAACATTTAAGAAGATATAATTCACGACAAATTTGATAATGAGAAATATAAAAACTTCCTTGAAATAAATACAAAACTTGTGAACGATAGAATTTTGTACACAATTTCTTTTGGCATTTTATGAAAATTAACATTTCAAGTGTTTTGTGTTGTTGTAACAAATGAAATTGAAATAAAGGAGGAAAACAAAACATAATAATTTTCCTTTCAGGATATGCTGTTAAGTACTCAAGTAAATAAAGATTTGTTTTTGTTGTTTTTATATATTGAAAATGAAAATTCATTCCCTTGATGGGAAATGATTAAAGAATCTATTTGTCATACTTAATTTTGTTAAAGTGCTAATCTGTTTTTTTTTTTGTGATTTTTGTACAAATGTTGTATTTTTTTTTTAAAAGATTTTAAACTGTATAAACAAAGAGCTTTTTGGTATTTTTGAACTGACTGGAGTGGAGGTTTATAAATATGATTTTAATTTATTTTGCATATTGTGTTCTTTAATATTTATCACGGATTTATTAATACCAGTCATAAAATGTAGACTTTATTGGCTAGATTTTTAGAAAGTAAGCATCGCAGAGCAAAAAGAGCATATATTTAGAATATGGCCTATGTTTCGAAAACTAACTGAGATAAATGTAGGCGCACAACTTTTTCCATTTGTGAAATTTGTTTCTTCAAAAATCGCCTAAATAAAATTTAAAACGTCTATAACTCGAAAACTAGAAGAGCTAGAGGAAAAATGTTTGTACCATTGTTCAAACCCCAATCCCCCTATACTGGTCCTAAATTTCGCCTTGATTGGCTAGATTCTTAGATCACGTTGTTCTCGAAAACTAAGCATCGCAGAGCAAAAAGAGCGTTTATTTGGAATATCGTCTATGTTTCGAAAACTAACAGAGATAAATGTAGGCGAACAACTTTTTTTCCATTTGTGAAACTTTTTTCTTCAAAAATCGCCTAAATAAAATTTAAAACGTCTATAACTCGAAAACTAGAAGAGTTAGAGGAAAATGTTTGTACCATTGTTTCAAACCCCAATCCCCCTATACTGGTCCCAAATTTCGCCTTGATTGGCTAGATTCTTAGATCACGTTGTTCTCGAAAACTAAGCATCGCAGAGCAAAAAAGATCATTTATTTGGAATATCGTCTATGTTTCGAAAACTAACAGAGATAAATGTAGGCGGACAACTTTTTTTCCATTTGCGAAATTTTTTTCTTCAAAAATTTAAAACGTCTATTACTCGAAAACTGGAAGAGCTAGAGGAAAACTCAATCCCATTACACCTATACCGGCTAGATGCATTTTCTACAGACTTGCCCCAGATTTTATAAAGCTAACAAAAATATTCCTTCTGAGGAATTATATAAATATTTTCTCTGGACATCATTCCATTTGTTAAATATTTGTGGTTTTCCTAAATATTTGCAGTTTTTGAAATCTTTTTCATTGTTAGAAAAAAACAAAAAACATTGTTAGAAGTTTTTCTTACAAAAAAAAAAAATATTTAATAACATTTTTCAATCGAAAAATAAAACACTTAAAATTTGTAATGCTTTCTGCACAGAAAAAACTAAAAACGGATTTCAATTAAAAATTTTATTGTATCAATTAATATTTTAATTGATTTTGCACCTACGACTGAAATGATAGTATTAACTAAAAAAAATTTGCAGACAGTTTATTAACACTCTTTCAATTAAAATAATAATAATATCAATTAAAAGAGTTATTGTTTTTCTTTACAACCTCAATTAAAAAGTTACGTTAAATTGATTAAAACTTTAATTGAAACTTGAGAAGAAAACAATGGTAGTTTTAATTGAAAACTCGTATTTTTTATTTTTGTATTCTTTCTATAGGAAAACTATCGGAATCTATCAACATTTTAGCATATTAAAGCCCTCCGGCTCTAATTATTTTAGATTAACCTCAAAATCGAAAGATTTTAAAAATTATTTTCTACAGAAAAATCTATCTTTTTCCATAGAATATCCTTATAAAGAAATTTTTTATGAAAAAAAAACATCTTGATCAAAATGCTTTATTTTAAATTCATTTTCATCGGGATAAACATTGTATGTTAAAAATTTGTTTTAATTTTTTTTTCTATAAAATTATATGAGCATTTCCAAAAATTTTTGGAATTCTTTATATATTATGAGTAGGGCAAGTAATTTCATGCAAATGCATGTTTGCAGTCAGTAGCCTGAAATCGATTTTGATCAAATACGTTTCCGAATCAAAGAATTTGCAACAAAATTTAGTGTATAAAGTAGTCATAGCCTTCAATCTTTGTCGGCTTGCCACGCATTTTTTAACATAGATTTTGCTAAAACACTTAAAATTTTAAATGAGCTTTATATGAATAGAGTCAATTCATAAAAGTGTTAAACATTTTTTTTGTGGTCTTGTTTTTTTCGAGTAGTAGTTGGCCCAGGTCACACTATTCATCCTATTGAGGTGAGATTTATTAGGAATACTCTTTGGAAATCCACCCTAACAAAAAGTATATATTTGTTAAAGTTCAAACTAACAAAAAGTCGATAGTCACTACTCGAGCTACTATTTTTTTTGTGGTCTTGTTTTTTTCGAGTAGTAGTTGGCCCAGGTCACACTATTCATCCTATTGAGGTGAGATTTATTAGGAATACTCTTTGGAAATCTACCCTAACAAAAAGTATATATTTGTTAAAGTTCAAACTAACAAAAAGTCGATAGTCACTACTCGAGCTACTCGACGAGTAGTTCGAATTCGTAAACTATTCGAGTAACGAGTTTCATGGTGTACTCGAGCTACCCGAGTTTGATTGTAGGCTCTGATTTTTATGGATGTAAAGTATAGAGAAAGGAAAATAATATGTGATTTAAAAAAAATTTTTACTAACTCGAAAAAGTTTTGCTGCACTGAGAGAATTATCATGAATTTTTGCATTAGTTCTATGAAGTGTCACTGAAAAACGTCCATTGAAACTTTTCATAAAATTAAAATTTTATGAAAATTTCAATTTATTAAAAATTTCACACACCTAATGAAAAAGTTTCATAAAAATTATAAAGCATTTTCATTAAGTTTAAGAAATTTATAAGTTTAATGAAACATTTCATTAAAACTCGTCCAAGAAAATTCTCTCTGTGTGGTTTGTAAATTAAGAAGTTTAAATTTGATTTATAATTATTTGTTAATATGACTAAACATAATAACAATTGTTAGATACTTTAGTATTAACAAACAATTTTACATCATTTTGTCCTCATGTACAAATACAAAATCCTACGAGTGCGGTCCCAAAATTAGCCGACCTGACTTATAGATGCCGGCAGTAGTTTGAAAAAAATTACTTTGCTGAAAAATGGCAACCTTATAAAACATAAGTTTTAAGTTTCAGTGAATTTGTACACTCAGAGATATAAACATGTAAAAATAGCAAAATAAAAGATACTAAGAATAAGTCAAATATTAGCTAAAAATTAGCAGATTTTTTTACTAAATATTAGTAATATAAGTATAGCAAAAATAAATCTGTTGAATTTATGTACTTTAAGACAAAATTAACAAAATCCACGTCGATCCACGTGGCTCCAATAAATCGAACAATTTATGTAAAAAGCGATCTAAAAAGTTTAAAAAAAATGTATAGTCAAAAAAATCGGAGAAAACGTAAATTTTTCTACAAAACGGAAAAATGTTATGTTAATTAAACTTCAGAAAAAACAATATTTGTCAACAATGGCATGTATTCAACACAAAATACGTTGCATACGTTAGAGATGTCACGAATATTCGGTTACTATTCGATATTCGGCATAATTTGCCGGGTGTTTCCCGGGTCAACTGTGAATTTTGAATGCAGAAAAAATTTTAAGAAAGGAAATAGACGACTTTATTCTGTTGTGTTTTGCAGAATCAGTTAGGATTTTAACGTTAAACTTTAAATTAAAGATTCCATTTGAAATTTATGAAATAATGTTACAAAATTAAAAATTATTTTATCTTTAAAGATGTTGAATACAAAATGATGCTTTCAGTAGCAATTCACGACTTTAAATCAATGCATTTTATCAATAAAGATGTCTCATATTGATTTTAGTGCATGGTTTCGAAAAAGTTTATCCTTAAAGAAATTTTTTTTTGTTTTTTTTTTTAATGGACTTGTTATTGCCCAAAACGGTAAGGAAAACTAAAATTCAAAAAAAAATTAAATCATAAAGACTGCGAAAAAATCAGTAGGTATATTATGCTGGAAAAAAAAATTCTTAAAAACGAAATGGTTTTTCCTAAAATGATTGGATTTAATACTCTCAAATTAAAAAAAATAAGCTTTATTAAAAATAGTGGAATTTTTTGATTTTGACGTTTTTGATCAAAAAGTCGGTATTGAAGTGGGCTATGGTAATGAAACATTTACTGAGGCCTTCCTCGGGAAACAAAGAATATATGTGAGTAATTTCAAAGAAATCCGATAAAACTTACTTAGAAGTTTGTATTCGAAAAAAACCGAAAAAAGTTGAAAAAGGTATAAAAGATTTTTTGTCAACAGTAGGCGTAGAAGTGGTCGTGGTCGATGAAAATGAAATGACGTTTTTGATCAAAAGTCGGTATTGAAGTGCGCTATGGTAATGAAACTTTTACTGAGGCCTTCCTCTGGAAACGCAGAATATATAATATATGTGAGTAATTATAAAGAAATCCGTTAAAACTTTCTTAGAAGTTTGTATTCAAAAAAAAAAAAAAACCAAAAAATTTGAAAAAGGTGAAAAAAAGTTTAGTTTTAGATTTTTTGTCAAAAGTAGGCGTAGAAGTAGGCGTGGTCGATGAAAACTATACTACGATGTAAGTTGTGGTCCGAGGATTATTCATGCCAAATTTGAGGAAAATCCGTTGAGAATTGCAAATTTGTATAGAGAACAAACAAACAGAAAATGAGTTTTATATATATAGATATTTGAGCTAAATTGTAGTTAATTAAAAGTAGCAAAATAAGCTGCTAAAATCAGCAAAAACACTTACTAAATATTAGTAGACCAAAAAATCATTAAAAAATGTGAAATTAAAAATTTTTTTTTTTAATGCGAACAAAAGTCTGCCCTTATGAAACCTGCAATCTACAATTTTTTGGCAAATAAACTGTTATTTGCATTCTACTAAATTTGCGGTAAATATAGCAAACTTTTTGTCAATATTACAGTTTGTATTTGCTATTTTAAGTCTTAAAAATATTTAGTAAAAGTTTTGCTAATTTTACAAAGTAAAATACTATTTTCAATTAACTAAAATTCTCATCGAATATAACTAAAATTTTGAAAGTTGTGATGTTCTTATTTTATTAATATTTAGCAAAAAAAAAAAAACTGCTAAATTTAGCAGTTTTTTCTGCGAGGTAATTTTTAACTAAATTTTAGTAGCCTTTTCTGCTATATTTACAGGTTTATTTCTATGAGTGTAAACTTTAAAAAAAATTTTCGCTGTTATGTACATAATTCAATGCTTTATTTGAAGGGTCTTAGTCCAACCAATATTAAAGCCGCGCTAGAGTCTGTTCCATCGTTTACGACTATAAAATATTAGGCGGCATAGTTTAAACGAGACGTAAGACAAACCCCGTGGTAGACTATCAATTGAGGTGTCCATGCCAGAAACGGTTAAGAAAATCGATAAAATGGCATTGTATGATCGTCGGCTGATGGTGCGTGAGCTGGTAGAAATAATAGGCATTTCAAAAAGTTCTATACATCGCATATTTACAGAAAATTTGGATATGAGAAAGCTGTGCGCGAGATGGCTACCGCGTTTGCTCACAATAGCACAAAAACAGCGTCGTGAAGATGTTGTGAAGATGATGGCCATCAATGAATTAAATTTTGAATTGCTTCATCACGCAACTTATTTGCCAGATTTAGCTCCCTCGGATTTATTTCTAATTCGAAACTGGGAAAAATGCGTCGTCGGTGGTAAAAGATTTGCCAACAATGAATATTTAGAATCTGCGATTGATGGCTATTTTCAGGAGCTAGAAGACAGTTTTTACTATAAACTGGATATGGAAGCTAATGAATATAGCTGGGAAAAGTGTTTCGAGCTTAAAGGAGATTATTTTGAGAAATGAAGATAATTTTCCCAAATTTGTTGTTTTCTTTGTTAGGTCGGCTAAGTTTGGGACCGCCCTCGTACATAAACTTTTCCTGCTCTTTAATTCTGTTTAATCACCTAAATAATAAAATTCATTCCTAAAATATGTATGGTAACAATAATAGTTAAGCATTTATTCGAAAATACTACAATAAATGAAAAGAAACTTTAATATAAAGACATTACAATATTCATAGGGGAATTAACTATTACTGTACTTACGGATGACTGAGTTACATTTTTATACCTTTATCCTGTGCCGTCGTTGTCGTTGTCATATACAGCTGCGGTCATTAAAATAGTAGTGCTTAAACCACTGTTCTTTAATGTTGTTCCATATATCCATTTTATCTCTGTTTTAGATCATTTGATTTTTATTTTGTCAAAAATACTCCATTTTGATGATATGCATAACTTCGCTTTTATCTTCACTTCATTAAATGTAGTAAAATAGTAGTATAATTTTTGGAAACATTAAAAAAAAAATGCACTCAAGGAACTTCTGCTTTAAAAATATGTAGTTGTTTGGGTTGTAATACAGTTTCTTTATTTTTAATGTAAATGTCAGTCATTTGTAGAACAAATAACATTTTTTACTAACCTTGTAGTTCATTTAAGAAAATAACAAACCACTTAAAATTACTGTTTTATGATTTTACATTAATTTCTTACAGTAGTTGTTTGTTATTAAAAAAATAAAAAAAAAGTTTGTTTATTTTTACTAACATTTAGTTTATTTATACTACAATCGTTAGTAATTTTTTAAAAATTTAAAAACAAATGACAATGGTACACTCAAAAAATAAGTTAGTACAAAAGTTAGTAAAACGTCTTGTAAATCAAGTATACTATTTTTTAGCAAATTTTTTTGCTAAAATCGTATTTTCAGCTAAATTTTTTGTTATACTTATTCAGCACTTAACTGTTTTATACTAATGCTTTACTAATATACTAATGTTTTACTAATTAATTTTGCTAAAAAAAATTGTGCTGATAAGCACATTAATAGTGTGGACGACAACCAGATTGAAAGATATACGCAGAATGAAGCAGATGTCGCAGCATGTCAAGATGTAGTAGAGAAGAGGAAAATGATACTAAAAAGTACAACTCTAATAAGACATATAAAAAAATCAACCATGGAATACTTTTGTATCTGTTTTTCATACATAAAACAAAATTGAGAATTAAAACAACTTAAATTTTGCTTTGTCACCGGCTTGTGAAAATAATTGTCTTTTAATTAAATAAAAGACAAAATAAAATATTTAAATTTAATATGTATTTCTAAACTAAATGTTTATAGATTTATAATCTAGTGTGGTCAAATTGCAAACAAACAAACATATACAGACATGTAGACAGAGTAAAGCGAAAGACAAAGACACACATCTTAGGTAGATTTTTATGGTTCCTTTTTCTAATTGCAAAAAAGGGTTGTTTTTTCGTTTCGTTTGTTTTTGTTTATTTTTTCGTTTCGTTTCTATAATTATCTTCGGCAGTTGTGTCCTTTAAAAGAAAGCATCATTTAGACTACCATTGATGTAAGTAGTTGAAAGAAAATTTTTGTTATGTTATATATATTTATTTCTATATAATTTCAGATATTAAATTAATTCATGTCGTCAATGTGGGAAAATGAAAATTTTTATATTTCGTAATTATTGTAAATTATTTTTAAAAGAATCACAAAAATATGTTTTATGATTTTCAGCAAATATATTAACTTAATTACAATTTTTTTACAATTTTTTTGCGTTTTTTTCAGTCTACTAAAATTCAGCAAAAAAATATTAATTTTTAGCAAGGCTTTTTTATTTCTAATCTACTAAGTGTTAGCAAAACTTTTGCTGAATCTACTAATTTTGTTGCTGACATTATCAATTTTTTTGCTAGCACCCTCCTGACTCAAATTTTGCTGACTCAGCAAAAATTTTTGCTGACTTTACAAACTTTTTTTTTTGAGTGTAGTTGAATTTACTGAAATGTAAGTCGTCCTTTCTCTAAGTGAAATTTCATTTGTTTTTAACTACATTTGCAGTAGTCTTTACCTACATAAGTAGTATTCTAGGTGTAGTATGACATTTTATATAAAAGGTGTAAGTACTAATAATACATACATACATACCCAGGTAGAAATTGCCAACCGTAGAAAAAAATAGTACTGGCAAACCCCAGTTATTTTTGTAAAACCCATCATGTTAGAAATTACCAGAGTTACAACTCATATTGTACTATAGAAACACAATTTTCTATGCAAAGCTAGTGTTTTGCCAGTATAACCCGCAAAATTCACTGTTCCTATCGTTTTTATCAATATTACAACTGTTAGTAGCATTAACTTTTTTTTTTTAAATATTTTATTATATTTTACTCCTTACTTCAATCAGCAATTATTTATTAAAAAACTTAGACAGAACGTGGTTGCTGGTTTTAGTAGGAGCGTCTTTTATAAACATTTCACAAATTTAATTAAATTTAATGAATTTGGAAAGCACAAAATTTGTTGAAATTCCAACGTTATACCAACGGTGGCAACCAACGGTTGACTACTGTTATCAATCGGATAACAGGTTGACTACTGTTATCAATCGGATAACAGGACAATACTCTCAAGATTGTTAATCCCACGTTCTGCCAACACAACCCACCGTCGCCGACGCTTTGCCAGTACTGTTTCGATTGTAGTTTTCTGCCTGGTTACATTTTCAAGCTTTTTACTAGAAATTAGTTATTTGGACCAAATCCTTGAACAGAGCTGTAAAGAGCCTATTTCATAAACCATTCATATTTTGATATTTTTTGTTAAATAAATTCGCTGCTGAATCCGTGCATTTCGTGATTGCTTATGAGATAGGATCTGCCGATTCAATACTTTATGTTACAACGAAAATTTGAAATTACATTGAGTTTGAATGGCGGAATTGTCAATTTAAGTTAATTGACCCCATTACCAGCAAATTAATATTTTTTTCAAATTAACAGACATGTATCGAGTATAGGTCCTTTAGGAATCCCAAGAATTCTAATCTATTTTGTAATGATGGATCAATTTTGGATAAACAATTTTATATAGCTGTTGAAATTATTAGCTTCTACTAATCAGAAACTTACTAACAAAAATTACTAAAAACTAGTACATAATTCTTTTAGTGAACTTTGACCGATATTGTGACTTGTCGTATGTGCGGTAACTTTTATATCTGCATATGACAATTTCAATTTCGTACGTCACAAGTAGACTGCTCGCTTACTTATAGAGCAATATATATAAGGGAATGTACCCTAATGTGGCCCTATACCTGGTATTTGGTCTATATAAAAAAAGCTAACAAGGTGTTCTCTCCGGTCTTAATGAAATTTGGATAAGTGATAAAGAAAATAAATAAGGGACACGTCTTTTTTTAACTGCCCAATCTCATGTTTAAGGGCAAAAAATTAATTTAAAAACTACCCCATTTTTCATATGACGACATATTTTTAGAGGGCACATTAAGGTTCCGACACGCGATTTCAGACATCAAAAATGGTATATTTTGTCCAAAAAAGTTGCTCTCTTTTTATCGAAAAATATTCATACATTTATTTTAGAACAGTTTTGGTCCACCGCAGCATTTTTAAGTTTTCATATACCGTTATTTGAGTTTTTTCATTCGAAATTTAAGAAAAAATTTAGTTATTATGTACTAATTGGAAAATTTAAAATGTTGCGGTGGACCAAAAATGTTCTGGAAAAAAAATTATAAATATTTTTCTTCTAATATGCTTTACATAACGAAACCTTTAAACCCTATTTCGATACAAAGAAAGAAAACATTTTTTTTATCAAAACATACCATATGATAAAACGCGTGTCGGAACCTAAAAGTACAGTTTAAAAAAATGTTCGTTACATTTTTCATATTCAGATCTTCAATATTCAGCGTTTGAGTCCTATTACTCAAGCGAATTCTTAAAAACACTCTCTTTCGGCACACCTTAATGTCCAATAACTATCAAATATTTTGTTATTTAAAAAATGTGTTTTAAGTGATATTAGAACTGGCATTTTGTTAAGAAATATGTATATTAATTCCTATTAAATTTAATCGAGAGGGTGTCTGAGCTTTATCCGACATTCGTAATTGTTCGGTTTTTATTCGACTTTTTCTTAAGAGTATTTTAACCTTTTTTTAAATATTTTAAATGAATGGCAACCCTATCACACTAGATAGGCAATATTGGTATCACAATTTTTGTTTTCTCGAGTGCATCAAAGCTGAAAAAATATACAATTTTTAATTTTGTACTCATTTCGCGGAATAGAATATTAAAATCACTGACCTATTTTGTAATCTGTAAAACTCAAAATGTTAATTTTAAAATTTTATTTTTAGATATTTGGATTCACATAATTTTGGGCATACAAACTGAAAAGGAAATTAAAGAAAAATATTGTTTTAGCAAGAATCAAAAATATGAAAAATCACTCTTTTATCATTCATTTTGAAGCTAAATGATTAAAATTATTAAAAATTTAACACTTTTGGATTAGAATTCCTAAAATGTTTAAAAAAATTGCTAAAATTAAAATAAATCTTTCAAAATGTTAATAAAGTTTTTTTTAGTTAATCATTAAATGGGTAAATAAATAAATTTTGTTCGATTTGAGATCATTTTATCGCATTTTCTTTAGATGTTTTATATAAAAAGAAACTTGACAAAATTGTTTCAGAAATTTTAGAGAAAAAGTTCAAAAATTCGATAAAAATTTAAAAATTCTATAAAAATTGGAAATTTTAAAAAATCGTCGTTTTCCATACAATGCATTTTGTGAAATCGTCAATCGTCTTTTTTAACATATTTCACTTCAAAATAGTGAAAATCAAAATTGGCAGCGCTGATTTTGCTCTTATATATGGCTTTTATGTAACAGTTTTATCTCTTCTTTGTATTTTCGCAAAAAAGTGATGACAGCGACCTCTTGCGAACAAAAGTAAAATCTAGAAAATTTAGACAAATCGTCAAAGTTGGCAGCGCTGCTAGTGCACTTATTTATGGCTTTTATGTAACAGTTTTATCTCTTATTTGCATTTTCGCGAAAAAATGATGACAGCGACCTCTTGCGAACAAAAATAAAATACCTTATGATGTTTTCTTTGCATTTAGCAATAGAAAAGTAAATCCTCTAAATTTATATTAGTTTATTCGACTTTAAAGATACTTCTTTATAAGATTATTGGACGCACTACTATTTTTATGACCGAATAAATATGTGGCTAAAAATTAGCAATTAAATGAAAAGTAATGGCCCGATTGAAAAATTTATTTGCAGGGCAATAACTACCAAATTACTCTTGTTTTGTTACTGAAATAATTCGGTTAGATTTTTCAGCTTTTCTAAATTCATTATGGGCACTAATATTTTTATGACCGCAACTATACACTACACTTAAACAAAGGGCGGGAGTTTGCTAAAAGAAATAACAGCTGTACTTTGATTAAATAATTCATTTGGCGAAATACGAAACAAAAAATTGCAATAATAGTATAAACATACCATACATATTGTGACCATTCAACTAAAGCAGACAATAATTTTGAAAAACACACCCATACTTTTGATTCCTACCACCCTTAAACTTCTAAACTTTTCCTACAACTATCAACGGTATACTACAATACTAATACTAACTATTATCAAACAAGAAAAACGCGGTAATATCACAAATACATTAAAGCTTTTAAAATGCGTTTATGAATGATACGGACACATAAAGACAGGAATGGAAAAAAAAGTAAACCTAGACAAAATGGTACAGTACAGTACAGTTTTCAATAAAACTGCTGCTCTGTTATTTTACGGCTGACTGTAATAGAGTACAACAGGAGGGCGAATGAAGAGGGGAGAGATACAAAACAATATTCCAAAGTTTATTGACCTCCAAATGGTCGAGGGTTGAAAATTTGTTGTATTCTTTTACTCGTATATGTTGTTGGCGGCTGGCTGCATCATCATCATCCACAGCACCACCATTTCCACCACCACCACCAACCACCATCATCATCATCAACAACAGCAAAAAGCAGTAACAGGAAAATAACACCTCTTTTGATGATTTCAAAAAGATAAATATACAGAAAATCTTATTGCAGACAGACCAGAAAGGCAAAAGGCAGGCAGGCAACAAGCAAAGGCTGTCAGCCATTCCACAGTGGAATATATTACAAAATTTTTGGAAATGATTCGGTCATTTCTTACTTACAAAGGAGTCTACCGATGGGTTCTATCCGACCTTAATGAAATTCGGATGTGTCATAAAGCATACAAAATAAGGGATACGTATTTTTTTGTGGACCAATCTCACGGTTAAGGTTTAAAAGGTGGTGTAAATAGCTCAGATGCTCCCTCGATTAATAATTAATAGGCACTAAATATACATATTTTTTAGCTTAATCTGACTATACAGTAGAAACTCGATTCTTGCACGTAATGAAAACCGGGCTCGGTGCAAGTTTCGAGGTTGTCGCAAGTACCGAGTATTAATTTCCCATACAAAATAAAAGTTTAAGTTTAATATATCTATTCAAAACACTTAAGTTCAACACATTCGTATACCAGTAGATACATATTTTATGTGGAATTAAAGAAATTTAAAATTTTTGTTTGTTTTGTACAAAGTCGCTTGTTCAGTACTACACTGCTTCTTAGTCTCTGGAGCATCATAATATCGTCTAATGAAGCATTGTTTTGCTCTGCCCATTCTAAGCAAATATTGAACGCTGATATATATAATACAAAAATGTTGCAAGTATCGAGTTCAAAATTATCGGATGTCGCAAGTACTGAGTGCGTAATGAAAAATATTCCTATGTTGCAAGAATCGAGGTGTGCAAGTATCAAGTATGTGCAAGAATCGAGTTACTACTGTAATTCCTTAACAAAACACCAGTTTTAATATCACTTAAAAGAATTTTTTTGAATAAGAAAACTACTTGAAAGTTATCGGACATATATCAGTTAATGCGTCTCCAAAATCTCTTTAATTTGGTGTCCCATTTATATAAAATGTCTCTGAAACAATTCGAAATAAGCCGAAAAATGGAGCCGAAAAATGGAGCCGAAAAATGGGGCCACACTTTTTAATCCCTAAACATGAGTTTGGGCCGCTAAAAAAATACGTATCCCTTATTTTTATTTTTTTATCACTTATCAAAATTGCATTTAGATCGGAGAGAACCCATCGGGACACTCTCCTTGTTAGTGGTTCGATTGCAATTCAATTTGGAACAGGTAAAAGTGACATAATATAGAGCTTAAGTTTTAACGTCGAGTTTCCAAGTTTGGGTACTTTTTGCATAAAGACTTGAGTGCTTATGATTTTTTACTTTTTTATCCGAAATTAATATAAGGTCCTGTTTCATATTTATAAACCATGTTAAAAATTAAACCATGTTTAAAATTAAACTAGTCAACAAGTCACCTTAAATTGAATTGGGTATGAATTGTCAGAATGTCAGTTATTATAATATATATTTGGTTTTAATCAATTATGTATTGTTGTTGGGGATATTGAGTATTTTCTGAAGGACTTTTTCCTCGAGTTTCATAATTATAACCCAGTGGGGGTGTTCTATAACTGTGTGAGAAGTTTTCTCACCGAAAAATACAACTCAGCCATGTTAAGAACAGTGTGAGTCACATGATGTCAAATTCACTCAGTCGCATGTAAAAAAATGTCCTTTGCATAAAATTAATATTATGTGACTCGTCCTGCAACAGGAATTGAATAGAGTTGCTATTTTCGATGTGAAAACTTCTCGCATAGTTATAGAAAACCTCAACAGGTATGATTTTTTATTTTGCTTGGTTTTTCAAAAGAATCCATTTTTAGCGACTTTTTTTATATAATTAGTTTTTATTAGTAAAATGCCATAAGGAACCGCCCTTTTTGATTTGGTAAAAAGGAAAAGTTTTGGTTTTTACAACCCAAAAACTATCAATTTCCAAAATTTCACTATTAATTGGCCTAAGTCGAGTGATAATCGCCAATTTTTTGAATGAAAAATAAAACTATGGAACAAAGAAGAGAAGTGGAAGAAAATTAAAGTTGTCGTATCTCAATTCACTCAGAACGCTGCAAGTAATACTATCATAAGCTGCAGATAGCTCAGTGACCTAGTGTGCCCTTCTGTAACAGCTTGGAGAGTTTTTAAATGCATTCGAAAATATTGTGCAAAGTAAAATTAATGTAGTTCCACGACTTTTAGAAATGTACAAAATCAAACTTATGGAATTCGCAGAGTTAAACATGACCACAAATTGGTACTCGCTATGCAAAAATCCATTTCCGGCCGGTAAGCTGCAACATTATCAATACTGAATAATTCTAATTATAATACAGTATTGCATGGAAATTTTGTGTAATTTTTACGAGACCACTGCAATGGAATCTGGATTTTCATGCAAGACAATGCAAGTGTTCATATCAGCAACAAAACTAAAATGTGGTTTCGTGAAAGAAACATTCCACTTCTTGACTGGGCTGCATGCTCAACAGATCTGAACCCCATAGAACATCTATGGGGTATATTGGTTCTTAAGGTTTACGCCTATGAGAGGCAATTTTACATTGTTAAGGAGCTAAAATCCGCCATTTTAACAGAGTGGTCAAATTTAAACTTAAGCTTTGCAATAAGCTTAATCAGTTTCATGCGTAAAAGATTATTTGAGCTTATAAAAATTACTGGGTGTGAAATTGACTATTGAAAAGTTAAAATTGTACTTTTTAAAAAAGTTTTCACCTGTGTTTTTTTTGAAAAAATCCTTTTTCGCGATATAGTTCTTATAGTTTCAAGATTTCGTAAATAGGATATGTAACCAACTAAGCAAACAATTATTACCAGCTTTCAAAATTAAAATAACTTGATTAGTTTAAATTTTATAAAGCTGCAAAGTATAACTTCGTACATGGGTTATAAATATGAAACGGGCCTTATTTGGAATCTGCTAATAGAGACCTACAAAATATATGCGGGCTAACTTTGAAAATTTCCTGTTCAGGAGTTATAAACATACCATACAAGTATTTCTCATATCATTGGAAAAGAAATTACCTGTAGATTACCACATTTTTAACAAGAATCCAATTTAGCACTTTTGGTAAAACAAAATCTTGGGAAATCCTAAAGGGAATGTATAAATTGCTGCTTTTGTTAAAATGTAAGAATGGAGCAAAATTAATGATTAATAGGGTTTTTTTTGTTAAAGTACTGCCTATTCTGGAGGCTCTAGCTTTTCAAAAACTTCGGGTTCTGATGAGATCTTTAACCAGATCTAAATACATGTATAAACCTAGCTGTATTTAATTGTCTTTTATTTTTGTAAATATACGTAGGTTGAAAGTTCGTCATAAATTAATAAAAAATAACAAAAAATTATTTCTCAATGTATATAAAAACAAAAACCAACGAAAACTGTAAAAATATTACTTGAGCCAGATTAAAACAATTTTTTTTATATAAATAAAACATTTATGGTCTTCAAAGTTTAGCAACGTCATGATGCTTGTTTGGAAAATAACCTAGCCACGTGTTTGATTACTAAGAAAACAGGAATGGAGCAAAATTAATGATTAATAGGTTATTCGTTAAAGCTCTGCCTATTCTGGAGGCTTTAGCTTTTCTAAAACTTCGGGTTCTGATAAGATCTTTAGCCAGATACATGTATAGCCAGATACATGTATAGCCAAAATACATGTATCAACCTAGCTAAT
This sequence comes from Delia radicum, assembly GCA_021234595.1. NCBI lineage: Eukaryota > Metazoa > Arthropoda > Insecta > Diptera > Anthomyiidae > Delia > Delia radicum. The sequence continues at coordinate 215,692,290 of CM037854.1, forward strand.
ATATTTAATTTGCTTTATTTTTGTTAATATACGGAAGTTGAAAGCTCTTTATACTTAAAAGCAAAGAAAACTGTACATTTTTACTATTCAATAAAATATTTATTAATAGACATAATCCAATAATTTTTTGGACTTAAATAGTCTTTCAAGTCACAAATGGTAAATTTATGTCAGAAATAAATATACATAATTAGCAATTTCACAATTCCACAATTCTAAAAAAAAAACAAAAAAAAAAAAATTTCCAAAAATGGGATTTTTACATTTTTTATAAGGGCTTATCCAATAAATTTGTTATATATTGGCCGCTTCCGCTACCTAATTGGAGTCGAGCAAAAGTATTTATATACAAATCAAAGATTTTTTAGCACGACTCGAAAAGGCCTTTCAGAATAGGTACGCATACTTTATATGTTATTTTAAGGTAAAGGACTGGACTGTTGGTGCTTTTTGGGGAAAAATCGCAAAATTTTGATTGTTTTTAAATTTTTACTTTAGACGAATGTAGTTTTTGATTGGAACAAGTTTTGCAAAAATTCCCCTACTTTTAGGGATCATATTGCGGTCCCCGCATCGTTTGCGATGTTCAACGTCAAAACTTAAGCTCGATATTACGTCACTTATACCAGTTCCAAATTTCATTGCAATCGGACATTGTAGGAAATGGCCCGATTATATCTAAACAATTTGTGATATATACCACTGTGCATTCATTCATACACAGATACAGTCAGTCAGGCAGCCACCCAGCCAGGAAGGCAGACACTACTCCTTCTTAATCACCCACAAACGTTAAACAACAAATAAAGTCGGCTTTTCTCTTACATACAACATATAAAATGCATACAAAATACCAAAATCAAACAAAACAAAAAAAAAAGTTTTTTGATATTAAACACTCAGGGGTTGTTGCTATGATTGTATTTGTGAAATCGTTATGGAATGGTTAGGAGGGGGGAGTAAAACACACGTTAATGGTGGTAGTTAATACTTGAGTACAAAACTTCCTCCCTAACTACCCCTGGTCTTATGTCATGTATTACTTTACTGTTATAATGAATAATAAAGGTAAAAAAAACGAAAAATCTTGAACTAAGGAATAACAAAACGTATTAAAACATTTTTATAGAAAAAATATTTTCTTAATACAAATTTCAAATAGTCCTTGATATAATAATCCTATAAACAGACTGAATGAGCAATAACAGAAGTTTGCACAAAATATGTGTAGCGATAGAGTTGCCAAGTCAATGCCAAATTTTGATGAAACTTTGGACACGTAATAAAGAAACAGTTTTATTAGTGGCGCTATCTAATATTTAGAGTAAAACTCGTTGAAGACGAATTCGGTTGAAAGTCCATCCGTTCAATGTAAAAAGACACCCTTGAGCGAACCTCTGTTGGGTTAGGTGTGCCGGAGTCCAGGAAAGACTGCTCACATATACCCATAGCAATATCACTTCTCTATATCCTCAGTAGAGTCGATTAAACACGTTGGTCCTCAAGGTGAAGTTTTTTATCAGTATTAAATCAAGTCTCGAGATTTCCTCCAAGTTCCGAATTCAGCCTTGCCCAAAATCGATAAACGGGTTCTCTTGTCAAGGCATCGCATAGGCAAAGAATGTGTTCAACTGTCTCGTCATTATTAGGTTCATCACATCTCCTTCAGCTAGAGTAGAAAATGTGTCCCGTGATCACTCCAGTGAGTAATGAGGTCATAGCTAGGCCAAAATTTCCACCTGATTTAACTATTAGTTAGTTATCTCCTTTTCCTGTTAGCATTTGATATATTCAGACTGTCTCGTAATAGTACTTTATCGGTGGAGCAATAACACCATTTCCGTTAGCCCAAAGATTGGCAAGTACATCTGCACTATCGTTGTCTTCAATACCATTATGACCAGTTACCCAGACTATCGTGTCATTATTATTGGTGCACTTCCTTCGATTTAATACAAAAACTGTTCAAAGCTTTCAACGCGTTTTGACTATCAACAAAAATATTGAACGACTTTTCCTTTTCCACCGAGAAACGCTCAGCAACTTAACTACTACCAACAATTTCAGCCTGGATGAATGGTGGAATTTGCTGGCAAAACAAAATATTCTTTACAAAAAACAAAAACTTTGGTTAAGACGAACTGTTTCCATTTTTCCATTTTTATTACAAATTTCCCAAAATTTTGGAGAATTTCTGTAAATTTTTATAGATTTTAAACCGAACACACTGAAATTTTTCAAATGTACCGAAAATATTTTTGTATTTATGAAATGAAATGAACGAATTTTATAATTTCTGAAAATTGGAAAAAGCTTAAAATTTAGTTTTTAATATTTTGTGACGACAAACAAAGTGAAAAGAAATTTTGCCCCCGCTAATAGGAACTACGTTTATAATGAACTAATTTTGTTGTTCCTTCTTAGTTCGTCTTAAACGGGGTTTGTTGTATATTTATAAACGAATAACATGACTGATTCATGAACTCACTCATTATCACCAAGCCTATACCGCTGGAGCTAGGAACTTAAAATTTGGCATTTCCTCCTCCGTAGTAGACGTCCTATTAGACATGAAATGTGGAAATTCCTACGGAGAGGTGCAGAAAGGAATAGTCTCGAATTTGTTGGTAAACCTAAAACCCTTTGGAGAAGTGTTTCACTTGGCGGCCCGCCCAAACCCCTTTGGCAAGAAATTTTCAATATAAAATAGATGTTATTGATATGATACTTTTTGGATTTCTGCCCAGGAACGAGGTAAAAATAGGGTTTAAAATGGGGAAAATAGTATGTGAGTTCCCAATGTCATGCGGATATTCGCTTAGTGTTTTTGAAATTCGTACTGGAATGGACATAATTGCACCATTTCCTGTCTGGCCAAACCGCTTAAGCGAGGATTATAAAATCTAATATGTGGGTTCCTAGTTCCGCGCAGCCGCTAAGACGGTATTTTTAGAAAAATCCTGCGGGATAGTGGCAACAGGGAAAGAAGTAAAAATACTACCTTTTGGAGACCTGCCCACACATTGGCTAGAAATAAATATACACTCACAATGTTTTTTCCGTAAAGACTACTGAATATACACATTAAATTAACTGAAAATAAGTTTAAAAACAGGACTACTTACTTTTCGTTTAAAACAATTGTATTTTTTAGTTTATTTTCAACTGTTGAAAAATTAATTGACAAAATCCATAAAAACAATAGATTATTTTCGTTTATTTCAATACTCAATACACATCAAAATTCGTCCGGAAACTCGCGATCAGTAAAACGTAGTCCTTATCACGATACAGTTGCTCACCACGAACTTCATGGTACGGTGCCCACAGGTGTGTTACCTCAGTTCCTTCTTCTCCATTAGTTTAAATGCTGACATATTAGTCCTAATATATAAGTCCATCGGCGTGATGCCGAGCACAACCTTTTAAGGTATAATAAGCATACTTATAAGCCACTTTGAATCCTCTCTACAGATTACTCTTCCAGACAAGTTTAGACCAAAATATAACTTAGTTACTTTGCGTCCTTCGAAAGTGTGGTTCCAGTGACCCAGATTGGATAATATAATTTTGAGGGAAAATTGAGGCGTTCGCTTCTAGACTCTGCGAACTTTCTGTTATATAGTGCTTCCGGATCATAACATCGTCTTTTAGTCGAATATTATGTCAATGGCATAACATTTATTATATAACATTGAAGGAAACAACGGAAATATAAAAGACTTTGAGGTTCTTAAGGTGGATATCCCGTCAATATCTCGGGGCATTAGACGGTCTTTGACACATCGCAGGGAAGGCTCTTCTTCTTTCACTGTCAAACTTGGGGGAACGCGAAACCATTTAAAGATGTTCATAGAAGAATTAAGGACACCGCAGAAATAGTTAGGATCACAAGGATTAATCTAGATAGGTAAGAAACTAAGGGTCTTTTGAAACTTAGTAAAAAAATCTGAAAAGGCTTTCAATAAATAATGTGCCTCTACTGTGTACACCCTGAAATCCGATTCTTGTTGCCAACCGAAATCGATTGTTCTTTTAAAATGCTTCTGGATGGCAGTTGCAGATTAAGTAGTTTAGATTGCAGTTTATATGAAAAAGGTGGAAAGCTAGTTTAGATAAGCCTTATTATATTCTCTTTAAAGGACACGTCGTACACTGGTAACACACATGATACAGTTAACCCCAAAAAAGATTGCCAAAATATAATTTTAACAATAATCCATTTCCTTTAAGATTAAAGTTAAATTCGCAAAACTTGGCAATCCTAGTTTCGACTTTATATTTTTACATTTTATTTTGAAACATACAAGTCAACCACCCTTGTTGCATGAAACAAAATTATTTAACAAATATTGTCGTTAGCAGTGTATATTAGTTAGTAGTAAAGCAGCAACAACAGCAGATGTAATTCGATTCAACAAACCAAAATTTTGGGAACAATACAGAAAGTTTTCTGCGACCCATGGAAACAAGTACTTTTTTTTGAATTTTGTTTGTGTGTATAACTATATGAAAGAAACCCTTGCCCGATCGGCTATCATCGTCATCATGATATGAACATTTTGTTATTTTTTGTGAACGCAGTCAGCCAGTGATGAATATTTAGCCAGCAGGCGAATAACAGACGGACATACATTCCTGCTACTTCCGCTTGATGATTATAAAAGTATGAAATTCAGAAAGCAAAAAATATAAAATGTTTCTTGTGTGTTTTGTTGTCTGTATGCGTGTGTGGTTTTAACCCTTTTATGCAGAATTTTGTCAAAAGCTGTTGTATTTTAGCATGCCCTTTTAGGTGACCACCAAAGCGTTTGTCATGCGATAAACCGTTTGTTATACGTAAACCGTTTGTTGTAACAGAACTCGTTTTATAATAATTACGTTGCACTCCTAGGAGTTTTATGCCACAATTCTTGCGAACATAATGCCTTGATTAAAAATTATATTTGGAACCCAACTCCACCATAACACTGACAATTGTTCATTCTTTACGTACTAAAGCAGATTTATATTGTATTTCCATCGGTCGAATATAGAGTTATTGTACTATTGTAAGAAATATTGTTGAGAATAATTCAAAATTTTATAAACAAGGAGACAATTAACTTACCCAAATTTTAAAATTTTACCACACTTAAAGTTTCACTCGGAATAGTTTAATGTGAGAAACTTCCAAGTAAATGTACCATTTTCCAGAAAGACGTGCATTTATGGTTTTATTGGTTGTTCAAGGTTTGGAATTTGATAAACTAAGATCAAAGTTTTTAAAAATTGTAACGAACTCATAGGTCAAAACTACCCGAAGAGAAATTAGGCAAACTGCCACCATACTGATCTTTTCATGTTAAATGCACTTGTCATTTTTAAATTCCGTTGTGTAATGTCACAGACCTAACCTTCGATAGGTCACATAACTTTCCTTAAAATACACAGTTCTGGGACATGCTCAAAAATCGACTTAACTAGGACATGTCACCGAACTATTCTTAAACACATAGTTCGGTGACATGTTCCGGGATCGGTATGTGAAATGTCACATAGAGTGAATTTCCCCTATCCTAAAAGACAATGTTTTGTGACATGTCTATGTCATATAGTGTGACAGCCGATTTTTTTTTAATTTCAAGGTTGGTTGGAATATTGTGACAATAGATCTAAAACTTGAGTGCTAAAAATTTGAGTCAAATCGGGCAATGCTTTCGGGACGCGCATCGTGGTCAAATATACTGTATTCGCATTAGGGTGACAGTCGTTTTTTTTAATTTCAATTTGTGCGGGCCTAAAATTTTAGTGTTGGAAATTTGAGTCGAATCGGGCCATGCTATCGGGACGCATATCGACGTCAAAGGTAAGAAATATTTATTTTTAAAATTAAAAATTTTTTCAAATTTTTCAAATTAAGTTTGTGAGGTTCACTTTGACCCAAAATATTTCATAGGGTTAATTTATTTTTTTTCAGTATTGCAATTCATATATTGCTATTAATTTGCACCAAATAATGAAGAATATTAACACAAAGTTATTTCATATAAATAGTAAGATTTGCATATATCTGAACCTTTGACCTCGATGCGTGTCGCGAAAGCGTTGTCCGATTTGGCTCAAATTTTCAGCACTGAATTTGTAGACCTAATGTCACAATAGTCCGAATCGACCAAAATTTTTTTCCATACAAACGATTGTCACCATAATGTCACATAGAGTGAATTCCCGTTTCCTTTGATGGGTCCATTGGGAATGTTTCGGAAAAAATAACTTTGATTATAACCAGTATGGGCAGGACTTGCTACTAACGGATATCATAGATTCTTTGGTGGATTTGTGTATTAGAATCATTAACAAAAAGGCTAGAAACGAGTACAAAAATAATATTTCTGATAAGCTCTAGAACAGTTCCAACCTTAGCGTCGATGCCTAATTTTTTTGGTTTTGGCAACGGATACTGTCCAATAGTCCGAATGGTTAAAAACGAGTTAGGTAATGTCCAAAAAGCGATGATTTTGATACAGTTTTTGATTCGACAACCTTAACATACTGAGACATACATCTATCTGTGGCTTCGCAACATTTTTTGGGGGAATATGGTCTATTATTTGAGTTATAGTCTTCTTGTGCATGTGAGGATCTAACCTACTCTAGATTGTCGTTACCAATTGCTCTATCTTCGAAAATATTTATTACCCTAAAGGGTTAAAAAATGTTCAATGATGACTGAGTAACAGCAGACGAATTTTGTATACATTTAATTCTAAAATAGGAATAACAGCGCGCATGCATCTGCACTAATACATAAATGGAGCAGTCTTTATACAATATGTGTGAGTGCGTGCACCCTTTTTTTCTTTCTTTTGAATTTGTGGCATTAAACAGAGCAGTTGTAGTGTTTATAAAATCTGAATTAAAATTTTGCCCAAACGAACGTACAGCCCTTTCGAACTTTTGTTCGGTAGTTTTGTAGTGATCTGATCGGATGACCCCTACAAAAGCATAATGAAAAAAAAAAATAAAATAATAATCAAAAATTCCTTTTTTTTTTTTTGTTCACACATTTTGTTTTGCTCACGTACTCCAGCAGCAGCGGTAGCAGTCTGGTCTGGTTTGTTCTGGTTTGAAACAATTTTGCACACTAATGCAACATTATTATTTTTGTACACGGCGAAACAACCCTGCTAACAACAACACAAAATTAATCAGCAATTCAACGGCTTCCATAACAAATAAAGGAACTAAACTCTTATTGTTTCGAGTTAAATTTTTTTTTTTTTTTTTTTGGTTATATCCTACTATGAAAAGCTCTTGTAGTTCAAAAAGTTCCTTAATAAAAAAAAAAATAAAAAATAAACCACGACATATGGTTTGGGTTTTTTCGGGCTGTTCTGTTTTATCTGTCTGCTCTTCTATAAAGTCTTTGTATTATTTTTGTTTTTTTTTTTTCGTTCGTTTTGTCATTTGTTTACACATTTGGGCGTTTTCGATCAGACAGTTCCCTCTATATTTTCACATTTTGTATGCAAGTAAGAAAACAGAAAACGGAACGACATCATTGCCTGCCGAATGTGCATACTTTGTGTTATTTATATTGTTTTTAAGTACAATTTCTTTCCCAATATGGTAACATTTTGTATTGTTATTTGTATTTGTAAGCTACAGGGTAAATTTAGTAATTAAACTTGAGATTGTAAAGATCTTGAGACATGATGGGGATAGCACATGTTAAATAACTAAAATGTCCGAATTTAAAACCATGGCGATTCTGTTTAGCAACTTTTTGTAAAATCTTGGTACTTTTTCGCATTAAGTGCCTTGTCATAAAGATTGAGGCTCTTAATAAATGTCGATGTCTTTATTGGGAAGGTGTCGTAAAAAGCGCCTCTAGCAAAAAAGACTCATGACACATAGTCTTGGGATTCACGTAAAATGTGCTCTGCGGTCTCACTAAATCTAATGGTCTTTGTATGGGACAGACCTCTCCATTCTCTCTGCGTTTTATCCTTTGTTTGTATACTCATACAAATAAACCTGTAAAAGTAGCAAACAAAAGCTACTAAAAATTGCCTAAAAATGAGCTTGCTACAGTTAGCAGATTTTTTTTTTTACTAAATATAAGTAATATAAGAAAAGCAAACATAAATCTGTTGAATTTACAAATATTTAGTTATAAAGGGTCCGCCAAATAACTTTTTTTTTTTTTGAAAATGCTATAAAAAAAAAACTACTGAATATTTTCTCAAATTTCTTTTTTTATTTGAAAGTACAATCCTTCCGGTTAATAATGGAAAATAATTTCATTCATATGGCTGCCTCGGCTGGCCATGCAGTAGCCTACACGATCGGTCCAATTTTTAAGCACATTATCGATTGTGTGCAGCTGTATTTCACCAATGGCTTCCTGTTCCGTGCTGTTGAAACCAAATGTTACCAATATCCTCCTCTTCAATTTTTGTGAACAAAAATTCGTTCAACATGGCCCGATAACGATCGCCATTGACTGTAACGGCCACTCCTTGCTCATTTTCGAAGAAAAATGGCAATTTTCGCACACATTCTGCAACATTACCATGATTTTCAAAGTAATGTCGCAATATTTCCCAGCGTTGTTCAAGGGTATACACAACCATATTCGTTCAGCGGAAGGATAAAACTAATTATCTGTCAAATCAGACATGAGCTAAGTGTTACCATTCACGAAATAAGCACTAGTTAAAAAAAAAAAACGTTAGATGGCGGACCCTTTATTAGAGCTAAATTTTAGTTATTTGAAATTAACAAAATAATCTGCTTAAAATCAGCAAAAACATTTACTAAATATTAGTAGAGAAAAACATGTAAAGTTTTTAGTTTTTTTTATTTAATTAGAATAAAAGTCTGCAATCTACAATTTTTTAGAAAAAGTTTCTGTTGATTTAAGCAAAATAAACTGTTATTTGCATTTTACTAAATTTGAGGTAAATATAGCAAAAAACTTTGTTAATATTACAGTTTTTGTTTGCTATTTTGAGTCTACAAATATTTAGTAAAAGTTCTTGCTAATTTTTCAGGGTAATATGCTATTTTCAATTAACTACAATTCACATCGAATATAACTAAAATTTTGTAAAGTTAACGTATTTATTTCTGATGTTCTTATTTTATTAATATTAAGCAGTTTTTTCTGTAAGGTAATTTTTATCAAATCTTTAGTAGCTTTTCTGGCTATTTTTACAGGTTTGTTTCTATGAGTGTAAGGGAGTAAGCCAAAAGGAATCCCTTACAAACCGGCCCAGGTAGAAGAATACGATCGTGAAAGCGTTTTAAAAGTACTTCTAAAAGTGGTACAGCGTTTTCAGAACATTCCGATATACAGGTTTAAAGCGTTTTGAAAACGACCTAAATGCAGAAATACAAGTCGACTAAAAACGTCGGCCGATGTAATTATAAAAAAATAAAATGCCATTCAAATTAACAATAAAGGTAATAAAAATTAAATAATGATATGCTTTATCATTGCAAAATTTTAATTTTTCCAAAATTATTCGGTTGCCTAAATAAAGATCTCCAAAATATTTCCAACATTCGGATATTCCATTTTCACAAACTACTATTTCGGGCATTTTTTCGTCGATGTCGCCAGCAGGAGATATATATTTATTGTAGATGACTGGTTCGTCTGTATCTTAAGCCGAAGAAATATTTAGTTTTTGTTTCTAAAGAACTATTATTAAAAAAAAATTATTAAATTGAACTGGCAAGTAAAATTCTAGAAAAAAGCAACGGGAATATTTGCAAATCAAACATATTAGCTAGGTTGATACTAGTATTTCGATCTGGCTAAAGATCTCATCAGAACCCGAAGTTTTACAAAAGTTAGAGCATCTATAATAGGCAGAACTTTAACAAAAATCCTATTAATAATCAATTTTGCTCCATTCTTTGAAGACCAAAAATGTTCTATTTATATAAAAAATTTTTAGTTTGTACTCTGGCTCAAGTAATATTTTTTACAGTTATATTAGTTTTTTGTTTTTGTATACATCGAGATTATTTTTATGTTATTTTCAATTTATAACGAGCTTTCAACCTCCGTATTTTTACAAAAATAAAGCAAATCAAACATATTAGCTAGGTTGATACTAGTATTTCGATCTGGCTAAAGATCTCATCAGATTTGTAAGATTGGTTGAATTGAAAAAAAAATTTATAAAAATATCGGCTAAGCTGGTTTGTTCAGCTAATAAATATAAGCCGAAACTAGCCGCTTGCTTCGGCGGCGGCTCGATAAAAGGAGTTTTCACAATCACAGCATTCACAATGTATTGTTTTTAATTAGAAGAGTCGGAGTTAACTAATACCTATGAACAAATTATTTTTCAACTAGAATGCTTCCTCTTTTTAATCCTATTGTTATCTCTTTTTCACAAGTAATTATCACCTTATGCTGCTTTTTATTCACATTCATTAAAAAGATTTTGTTTGAAAAATTAGTTTTTAGTTTTTCACTTTTTGAAAGTCTAGACAACTTACGCTGACTTTTTCAAAACAAACATTGTTTTGATCTTAGATTAGATTATGCAAGCATTTTTTTTTATCGTATTTTCAAAGGGCAGCTTTCTTTAGAATTAACATTTTATATGTCAGAAAAATTTTTGTTGGGAACCGCTCACATTTTCTTTATGTAATTTTTTTAAAGAAGTCACCCAGATTTCAAAAATTTTTGCGAAAGAACACTCCAGATTCTAAAAACTTTTAAATATTACATTTTTTAATAAATCGAAAAGTTTATACATGTGTAATTTTGAATTTCTCCTGCTGCAACACGGATGTTTACTCTTGATGTATTTTGGCTTGAATTCTATGCTATCAAACTACTTCACTAGGGCCTAAACACAAATCATAGACTTTAATATGACAAAGTCAATGTTATTAGATGTAGACAGTTTAATACCGAACATACAGAAAGCACAGTTTTCGGTATTAAACACGCTGGCCATATTTCCCATCATGATTTGAACGTCCTATTCTATCCTTGGCACCTGTATTCAAAATGTTCTATTTCTCTGCACTTTGATAAGATTAATTGTATGTAATGGTATTCAGAATGCCCTAAACGCTCTTGGCATATACCAATAAATTCAAAATTGCAACACCAAACATTTCTTCTTGATCTTAGATTAGATGATTTCCCAATCAACTTACCCAAAGCGTACTAGTGCTAGATAGTGGCACATAATATGCTTCCGTCTCAATATCAGCCGATACCTCACAAAATTTGCAATCATCACTATCCTGACTCTTGTCAAGACCCAAAATCCAGCAGTGTCCCATTAGTACCGCCAGTAGAAGTCTACATACACTTTTTGTTAAGGACTACGAGAGTCATGATTCTTTTTACACCTCACATGTTTTGGTATTTCTCTAAACCTCCTCAGTCCTTGATATAGTTAAATTGAATCTAATCAAGAATGGCATCTGCACCCGAATGAGTGTCCATCTACTGGACTCCCTGCTTCGCAAATTCGTTCGCAGTGTCAATACCCTTTATATCCCGTTGTCTACAAACCCAATAGATGTGTTACTCTTTAATTGGATCAATAAGCCCATAAGGTTTGCTAAGATCATTTCAATCTACGCTTGATTTGCAATATAGAAATTCAAGCAAGTTACGCAGCCATTATTGAATATTAGTCGGAAAGTTTGTGGGACTTCCCTGTCAACAATCCTTACTCTCCTGCAGTTTGATGCTTAGTTTGGGAAGACAGTTCGCATCCTCAATGATCCTCCCGTGACCATAAGGTCTATAGGCAAATTGTACAGTAGTACCTAAAGTAATGACTAAAATTTTGCGATTCCCTTCGCTAATTACATGTAGTACCACAGTACTCTTAAGTTTGTATTTATTACCCAGCCTAGGTGTGGTCCAAGGATCTATATTGGCTCCGTTGGTAAAATGTGTTAAGTAAGTTGCCCCAGAATTAACTTCTAGTCCATCTAACAAGGGGAGCTTCCCGATGGATTCTCTCCGTTCTTACTGAAATTTGGATATGTGATAAAGAAAAAAAAATAAGGGACACGATTTTTTTAATTGGCCCAATCTCATGTTTAGGGGCCGCGGAAATGCTGTAGACAGAGTAGCATGTACTTTGCGAGAGTTCGGGACTGAAGGATCAGATACCTAAAAAGGATCAGATATATGAATAGGATGAGGGACGCGTCTCTGTTCGGTATTGTGGACTTTTTGTAGGGATCTGAATGGTTTTAGGTTTTTCGGATTTTAGTTTTCCATGAGCGAATCACAATTGGCCTTATAGCCTTCCAGTGAGCTTGCCGTTTGTCGGCTCCACTTCAACATTAGAAACGAACTTTTAGAAAACGAACTGAAGCCATTAGAATTTTGTTCTTGTAATATTATTATGTTCGCTTTTGAACAGATGGTTAGTTTTAGAGAAAAGCAATTTAAATAATCTAAAAAATATCGAGTATGCAATTGAAAGGTATCAAGTAATTTTGGGTCACTTAGTCTACAGAAACACTGTAGACTTGGTTGTAAAACGAGAAGTGGTTTCGCTGGATTTTGCCTACTTTCGCTGAAAGTAATTGAGTGTAAATATCAATTACTTTCTTTTCTCTTTGAATTATCCTTTCAATTTATGTTTTACTGTATATACAACAACTTGTAGTGGTATTACTGTTGAATATTACCATGTTTTTCTCTCGTTAGAAACAATTTACGACAAAGGAGCCCAAAAACACACTCATACCTACTTTAATCTGCACAGGTTTTTCTTATTCATGTTCATGACTTTATACACCACTACAAGGCACTACTGTGTTCTAGTAGTTCCATTGACTTTGTCGTCTTCCTCTTTATTTTTTTTTGTTCTTTGTATTCGTGAAATCCTCACATCACACTATTAAAAAGAATATAAAACATATAAATATATTTCGTTCACAAAGTAGCATAGTTTAATTTTGTTCTCTTTATTTCCCTGCGTTATTTTCTATTTTTTTCTTCGAAGTTTGCAAAATTATTTTTATTTAGAAAAAAAAAGAAATACTTTGTTGAGCATGATGTCTTTGATAGTACCATACATTTATTTATTATATTACTACTACAATACATGAGGGTGGTGGTGACGGCCGACAGCAGTGGCAGCAGCAGCCTGCAAAATTAGAGATTAAGTTTAAGTCTATGAAATATAAATTTTATTCATCGTGTGTTACATGTTTGCACTCTAATCATACAGTATACGGACTCTTGTGAACTCTTGTGGAAAGAAAACCACATGCATAGAAAAAAATATGATTGAACATAATTGTGGACACGAATTTATCATATTATGATCCTAATTATCATATACATGTTTTTGGCTGATGATATGATTACCGAGGACGATTTTATTATTATATATTATTATTATTACTATGATCATATTATGATTGTTAGGCATTGCAATCATAATATGGTGGTCTCAAAACTATCATAATATGATGTTCTTTTCTACATTTACATTTTAAAAAGGGTCTTTTCTATTTAATTAATGACGAAATTATTTTTACAAATATGGTTATAGTGAAAATATTATGATTGCTACAAACATGTTATGATCATTATAAATGTATTGTGAAATTGTATTCTTAACAATATTTTAATGCGTATTTATGCTGAAATCATATGTTTACATTGTTTTGTTATTGCTGACAAAATAAGATTTGTGCGGAAAAAAAGAACGTTTAGTTTAGCTTTTACTAAAATAAAAAAAATTATGTAAATATCGCATAGCGACAAAATAATGATTTATGAAACTCCTTAATAACAAAAATGATTACTTTGATTATTTAAAAATACTTACATGTATTAAAGAAATAAATATATGTTTGTACTATTTAAAAAAAAAAACATGTATCACTTTTTAATCCAGCTTCAACAGAACGATGGGAGAATAATGTAGGAATCATACTATGATAATTAATAAATATTTCCATAACCTTAATATGTTAATATTGTCATCAATTGGGAATCATAATATGTTAATCTAATTATCATATTATGATTAAGAAAAATAATAGTATGGTTGTTGTCGCAACAATATTAACATGGTTGTCGCAATCATAAATCCAAAAATTTAAAATGCTCTTCGAATATGGTTGCCCAACCATGTTTTTTCTGTGCGTGTGTGGCGCACCCTAAGTAAAGCAACACAAGGATGTATTTTTTTGCGTAGCTTTTTTCGAGGTAAAAGTTACAAAAACGGGGAGCAGCTCCAGTTTAGTGTAAAAGAATGGGCTAGGGATAACTTCATCCATAGAAATAAACCTATACAAATAGCAAAAAAAAACTACTAAAAATTAGTTAAAAATGCGCAGAAAAAACTGCTAAATTTAGCAGATTTCTTTGCTAAATATTAATAAAATAAGAACATCAAAAATAAATCTGTTAACTTTACAAAATTTTAGTTATATTCGATGTGAATTCTAGTTAATTGAAAATAGCATTGCTATATTTACCACAAATTTAATAGAATGCAAATAACAGTTGTTTTTTGCTTAAATCAACAGAAATCTTTGCTAAAAAATTGTAGATAGCTGATTTTATAAGTGCAGACTTTCAGTTTATGAAGCTTAAGAAGTTGTTCTAGAACTGGTTACATGTAACAGACAATTCGGACAATGCCTTTCAACATTCTTTGTAATTATTTCCAAGATTGAAAATTTCTTTACTAATTTTTGAACTTAGTGTGTTTTTGTTTTTATATTTTTATATATTCCAGAGCTTAAAAGGAATTCATATTTAGAAGTTTATGATAAGCCCAATCTTTAAAATTTTTTTGGCCTAATTCACAAATTTGTAACTTTTCTACAAAGAAATAATCAAAGTTTAACACTATCGTTCGTTATTGCCATAGAAATTGTACATCATTATCTAATTTCTGGTTATTTCGAGATCTTTTAATAGCCTAAATAATTTTCATAAAATAAAAATATCTAAAAGGAGGGGAAATATTTGTTTTGAAAGCTCTTCAAAAGAATTTTATTTCGAATAGATTTTTTTAAGAGGTAGCTGATAAAGAATCATAAATTAAATTTTATAAATTCATTATGGCGGATCCAATTAGGCGGACATAAATTTATAATTGTGTTAGATTTTAATTTTTTTAGTATAATTAATATGGATTCAATATGGCGAGAAACAATTTGTTCATAAAATTTATAATGTTGACTGATTTACCTTAAATGCGTATTAGGAGTGCTTGCACAGATAGAATTCTTTGGACGAGTTTTAATGAAATTCGTTCATTAAACTAAAGAAGTTTTCTTCACACTGAATGAAAAATTTCTTAAACTTCTTGAAAAAGCTTCATAGTTTTAATGAAACTATTTTTAATGAAACTTTTTTATTAAGCCTATGAAATTTTTAATAAATAATATGATTTTTTTTCAATGCATTTTATGAAAAACTGCATTAATTTAATGAAAAACTTCCAGTGACAATTCATGGATCTAATGCAAATATTCATTGATATCATCCAGATCATTCTCTCAGTGTTGAGATAGCTGACAACGGATCTGAAGTTTAATTAAAAAAAAAAAAATATAGCGCTCATAAATTTTAAAATATGAATATGTTGACTTTTAATCAGTTGGCTGATACTGAATCTGCAAACAAAAATTTTGAATTCAAAATGGCGGATCCAACATGGATACAAACAATTGTTTCATAAAAATTATAGTATTCTCTGATTTACTTTAAATGACGGGCCTAATATAGCGGCAAAAATAAAAAATTTCAGTCTATTGGAAAATAAATTATCCCCTATATAGGTCTTAAAATTGCTGATAACGAATCTATTAACTAAAATTTAAAATTAAAAATGGCAAGACAAAAAATTTTTGTTTAACTCTCTGGCTACCGATAATTGATATATGTCCAATATTTTTGACGATCAAAAATTCTTTAGCTAAAGGGTGGTTAAATTTCAAGGGCCGATGTTGATTTTGAATAAAACACAAACTATTTAGGAAATTATTGTAATTTTATTTTATTATGATATATTGGTATTACTCAATTATGTATGGAACAAAATATCGGCCAAATGGGCGCCGCGACCACGGCGGCACACCTCCATCCGATGGTCCAAATTTTCGATGACGCTGAGGCATAATGGAGGTTCTATGCCGTTAATGTGCCGAATTATCTCATCCTTTAGCTCTTGAATTGTTGCTGGCTTATCGACGTACACCTTTTCTTTCAAATAACCCCAAAGAAAAAAGTCCAACGGTGTCAAATCACATGATCTTGGCGGCCAATTGACATCGCCATTACGTGAGATAACACGGCCATTGAATTTGTTGCGCAAAAGAGCCATTGTTTCGTTAGCTGTGTGGCAAGTGGCACCGTCCTGCTGAAACCACATATCGTCCACATCCATATCTTCCAATTCGGGCCATAAAAAGTTCGTTATCATCTCACGATAGCGAACACCATTCACAGTAACTGCCTGACCGGCCTCATTTTGGAAAAAATACGGCCCCGATGATGCCGCCAGCCCATAAACCGCACCAAACAGTCACTCTTTGTGGGTGCATTGGTTTTTCGACAATCACTCTTGGATTCTCATTCGCCCAAATGCGGCAATTCTGTTTATTGACGAATCCACTGAGGTGAAAATGTGCCTCATCACTGAAGATGATTTTCTTTGAAAATTGATCATCCACTGTTGCCATTTCTTGCCACCATTCTGCCCATTCACGACGTTTGGAATGGTCAAGAGGCTTTAGTTATTGAGCCAATTGCACCTTGTAAGCGTGTAAATGCAAGTCTTTATGCATAATGTTCATCAACGACGAGCGTGAGAGGTGCAATTGTTGGGCACGACGACGAGTTGATGTGGACGGCTCTTCAGCCACACTATCGCGAACAGCAGCAATATTTTCTGCAGTACGAGCTGTACGAGCATGCACTGGTGTTCTCACATCTTCTACAGACCCGGTTTGCTCGAATTTTCCACGATTTTTGCGATTGTACGCACATTTGGACGATCAAATTGACCAAAAAATCACGAAGTGCACGATATGCATTTTGATTTGAACGCCCATTTTCATAATAAGTCTGGATAACTTTAACACGTTGTTGGATTGTGTATCTCTCCATGGTTCAAATTGAGTAAGTCTGAAATAGAGAAATGTCAAATAAAATTCGGAAAAAAACTTGGCGTTTAGGTGTGGTTCACATTCAACATCGGCCCTTACAATTTAACCACCCTTTATAATCGAATGGTTCCGTTGTTGTTATCGAATTTTTTGGTAGTTATCACCGAATTTCTGTTGAAGCAATCGAAATTCTATTGTCGTGCCAGAATTTATGCTGTTTCAGTCCAATGTTTGTTATCACAACCGAAAATTTCGGGACCAACAAGTGAAGCATTCGATTGACAACAATTACGGTAGCCAGGACCGAGTCTGTTTTCTGGGTGTAGTAGGTAAGTGAATAAATTCATAGCAAATGCTGCGAAATTTATAAACTTTGAAAAGTAAAGAATTAATTCTTTCAAATCTCTATTGGATTCATACATACATTTACTTTTTATATTATATTATTATATTCTACTTTGTTTCAACCAGAAAAAATTTGAAAAATTATTTTATTCCGAATACGCTCAGAGAAAAAATTTTCCTCATACAGTAAGAATATTATGTAGGTAAAGACAACAGCAATTGTAGTGAAAAACAAATTCAATTTTATTTAAAGAGAGGACGACTAACATTTCATTAAATTCAGCTAACATGTGTCCATCTACTTTTACTGTTCAAAAAATTACTAACAGTTGTAGTAAAATTGAAAAACATGTTAGTTAAAAATAAACAACAATTTATTTTTTTAAATAAAAAAAAGAACTGTCAAAAATGAATGTAAAATCATAAAACAGTCATTTGATGTGGTTTGTTTTTTGAAATGAACTACAATGTTAGTAAATAATTAAACGGAAAAAACTTCATCATATTTATAAAAAAAACTTCATAAATATGATGAAAAAGTTCATTGATTTGCGTCCCATGTAACACTTCATAAATATAATGAAGCTGTTTCATAACAGGACAAATTTAATACAGTCTTCTTCATATTTATGAAATGCTTCATAAATATGATGAAGTTTCATAAATTTTTATGAAAAGGTTCTTGAATGATATTAAATATGTCAGAAATAAGATGAAGCAGTTTCACAAACATTTATGAAAGTTTTATAAATTTTTTATGAAATGTTTCATATCTATTATATTCAAAAAATTATATTTTAAATAAAGAACACATCAAATAATATTTAATAAGTGTTTCAGAATTTCAAATAATCTCTGGTAGTTTTTGAGTTTTAAAAAGTCTAAAGGCTGAAACGTAATTGGATTAAGTGGCTTAAGTCAGGTGTTGATATAAAGGGAAAATAACATTTTTTTAATTAAATTTAAATAGTTGTATTTCCAAATTTCCATTTCATACTAATACCTAAATTAAATCACTTAAGCCAAATATGCTTTAGCCTTTAATAGCAAATGATATTTTCTAAATTTCAAATAAAAATTTCAAATAAAAATTTCAAATAAAAATCTTAAAGAAAAATTTCAAATAAAAATTTTAAATAAAAATTTCAAATAAAATTTTAAATAAAAACTATGAAACTTTTTTATGAAATGATTAAGGTCTATGACACATTTGTCATAAATTTTTATGATACTTGTCATCATATTTATGATAACTTCATAACTATGATGAATAATTGAACATCATCAATATGATGACACTTTATTCTCTGAGTGTACCAGAAATTATTTGAAATTCTGAAACATTAATTAAAAAATATGTGATATGTTCTTAATTTTAAATATTATTTTTTAAATAAAATTTGAAACGTTTATGAAACATTTTAAAAAGTTTTATAAAACTTTATGAAACTGCTCCAGTCTGCTTTTTTTTTTAGAAGCAACACTCAGGAAATTCTTCCTATTAATTACTGTGTTGCTTTCTTTGGAAAGGGGATAGTGGAGAGATGAAAGGTGGTGAAAGATGAAGGGCTACAAATAAGGCAACACAGTAATTGCGCGAGATGATAATTCTTAGAACAGTTGTTGCTCGCCACCTGATGTAGAGTTGGCGAATTTATTGAAGCTTTTTGTTTCATAGCCCTGATTCATTATTTTACTTCGGTGGGGTTAAGTGCTATGGGAACACCGAAGGTGGGCGCAGCGATACATATAAGTGGTAGAAAACTCATACATATTATTTTTTCTAAATTGATGTTGTCGTCACCGGAAATCGAACCCGGGACCATCTGTTTAACAATCCAACGCGCTAACCATTACACCACAACGCATAAAGCATTTAATAAAAAGTTATGAAACTTTTAATATATATGAAACACTTCATTAATATTTATTTGACATTTTATGAAATGGTTTCATCATATTTATGAAGTGTTACATTGAACGAAAATTAATGATATTTTCAATTTATAACGAGCTTTCAACCTCCGTATATTTACAAAAATAAAGCAAATCAAACATATTAGCTAGGTTGATACTAGTATTTCGATCTGGCTAAAGATCTCATCAGAACCCGAAGTTTTAGAAAAGCTAGAGCCTCCATTATAGGCAGAACTTTAACAAAAAACCTATTAATCATAAATTTTGCTCCATTCTTGTCTTCTTAGTAATCAGGCACGTGGTTAGGGGTTTTCCTAACAAGCATCATGACGTTACTAAACTTTGAAGACCAAAAATGTTCTATTTATATAAAAAATTGTTAGTGTGTACTCTGGCTCAAGTAATATTTTTTACAGGTATATTAGTTTTTTGTTTTTATATACATCGAGATTATTATTACTAAGAAGACAAGAATGGAGCAAAATTTATGATTAATAGGTTTTTTGTTAAAGTTCTGCCTATTATGGAGGCTCTAGCTTTTCTAAAACTTCGGGTTCTGATAAGATCTTTAGCCAGATCGAAATACTAGTATCAACCTAGCTAATATGTTTGATTTGCTTTATTTTTGAATTAATGAAGTTGTTCATCATATTTATAAAGTTTTTCATAAATATGATGAAACGTTTTTCGTGAGTGTAGTACTACTACGGTGCTATGGTTTGTTCCTTTATATATATTTGTTTTTGTTTTTGTTGTTTTTATTTTTATCTCGTAACATTAGGGTAAAATTATTAGAATTTGTTGCTTTTCCATTTGTTTTCACCCATGAAACAAAAGGTACAAAATAAGGGAGTGCGGTTGGGGGTGTGTATGTGCAAATATTAATAAATTTATTTATTTATATTTTTTTCTATTATATTTGACTAGTATTACCTTTTATGAAAGACCTCTGTTATTATTCATTTCAAAGAATTTTTGTTTGTTTGTATAATAATATCCGTGTAATAGTTTTATGACTTTAACAAAGGCCATACCGTAGAAACGGAATTTTATGCATTTTGAAATAGTTTTTGTAATGAATTTGAAAATATTTTTGATAATTTATTACACTCATAAAGAAAAGTTAGCTCAAAAGTCTGTTAAACTGCACTCAAAAAAGTTAGTAAAGTCAGCAAAATTTTTGTCTGGAGGGTGCTTGTAAAAAAATTGCTAATGTCAGCAAAATATTTTGCTGAAAATTAGCCAGCTGCTTTTTAGTAACAAAATTTACAGCAAAAGTCTTGCTAACACTTAGTTGATTAAAAATTAAAAAATCCTTGCTAAAAGTTAATAACATTTTTGCTGAATATTAGTAGACTGAAAACAAAATGTAAAAATTTGTAGAAAAATTATACTTAGTTAATTTATTTGCTGAAAATCTTAATTTTTTTTGTTATTTTTTTAAAAAAAGTAGCAATACGTTACAAAATATAAAAATTTTCATACTCCCACATTTCATATCTGAAAATATATAGAAATAGTATATAAAGGGTCCGCCATCTAACGTTTTTTTTTGCAAGTTTGTTATAATTTTTATTAAAAATAAAAATTAAGTTTTTTTCGACCTTTAATTGTGCAATGAAAATGACCTTTAATTGTGCAATGAAATTTTTTTTTCAACTAGTGCTTATTTCGTGAATGGTAACACTAAGCTCATGTCTGATTTGACAGATAATTAGTTTTATCCTTCCGCTGAACGAATATGGTTGTGTATACGCTTGAACAACGCTGGGAAATATTGCGACATTACTTTGAAAATCATGGTAATTTTGCAGAATGTGTGCGAAAATTGCGTACGGATTTTGGAAGAAGAGAAGCACCGTCAGCTCCGTATGTTCGTCAATGGCGATCGTTATCGGGCCATGTTGAAGAAATTTTTGTTCACAAAAATTGAAGAGGAGGATATTGACAACATTTGGTTTCAACAGGACGGCGCTACGTGCCACACAGCCGAAGCTACACTCGATGTTTTGCGCCCTGTTTTTGAAGATCGCATTATCAGCCGCAGAGCTGATGTCGTTTGGCCACCTCGGAGCTGCGATTTGACACCGTTGGACTATTATTTGTGGGGTGCCGTCAAAGATAAGTGTTACGCCAACAAGCCAGAGACAATTGACGCTTTAAAGGACAATATTCGTGAAGCCATTGGTGAAATACAGCTGCACACAATCGATAATGTGCTTAAAAATTGGACCGATCGTGTAGGCTACTGCATGGCCAGCCGAGGCAGCCATATGAATGAAATTATTTTCCATTGTTAACCGGAAGGATTGTACTTTCAAATAAAAAAAGAAATTTGAGAAAATATTCAGTAGTTTTTTTTTATAGAATTTAAAAATAAAAAAAGTTATTTGGCGGACCCTTTATAATAGAAACAAAATTATCGTTCAACTAGTTACATCAATGGTTGTCTAAATGATGGCATCTTTCTAGAAACGAAACAAAAATAAATAACAAAATATGAAGTATACAATTCCTTTTTTTTTTGCAATGAGAAAAATTACCTAAGATGTGTGTTCTTGTCTTTCGCTTTAGTCTGTCTACCTGAACGTATATTTCTTTGCCATTTGACCACACTACATTAATAGTCACTATAATCATTTAGTTTATATATATACATTTAATCTTTATTCAATTTAAATATTTTATTTCATCTTTAATTTAATTTATAGACAATTACTTTGACAAACCGGTGACAACTGAAAATATATGTTTTTTTTAATCCGCAATTTATATGTATACGATACACATTGTTGGCGTCCTTTTGTTTTATTTTGTATGAAAAACAGATACAAAAATCTACAACGGCTAATGTTTTTTATATGTCTTACAAGATTTGTACTTTTTAGTATAATTTTCCACGTCTCTACTATATCTTTACATGCTGCGACATCAACGTCATTATAAATGTATCTTTCAATCTGGTTGTCGTCCACACTATTAATGTGCTTATCAGCACACATTTTTGTAGCAAAATAAACTAGTAAAACATTAGTAAAATATTAGCAAAACATTAGTTCAAAAAAGTAAAGTGCTGAATAAGTATAACTAACATTTTAGCTGAAAACACAATTTCAGCGAAAATTTTGCTGAAAAATAGCATACTTGATTTACAAAACGTTTTACTAACTTATTTTGTTTTTGAGTGTATATAAAAACTAAAAACTAATAAAACTGCTTTTTTCGAGTAAGGGTAAAAATTGAGTATAAGTTAATTGTTACAGTAAATTGATTTTTTTTAAAATAAGTTTGATTTGATAGGTTTAACAACATATGTATTTAAGAATTTTTAAATTTGAATATTTATTATTGAAGTTATAAGCAATTTTTGTCTTACTTGAGGGTTACACGATCAAGTTTTGCCTATCAAGTTTTAATACACTCACACTTTTTTACCAATACACTCACACTTTCTAAAACTGAAACGAACTTGCTTCAGATTTCTTTTTCAAGTGGAGTGTATCAATTTACGTTCAAGAAAACAGCTGATTACAATTCTTTTGAAGTTGTTTTTGTTTTTCCTTTCACAAATATTGAAATTGCTTTCAACTTGCGTGCAACCTACGTCACAGCTGTAAATTTTTACATATTTTGACAAACAGCATATTTAAGAGACTATCAAGAAAATCTTGATCGTGTGGCTGCAGTGTTACTCGGTTTACTCGATTTGATCACAAAAAAAAAAAATACTTTTTTGCCTCCTATCAAATTAATTTTTTTTACATTAACTTTACTTAAAAACCAATCGATTGAGCCGTTGTATTTATTTTACAAACTCATATTTTTTTTTTTAGAAAACTTATTTGTACAACTTTTTTTATTATGATATAATATTTTTATATTTTTTTTTTCATTAAATAAAACTGACCACAGATCCTATAATTTTACAATTACGTCAAAAGTAAATATAAATATAATGTAAATAATATAAATATTGATAAAAACTTAATGAAATCCATAAATACCAATATATCAGCAATAAATATCAATATTCCCAGCAATAATTTTAATTACACGCAAGGAAAAATTCAGCTATTTGCGACATTCGGTTACTACGGCCTGGGTTCTATATTTCACTACGAAGTGAAAGTGGAATCGTTTTCAATTCCACATTTTCAATTCCGCTGTGTTCTGAAAAACGAGTGAATCGTTTTTTTCACGACGATTTCATCACTTTAAAGTGAATGAAATTGCAATAAAGAAGAGTGCATTTTTTAACAAAAATAAATATTAAACAAAAAAATACTTATTTTTAAAATAATATAAAATGAGTGGCGCAAGTGTGATTTCCTGGTATTTAATTGAAAAAGAAAAACAAGGAACGGAAAATCTAAATAGAAAAAGATTTCGTGACTGTTAAAAATAATTAAAACTGAGTCGCAAATGTTTAAAATTAATAAACAAAAATAGTTTTATTGCATATTTTATATTAAAGAAATATCACCAATTGCTAAAAAGACAAGCATTCCAATTATTTTGCAATTGGCCACATCACTACGCTATTTCGGACAAGGAAGTTACCAACAAATGATCGCAAAAGACTTCAATCTAGCTGTGGGAAGAAGTACAGCGTCAAAATTTTAACAAATATGTGTAGTGTAATGTTTTGAAACTGTCATATGCCCAAAATGGATTAGATTTGAAAGAAATCGCAAAGAAATTCAGAAATCAAAAAGGGAAATCACCGGTTTTCTATATTTTCAGTACTTTCGTCATTTTTATTTAATTTTTGTAAAATCACATTTACTACATTGTCGGAACTGGTGTCATCTAAGTTTGACAATTCAGTAGATGAATTTGTGGTTGTTTACCCTTTGCTAGTCGTCCCGAATGATTTAGCAGCTGGAACACATTCTACTGCTGTATAAAGGCCAGAAAGTTTGGCAACTGAATCTTCTTTGGATGATATGTGTTGGATATTATTGGGTCCTCCACCTGTTGCCGTTACCTCTGCTCTATTTTCGGCCAATTTTTTACGAATGGTAGCCTTCCAATCAGACCAAGCCTTTTTCCAACCAGTTGTATCGTTTTCTGGAGGTCCTAAGCTGTTTAATGTACTTGCTAAGTCCTTCCCCAACTGGTCATCAACTGTTTTGTCGCCCCTCTAAAAACCTTTGGCCAAACCAGATTTTTTTCCATGAATGTTAAAAATGGGGCCTCTTGTTCCGGATTCATGTGTTTTCCCATAAAAAATACAACACTTTTTCAGTTAAATAAACGTATATTAACAACATATCACATTTAATTACATGGTTTGATTTTTTTTTACGTTTAATATTCAAAATAATTTTATTTTCTAAAAAGTTTGGTTTTCACGCAGTTAACTAATACCGTTTTACAATTACTTTTTTTGTAGTGAAATTGTTTTATAGAACACATCAAATCACTTCAATTCCACTAGAAACAAAATGAAATTTTTCTTTTCAAATCACTTATGTGGAATTGGGAACACAAATTGAGCGAAAGTTTCACTTTCACTTCATTTTTGGAATGTAGAACCCATGCGATTTTGTTGTTTTGTATTTGGAGCCATAATGAACATTTTTTTTTTATAAAATTTCAAGAAAACTTTTCCGTTATTTTTATACTCAACTTATCATCTAAGCTCCATTTGCAAAAATTGTCCATAATGATTCAAAATATCGAATATCGACCAAATGCAGTTTCTGGCCGAACAGTTTGGTCGGACATTAAAGATTATCCAGGTTTAAAATATCTTCATCCATTAAAATCAATTGCAATTTCAATAGTTGGCTAGTTGGTAGCGTGCTGGCTTATCAGTGCGGGGCTTGTGGGTTCAATTCCCACCAGAGGCACTGGTTCCTTTTCGCTACAACGCGCCTAAAGCCATAGTAGCTAGTGCTCGGTTAGGGTAATAGGATATAATTTGTAATTATATGATTATTAATTAATAAAATAAAAAAAAAAAAAATGTTTAACTAAACTGAGAGAATTGTCTGCATGATAGATATTAAAGAATTTTTGCATTGAAGTAATTAAGTTCCACTGTAACTCGCCCATTGAATCTTTTAATTAATTCAATGCAAGTTTTCATAACATTTTATGAAAACTATCATGTTATTTATTAAACGTTTCATACACTCAATAAAGAAGTTTCATTCACTCAATGAATAAGTTTCATTGAAAAACTAGTTTTATAAAAAGTATGATGATTTTCATTAATTTTAAGAAATTTTTCGTTCAATTTGTAAAGAAAAGTTGCATTAGTTTAGTGAAATTTTTTTTTTTTTTTTATAAATTTATTCTTTATTTAGAATCTATCCGAGGATAATAAGCAAATCTGTTGAATTTAATACATCACAGGGGTTATGCAACTCCAATGAGATACATAACATAAAAATAATATAATACAATAATAATAATAAGATTTACAACATTATAATAAAAAGAAAATTATGTTTCGATGGTTGTAGATTTTAGATACGAAATGGGAGATCCAATATATGGCTTCGTTTAAGTCTTCTAGTTTCATTGGTACTGTCTAACAAAGGTATCGCCACAGGATTAACATGGTTGCTCAGCCTCTGCAAATATCTCTCACTTATATTTCTAGCTTCGCCTCGTACAGATGAGATTGATAAATCTCTTTTAATAACGTTATTTCTCACATACCACGGTGCGTCAAGAATTAGTCTCAATGTTTTCGATTGGTATCTTTCCAGGATATCTATATTTGACTTGCTAGCTGTGCCCCATAGTTGAATACCAAACGTCCAAACAGGTTTCAGAATTACCTTGTATATTCTTAATTTGTTATTTAAATTTAACTTAGATTTTGGACCAATAAGCCAATAAAGCCGTTTCGTTTTATTTTTTAATTGTTCGTGTTTACTTTTAATATGAGATTTCCATGTAAGTCGTCTATCAAGAACCATTCCAAGGTATTTAACTTGTACTCGTTTAGGTATTACGTTTCCATTTATAGTTACATTAGGACAATCACCTTTCCTGAGAGCAAATATTGTATGAACTGACTTTTCTGAATTTACTTTCACGTTCCATCTTTTTAACCATTGGCCAAGTTCATCAAGTTCGGTTTGAACAAAGAAAGATGCCTCAATTGGGGAATTACTTGAAGCGACAATTGCAGTACATATCATCGGCATAAGTAGCCACCAAAACATTTTCTATTGCAGGCATATCTGCTGTGTATATGGTGTATAAAATGGGACCTAGTACACTACCCTGTGGTATCCCTGCATTTATTTCATATAAGTAATTCTGAACTGTAATCATTGTTTTTGACGTAAAAATGTCTATTTGATAAATAACTTTTCAAAAATAAGTAATAATCGGCAGGCAAGAATTTTTTGATTTTGTAAAGTAAACCCAAATGCCAGACTCTATCGAAAGCTTGCTGAATATCAAGCAAGACAGCAGAACAGTACCTTTTTTCTTCGAAAGCATCCGTTAAAAACATTCACAATTCGATGAATTTGTTCAGGAGTCCCATGCTTATGTCTAAATCCAAATTGATGTTCTGGAATGATGTTTTTGTTTTCTAAAACTGGTAAAAGCCTTTGCAGAAAGATTTTTTCGAATATCTTCGAAAAAATTACGAGGAGACTAATTGGTCTATATGAAGTTACCAAATTTTCTGGTTTGTTAGGTTTTTGAATCATTATTATTTCCGCACATTTCCACTGAGATGGAAAGTAATTAAGCCTTATAATTGAGTTGTAAATTAAGGTTAAAAATACGACACATTTATGAGTTAGTTTACTGACAACATTTGCATCAACTAAGTCGTAACCAGGACTTTTCTTTTTATTCAACATTTTAATCTCTTTTTTAACTTCGTTAGGTGTAAAAAATTTAATTGGTGAAAATTATCATTATTTTTTTTGTGCGGAGATTCGCTAAACTTCAGTGCACCAAAATGGGTTAAAGATTAACTCATATGTGGTCGCTTATACATATTTAATATGCGAAAATTTTGTATATACAATATACATACAAATGTATATAATCAACACGAAAATATAAAAAATATTTATTTATTTTTATTTATAAGTAGCCTCAAGATTTTTCGTTTTTAATTAAAACCACAAAATATTCCATATGCTCCCTGAACTTAGTACGTAAAAAAAAGTATAATTGTTAGTATGAGGGCTGTTCAAATATTTACCATAAGTTAACATTGAAAATTACATTTATTTTTAAAACCATATTTACCCTAACCTAGGAGAAATGTAATGCATCATATGATTATTTAATTAGTTCCTAGAACAATTGTGTAAAACAATAAATACATTTTTATTTATTATACGTATACGTATACGTAAGTACGTACATAAGTATTGAGCCTAGCTCTTCCACGACAGAGACACAACTAATTTTTTTTTAAAACTAGTTCACGACTCGATAAACTTTTTTCCAATATTTTGATACTTTTCTTACTTATCAAGAAAATTTAAATATGGAGAGCTTATTGCAAAAACGTGATAAGCCACATTTTATTTTTGGTTTTTTTTTTTGCTTTTTAAAGGTGGCAAAAATGCACAAAATATGACTTTTGCAGGACTTTTATACTCTAGGTAATTGTAATAAGTGTTGAAGTAAGACTTCTACAAATTATTGATCCATGAATGCCTATAAAACAGCGAAAATCCATAAAACAATAAATGTGGCTTATCAAGTTTTTACAATAAGCCCTTCATATATTTAATGAAAAGTTTATCAAAATTAATTCATTGGATTGATTTTATTTAAAAACATAAATGTCTTGCAGAATAACACAACTCCAGAAATTTCAACTTTTTTCAGAACATGTCTTTGAAATAATTTTAGACTTAGGTAGACTTAGGTAACCAAATCTGTCATATATATTTTTTTCTCATTTGCTGTTTTTGAAATATCGCGGTTTTATATTTACATCATTCATCCCATTTTTTTTTTGTATATTTTGCTTAATTTTTCGAAATTTAACCGCAAAATCATGCAATTATTTTTATTTTAATTTATTTTTAACACAAAATTATCTTTCATTTGAGTATCATGTCGGAGCACAAAAGACCTAAGTTGGTCGCGGTGCATAGTGCCATATAATCTAAATCATGTCGGTGTTAGTTTCAGGATACCTAATCTGTATTGCAAGGAATTGACATTCCAATGAACGATTTTTGTGTTAAAATCCCAAATACATTGAAAATATCCTGAAATATTTTTAGAAAAGACGAAAATTTGTAAATAAAAAAAATTTTGTGTGTAACAAACTATAAAAACCGCGATATTTTAAAAACTACATATGAGAAAAAAAAAAATTATTTGCCTGATTTAGACTCAGCGTACCTAAATCTAATAGAAATTATGTATTACAAAGACAGGTTTTGCAAAAAGTTGCAAATTATTCAGTAGTAATATTAACGCTACACTCAAAAAAATAAGTTAGTAGAAAAGTTATTAAAACGTCTTGTAAATCAGGTATACTATTTTTTTTTAGCAATTTTTTTTGCTATAATCGTGTTTTCAGCTAACATTTTTGTTATACTTATTCAGCACTTAACTGTTTTATACTAATGCTTTACTAATGTTTTACTAATTAATTTTGCTAAAAAAAAATTGTGCTGATAAGCACATTAATAGTGTGGACGACAACCACATTGAAAGATATACGCAGAATGAAGCAGATGTCGCGGCATGTCAAGATGTAGTAGAGAAGAGGAAAATGATACTAAAAAGTACAACTCTAATAAGACATATAAAAAAATCAACCATGGAAGACTTTTGTATCTGTTTTTCATACATAAAACAAAATTGAGGATTAAAACAACTTAAATTTTGCGTTGTCACCGGCTTGTGAAAATAATTGTCTATTAACAAAATAAAAGACAAAAGAAAATATTTAAATTTAATATGTATTTCTATAATAAATGTTAATAGATTAATAATCTAGTGTGGTCAAATTGCAAACCAACATATACAGACATGTAGACAGAGTAAAGCGAAATACAAACACACATCTTAGGTAGATTTGTATGGTTCCTTTTTCTTATTGCAAAAAAAGGGTTGTTTTTTCGTTTCGTTTGTTTTTGTTTATTTTTTCGTTTCGTTTCTATAATTATCTTCGGCAGTTGCGTCCTTTAAAAGAAAGCATCATTTAGACTACCATTGATGTAAGTAGTTGAAAGAAAATTTTTGTTATGTTATATATATTTATTTCTATATATTTTCAGATATTAAATTAATACATGTCGTCAATGTGGGAAAATGAAAATTTTTATATTTCGTAATTATTGTAAATTATTTTTAAAAGAATCACAAAAATATGTTTTATGATTTTCAGCAAATATATTAACTAAATTACAATTTTTTTACAATTTTTTTGCGTTTTTTTTCAGTCTACTAAAATTCAGCAAAATATTTATTAATTTTTACCAACGCTTTTTTATTTCTAAACTACTAAGTGTTAGCAAAACTTTTGCTGAATCTACTAATTTTGTTGCTAAAAATCAGCTCGCTGATTTTCAGCAAAATCTTTTGCTGACATTACCAATTTTTTTGCTAGCACCCTCCTGACTAAAATTTTGCTGACTCAACAAAATTGTTTGCTGACTTTACAAACTTTTTTTTTTGAGTGTAGAATTACCGGACCAGTAATTTTGACTGGTTTGGCATCTTTGATTAAAAACTATAATTTATTGTTTCAACTTATTCCAGATATTACTATATGACTTTTGTAGGATTAATCCTCTAACCGGCAATCCCGCCTCTAGGCGGGGTATTTTAAATTGACCATAAATGCTTCAAAAGATTGTTTTATAATAATATATTAAGCTATCTAAATAGAAAACCAAATATACAAAATATTGTGTGCAGTATTTTTTTTTTTTTTGGTTCATGGCACGGTTTGGAAGCGAGAAAGCAATAAAGTTAGAATTTCGTAAAATTTAAAAAAATAATTATTTTTAACTGAACACAATTTACAAAAATCTTTAAAATATATTATTGTTGGCTAGAAACCGTTGATACATAATGTAAAATAAGATTGAAGCTTAAACTTTTCAAAAAAGCTCCTATTTTGGTTCAAGGACATACAGGATGCTAAGATCATACCTGTAAAGGACATCGCCTTAACTTGAAAACGTACACTTAGAATACTATTTAGGTAAAGACCACTGCAAATGTACACTTAGAATACCATGTAGGTAAAGATCACTGCAAATGTAGTTGAAAACAAATGAAATTTCATTTAAAGAAAGGACGACTTACATTACAGTAAATTCAACTAACATTGTCATTTGTTTTTCAAATGTTCAAAAAATGACTAACAATTGTAGTAAAAATGAACCACATGGTATTAAAAAATAAGTAAACATTTATTTTTTTTATTTTTTTAATAACAAAAAAAAAACAACTATAAAAAATTAATGTAAAATCATAAAACAGTCATTTGATGTGGGTTGTTTTTTGAAATGAACTACAAGGTTAGTAAAAAATTTAATTTGTTCTACAAATGACTGACATTTACATTCAAAATAAAGAAACTGTATTACAACCCAAACAACTACATATTTTTAAAGCAGAAGTTCCCTGAGTGTAGTTAAAAGCAAATGAAATTTCACTTGAAAAAAGGTCGACTTACAATCAGTAAATTCAACAAACATTGTCATTTGTTTTTTAATGTTCAAAAAATTAGCCACAATTGTAGTAAAAATTAACCACATATGTTAGTAAAAAATAAACATTTTTTTTATTTTTTTAAATAACAAAAAACTACTGTAAAAAATTAATGTAAAATCATAAAACGTCATTTGATGTAGTTAAAAAAAACTAATTAAAAATTCATCAAATATCGATTAAAAAACGCAACACTTCGAATGCTTTAAAAAATTTTAAAGTGCTAGACTTCTAGATTACATTGCTGCTTAAACCGTAATGATCGGATGAAAATTTTTGACGAATTTTCAAAAACCACCAGTCATTTTGATTGTTTTTGGGCAGGTATAACAGTTTTTTACTCATTCTAGTGTTACTAATATATTTTTATATGAAGAGATTTCTTTTTTTACTATGGTACGAGGGTGGTCCCAAAATTAGCCGACCTAACAAAAAAAAAAAACAACAAATTTTGCAAAAATTTGCTTTATTTCTTAGCATAATCTCCTCTTAGCTCGATACACTTTTCCCAGCGATATTCAATAGCTTTGATACCCTGTTTATAGTATCTGGTTCCTTAAAATAGCCATCTACCGCAGCGTCCACCGCTTCATTGTTGGCAAATCTTTTACCACCGAGCCATTTTTTTAAGTTTGGAAATATACAGCCCGATTATGAATATTCCCTCTGATTTTTTCCTCTGCGAATTTTTTCCTCTGTGGATTTTATTTTCTCGACAAAAAAATCCTCCTATTCTAAACAGGCTGGAAAAGAATAATAAGGGAGAGAGAATTGAATAATATTAATTGAATAATTGAATAATTCATACAAATGCTATCACAATTCTCCCTATTATTGACATTCATAATACCTCCTTTTTTCCGGGGGAAGAGTTTCCCATTTTCGAAATTCGTTTAGAATAAGGGAAAAGTGAAAAAATCCCCGGACAGATTTTATTAAGAATAGGGGAACAAGGAATAGGGAAAAAATTCTCACGGAATTGTTATTGAGAATTGGTCTAATAATATAAACCGAGGGAGCTAAATCTGCCGAATAAGGTGAGTGATGAAACAATTCGAACTTTAATTCATTCATTCATGAGTTTGACCATCGCAATAGTGTATGTGTGCAATAGTGGATGTTGTTCTATTGTGAGCAAACGAGGCACTCATCTTGCCAAATTTTTGGTCAATATGCGATATATAAAACTTTTTGAAATGCCTAAAATTTCAGGCAGCTTACGCACCTTCAGCCAAAGATTATCCAATACCTTTTTGTGGATTTTCTTTACCGTTTCTGGCGTGGACACCTCAAATGGTGTTCGTCTTGGCAGCTCGTACGTCTTCAATATTTTATAGTCGTAAATGAAGGAGCAGACTCCTACAGAGTAGGGGACACCTTTTAAATGAAAGTATTGAATTACATAACGGTGCCCAATTTTTTTTCCATGTTTACAAATTCACTGAGATATCGCCACCTATACGTCAGGTCGGCTAATTTTGGAACCGCGTTCGTAGTTGAAACATATGGAAAATTAGTTAAAATTTAAATTTTTCCCAGATTTGGATTCAGCGTATTAAAAAAATATGTGTTTAGAGTCAGTAGTGTCGAGTAGTGTTTCAGAACTTATCAAACAACCCATGAATGTTTCCAAATATCGTACGTTCCTTTTTCAATAAGCCGATGTTCAAAAATAAAACAACAACATATGTCAATATTTAATTTAATTTTTTGTATACTAACTCCGGATTAACTGTAAAATTTTGTTTAAATACCCACGCAGGTAGAGGAGAAACAAATTTCGTTAGTACATAAACAATTTTTTTTTTTGCTGACTCTTGACCTCCTACGTTGCAAGAGAAGCTCGTAAACCTTGTACTCTTTTATGATTCCATTAGAGGCTGCTGCAGTTGCCTGCAGTAGTTGTTTTTTTTTTTTTTTTTTTGCATTGTAATAATGTTAAATGATAAAGTCATTAATGTCTTCAAAACTATTAAATAATAAATTTAAGATTAAGAATTTGTAAAGACAGGCCAACCGATCGACCGAGCGACCGACCAAACAGCCAACAAACCAAACAATAACAAATCACCAATCAAATCCCGCATTGACAGTTTTACAGATCTATAAAAATGAACAACAAAACTACAATTTATTAGTAACAATTATGTGTACACACAGAGAAATATAGGGGCAACTGAATTGAAAAGTGTATTTTTATGGTAACAACTTATTAATTTAGTAAATGGTGTTTTTTTATAGAGGTATAGAACTTTGAAATGGAATAAAACAAAGATGAATTTTTTAAATTGACATGAAATTTACTTTATTCGAAAGATAATCTTCTGGCATTATAATTTAAATATGACTTCTGACTTATGACACGGATGGCTCGGACGTAGTCTAATCTGGAGGTACAATTGTTGATGACTTTTTCCAACATTTGTAGAAGTATATTGGCAATAACGCGGCGAATGTTGTCCTCCAAGTTGTCAATTGTTTCGGGTTTATCGGCGTAGACTAGCAACTTCACATATCCAAACAGAAAATAGTCCAGCGGCGTTAAATCGCACGATCTTGGATGACAATTCACTGGTCCGAAAAGTGAAACTATACCCCGTAACATTTTTTTTGTGTTTTTAGAAGCAGGATATAACAAATGCGCTGATTGATGTACGTGCTTACTATTATTACATAATACTGAGAAGCAGCAAAAGAAACGAATATTTTTCGTATAAAAATAAACAAACACAAATTTTGTGCTTAATGGTTTCCCTAACCAGGATGTAGGTTGTAAGCAGCTTACCGTAATCCCTTATAAGGATGCAAGTTGTAATGCAGAATGTTTCATATCTTCGATTATAAACGATCTGTACCAATTATCCCGAGTGATTTCCGATTGTGTTGGGTATTTTGAGTACGTAATAAAAAAAAAGAAGAGCTAGCCCGTGGAGCGTTAAAAAAAATAAAATGATTTTATTATACGTCTACGGTGAAAATCGAGCTTCCAGATTTTGACTTTACGGCAAAAAAGCCCCATATTGAAATTAAAAATTAACCTCTTAAACCCCACCCAAATATGATTGAAGCATTAATCTGCTAGAGAATAGAGATTGATACCATAATCTTGGATAAGCTCCTCCTACTTCCTGAGTTATGTCCATCCCACACATTGTTACTTTCACAAAATACGGCAAAAAAAGCCCTATTTTGAAATTAAACACCAAACACAAATATGATTGATGCATTAATCTGCTAGAGAATCTTCCAAAGAAGAGATTGATACCATAATCTTGGATAAGCTCCTCCTACTTCCTGAGATATGTCCATCCCACACATTGTTACTTTCACAAAATACGGCTAAAAAGTCAAAATCTGGAAGCTCGATTTTCACCGTAGACGTATGGTCTAGTGGACTTTTTTGCTCAGTACAATCCCAAGAATCAGAAACGCGAAGCGCCCATTAAGATGTTCAAATCGCCACACCCTAATATTCATATTATTACTTTTAATCGTAATAATGTGGACATGAAATATGATTTTACTGAAAGCCATGAAATCACAGCTTTTTGTAAGCGCTAAAAATCCGCGCTTATTATGCCCAAAAGTAATGCTTCCAAGTGGGAATTCGCCATATAAAAATCATGGCATATGTAAGCAGGTTTGCAAGGGATTCTTTTGGGCTTACTCCCTTACATAACTGCTTGCATGTAAGCAGCGTTTTTTACTGGGTACGGTTACCAAACGTTTTCTTCAATAAATCAATTGTGGCACGAGCTGTGTGACATGTTGCGCCGTCTTGTTGAAACCACAGCCCCTGCACAACATGGTTGTTCAATTGATGAACGAAAAAGTCAGTAATCATGGCTCTCTAGCGGTCACCATTGATGGATAAACTGATTGGGGTCTTCTTTTACTCTACGCTCTACAGCAGCAATGACTTCTATACGCGCTGTACGACGTCTCTGTGGATGCATATTATCATTTTGAGTAAACGTGGTGTGAAAACGTTACATAGTTAATTAATTGCTCTGATGGACGATTATGTTGACCGTAAAATGGACGTAGGTCACGATACGTATTTCGAACAGAACCATTAATTTCAAAATAAATTGCACAATTTGGAAGCGTTGTTCAGGCGTCACTCTATTCATGTTGAATTGTCAAACCAAACTAAACATAAATCACTTGACAGCTGACAAAATGGCCGCCAGTTAAAAAAGTGTTGACAACTTAAAGTTCTATACCTGTATTAAAAACACCCTTTACAACGATCTGTACATTCGATTTCTGAATATTGTACATTCGATTTCTGAATATATAAAATTGAATTAACCGAACTTTGTTGGGAAAACTAATATTCAGTTGTACCAACCGACTGAAATTCGTAATAACCGAATTTGAGTCGTAGTAACTGAATTTCAGTTGGCAAATAGATAAATATTTCTCTGTGTGTATGAAAAGATAAAGATTAGCATGAAGAAGTATTTTTCAAACAAATGTAATTTAATTGTAAAAAACATAGAACCATTTTATTGCTAAAAACAATTGAGATTGTTTTAAAATCTTTTAATACTTTGTCATAAAAAGCTTAAATTGTAAAATTTTCAAAGCTCTTAGTATACACAACTCGACAAAAAAAAACCCTAGGCAAAAAAATACAATCGTCGCAGTACCGTCGGCGACGGTCGGTTATGCTTTGGCAAAACGAGAGTATTGCCTGTAATCCGATTGATAACAGCGACCAACGGTTGGCATAACGTTGTGGTTTCCAAATACCTTAAATCCAATTAATTTTGTGAAATGTTTTAAAAACACGCACCTTTAAAACCGGTAAACCAGTTCGGTCTTAGTGTTTTAAATAAATAATTGCTGATTGTTCGAGTAAAATCAGAGCTTAAAAGATTGAAGTCTCTTCAAATCAAAATTTGATTTTTATTCAAGTCGAATGAATTGTTTCTTATTGAATCGCAGGGAATTCAATCTTCGAAATTCATTCGCTGGAATTCACTAGCACGGAATTAACATCAATTTATCTCATTCGATTTTATCAATCATTGGAAATTCAGCCATTGGGAATTTAATCAATGGGAATTCAATTATTGGGAATTTAATCATTGGGAATTCCATCGATTTTTTACTCAGATCAGTTTGGGAATTGAGTCAATCATTCGATTTTTTTTTTCATTAATTTTTCAAAATTAAAATTTCCAAAAACTAAAATTTTCTTGGCAAATCTATAAATCTTACTTGTCTCTTAAATATTGCAAAATATCCTTCCATAATCAGCGGAATATGAAGACACGCAAAAATTAGAGATACACTTAGGCTATTATGTAGGTAAAGACGACAGCAAATGTAGTCACAAAAAAAATTAAATATCACTTGAAGAAAGGACGACTTACACTTCAGTAAATTCAACTAACATTGTCGTTTATTTTTACTAGTAAAAATGTAGTAAAAATGAACCACATATGTTAGTAAAAAATAAACAAACCTTTTTTTTTACAAAATATATATCTGATTATTTGAAAAAACACTGTTAAAACATTGGTTTTCAAAATGTTCAAAAAAGTGATTTACCAGCGCTATATTTTTTTAAACTTCCATTCACCAATACGGTGGAGATGGGCCCTAAGTGTCGAGTGTGCCGAGAGGATTTCCATCAAAAGACTCAGTTCCTTCCTACTGAGATTCAGAATTTCCCTCGTCTTGTCCTTGTCCGGGTTGCCCCAGAGAATATTTGTACAAATATTCTCTGGGGAGTCGTTGTTACAACGCTCTTAATTTGTAACCAATAATGTTATGCGAACGCTGTTTTGACGTTTGAAGAAGCATTTCAATGTTTGTTTTTGCAACGCTTTGAGAACGGTATAATATACCATCCTCATACCTCAAAACATGGTTATCATTTAGGTCGTTTTCAAAACGCTTTAAACCTGTACATCAGAATGTTCTGAAAACCCTTGTATCACCTTTTAAAGTGATTTTAAAACGCTTTAGCGATCGTATTTTTCTCTCTGGGTGGAGGTATCAAGCACAAAATACGCCAAATAGAAGATCACGGTCCGTTGGCTATCTATCAAAAAGTGAATTAATAATTTAATAGTCCATACTGTGTTATAATATAAATAAAAATTATTTTTTAAAAAAGAAAAAAAAAAATAGTTTTTGAAATACAAGCGTTTTAAAATTGTCCAACTACTAAATTGGCATAGGTTATTCTTTCTTTAAGTTCATTCCACTATCTATGTTAATTTTCTATGTCAAAATTTCTTCTAAGAATAAATTACGTATAACGGTATTCTTAAGATTTTAATTGATTCATTTTATTTCAGCAAAAACCAAAACCATCCAAGATTTAGCACCGTATCTTTGTTAATTTTGAAGAAAGAATAAACTGTCGTAAAACAATAGTTCTTGATTATGGCGACATCGATGATGATGATGAAATAATAATTATTTGGCTATTGACACTATAATTAACAATAAAACTTAATTTTACAAATAGAATGATTTCACAACATGTTCTTAACTTTATTTTTGTTAATTCTTCATTATTTATTCCCCTATAGCAGGGCTGGCAAAACTATGACAATAGTGGCACGCGGAGTCATTTTGGGTGGCACGCGGAGTTTTCTTAATTGTTTAAGAAAATCTGTTTTATTATAAACCCAGCAACAATTCTGTTAAAGTAATTATGGGAATTTTAACCCATTTTACACTGCAGTTTCTTTAAGCACCACCTACATTCAGGGAATTTCTGCTGTAAATATTTGTAGTTGTTTGAGTTGTAATACAGGATCTTTATTTTTAAGTGAAAAAAACATTCATTTGTAGAAGAAATTCCATATGGAGTTCATTAAAAAAAAAAAAACAAACCACATCAAATTACTGTATTATGATTTTGCATTCATTTTATACAGTAGTTTTTTTTTTTATTAAAAAAAAAATAAAACAAATATGTTTGTTTATTTTTTACTACATATGTGGTTAATTTTTACTACAATTGTAATTAATTTTTTGAACAGTAAATAACAAATGACAATGTTAGTTGAATTTACTGAAATGTAAGTCGTCCTTTTTTCAAGTGAAAACTCATTTGTTTTTAACTTCATTTGCAGTGGGTATAAAATACATAGTATTCTAGGTGTATTTTTAAGGCCAGATAATTTTGGATAAAAATCATGCTATAATCTGAGATCTTAACTATATAAAAAATTAAAAACTATTGTGCCAGGGTTGCGGAGAATTAGTAAAAAAAAAATCGAATTTTTTAAACTTTTTGGAAAAGTTATTAATTTATAGAAGGAAGACCGGAGTTATAAAAATTATATACTAATTTGAGAAGTAATAAATTTTATTTCAGATTTAGTTATTGCATGTTTTAAATTATCAATTGCATTTCAACTATCAAGTATTCACTTAAATTTTATCAATTTTATTTTAGAAAATATTAATTGAATTTATCAATTGCATTTTAAAAATCATTAATTGTGCAATGAAAATGAAAACTATTCAAGTTCGAGGCCATACTCTATATTTCCTTATTAGGATATTGCCCTAACAAATAATCTATAGAGTTTTTATTTTCAAATTTATTAATTGACCACTTTCAGGAATGTGTTGATAGATCTATTTCGGGAATTTTCTAGGCTTTCCATCATTAGAACACGTTTTGAAAGAAGTGACAATCCCATGCAAACATTCAAACATTCATATAACCTAGTTATCCCACTAAATGAAAACTAATCTATGAGCTCGAAGTTAAAGATGATTAAAGTGTTGTTTTTATTATTTAACAAACCTTTCTAAGAAAAAATCCACATTCTATTTAGTTTCGACAAGGTACAACTGCTCGATTTAAAACGTGCAAAAAAATTGCGATATCGGAATCTGGCACACCTAATCTTGTAAACTCGTTTTACTTATGCGGTTTCGTCTTCTGGCACATACACGAATCTTAACCCTCTAACCGGCATAAGCTTTTTTTTTATTGAAATTTATTCCACTTGTTCGGCACGAGAAATAAATAATATTTTGTTTAAGCGAAATTTTTTATGTTGCATATTTTAGGCGATATGGGTCAAAATAGGTTTAGAGGCTATCTCAAAAACTAACCTATAAAGTTTAAAAAGTTAAGGCATAAATTATTCTTCTTACAAAGATATAACAACAGTCCAAAAATTAGTCGTTTTGAGCTTTTAGATAAAAAGATATGGCGATTTTCGTTTTTCAAAAACGCGAAATCGAGCGAAAACGAACCTTAACTTTAATATATATTGACGAAACTTTGAAGCTTTGATAGTGTTACCAAATATAATATTTCTGCCAAATTTCATAAAAATCCGTCCACTCGTTTTCAAGATAAGATGATGTCCTTTATATGTATCTTTTTAAAGTCCTGTATGTCCTTGGAACAAACTTAGAGTATTTTCCAAAAGTTTAAGCTTTAATCTTCCTTTTGCGTGGAATATGGATGGTTTCATGTTAACAGAAATGTGTTTTAAGGACTTTTCAAAATTGTGGTTGTTTCAAAATATTTATTTTTTGAAATTGCTGAAAATTTTAACTATAACGCTTTCTCGCTTCCAAACCATGACATGTACACAAAACATTACTTCGCAAAATATGTGGATAACTTCGTTCTCTAACGATGTAGCTTACATTTTTATAATAAAACACTTTTTTGGCGAACTTATGGCCAATTTAAATACCCCGCCTAGAGGCGGGCTTGCCGGTTAAAGGGTTAAGGTGGCACGCTACATATTTTTCCACAAAATTTGTCTTTTTGTGGCACGCGACGAAAAAAGTCTTGCCACCCTTGCCCTATAGAATAGAACTCACATGTGGTGGTAACAAAAAACTTTTAAAAGTGTTTGTTTTTTTTGATGATGGTTGTCATTACACGAATAGATAAAGTGAGAAGTGTAGTTTTTTATTTAATATTTCTTCGAGATTTGTTGTTAAAATTTAATTTAATGTTGACATGTCATTTTAAAGTTTGTGTCTAGAAACGTTGTGGCATGGGGTGAAGAGGTGCATTATTATGACACTTGATTACAAATAATTGACAATCAAGTGAAGTTCTGAGATTAATCTGATATCCAAAATTCTAAATGAAAATAGGAGAGATAAAAATTATCAAATCTTTTTATGCTGTTACGAGCTTAAAAGCCCGGTACTTCGTTACCGGTAGTTTTATATATTGAAATTTATGTAAATTTGTTAAACCTCTTGTAGTGGATGTTTCAATTACAAGTTTCAGATTATCTACCTTAAAGGCTTCTCAT